>ML685802.1:11195952-11269694 GCA_007922175.1 Pelusios castaneus | reverse complement strand
CTTCCTTCCTTCCTTCTCTGTGCTTCCTTCCTTCCTTTTTTCTTTTTGCTCTTCCTTCCTTCCTTCTCTGTGCTTCCTTTCTTCCTTTTTTCTTTTTTTCTCTTCCTTCCTTCTCTCTTTGCTTCCTTTCTTTCTTCCTTTCTCCTTTCCTTCCTTATTTCTTTTTTTCCCTCCTTCCTTCCGTTCCTTCTCCACCTTCCTTTCTTTCTCTTTCTCTTCCTTCTTCCTTTCCTTCCACCATTGAAATGTTTATATGTAAATTGTTTATTAACATCATTAAACATCATTTTTTGTTGTTAAAAATCAATATGCATCTCTGTTCTGTTATTCAGTTTCTTAACCAGGAGGTTACCCATTGCGGCTCTCAAAACACTTGGTTATTGAAGGAATTTTTTAAAATGGCTCTTCTTATCTTTTGTGTTGCTGACCCCTGATCTAGGTTTACTTGGTGCTGACTCAGCGCCGGGGTCTGGGCTAACGACTTCTTACAGTTGCTTCCAGCTCTACATTTCTAAGTCAGTATCATGCCTTTTAAAATTAAAGTTTTCAGGGGAGTCATGCAGCTAAATCTGTATGACATGATTTAAAAATGAATGTCATTTGCCTTTAGCATCAGTTCTGCCAGGAATCAGGGACCTCTAAATTAGGATAGTCCTGTAATTTATTTTCAAAATTTCTTGCTCCCCACACTTTTATGTCCCCCTGAGCTTCATTGAATATGTTTCCAATCTGAATGAGCATTTTTTTTTTAAATTTTAAAAAGACAAGCTGGATTGCCAACTTAGTTTCTGAAGTGAATTCAGAATTATCTGAGTCTAATTATAAATGGAGTTCAGTACAGAACTTTGCCTATAATGTGGTTTTGTGAACACTTAAAATTTAGCAGGTAAATAAAAGTGTTATATGTTTTTGTCACATATGGCCAGCATGTCATTTTCCCCCCTAGAACTCAAACTTATTTTCTTCCTTTTTGCATTTCTGTTCCCCAAACTCTGTATACTCAATCTGCTGTGAAAAATATGTTGTCCCTCCCTTAATTTTCATTTAGCACCTTACACAATATAGCAGGATGAGAAGATGATGTTGGAATGACAGGGTCCAAAGGGGATATCCCTTTCAAGAGAATCACACAGCTTACTTCCTTTTGTCATTTTAAATTATGCTTTTAAAGACTTGATTGGGTAAGAGACCGTACTTGTGACAAAAGGAATAAAACATGAAACAGCTCAGTGTAAGACATTTTTTTCTATGTGTTGAATATAAAACTTCAAAGAACAAACCCCACCTTCATTTCCACATTTTTTAAGAAACTCATATCTTGCTAGTAGGGGATAAACTTTCCAGATTCACAATGGCCATGTTGTATTGTATTATAAATCAGTTGTCAGTTCTGATTTGGGTTTTTTTTGTGTTTTGCCTTTTTTTTTTTTTTTATTTTTTATAAAGTTTTCATAAAGTTTTGTGAAAATGGTAACCCTTTTACAACTTTTCTAGCTCTAAAAATGGGTAAAATGAGTGTATATAATTTTAATAGATCATTCCTACACTGACAAGAGCAAATACAAAGTCTTTGTACTACTAAGAAGGCACTCAATTTATTTCACTTCTGGTGAGCATGCTTCCTCTTTTTTATACCATGTCTTTTTTTTTTCCTGTTTGATAGGCTATGAGGGAGAAAGATGTTCACCTGCTTTAATACCTGTCACACTACAACTAAAAATCTTTAATTACCATTTAAACAAGTGTAATTAGGATGAATGTATTATGATCACAGAACGATCAGTGAATTCCTCACATCAGCATGTGTTTCACTTTCTTTTGTGATGTTTTTGTCTTCTTTTATCTTATGAACCCTTGATATTTCGTAATCCACTTTCTGCAATGTTGGGTAATCCCAGGTTGTCTCAGAGAACCTACTGTATTTTTTCTTAAAATTTCATTTAATAAATTCAGACACAGAGAAATGTGCATAAATAAACAAACAAACAAACAAACAAAAACCATCAGTGGTTTATGAGCTAACTAGTATACTTGCAGGTTGTATACCATGTCCCAGAATTCCAATGCTAAAATCATCTCAGCTAGACAAATATGAAAGGTTAAGGGCCAATGTACACATTAAACATGCTAAGTGAAGACAAGTAGTGTAATCAAGATGAGCGTAGATTGTAGGGAGTTGATAGCACAGTCTAAGTAGCGTTATTGAGTATAAAGGTGAAGGCCAAGTGATTTAAAGTGCTTAAATAATGATGATAATTAGGCCTCTAATGAACTGTCTGGTAGGGATGGGTGAATTAAGTCCAAGAGAACTATTATTTTGGAGTCCAGATCAATCTCTGCCTTTTCAAACCTGTCATTTACCACTTTATCTGTTTGTGATATTTCTGGTATTTCTTATAGTTAGAATGATCATAAAATCAAAAGTAGTTTAAGGGGATATATTAAGTTTGCTTACTCTTTTTAGACCCTATCAACATGAATATTTTCTGAACTATACTAAGATGTGCCTGCCCATACCTGCTGCACTGTTTTATTTAAAAATGAAAGATATAGACATGCGTCTGAACAATAGATTCAGATTTAGATTCCTCCTGTGTCCATTTCAGCAGTAGATTGTTCATATCCTTTACAGAGATGAGACCTGTTACAGATCTGGCCAAATCCCACTGAAGTGAATGGTCAACATCTGATGTACCAGGCCCAAACTTTAGATCCCACATACTTTCAAGTCAGCTGGATATGGGCAGTGTCCGGGCAGAGACTGTTTCAAGTTCTGGCTTCTAGTTGTGTACTTATGGTAAGCAGACTTGCTGTCAGATCCCCTTCACCCTCTTCCTTGGGTTATGGAGTTGTGTCATCCAGTTTCTCTACTCCTGAAACAAGCAATGAGCCTCCAAAACCTCAACTTTCATTTATGCATGGTCCACAAGAGCTGCCATACTCCATGGACTTCCAAGTTAAACTTTTTGTGGCCACATGGTTGATAAAATAAGGAACACAGGCTTTGCCCCGGAGTTTTAAAACCACAGTAACTTGTACTCACAAATCATACAAGAATTAGAGATCATTAAGAAAAGTAACGGTAACCTGCACACTCATGCTGCATAGTTTATGCTCACTCCCTCTTTTGGGTCCATAACCAGTCTTTGTATGAGATGGAAAAGATTCTCCTGCCTTCTTCTTCTTGCAATCCTTCTGGTTCCTGAGGTGAGAGCAGAGGAGAGGACCAGCAAGGATGTTGTATCCTCTGTCATGATTATAGTGTAGTAGTTGTGTTGGTCCCAAGATATTAGAGAGACAAGGAGGATGAGATAAAACCTTCTCTATACCTGTAGAAGAGTTCTGTGTACTCCTGAAGCTTGTCTCTCTCACAAATTGAAGGTGGTCCAGTAAAAAGTATTCCCTCACCTACCTGGTCCCTCTGTCATGTGAGTCGCTGACTAGCTTCAGAGTCTCAGTCAGGTAGTTCAAGTCTCAGACCACTAGAGTCAAAGTGGGGAAATCAGGTTCTGGTAGCTTAGCCATTCTTTTTAGCAAACCTACTATTCTCTTAGAAGAGAATTGTTCAGAGCTGCTGGCCCTATGATGACACTCTAATTCAGGGTCAGACACATAGGCACCAGGTCCCGAAACATATGGCACTTACATTATATAGAAAAGCCTCAAAATGGAGGCTGAAAATACAACTTGGCTTTCACAGAAACAGAACAGGGAGAGACTTAGACATAACCCCAAACTATTAGAAGTCTAAGATGACACAATTGGATTTGGACACAGACCCAGAGAAAGCAGACAGGAAATTATGTGTTTACTGTGTATTTGTATACTTGTTTTACATCAGTTCCCACTATTCTGGAATCATTTCATGGACCTACTAAATCCCTCCTTTGTAAATGTCAGCTCATTGCAGATTGCTACAGCCAGACAGCTCTCTCAGAAGTTGGTCCAAGAAAAGATATTACTTCACCCACCTTTTCTCTTACTCTAGTCAGCATAATCATATCATCTGTATTTTTTAATAGAATTGTATTATATCTATCTTGACTGCCTACTTGTCTCTTGCTGAATTCAATTTAAAAGTGCCTGTTAGGTTTCCAAAACCCGCCAATGTCACAACCACTTGTAGGAGAGTAAAGTTAGAGCTAGACACTAGGCTCCTGCCTGAGACATTGGTTGTTATGGTAATGGGGTCATGGGCAAGCAGGCTTTGCTTTCCTCTAATTGAAATTAGAGTTAATATATATTATCTTTTCTTTCCTCTCCTCTCTTTTCACAGTTTGAGCAAGAAATGTAACGGAAAGAAATATATCCTTTCTCTCCTGAATAAGATCCTTGGAGAGAACATGCTTGTCATCTTTGTCACCCTTCCCCTCCCTCGCTAAATGCTTGGTCAGTAATTTATAGGCATTATTGTAACAAAAATAACATGTAGTAAAGTTAAACACCTGTGCACCATGCGCTAAACCTGTAAACGAGGGCTGGTATAATTATATTCCCCACATAAGTATTATTAATGTCATTGTTTAGATGTTAATGTAACCAAAAAAGAGTTTTGGGGGAGTTGTTATGAATGTAAATTTTTACATATTTTCAAGCATAAAAGCATTGTAATCCCCTCTCCCCACTTTGCTCACCAGAGGGGTCGAGAGGAACGAGCCAGCAATAAAGGGTAATGTTCAACCCAATCCACCTCTGGAATACCCTGTTTTCTTCTTCTAACACTACTCTCATCTCATGGTTTGTTTATTTGTTTTGTTCTGTTTTGTGTTCCCTTCAGTGCTGATTCCTAGTTCACTATTGCACCGACCGTCTTGCATTACTAAAATGATTACTGCCAACTATTTTGTATGAACCTACCAGATCATTATTGTAATGCTCTTCTCATTCCTTGGAATATCTACAGAATCATAATTAAGTGACAGACAAGTGAGCCAGTTGATGAAAGGCTGGGTGGGAACTAGATTTTCTGTTCAAGACAAACAAGGAAAGAGAGGATTAAATCATGGTCCCTGCTGCAGAAATTCAGCCTCTGTGGATTCAGCAACTACAAATATGTGAGGGAAAGGCAGGATTCTCAAGATGTGATTAAACACAAGATCTGAGAGGTTCTAAATCTCTTCTGCTTAACCAAGAAAGGAAAAGATTATAAGAATCAACTCAGATGCTAGATCTGAGAGGTCTTATGTGTAATGCAACCACAAGGTATTGGAGTTTATATGCTTGTACACTCTGTTGAACATCAAGGATGGTAGCCAATGATTTTGGTTTGCTAGGACATTTAATGGCAACCATAAGGAATGGCTGATCATTTACAATTTCAGTGGAATTTTGGGGGTCCTTAAATTTAGACATGATTCCATATTATTCCACCTATTGATGGTGGGGGGGGGCTGTAAAGAAGATTATTATTTGTTGTAGATTATTTTTATTATTGAGAGTCTCATTGTGTCAAGGGCTGTACAAACATAGCAAGAGTAAGCCCTGCTTCTAAAACGTTAAAATTTAACTAGAAAAGACTAATGAGCAGGAGGCATAGGGGATGGGGCATACGAATAGGGTTATATCTGGCAAATAAAAATGTATGGGCTTTTCTGAACAAGTTTTTCCAGTGTATTATTTTATTTTCTTAGAGATGGTCAAGAAATAATTTTTCCCCGGCCACAAAAACAATTGTCTGAAAAAGGTTTGTTCTAATCTAAACTTTCTTCAACCTTTTTCTGATTTTCGTTGAACTATTGAAATCACTTTAAATTACTGAAATCACTTTAACAATTAAATTGCCTCCTCTCTCCCCACCAAAATTGACAAAACTTTTTTTTTTATTTTCGAGTTTGTCAAAGTCATTTTCCATATTTTGATGGAAAAGATTCAATAAACTTTAAAATTTTAATTAATTGATCCACACTAACACAGTGTGACTTTTTGTCCCCATCTTCTGTATATACCATAAATAAATCTTTCTGAACTTCTGAAGCCTCGAAACTGGTAGATCTGACTTTAGATCTGATGATTCACTTAGGGGAACTGTCACATGAGTAAAATTAAAGTTGTCTATACTTTTACTTGTTTCACTATGAGTGCACTATGTCTGGATCTAAAAAGTCTTTAATTTTTTCCAGTTCCTAGGAGTTTTCTGTTCTTTATTACCAAAGGAGCCTAATTTCGATAAAGAAAAGAAAAGCTGAAAGCACAAATTATTGTTTTCACCTTAACATTGTTACTATAAAATTGGCAATAGTTTGTTTTTCATATCGAGGGAGTGGTATGAAGCTTCAGGAGATTATTCTATTTTTGACGCTATAGAAAATAAAATCTAGAATTATTTTTGTTCCATTTATAAAACACTGCTTATACATGAAGACTTTGCAATGCATTTACCACTCACAAAAAAAAAAAAAAAAAAGCGGGTGGGGGAGAATTGAAGAGCCTCACCTTGATAAGATCTCATCCACCAGACAGGATAGAAGTGTGACCATATCAAATATGTAATCTTATCCATCTTGACAGTTATATGCAGTTTAGAAAAAGGGTACACAGAGAACATCAACCAGACTGATTATAGATTTTTAGAATGTTTTTGGCATTTTGCTCTAGATGCAGAGTCTGACTTTCCTTCTGATATATCTGGCTGTAAAAAAGACATTATAGTGTAGTATAATGGAAGGATCAGGAGCCAAATGTACTCCTGGCATAAAAACCCCAGTGAAATCAGTGGGACTTATTACACGGGGGGAACATGGCCTGATGGTGACATTCTGCCCTTTTGAAGAGCTGTGAAAAATCTCATAGAAATCAGTGGGTTTATGAAGATTTTACTGAAGATTCTCTCAGCTCAGCTTCCACAGCTTTTCACCATATTGCATCACTGAATGACTTACTAGAAACAGATAGGAATGGAGGAGTTTCATCACTTTCCGAAACTGCAAAGGGGAAATGGGGGATTAATTTACTAACTAACTGAAGGTAGAGTTGGTCCTGCTCGGATATTATTAGCCAATATTGGAGGTAAGGAGACTTGAAAGGTTATTAAAACCATACATGAATCATTTGTCCATTCCTCAAATTATTTATTTTTATTTTCATTTACACTGGAGTATGGAGCAGGCTGTACTGATGGACAATTACCTATGTCAAAAATTTAACTACAAAGAAATCTTAAATTCCATAGTAAAAACAACAAGGCTATGTCTACATTTGTTAATTTAGGTCGACTTTGCTAAGTCGACTTAACAAAGTCGACTTTAAGTTGACTTAGCATGTCCACACTTAAATTTTAAGTCGACTTAGGGGGGAACTTACAAAGGCGGCCTAGAGCATCCACACTGGACACCTAGGTTGACTTCTAGGGGCCAGGTGGATCTGGGAGAGGTCCATGGTGGCAGGGGGGGCACCACTTGCCAAGTGCCAGGGGCCTCAGCCTTTGCCCCATTGTACCTGGATACAATGGGCAGAGGGGGACAGGAACCCTGGCAGGGCATAGGGGCAGGGTGGGCAGGGCTCTGCACTGCCCTGTGGGGGTGCATGCCAGGCTGTCCCTGTGCCACCCCCCCCCTCCAGCAGGGAGGGCAGTGGGGAGTCCTGGAGAACCCTAAGTCGAATTAGAGTTGTCTTAGGGCTATTCCAGGTCTACACTGGCTTAAGTTGACTTTATAAAGTCGACTTAAGCCTAAAGTCGACTTTAAACCAGGTTTAACAAAGTTGACTTAATTTTCCTTAAATTGACTTAAGCACCTTGCTTAAGTCAACTTAAGGAAAATGTAGTGTAGATGCAGAGTAAATTAAGTCGACTTAAGCAAGCTTAAATCAACTTAATTTACAAGTGTAGATGCACCCTAAGAGTCCTGTGGCACCTTATAGACTAACAGATTTCTTTGGGCATAAGCTTTTGTGAGCTATAACCTACTTTGTCAGTTGCATCTGCATCTTCATCTGACGAAGCAGGTTATAGACCATGAAAGCTTATGCCAAAAGAAATCTGCTGGTTTATAAGGTGCCACAGGACTCTTGTTGGTTTTGCTGTACACAGACTAACACGGTGAAAGACCATAGTGTTTCTCAAGGATATCAACATTACTCAGATCATTTTTTAACATTGAACATTTTCTAGTTAAAATGGACTAATTTCCCCCTTCTAGAATGGAAAAAATTGGTTAGCACTATAGCTATTTCTTTAAAGCATATGGCCAAGAATTTGAGAAACAGGTGACGAAAATTCATTTCCTAAATCAATTCTTAGGTACCTATACATATGGATTGGTTTTCAAATGTGTTGAGCACCTGGAAGCTTCCAATAAAGTCTAAGTGAGTTCTTGGGTGCTTATAAATGTTGATCATCAGGCTATAATTTAAGAATCCAATTCAGCAAGGTACTTATGCACATGGGCAGTGAATGGAGCAACTTACATGCTTAAAGATAGTCACATGCTTAAGAACCTTGTTGACTAACGATTTACGGCCCAGCTTCTCAAAGATATTTACATGCCTACCTTCCAGCTGAAGGATCTGGGCCTACATGCCTAAGCATGGATTTTTGGAGGCTAACTGTGGCTATGTCTACACTTGCAAGTCAGTTCGAATTAAGGAAGCTTAATTCGAACTAACTTAAGCCTTGGCCACACTAGGCTTTCATTAGTTTGAATTAAGGGCTTCCTTAATTCAAACTAATAAATTTGATTGCTTAGTTCGAATTAACGGCTAATTCGATCCATTAATTCGAATTAAGTCAAATGTGGCCATATTAGTTAGAACTAACTGCTTAGTTCAAACTAATCAGCAGACAGACCTTCCTGCAACTGACTAATTCGAACTAAGCAAGTGCCCTGCATGGCCATGTATAGTTCGAACTAGCATTCTAGTGGGGCCATGCTAGTTGGAATTAAGTTAATTTGAACTAACTAAAATTACTTCCAATTAGTTAGTTCGAATTAACTAATTCAAATTAGCCTTTGTAAGTGTAGACATAGCCTGTGGGTATCTACTAAAAAAAAAATACTTATATGTATTTTCTTTTTCAGCGTTGTAGCTATATTGGTATTAGGATATTAGAGGTGGGTGAAGTAATATGTTTTATTGGACCAACTTTTGTGGTGAGAGAAATCAGCTTTTAAGTTTTCACAGAGCTCTGATCTGAAGACCCCTGTGTAAGTTCAAAAGCTTCTTTCTTTCACTAGCAGAAGTTGGTGCAATAAAAGATATTATCTCACTTATTTTCTCTCTCTCTCTCTCTCATATATTATGCACACTATATACCTAAATTTGCCAACCTCAGGGTGATGAATAAAAACTGTAGAGATACTAAAGCAAGAAATCTATAAAAAATGTGTCATTCTGAACAGCTACAGAGAGCAATCATAGTTATATCCCAAGAAGGCAAAAAAAAAAAATGGTGATGGTAAGATTATGAAGCAAAATGCATAGCACAGAGGAATGAGGACTAGCAGAGCAGGCTAAGACGGAAGTCCTAAGGTAAAAGAATAGGCAAGTCTATGAACTTATAATCTTACAGAAAATGGCAAAGAAAATAGCAAGAAAAAAGCTGATACTGCAAACACATAAGTATTTCCAAAGAGTGCAAGAAAGTGCAAGAACCTGAAAATAAATATTAAAGCTAGAAGGTAACACCTTCTATCCTATCACCAAAAAATTAACAAGCACTACCTGGCCCCCTCAGATGACACTTCAATGGATGAAAATGTCTTTTTAAAATGATGAATAGAGTTGTTTTGCCCAAATCATCTAATGCAAGGGAATGAGTATTATTTATTGAACTAGGCCAAGAGGCTGGCAACTACCTACATCAAAGGTGCAGAATGAAAGTACCTGTAATAGTGTATTAATGAGAGTGCCAGAGGGAACAGCTTTGTCCAATCTAGGCGATAATGGAGAGTCCCACTGTTAACTGAGCTGAGTACATTGCATAGAGAGTACTCATATTTTAAGTGTACTTGTAAGATATAAGGTGCTATAAGAAGCCATGATATAAGATATAGTTATCATTATGCTACACTGCAATAAATCTGCCCTGATGCCTTAATTGCTCAATAGATCCATGGTTGTGTTGATTCATTTGATCATGAGCATTGTCTCGATTACCTATGCAGAGCTGGGACAGTACATACACGGGGGGGGGGGGGGGGCCGAGGGGACACACACTCAGACAGCAACTGGCGAGCACATGAACAACAAAAGCTACCCTATAATGTAATCAAATTACAGAACTCCACAGCTACTTCTCCCAAGCTTGACAATTAGAGGCCTCTTCCTGGCTATATTTCCATTAATGTCACCTATCGCTTCTTCTAAAGAATTTTCCCTGCTTGTTTGAATAGGATGGCTATCAAGAGATAAGTATTTATCCCTTAAAGTTGATATACTGTGGTTATAATCAAAGATTCATGGAGACTTAAACATGTGTTTCCAGCATTATCTCACATTAGTGGGTTAATTACTTTCTTTCTTATTATAGACTTTGCATTCAGTTGCCAAGGAAACAAATTATTTCTTCATAATCTAAAGGTATGTGAATTGTATTATGTGTGGGGGGTGGGGGAGGGAGGGGAGGAGGTGTGCTAATAATGTTAAATCAAAAAGAAAAAAACCCCCTCTGCTCAAAAAAGTGAAACGAAGGCAGGCTCCCTGAGAGGGAGCAATGCATTGCCTCATGGGAATCCAAGAGCAGGTTCTGAATTTGTTCTTCACTCACTGAGTCAGCAGAAGCTTGAAGGAGAAGATAAGCCAGTCTCTGTGTCCAATGTCTGAAGCAGCACATAATTCAGTACATAATTCCTCCCAGATCTTGCTTTAGGCATTATAATAACAAGCAACCACACAGATCTCTGAAGTAATATGTGACTGGGTAACTCACTTTCATTCTACGACCTACCTGAAAGTAAGGCAGCCAGTCAATAGAATTTAGTAGAGATAAACCCCACAAATTATCTCATAACTGTATAGTGTGGCTGATTTATTACAAACCACAGTGTCACCTGAGGGTATTACAGTGCTTCTGCTGAGACTAGATTCTTCAGCCTCTGGAGGCAGCAATAAATCTATTTACTACTGCAGGCCTTCTTACCTTGCAGGTCATAGTCTTCAGGTGGCAAGAGGAAGGAGAGAGGTGGGAATACAAGTTTCTATGGGGTATTTCAGATCACATGCACCTGTTGCCTCTATTCTTGTTTTTCCAGGCCCAACAAAAAGTGTTTGTGTAAGGGGTGGAGGGCGAGAGCTGAGAAGCCTTTGACCTGGTGTCAGTGGGTGTCAGTAGAAGGATGAAAAATTGTAAGACTGTGATTGGGCTTTGTGAGAGTGGAGTGGTGGGTGGATGTGTGCATTTCTGGAAGAGGGAGTATTCTGAGCCAAGAAGTTTTGAACACAGAAGGTCCAGAGCCGTGGAGAGTCATTCTGAGCTGTCAAGAGACTAAGGAGGAAGGAGAGAGTTTCCCAGTCTGGAATGATTTTAGGAGGTGGGGCTCTTTTAGACCTGGCAGAGGCTGACTGGCTGGCAGATGCTGATGGGGTTGTGAGAAACCCTGAACTAGGTTGGCTAGCCACTGAGAGTGCAGGGGGAAATGCAGCTAATTACAAGACATAAGTTTCATGAATTTGACAGGACTTCCCACAACTTAGCTGGAAAGTCACAAATCTAATGCTAGATCTATACTACATGCTTCTTTCAGAAGGATATACAGCATGTATTTGCTTGGCTCCTCAGCAAGAGTTTCAGTAGTACTGTAGACTGAGAGGCATGGCTTAGGTGAGTAGAGTACAGACATGCTTGAAGGATGTAATATGTACCCTATTACATACCCTACATGACTCTCTACTCACCCATACTGTGCTTTCCCATCTATACTGCTATTTTTAACTATATAGCATTCCCCCTCTCCCCCCCCCCCCCCCCTCCCCTGCCCCCCCCCCCCCGCCCAGCAGCTGTTGGAGACTTTCCACACTGAAGGAAAAGGCTCTGGCAGTGGGGAAAGGCTCTTGTATGAGAAAGGAAGAAGGGAGAGGCATTGGAAGCTCTTTAATGCTGGAGCCTTCTCCCCACTGAACAGAAAGAATCCAGTCAGGCCAAATTTCAGTGAGTGCCATTGAACCCAGGTTCACAGGGTCTCAGCACCACTTTCACATTTGGCCCAGCAATTCTTCTGTCCAGACAGAGGGCAGCTGGGCCAACTGGTGTTGGAACCTGTCACACAGGAAGTCTGTACCCATATGGCAAAGTGCAGGATAATCTACTGAGAACTAGATTCCAGGCAGCATTGGGTCATACACTGTATGAGAGAGAGGGGAGACTCCCTGGCTGATGGAGAGCCAGGGTCCCTACTGGTGATGGAGAGAACAAGCAGGAGACTGGAACAGGGTCCCTGGTCAGGGAGGGTGCAGGGACCAGAATCTCCGCTACCCTCCACAAGAATTATCTGAATTTGAAACAGTGATACTGAGGCAAGGACAATAGCTTTGGTCATGTTTGCTGCAGCAGAAAAGAGAAACAAGTAGGGAAAAAATTAGGGAGTTGACAATGAGGGACATAATAATTCAGGGGGTAAAACAGCAACTAGAGAGGACAGGTTGAAAAAGAAGAAGGTATAATGGGGATGCTTACAGCAAGAGAAGAAAGCGGGAGGCCACCTGCATTCCCCAATAAGGTCAGTAAACCTTAAAACCCCATTGTCCACTTTCTACAGCCTTCTTAGCTTGCTCTAGTACTCTCTCCCTCTCAGTTATGTCTTCATGTCTATTGGAAGAATTTGAGCTAAAGGTCTGGGATCAAATCCTTCTGATCATCTTTCCTGAGATCTAATAGATTATGAGTATATTTTTAAAACTGCATCATAATGGTTATGCACAAGGGGGCCAAATCAAAGCAATATTGATCCTGACATTTTCAACTTTCAAGGACTTGACTCTTCAACCTTTACATTCTTCTACCACTGTTTTTGTGTTTAACACACACTTCATATTATGCATAACAAATACAATCCCTCTTTACTTTAACACTATTTAGTGTTCTAGATGTACCAGGTCACTAGTTTTATTCCAGCCCTGTTGGGTGGGAAGTAAAAATTGTTCTGACCTAATGGAGGTTTGTAGCTCCTAAATGAGTCTCACTTTCAGCATCCACATCACAACTTCTTCACGATGCTTCACACAGATTGACAGAGTTGGCAGAGAAGGCCAGAGCGTAATGGGTCATGGGAAAACAGACTAATCCTGTTACTGCTAAAGGCAAGTTTTTCCCCAGATCAGGGTTGAGATATGCTAGCAGGACAATGCGCATGAACTTGCCATACTTCTGTCCTGTATTTAAATAAAGGTCTTCATTCACCAAGGTGTGAATCCAAACAGTTTCTTTAAAATCTGCAACTTATTTTCAAATACGCAAGTTAACTAACTCTCATAGCACATTGGTGTGGAGCTACACAAAACTCTGAAGCAATAGCATTTGTAAATGAGATTCTGGACAAATTGGCTATATTGGAGAGAAAAGATAATTGACTACTAAGGCAAAAGATGAATTGGAGAGGGAGAAATTGGAATTAGGAGAGATATAGAGATATATATTATTTTCTCCCACTCTGTCCTTTTCTGTAGAGTTCCCTAGCATTTCATCCTAAAAGAGAGAAGCTGCTTCTTTTTTTTCCTGGTTAGTAATCAACTTCCCTTCACTTTCTGTATCACTTTGACCACAATATTCCAGTTTTCCTCTTTCAAAATAGGATCAATTACAGGAAGTGGGGAGGAACCTGCAGATGGCTTCTGTAGCCCTGTCACTTAATTTGGACATGTGCTGACAACAAAGATAGCAGCAATTCTATTCTATTTCTCTCACACAGATAAAATACCGTCCCGTTAGAGGCACTATGCTGACTTAGGAACTGAAAATTATTGTAAGATTAGCACTGGATACACCAGAAAGAACTTTGTCCAGCTTTAGAAGAGCAATCAGGTAAGGCTGAACCCGTGACATTTGCAGGCGTGCAATAAAAGGAATATAAATGGGAAACCCCAGAGTATCTCTTCTTTTAAAGAAAAGTTCCCTAAAGCCTCAACTGAGATCTGGAACTTTAGAGTTCATCTAATATCCTGTATTGTTGGGTTCCAAGTTAAACTCTTTCATATCTCTACATTCCAGTGTTTAAAGTATTGTGCAGCTCAGTTTTCTTCCCTGCAAAGAAATCATCACTGTAAGATACAATAAAATCTGAGCATTTTAATTTCATTTTAATTCTATCTGGCAAGTTCTCATACCAATGCAGTGCTAATAACTAAACGTGGCAAAAGGAGAATTTTACATAGCTTCACTGGGAGGATCTAGAGTGAGTGAACATATTGTATCTCTGCTCTAAATGAAATATTAGTGAATCTGTTTAAATTTGGGAGCATGTATTGTCCATTTAAATCTGCCCCAGATAGGGCTACAAACATAACAAAACCATAACCTCCAAATTCTTCAGCTTCTTACATGAAAATACTAGATACATAGCTGTAATCTGTGGTTCTTATGAAAGTAATTTAATCTATACTCATCCATAACATTTTCTATTCTAACTTTAGAATGTATTATATGTTGTATATTTGCATTTACTATGATGTTCTTCATCTTCAACTAGCCCTGATTATTTTTCAGCAATTTATTAAATTTATTTAGAGTTGCTCATTCAACATCATATATAACACAATCGATTATTAGTCCTTTATTCATTAAAATGTTCATTTAAAATGATAGATGAGCATATAGAGTCAACATATTTTCCTAATATTTTGTAAGGGACATTTACAAAATTGAATGGGAACAAAGCAATAAATGGGTGGCAATGGACACTGCCCCTCCCCCACCCCCTCAAAAAACCCCAGCACCCTCTCTCTTTCTCTCTCCATGAGTATTAAATCAGTTGTATAATAGTTATATTAATAGTCCGTATGAGCAGGGACTTTGCTTTTACATGAAAGGTATTCAGGTAGGATGGTGATGGGCAGTAATATAAGCTTCTAAGATCGAAAATGAAAATAAAGGGCTAAAATCACCACTAAACTGTTGGAGCTTCACTAACATAATGCACACTTAAATCTGGCTTTACTGGCTGGCTAATCCACGTTCATAGCTAGTTTGCATAACGGGAGCAGACTTAGTTTTATTTGTAGAAATTCCTGAGTAAATTCTGACAAAGTGGTCACCACTAAGAAGTCAACATTTATTGTCTGTTATCATACAGTGTATTAAGGATGCCACAGTATTTCCTCATTTATTTCATAAACTAAGGTACCATTGTGGTAAAATGGATAAAATGTTCATTTTAAATGATGTATGAGCATATATAGTCAAAATATTTTCCTATATTTTGTAAGAGAAATTTACAAGGGAAAATGTTATATTTTTAATAGTGACCATAAATAGAACTAGTGTGGTGTTTATATAATTAAATACTTGAGAATTTTAAAATGTCCAGTGTTAGAAAATGAATAATTAAATATTTATTTGTCAGTCTCAGATAAACTGCAAGTTTGTTTATATTTATAATTATGCACTCAAAAAAGAACCCATGATGGCTCTAATTCATTTTTTAAAACATTTTGATTTATTTAAGTCTTTCTTTAAGAAAAAAAAGAAGAAATGATTGAGCTAACCCAAATTAATGTGATTTTACCCAGGTGTCAAGAATAGCTCCAAAAGATGAGTGAGTTAAGTGCGTTAAATAAGAAATATTTTTCCTTTTCCTGCCCTTCCATGAAAGAAAGATAAATGCAGCATTTTAACCCACCACAAGAAAACAAAAACATGAAGCAGTAAGATTCTATTCATTGTCAAATAATAATACATTTTAAAAGCTCACTAACATTATATGAAAGTCTTCTCAATCCAAATTGACAAAACACATGAGAGTTAAAGTTAAAGCTAACACATAGCTTCAGTTTCCTTCATTGGGTAATTTTTTTATGTGTGTGGCCTGAATTAAGCAGATCACCTATTATAGGTATGAATTTCACTGAGCTTTTTGGTCAAGTATTGTAACAAACCTACGGTAATTTTATTTAAACTTGTTTTTTATTGAAACGACCAGACTCATAGTAAAAAAAAAAGACATTTGCCTTATCATAAAAGAATTGAGAGATGAAAGTTCTTTAACTAACACCCACATTTACTAACCCAATCAATAGCTCAGTGAGCAAAGTCAGAGTTGCCAGCAGGCAATACAATTGCTTTTCCAACTGAACTGAATAAGGGAAGTTCTTACTTTGAAGAATTGATGTCACTATTTTGTGCAGACTTCTTACATATGGAATGCATTTTGAAAATTTAATAAATCATGCCCAGCCTACATATGCAACATGACACATCTGAGTGATGGAAGCTTGAAAAGAGGAGGAGGAGTCTGCAAGCAAAAGATCATCAATGTTCATATTCATACAAGTATGCAGGAAATCTTCCAAGCAGACTGCATAGGCTACTGTACCCTGCGGCAAACATCATTTCTGTGCGAACAGTTTTCATGTGTTCTCACGTATCTATTTGTTCTGATCATTAAAAACAAAAAAAAGCAGTAGCACAGCTACAACAACAATACATAGCATGGAAGCTTCATTGAGATATAAAACATCTTCCTAAAGAAATGTTTATGTAATTGAAATGATGTCCTATTGAGGGCATTGAAATGAAATAATGATCATCCAATGACAAGGCAGCATTTTGTCCCACTTAAATATGATACTTTTTCTCTCCTTGAATTTTAAGAAGTTGTTGTTTATTTATAAGAAATGGGACATTTTAGTTTATGTGTTCTAGGCAAAACTAAAATAAATCTGATTTTGTGCCACTCAGTAAAATGCTGGTGCCACTGAAGTCAATGGCAAAACTCTCTGAATTCAATGAGGACTTGATTTCACCCACTATTTCTTCCTGCTGTAATTAACTATTCATATATAGAAAATTTGTAGGTCCAGTGCAGCAAACATATATTGCTTGTCAATGGTAGCAGTTACCACTGTTAACACTGCTACCACTAGTAGATGTTGTCAATAGTGGGTCCTTTCTTTAAAACAGATGTCATGAAAAGTTAAATGTTTTTTTCTGTTTAATGATCATTTCTCCATAGCAATATCTGGTCATGGAGTGAAACCCTGACTGCATTGTAGGCAACGACAAACTTACAGTAAGGGCAACAGGACTACGGTTCCATCCATTGAGTTTCATATTGAACAATATTTTACTAAATCAAATTTCAAAGAACAGCAGCTGATCTCACCTTGTGATTCACGACTGTAATTGTGCTATACAATATTTTCCATGGAAATTTTTAATGAGTCCAGAATAAAATATCATAAATACATAGTCTTGTCCCACATAGCAAGTTTCACTATGTTAATAAAACTTTTTGGGAGCCCTGAAAAATCACTGGGTGCTTCTACATTTAGAAATTAAGTCAACTTAAAGAGGCTTAAGTCGACTTAATTTACTCCACATTTACATTGGGCTTTCCTTAATTCAACTTAAGCTACTCCTTAAGTCAAATTAAGGAAAAACTAGTTCGAATTAATAATACCTCATTATAATTCAAGCTAGTGTCTAAATTGACTTTATTAAGTCAACTTAGCCAGAGTAGATGCCCTAAGTCAACTTGGTTGACTTAGGGCAGGGGGGCAAGGGAGCCCCACATGGCTCCCTGGCAGAAGGGAGCCACCGTGGCTCCCTTGTCCCCTGGGGAGCCCCTGCTCCCTTCTCCCCAGACCCGTGGCTTTTCTGCCAGAGGAGCCGCAGTCCCGGGGAGAAGGGCTCCCAGCCAGGGCTCCAGCCAGAGGGAATCCCCCAGGAACCCTGACTGCAGAGCCCCAGGGGCTCCTTTCTCCCCAGGAAGCTACTCATGGCTCGTCCTGGGGAGAACCAGTCCCATGCGGGGCTGGTTCTCCCTGAGACCAGGAAGCCACTAGTCCCAAGCGGTCCCGGGGAGAAAGGAGTGCGGGGCTCCCTTCTGACCAGGACAATGGGGTCCAGCTGATAGGGGATCCCCAGGGTTTCCCTATCAGCTGGAGGGCCGTGTTGGCAATTGCTGGCTCTCCAGCTGACAGGGGATCCCCAGGGTTTCCCGTCAGCTGGAGCACAGGGCCGGCAATTGCCTGCCCCGCACTCTAGCTGACAAGGAAAACCCTGGGGATCCCCTGTTGACTGGAGCACGCTCCCTTCTTGCCTGTACCCCAGGGGTCTGTGAAGAAGAGAGCGAGGCTCCCTTCTGGCCGGGACTGCTTGGGTCCCGATGCCCCTTCGGTCCCTTCTGGCTGGGCCTCTTCGGATCCTGGGGAGAAGGGAGCCGCAGCCTGAACTTCCTTCTCCGGGGCCAACTGCAGGGTCCAGGCAAGAACGGAGCATGCTCCAGCCAACAGGGGATCCCTGGGGTTTCTCCCATCAGCTGAAGTGCGGGGCCGGTAATTGCCAGCTCCATACACCAGCTGACTGGAAACCCAGGGATCCCATATCAGCTGGAGTGCCAGCAATTGCCAGCACGGCCCTCCAGCTGATAGGGAAACCCCGGGGATCCCCTATCAGCTGGAGTGCAGTCCCAGAGAAGGGACCGCAGGATTCCCTTCTCCCCTGAGACCCCATTATCCTGGCCAGAAGGGAGCCTTGTGCTCTTTTCTCCCCGGGACCTGAGCGATCCCAGGGAGAAGGGAGCTGGGAGAGCCGGCGGCGGCTTGCCGGGCTCGCGGAGAGCCAGCCTCCCACCCTTCCCCCCCGTGGAGCTGGCTCTCTCCTGAACAAGCACCCCTAATCTGGGGAACGGAGGCTCCGCCTCTGCTCCCCCTTGACTTAACTAGTCGACTTAGAAAGTCTAGTGTGGACTCTCTAGGTCAACTTAATAAGGTCATCTTTAAGTCGACTTAAGAGTCTTGTGTAGATAAAAATTACTGCTGGTTATTCTAGCTTTCTGGCATGACTCAGTCAAAGAGGTTTAGTTAAAAGACTCAGAACTAGTTCTGGGGGGTATTCTGATATTTTAATAAACCTGCAAAGAAGCCTTAGAAATTCTTACTTTTCAGTGTGTCTTTTTTGCATGTTCATAAAGACACTGTGAAATTGGACTCTCAAACATAAACTGAACCAAATATTTGTCAAATAGAGGATCTCCTGGTTTTCTGAAAATCTCATGCTCCATTGTAAGTATACAAATCATTATTCTGTTTCAAGGATATTAGCTCTAAGTTGTGATTTCATTAGGACATACATATAATGTCTTTCCTACATGATTAAATTTAAAATATCTTATTGGCTTGTGGAAATACTGGTGGATATCAGTAAAATGTTTATTAAATAAAAATAATAAAAAAATAAATTTGTTAGTCTTTAAAAGTGCCACAGGACTCCTTGATTATAAAAAAATCATGTGGTCTTTTCTGGTTCAAAAAGAAAAAAAGGTAAATTGATTAGATTAGGTCACTTCCACCTATTAAATTTACTTGGTTAAATTCATATAAATCTATAGAACCTGAAAAAGGAAATGATCTCTTACATAGCTCATCCTATTAAGGTGACTAATATTGTCTCTCCAATATTGTGAGCTAAGGAAGGAAGGAAAGCTGAAATGCGAATGTAATGCTAACTTTTAAAGGATTATTCAGAGGAGATTCTGTCAATTACTGGCTAGTAATTCAGTACCACACTTTTTTTTTTTTTTTTTTTTTAAATAATGAGCAGAATTATCAGAGGCAAAGATGAAAATAATATGTTGGAGAAGTGTCAACACAGCTTTGTGTGGTCCAGTGGATATAGTGTAAGTGGACTTCTAGAAAGCCTTTGAAAGATCCATCACCAAAGGCTGTTAAAGAAACTAAGCAGTCATGAGATAAAACAGAAGGGTTTCTCATGCATTACTAACTAGTTAAAGGATAGGAAATAAAGGATAGGAATAAATGGACAGTTTTCACAATGGAGGGAAGGTAAATAACAGTTTCTCTCAAGGATCTGTACTTGGATTCATGCTGTTGATCATAGTTTTAAAGAATTTGATAAAGGGGGTGAACAATGAAATGGCAACATTTGCACAGAATACAAAATAACTCAAGATAGTTAAGTTCAAAGCTGATTGTAAAGAGTTACAAAATTAACTGAGTTAAATTGGGTGACTGGATGATCAAATGAGAAATAAAATTCATCGACGAATGCAGAATAATGCACATGGGGAAAAACAATAATCCCACCTACACATACAATATGTTGGGTCTAAATTAGCTGCAATAACTCAAGAAAGATATCTTGAAGTCATTGTGGAGAGTTCTTTGAAAACATCTAAGTGTGTAATGACAGTCAGAAAAAGCTAATGGATTGTTAGGACCATTAAGAAAGGGATAGATAATAAGACAGAAAATATCATAATGCCACTATATAAATGCATTATACGCTCACACCTTGAATAATGAATGCCCTTCTACTCATCCCATCTTAAAAAAAAAAAAAGGACATTGTAATTGGAAAAGATATATGGAAAGGTAACAAAATCTATTAGGGGCATGGAACTGCATGCTTAAGATGGGAGATTAGAAAGAATGGGACTTTTTATTTTAGAAAAGAGACTACTAATAGGGGATATGTTAGAAATCTATAAAATCATGAATGATATGGAAAAAGTGAATAAGGAAGTATTATTTATCCTTTCATATAACACAAGAGCTAGGACTCACCCAATTAAATTGATAGGCAGCAAGTGTAAAACAAACAAATAAATAAAAAGAAATACTTTTTCACACAATGCACATTCAACCTGTGGAACTCATTCCCATGGGATGCTATGAAGGCCAAAAATATAAGTCAGTTTGAAAAAGAATTAACTGAATTCCTGGAGAATAAGTCCATGGCTATTAGATGATATAGTGATCATGTTCTAGATGTCCCTCAATCTCCAGCTGCCAGAAGTTCTGCTCATTCCCTCTGAAGCATCTGGCAACAGCTACTGTCAGAAATCAAGATACTGGACTAGATGGAATTTTGGTCTGATCTGGAATGGCCATTCTTAAGTTCTTTTGAGAAGCCTGCTAAAATAAACATTGTGGTCTTTAATTTATGGGGCACTGATGCTTATTTTAGGTAATGGTTGCAATAGAAAAGCAATGTTTACTATCTCCTTTTGTTAGAGGGCATGAAGATATAATGAAGCAATTTCCTGACTTGTCCTATCAGCCATGAATTAAGGACAGTGACCCTACCCAGCAGCTCACTAAAATTATGAACCTCAGAATTAATTCTCTTCACCTTGGTTTAAAGATGCTCCACAGTAACCAGAGACTTGTCTGGTTCAATATATGTGCCAGGGATACTAGAACAATATTTGTGGTGGGGATGCTGAGACCCATTGGGCTGAACAGTAAACCTTGTACATAATGGAAGCAATGTCAAGCCAGGGGGTGTAGCATCACCCTCAGCATACCTAGTTCCAATGCCTATCATCTCCATGGTATGGGAGAATTTGGTTTTGTTTTCATGAACTGTTTTGTGGTATATATCTTCACTTAACTTCAGCCATTGATGTGAAAGAGAAATACAATCAAACAAATATGTATTCTGAGCTAATTGAAAGACTGTGTTGTAAAATAAACATTTGTCCTTTAACGTAATTCTTGGTAGGATAAGAAGAGCAATAAATTGTGCAGCAGAAGGAAAGCAACAATTTGGCAGAGCCAAACAGAAAGTGAATCTCACAAGATGAGGTTTACTGTAAGGTCAGAACTCAGGCTTTCAGTAAGTTCTAAAGTTTGGCCCAATGTGTTCACCTAGCCTTGCTTTTATTCAAATTGGATTGCACCCAGCCCAACTATTTTTTTTTCTTTCTTCTAATATTCATTTGTTCCTGCCTCTGTAGTTTGAAATTTAAAGAAATGAGAAAAATGTTACTCCTGGAAAAAGGTAACAGCTGAATCCTTCTGGGTTATTAGTAAGATTTGTGCAACTTTCACTGAATATAAGATGAGCTCAAGCTGTCATGCTTTGCAGCTACTTTAGCACCTACAAGGCTCTCCGTGTTGTTTGATTTTATTACAGTTAATGATGAGAAAAGTTTATTTTAGCATTGCTGTTGGGTTTTTTTTCAATGTGTTCTTTAGTCTTTTGTGCAAAAATATCATGCTACAGCAAGCGAAAATGCACTATCAGACAATAGCTTGAAATAACAAAGATCACAGTTGCAATTCAGGTATATGACTCACTTTCCCCTGTTACAAACTATTAACTTCATCACAAGAATAAGGAGATGCTGAAAAATGGAAGGAAAGTGAATATAGAAAAGACAGCAGGTAAGACAGAAGTGCTATTCCTCAAGCACTCAGAAAGATTATTTAAGACAACTATTGTTTATAGACTAAGAGGCAGATTTTCAAAGTTATTTAGGCATCTTAAGTTCCTAAAAATCACACTAATGCCTATTTGCATCTTAAATCCCTGGATATATCGGCTCTAAAGCCTCAATTCTGCAAATGCCTAGGTACTTTGTTGTCCCATTTACCTATAAGATTAATAGCATGTATGAAGTTAAACATATGCATAAATGTTTGAAGGACTGAGGCCTAGATGATTATATAGGTATATCAGGGTGGGCATAAACAGATATCAACAGTAACAGTGTTTAGAGCTGAATGAAAAATTGGCAGTCAATTACTGTTCAGGAAGAAAGATAAGGCACAAGGCAAAAATTAGACCACAAATTTATTTACTTAACTCATCTGAGACCTATCTGAAGATAACTCATATAGCACAAGTCATCATTCATTCTGTAGTTTGTGCAGCCTGGTGGAGTACTGCCATCTGACATATTAGCTGCTGTTCTTTGCAGTTTAGGGTAAAATATAATCTATTTGCTAAGAATACTATCTAGAAATAATAATAGAAGTTGCTGATGTAACTGCAAGTCAAGAACCAAAATATATGTATTAATAATAGGCTTGGCTGTAGTTTTTAAATATTAAATGGTAAGGTCTTAGAGTGAATACCAGCAGAAGTTGACAGCTGACATTGGCTAACAAATATTGCATACCTGATCTAGGGTTATAAAATTTAGCAATATAGTTTAACAATGTACTTTGTGATTACAGGTAAACTGTAAATGAACATATGATGGCATCTTAGGGTATTTTTGCCATATCATAATCATGGAATTATCTGCATTGACATATTGAAACTATTGGGACATTAACTGAAGGAAATGAGGTGTTAATGGTCAGAAATTTAATTATGGTTATCAAGTATACCGCATATGAGATGGGGCCCAAACCATATTGAATATGTTTCCAGACTTGTGTGGTTGGAACAGAAAAAGCTGTATAAAAAATGTGGTTATCTGCACTTGGGATGTGCAATGAGAAGGGACAACCAAGTAGGAAGCCTGTCCTAGAACCATCCTCTTGGAGTGATTACTAATGATTTTTTCTTCCATATCCATTTTTAATAGTCTTTACAAGGTGTGCACAATGTAAGTCTCTAAGTATGATCAATGAAGGAAACGACTTTACTATACTTATCTTATTCAGATATATATTGATTTTCCTCATTATTTCAATTATGTGTCTGTATGTACTAAAGCTGATAAAGTTTCACTAATTTTATCTTCTTAATTTACTCTTAGTAGCTGCATGAAAAAGAGCTTCTTGTGACAGGTTTATATTATACCCCAGTAAATAATTTTATAATTGCAAAAATTAATCAAACTACATCCGCTCCCCCTCCATAGCTAGTTTCCAACCCAGGGCTGCACTCTGTCACTCTTCCTTCCTAGGAAAGTTAAAACACTGGATTTAAGGGGTTGTATCTTCACTGTAACAGAAATTAGGGGCCACAGCTCCATTCCCCAGTTGGCTTAGGAGATACCCTACCCATAATCCATTTCCAGTTCTGGTTTATCAGAGTACTGGACCCCTAATAAACAAATACCCGCATTGGTCACCTGACTAATTGTGACAATTTGAGCTTTACTTCATATCCTACTCACTGGTTCCCTGAGCTGCTGTAAGATGGGAAAGAAAAAAACCAAATAATTCCACTCTGGCTAATATGTGGAAAAATATTTTGCAGTTCCGGAAAGGTAACTATAGCAAGATGCAGGTTAGACAAACACCTGTCAGGGATGGCTTAAGAGAGTACTTGGTCCTGCCATGAGTGCAGGGGACTGGACTCAATAACTTCCCATGCACCTTCCAGTTTCTACCATTCTATGCCTATAATAGCCACAAAAACCTGATCTTGCACTAAAAAGGGGTTGGTAGCTGCTGGTCCAGCTTATAATGGCACTGTGATGGGGCGTATCAGCCCCTCACTGGTAAAGCAAGGGTTAAGGACACTCTGCAGGTTGAAGAGACTCCGCCCCATGCATTTGCTGGGCATGCTCAGGGTATAAAGGCCAGTCACCCAGCTCAGTCAGGGTGGACTGCTGGCCTGGGAGGAAACATGCTGCTAGCACTCCCTCAGGCAGACACCCACCCACCCCCCACAGAGGAGCTGGAGGCCACATTATCTGGCTGTTGGGCTGTGCTACCCTGAAGCAGGGGAAGCCTTACAAGGACTCTAGCCATTGGCCTGTGCTACCCCAAAGTAAGCAGACTCTCCCCTCCCCCCATCCCCCCCACTCCCAGACTCTGGCTGCTAGCTGGTGCTACCTGATGCTAAAGAGCCGTTCCGGGGCTTCCTGCAGTAAAGGTTGTAACCCTTGCCGACAAGGGGTAGCTGGTGGAACTCTGCCCCAAGGTGGGGAAATGCGAGCTACTACCTAATTCCCATTCCCGACTGACATGTTACCCAGCAGAACGAAGCACCCTGTGACAGACACCCAGACAGCAGCCTTTTTCCTCCTTCAGTTTCACACTATAAACCCTGCCTTTGAGGCTGAGTGCAATTTTTTCAATGCATATAAAACATCTACTAGCAGATTGAATTACCTTAAATAATTTTATTTATTTTTGAATTGATCATGAACAATATCATATGCATATTTCCTTTTTGCAACTTGCTATCTGAAGTGTATTGGTTAGTTAGGATTGATCAGAGAAATTAACTAGATTTGTTTCTAAACAATTATTGGACAAGCCACAAGCATCTTCCATATTAATGCTCATACATGGAAATTTGGCTTCTGTGAATCAGATACTCAGACTTCATTGGATTCATTCATCTCTAGCTTAATAAAAATCGAGTGATCTTTTTTACCTAGATACAGAGACTAACACATCTGCTCTTACAAAGAGTGTGTCTTCAAAAACACAGAGTGAGAACTTAAATTTTACATCTAGTCATGCTGAAATAGTTCAAGCAAGAAAGATTGGGTATGCATGATATTTTCTGAGCACATGCATGAATCCCTTCTTGATAGTAACAGGACTCAGCCTTTGTATCCAGTTACCTCACAAAATAAGGTGTAATTTCTAAAGGATAAATTGACTCCTATTTAACCCCAAGAATTTAATATCTTTCAGGCTTTCAATTGCATTTAATACTTTGGCTGGGAATTAGTACAATAACTTACTCTTTAGAGAATATAATTTAGTTACAGCTGTATTTAAACCATTCTGTTCTCAAAGGGATCTTGCTTTGATAACTCTTTTCCCTTCCTTTTATCTGACACTTCTTTTTTATCATCTTTTTAGACTTCATGCTTGAAGTTAATTTTATGCTGCATCTCATTTGTTGGTATTGAACTTGATCTAATGGTACAAAACATAACTAAAGGACTGTAACACCCCTTCTGCTGACTATCATTTTGCAAGTTTGGGTTTTCTGAAGTTTTAGTTAGTTAGTTACAGAATCATAGAAATGTAGGGCTGGAAAGGACCACAGGAGGTCATCAAGTTCAGTCCCCTGAGCTGAGTCAGGACCACATTAACTTAGATCATTCCTAACAAGTGTTTATCCAACCTGCAGTTATGAATCTCCAGTAACAGAGATTTAACCACCTCTCTAGGAAACCTATGCCATAGCTTAACTCCTCTTGTAGTTAGAAAGTTTTGCTAATACCTAACCTAAATCTTGCTGCAGATCAAGCACATTACTTTTTGTTCTACCTTCTTGGACATGGAGAACCATCTTTTTAGAACAGCCCTGAATATATTTTCAAGCCTAAACATTCCCAGTTTTTTTTTTAAGTTTTCCTCATATGTATAGTTTTTTAAACCTTTTATAATTTTTGTTACGCTGCTCCAGACTTTCTCCTATTTGTCTACATGTATATGCTATGTTACCTTCACAGAGTTGAGGTGTGATCATTTTTGTTTTTTCGGTTATGCCTAATTTCAGAAAAAAACTAGTGTAAATATAACAAATAAAGAAAGTACGGGGGTGGGATGGGAGGGAGAAATTGCTTAGAGTTCAAATTGGGTTTTCCATTTGCTATCAGTTATCACAAGTGCCTCCTCACAACTGGGTATGTGATGAGAGGAATGTGTTACTGCGACTTCACTACTCTGTATGTTGTTACTTTATCAATGAAATCCCATAAAAATGTTATCCAAAACCAACAAAGTGCAATTACTATAAATTCATTTCTAAGGCATTTTTGCAATCCAAATGCCCATTCCCGAATTTCCCAATCTTCAGTTTTTATATACAAAATGAGAGTATGATCTGCTGTAAAAAAATTAAAAACTACAAAACCAAAATTGAGGTGCTACTCTGGAAAGGTGCTCAGGTTCTTTGACAACTGGACATCACTCGCTAACCTATAGGATGTCATCAATTTCTAGGCTCTGGACCAGCCTTTTGATGTCTTTGTTCTAGTAATACAAAAAGGAATTAATGACACAATCTGAGGATTCCACAATAGCAGGGGAATACTCAGGTGGTGGAGGAGTGTCATAACAGCATTTTTCAATAGCCTAACTATGACCTCTTGATAGAGGGGATATTCCAGACTGGGGGAGGAAGATGGGGATAGAATCAGTGCATGATATGTTCTTGAGATCAAGGCCAGTGGAGCGAGGCACAATTCAGACCTGCCCTCATATACTCCACTACTCCCCACCAGGATCAAAGAGATGGACATCTTTACAAACCATCCACAGTCCCTACACTATGTGCACTGTGCATTGCTGTGGTGCACTAGTCTTTGTATTTAATTTAAATATTTGGGGTATATTTCAGGATGAATGGCACTAGGTACATGAAAGTCATCATATTATGTCTACATTTTTAGCAGAAGTAGCAGTATACCAATGACCCCTTCACCGTCTTTGTTGTTACTTTGCATGACATGCATTATTTCTCCCCCAAATGATCTGAGGACTTCAAAACAATTAATTATGTTAGGTTTTTCAAAAAATACATTGTCTCATTTTAAAAAAATAACAGTAACATATTTATGCATTGGACACCATAATTGAACTTGAAATCTATTCTGGTGAACATGAAAGACTGTAGTCAGGTTTGTACTGCAAATAAAAACTGAGCTTTCAAAAGTCAAATAGGGCATTCCATGTACTAGCAAAAGTAACACATTATTAAAGATTTCTTTATGTTTATTATGAGAAGCAATATGAGAAGCATATTTATTGTGCTTATTATGTTTATTATGAGAAGCAATGAACTAGGTCATCATGAACATCCTGATAATTATAAATGTCATTAAATAGAATAAAGAAATATGACTATTTTAAAGGTTAACACAGAATTTCTGGCCAAATCATTTTAACTATAGTACAAGAAAGAATTTCCACTTCAGGGACATTTGATCACAAACCAGTCAGAAATCTAAACCAAAAACTTCATTTATTTTTAGTCTTAGGTATCATTCTTTTTTCAGTAAGCTGACTAAATACTGTCTATGAAATAACTAGAAATGAAATTTTTCAGCTGAAACTTTTTACAAAAATTCAGATTAGAGTCGAACAAAACATTTAGCAAATCCATGTTTAAAAAACCCTCAAAATTATACTTAAATTTGTTTTTGTGGTTGTTAAAAGAAAACATTGTGTTTCACGTTGAAGGAAACATTTTGTTCAACTCAAAGTAAAAGTTTACACAGCTCAATTATTAACCATATTATAAAGGAATAACATAAGTTAATCATCTAGGGCTTTTATTGTTCTTTAGGGCCTGATCTGTTTCCCTTATTCTTTGAGTCAATCAGGCTAATGGAACCTTGAAAAATAAGCACCGTTCGTTTATGAAGATTTTTTTTTAAACAGGCAAAACCTGATTGTGTTTTTTATTTGGTAATGTCTCACAAAATCTTACTACGAAAAATCAAATTGCCTTGGATATGAACAATTATATGGCATGAAAAGTGGCTGAATAACCATAAAGAGTAGTTAATGATGAACGACAACTTATCAAATAGGGAGCAATGTCTAGGGGCATACCACTGAGGTAAGTTTTAACTTTCTTCTTATCTGACGTCTTCATTAATGGTTTAGAAGAGGGGTTAAATAACACCTTAATTACATTCACAGCCGATGCTAAATTGAGATGTGTTGCAAACATACACATGGGCAGAAAGTAAAGTAATGTGACATTTGAGTTTGATCCTGATAAATACTGAGTGTCTCCAATACTCACTGACTATGCCAGTATAAAGATCTCTGTATATACCTATCCTTGTTCCCCTATACCAGTGGTTCTCAACCTTTTTTCCATTGTGACATACCTGACAGATGATGTTCCCCTGTGTGACACATTACAATCTGCCAGTGGCAGTGGTGCTTGGGGAGTCCATGGGAGGCTGCAGCACTCTGGAGGATGCAGAACTCTGGGACCTAGGTGGGGGCAGAGTCAAGCCAGCACAAGCTGGTGCCCTGGTGATCTGGCTTGATGGGGTCAGGATTATTTTTGTGGGGCCCCACCCCCAGCCCTCGATCTCTGGGTAGCACCCCCTAAGTCCCTTTATTACTCTGGCCCTGGCTGCTGTCCTTTTTGTTCAGCAGGAGCAGGCTGATGAGGACAGCAGAGAGCAGCGGGCAGCAAGAACCCCAAGTTGTCTCCAAGATGAGCTGCCAATTTTCCGTGACATACCTCCTGGCTCTTCGTGACACACTTTTCTTTCCCGACACAGTGGTTAAGAACCGCTACCCTATCCATATGTGTGACAGAATTCAATTTTTCTACATATAAACTTTGATAAATAATATTGATGTTCATTTTAAGCATGTTTTTCTAATTTTTAGCAACTCAATTTTTCACAATTGTAGGAATTTATGGGGGAATCAGAAAAGAATTATTTAAGGACTGTAGCTGTTGAAATTGGAAAGATTGAAGCTTTATACTTGTTAAAATAGAAATTGTCATCAAAGTATATAAGGGAAGCATCCTCATATTGAATTCTAAGTTAAATTAAGAAACACTGTAAAAAAACCAAAAAAGAGCCACCATGGCTCACCAACCATGTAAAAGAAGCACTGAGAGGTAAAAAGACTTCCTTTAAAAAGTGGAAGTCAAATCCTAGTGAGGCAAACAGAAAGGTGCACAAACAGTGCCAGCTTAAGTGCAAGAGTGTAATAAGAAGAGCCAAAGAGGAGTTTGAAGAACGGCTAGCCAAAAACTCCAAAGGTAATAACAAATTGTTTTTTAAGTATATCAGAAGCAGGAAGCCTGCCAAACAACCAGTCGGGCCCCTTGATGATGATAATACAAAAGGAGCGCTTAAAGATGATAGAGTCATTGCAGAGAAACTAAATGGATTCTTTGCTTCGGTTTTTACGGCTGAAGATGTTAGTGAGATTCCCAAACCTGAGCCGGCTTTTGTAGGTGACAGATCTGAGGAACTGTCACAGATTGAAGTGTCACTAGAGGAAGTTTTGGAATTAATTGATAAACTCAACATTAACAAGTCACCGGGACCAGATGGCATTCACCCAAGAGTTCTGAAAGAACTCAAATGTGAAGTCGCGGAACTGTTAACTAAGATTTGTAACCTGTCCCTTAAAATGGCTTCGGTACCCAAAGACTGGAAGTCGGCTAATGTAACGCCAATATTTAAAAAGGGCCCTAGAGGGGATCCCAGCAATTACAGACCGGTAAGTCTAACGTCGGTACCGGGCAAATTAGTTGAAACAATAGTTAAGAATAAAATTGTCAGTCACATAGAAAAACATAAACTGTTGAGCAATAGCCAACATGGTTTCTGTAAGGGGAAATCGTGTCTTACTAATCTATTAGAGTTCTTTGAAGGGGTTAACAAACATGTGGACAGGGGGGATCCAGTGGACATAGTGTACTTAGATTTCCAGAAAGCATTTGACAAGGTCCCTCACCAAAGGCTGTTATGTAAGTTAATATGTCATGGGATAAAAGGGAAGGTCCTTTCATGGATTGAGAACTGGTTAAAAGACAGGGAACAAAGGGTAGGAGTAAATGGTAAATTCTCAGATTGGAAAAGGGTAGCTAGTGGTGTTCCCCAAGGGTCGGTCCTAGGACCAGTCCTATTCAATTTATTCATAAATGATCTGGAGAAAGGGGTAAATAGTGAGGTAGCTAAGTTTGCAGACGATACTAAACTTCTCAAGATAGTCAAGACCAAAGCAGATTGTGAAGAACTTCAAAAAGATCTCACAAAACTAAGTGATTGGGCATCCAAATGGCAAATGAAATTTAATGTGGATAAGTGTAAAGTAATGCACATTGGAAAAAATAACCCCAACTATACCTATAATATGATGGGGGCTAATTTGGCTACAACGAGTCAAGAAAAAGATCTTGGAGTCATTGTGGATAGTTCTCTGAAGATGTCCATACAGTGTGCGGAGGCGGTCAAAAAAGCAAACAGGATGTTAGGGATCATTAAAAAGGGGATAGAAAATAAGACTGCAAATGTATTATTGCCCTTATATAAATCCATGGTACGCCCACATCTCGAATACTGTGTACAGATGTGGTCTCCTCATCTCAAAAAAGATATTCTAGCACTAGAAAAGGTTCAGAAAAGGGCAACTAAAATGATTAGGGGTTTGGAGAGTGCCTCGTATGAGGAACGATTGAGAAGGCTGGGCCTCTTCAGCTTGGAAAAGAGGAGACTGAGGGGGGACATGATAGAAGTATATAAAATTATGACTGATGTGGAAAAAGTGGACAAGGAAAAGTTGTTTAAATACTCCCATAATACAAGAACCAGGGGTCACCAAATGAAACTGATAGGTAGCAGGTTCAAAACAAATAAAAGGAAGTTCTTCTTCACACAACGCACAGTCAACTTGTGGAACTCCTTACCTGAGGAGGTTGTGAAGGCTGGGACTATAACAATATTTAAAAGGGAACTGGATAAGTTCATGGTGGCTAAGTCCATAAATGGCTATTAGCCAGAAAGGGGTTAAGAATGGTGTCCCTAGCCTCTGTTTATCAGAGGATGGAGACGGATGGCAGGAGAGTGATCACTTGATCATTGCCTGTTAGGTTCACTCCCTCTGGGGCACCTGGGCACTGTCCACTGTCGGTAGACAGATACTGGGCTAGATGGACCTCTGGTCTGACCCAGTACGGCCTTTCTTATGTTCTTATGTTCTTATGTTCTTAAGTTCTCAAACAACATTTTTCAAACTTTGCCTTTCTGTAAATTTCAATTATTTCCAATACAAGTAGTATTGGTTTGTTTGTGTGTACAGTGAAATTGACACTTAGCAATAAAAATCTAATTCTTCAAGCCTACCTATCCATAGAACAGCCTGAAGACATGTAAAGTCACCATCACCCTGATTTCAAATTGTTCTAAAACAAATCTGCAATGTCACCAATGCAAAGTGGACAATAATAAATACACAAATGATAATATATAACTGCAATAGTTTAGCAGAAATGGAAAAAATATAAATGCTTTGATCCCATAACCTATACCATACTGGAGTACATATACAAGAAATAACTGGCAGGACTGGAACTGAAATATGTGACTGAGGTACCATGTAATATAATTGACACTTTTGTTAGCCCTTTTTTTTTTTTTTTTTTTTTAAAGAAAAATGCTTTATAATTTTGTGTGTCATTTTTTAACAAAACCCAACATTACAATCTGATCTATCTAGCAAATTCACTGCTACCACACAGAGCTCCTATGACTACAGTAATGATTCTGATGGAAACAGGAGTTTAACCACATGGATTATATTGCAATATTGGTGTCTGTGATTCTGTTTAAATTCAATACTGTTGCAGAAGCTTAAAGTTGCTACTAAGTAACAGAACATTTGTACTGAAGCATGAACCCCCCAAAAAGACTAAATTCAGATTCAGATAAAAGTAAATATTTTCATGTTTGTATAATCACACATTTTCTATAAAAGACACCTAAATTTATACTAGATCCTTCAGACTACTTTATTCTCTTACCTCAGCAAGCGAAAACTTGGTACAAACTCAACTTTCCTTATCCATGTTTTGAAAATGTTTAGTTCATCTAGAATAAGAGTTTATTAGTGTATTAAACCATCAGTCTTTCAAGTATAAATTGGCCTTTTTTTTTAGTTTATGATGAACAAAGTGACATTCATCTAACTAGCCCTAGTGTATACTTTCATTAAGCTTGTTTTATTTAAATGTAATGAGCCTGAAGGATTTCAAAGGAAAAAAAAATCCCTAAAATGGAAGAAGACTCCCAGAATTTCAACATTCAAGAAAGGAATTCAAAAGATCAATTTCAGAACTTTTATTTTTGGTTCAGACTAGCAGGGCAATCTCATTGTTCATATCCTTTGGAATAGCAAGGAGTTATTTTCATATTTCACTTACATGATGGATGATATAATATAGAATAATTTTTCTGGTTAACACCAGTTCATCTTGATTTACCATAGTAAATATTGCATGTCTGATTCTCAGTTTCACTTAAGGAATATACAGAGCACATGAAAAGGGGCACACAACTGTGTACATACATATTGGTAAAGTGAAGATCACTTTTCTACTTACCTGATCTTAGGACTTCTTCTGTGCTAGTCCAGTCCTCTGGCATGTTAGAACATCCTGAAGACTAGTCTAAATTTAATAGCTGTCAAGAGCCCCAAGCAAAGGCTAAACAGATGTCAGAGACTGGTGAGGAGCAGAGAAATTACAACTATGGGCCATTATCTGAGGCAGCTGTGTATAATCCTCTCTACGCCAAATGTATATGATCAGTGAATGCTTCTCTGCATGAGTTATCCTCTCATGGCTAGTTACATTGGATCCACTTTAGGTTTCCATTGGTAATATAGTACAAAGACAATGCGCTGGATTAAAAATTTTCCCCTGCTCTACAGTGCATTGGGAGACCATGATGATACTGAATTGATAGCTTCTTGCAGCTCAGGCTATTGCTTTTCTAATGGACTCCCAAACACCTCATTTTCTTTTTGGTTTCTTAATTATGCCTTTGTAGAAAATGTAAAAGCAAACTTTTTTTCCAGGATTTCTCTGATCTACATTTCCTAAAAAGTCTCACTCTTGGACAATGGAGGGGAGGGGTTTAAAATGAAATATTTTGTTTCCACTTAGGTCATACTGTATGCATTGAATATGAATTTTGGAGTCGGTAGTTCATTTTGTGGAAATGGTAGTGCAGACATGCTGAAGATGCATGCAATTGTGACATAATTTGGAGAGAGCACTTGCACTTATGAGTATTGGAACCTGCACAAAAGCACATAAGAATTAATTAGAGTCACTGGGGCTATGTCTACTCTTGTTCAAATAAGTCAACTTAGCATATCTGTAAATTTAGGTCGACTTAAAGTTGACCTTGCCAAGTCAACTTAGAGCGTCCACACTGGATGCCTAAGTCAACTTGTAGGGGCTAGGTGGACCTGGGAGTGGTGAATTGTGGGAAGGGGGTACCCAAGAGGTGCCCCCCTTCCCCAGGCACCCCTTCAAAAGTTCCAGGGAGTTCAGCATCTTCCCCAATATACCAAAACACAAGGTATAAGACCGGGGTGGGCAGGGCTGTGTCCTGCCCTGTGGGTGGGCATTCCAGGCTCAAGCTGTGCCAGGCACCTGGTAGGGAAGTCAGTGGGGGAGCCCTGGGGACCCTTAAAGTTGACTTAGGGCTAAGCCATGTCTACACTGGCTTAAGTCGACTTAATAAAGTCAACTTGGGCAGTAAGTAGAAGTAAAACTAGGTTTTATTAAGTCGACTTAAAATTTCCTTAAATCGACTTAAACAGCAGCTTAAGTCGACTTAAGGAAACTGTAATTTAGACGCAGAGTAAATTAAGTCAATTTAAGCAGGCTTAAGTCGACTTAATTTACTAGTGTAGACACACCCTAGGATAGCAGTGAAGCACTGGAATGGGTTACCTAGGGAGGTGGTGGAATCTCTATTCTTAGAGGACCAACTTGACAAAACCCATTGGGGTGATTTAGTTGGGGTTGGTTCTGCTTTGAACAGGGGGTTGAACTAGATGACATCCTGAGGTCCTTTCAGACCCTAATATTGCATGATTTTAAAGAAAACCCCATCACACTTAAGAAAAAAAATATTAGAGGAAGATGGTAAATAAAATTGATAGCTACATTAGCAAATAAATTCAGCAGACCTATATAAGTGAAAGTTATGTAGTTAGTAGAGTATGATTTTCATTTCTTTGAAACTTAAACCTCATAATAAAGCCTCCACTAAAAGGCCTATATGAACTCAGTAACCAGAATCAGTTATAGAGACCCATCCAGAAACACAGTTCCCTTCTTCTTCTTCTTCTTCTTCTTCTTCTTCTTCTTCTTCTTCTTCTTCTTCGTTAATTTGACAGGTTGCTAATTATTTTTTTCCCCTGTGGAATCATCTGACTCCTGCAGAAGACAAAGCACAATAGACAAGTCTGAAAATTGATCCTTCAAAGATTGATGGTCAGGCTAATCTAAGTATCTTTGTGCACACTCTTGTAGACTAGAACCTTTACTTAGTGGAAATTCACTGATAGTTTCTTTTTAATTCCTTCCCACTTCAGTGAGATTTTCTCCCACAAAAGCTCATGCGATTAATAAATCTGTTAGTCTTTAAAAGTGCCACAAGACTCTGTTGTCTTTCTACAATAGACTAACACAGCTACCCCTTTGGAATTTGACTACAGGAAAACTAGTTACCCACTGTCTGAGCTAAATATTCTTCAAATCTCAACTTGTATAGTTTTTCTCTGGGGAAGAAAAATATATATGCTTACTCTTCATACCTCTCAATGATGAGGAATGAACCTTTCAATGAGGAATGAACCTTATTTGCATGAAGTTATTTTAGCATAAAATGATTCTATTTGAAGATGACTAGCAGCCGGTCTTGAAATAAATCAGCACTCATCATTCTAAAGGAGTATTAGAACTGCACATACTCGCTATAAAACTGGCCACTGGTGTCTAAGAATTTGTATTGGAATAACTAATGTGAGCATAACAGCTTAACGTGAACTATGTTCTATATGAGAACTGAAGCATGCATTTCAAGAGGGCTGTAGTGTAGGGCATGGGCCTGGGCAGGCAGAGTCTCCAGCCTCAAACCTGCCTAGCAGGCTCAGGCCCTTTCTGGTGGGGCAGGTCCAAGCAACACAGTCTCTGGGGTTAGGGGAACAGTCCTTCTCAGGGGTTGGGAGAGTAGACACCCTCAGGGAGTGGGTCTACATTGACAGGGTCACCCTGGAGGGGAGAGGAGGAGGGAGACACAGGCCCACCCATCTCCACTGCATCCCAGCCCAGGGCCCTATTTGTGGTACCTGTCCATCCTGGCTCTCATCGGGGTAGTACCACTGGGGCAGGTTGCACAGCCCCTCCAGCTCATCTGGAGGTGGTAGGTCTGGCAACCTGTCAGGATCGTCGGTGGAGGGCAGTTCCTCCAAGTCCCATCCCCCTGGAGACTCCTCTACAGGGCCAGCATCTGGCAGTTCCTCTAAGTCAGTGGTCTTAGAGGGGACCACCAGGTCTTTTCAGTGGGTTGGGGCCATGGACATATCCAGGTCCCCCACCTCCAGTAGTTCCTCAAGGTCACAGGTAGCCGGGGGCTCATCCTGGCTGCAGGGGGTGCTGTCTGTCACAGTGGATCTGGTTCCAGGCTGCTGACAGCTCCTCTTGTGGGTACTAGTCCCAGGGTTGAGGTAGCTCTGGAAAGAGGGAAACGACATCCTACCCCTCTGGGAGCTCAGGGCCAAGTGAGCTGTGAAGCCAGCCACCTTTAGTCCTTCCTGCCCCACCCCTTGACTTCCTGTCGAAGGGATAGGCTGTTTTCAGCTCCTCCCAGCTGGGTCTGGACCCTCCCTCTTTGTCTGTCTCTGAGGGATGCCAAATCCCTTCACTACAAGGGCTAATACCAGCACTGATTCACTGATTTCCTCCTAACTTTGTGAATAGCATACCCTGTCCAAATAGAAATTAAGGGACAGAATTCAGAATTCTCAAAGGACTGTATGCCCCCAAATAATGAGGTTTCATTAAGTATGTAAGAGAAACTAAGCACAACCCCCCCACCCCACCCACCCACCCCAAAAACCAAACATAAAAACCACCCACAGAAGGGTGATTTAAGTGCACACAAGTCTGCAACATGCACCAGGACTGGTGTGCCTCCTATTTGTGGTTTGTGGGTGTGGCCAAAAGGGATTTTGAAAATAGATGTCAGAACACCGAGCTGGAAACAGTCACTGAAGAATTGCACCAATCTAGGGCACACTTACCTTGATTGATGTGAAGGCAGGTTTGTCCTTGGTGCTAGATCACTGCTAGAGACTTTTTTTTTTTTTTTTTTGTGGGAAACATCAAAAACAACCAACTGACAGAGAAAAAAAAATAAGGCAAGAAATCATAGACAAAAGGAAGATACAGGAGTAAATTAAGTGACTAGAAGCAGAGGTTGCCTTAGGCTATCTGGGGACCTAGGTGAAGGCCCATTGTGGGGCCCCCTATAGGGACTAAACCCCAAGTCAGCCACCGAGTCATCCCCCGAGCCAGGCCGTGCTGGCCCCCAAGCCTAAGCTGGGCTGCAGTGGCCCCCAAGCTGGGCTGCTCCACGAGCCGAGCCCCTGATCCGGGCCGATCCATGCTGTTGGTCATCCCCACCCCTGCCCAGCTCCTGACCCGTGGCTCCCCCCACAACACTTACCTTGCTGTGAAGTCAGGGACTGGAGCCTCTACTCCAGACAGGGTGGAGCGAGGAAATGCAGCCAGTAGGAGGGAGCCTGAAGCCACAGCATGTGGCTCTTTTGGCCCCTGCCCCCATGCCATGCTGGGCGGTGGGGCCAGCAGGGCGAGCCTAAGCAGTGCTGCATGCCACTCAGGATTGGCCCGCGTGCCAGGGGTTGTTGACCCTGAGTTAGGAGAAGCAGGCGACCTCCCCTGATGGGATCTCTGACTGCTGGGGGCCCTAGGCGGCCGCCTGCCTTGCCTACCCCAAAAGCCGCCTTTGTCTAGAAGTCTTCATTTTCTTCTCTTCAAACCTTTGAGATGTTTCCTGGTGACCTGCCAGAAAGGTGTAGATGATTCTTTGGAGACCCGGTGAGGGAACTCAGTTGGTCCATTGCCACTGATGACATGTGTGAACCGTGTGGACTGGGTGGAGAAAAGTAGGTAACTGATCAGTGGGTTCAAAAAAATGAAAGATTGTGATGCCATCCCATAATATGAAATTGATTCAGAGTCCTTGAGTGGGTGCCTTGCCAAAAAAACAGTGAACATCTAGATGACTACTAAAAAGTCTGGTCTTGCATAAAGATTCAGTCATGCTAGTTAGGGCCTCAGGGAACTCTGGTGTTTGGCATTCACAGAGGCCTAATTTACTATTTGCCTGTAATGAATGTCAGCTGCTTCTTGCCCTTTACACCACACTCCTGTGTTAGGGTCTGCTCCAGAGCTCACTGAAGTGAGCAGAAAGACTCCCATTGACCTCAATGGGTTTTGGATCACAGGCCACTAGTGTTTTAAGTTCCTTCAGAAGCTTGCATTTTGCTAGACATCAGCATCTTTGCCATGAGGGTCAAAACCTCCTACAGAGGAAGTGCTGTGCCCTCCCAGAAGGACCAGGTGTCCCATTAGTTCTTCATGGAGTGCCATTGCTGTCATCTTGAATGGATGTGGTACTTCTTCTATGATGCCATTTTTAACTGAGCAGGCGGGAGGTAGGGTAGAGGAACACACATTCCTGTTCCACAGAAGAAAGGAAAAGAGGAGAATAAAACACTTCTGAGTGCTAGTATTGGACAAGAATCACTGAGTTCTTTAGGAAATCCAAATGCTGTCCTTTCTGACAAGACCTCTGCGAATTAAACTCAGTCAGTTTCAAACCTAATCTTTTGAGAATACATATATAAAAGAGGACACAAACCAAACCACACATCCATAAACTTAGTTTATCATAAGTGCATCTTGAAAAATTGGCTCATCGGGTAATTATGAGTGCTGGGGTTGTCAGAAATTCCATATTTTACAATTTGCAAATGTAATGTTACAGAGATAGACCCGGGATTTGCACTAAGAAAAAATGCTGCTTATTTAACTTCTACATCTTTAAGTGTTTTGGATACAAGTAAAATGTCATACCTCAAGGGATAACAATGTTATAGATGCTATTAGCAATACAAAGGAACAGAATGAATGGATTCTGTTTAACTTCTGATTTCACTAAGTCAACATCATATTGAAAATTGAAATTTTGCCTCCTACTTTAATAGAAGTAATGTTGCTGCACAGTGCTAGGATCTCTGTCTCTCAAGACAGGTACACACACACTGACGGCCTGAGAAATTATTTGCAGATAACAACATCACTGTATAACAAAACTAATATACTTATTCACAACATACTAGAGAAGACTCAGTGAAATAGCAGTAATAACACTATAGATTTAGGATAGCTTAGTTTTGTCTCTGAGTTGACTGACATTTAAATAGTGATGCAAAACACAGGTTAGTGATAAAGCACTTTTTATATCTGACAACTGTTCTCTCAGCAAATAGTTTTGAGTTCCATAGTATGACATCACAGACAAAGACAGCAGCAATGTATTTTCCTATATAGATAAAACAAGTGCTGTATACAAGCAAGTATCCGAGTCTGACCTTCAGTTTGATGTCACTTTGGCGTTCAGAAAACACAGGTATGCTTGAAAACATTCATGCTAAGAGAAGCTATAATTGCTACTGTCACATTTGCAGATTATGTTTAAGTGTTTTCTTGGCTTGGCATAGGCTAATTTTAGAAAAAACATTTTTTTCCAAGTATTTGCCATGGGAAACAATACATGATTGCTACATGTTTTCTAGTTCTTTTTACTTGTCTTGTTTCTCCTGCATAGTACGTTCCACTACATCCAAAAAACTACATTCAAAGAATGTCAAAGTTACTAAGTTAAGCACTCAGAATAAGGAAATGGTTGAATTAAGGTTTCCTTCTTGTATTATGATAGTCTAATTAAATGATGACAAACTAGTTTTCCCTGTCTGATTCAGTGATTGGGCACTTTTTCAATATTTCTTGGTATTCACCACAGTCAGGGTTCTGGTCTTACTTAACATACACAGTACAAACCTGCAATGACTATGGAACTAATAATTTTCCCCTCTATGTTTTTATGGTGCTCTCAAGTATCTGAGTGCTTCACGAATTAATTTATCTTCACAACACCAGTGATATTAGATGTTACATTATCCTCTTTTCATAGCTGTAGAACTGAGGCAGAGAAATTAAGACCAAGAGTCAGATGTATCTATTAATTTGGGGTGCTTCTTTGAATCATCTGTAACCCCTTTGCCAGGCCGTGACGGCAGCAGCAAAGGACCGGGTTCTATTTCTAGGGGTTCCCAAACAATGTTACACAACCAATTGGCTCGAGCCCCCACCCAGTCTCCTGGGAAATTATACACCACTCCCTGGGTGCCCTAGAAGGGCAATACTTCCTCTCGCAAGGATGAGTCTGAGTATAGCATACAAGACTTTTAATAAAGGCTAAATAAAGGAAACATCAAAACGCAGCAGTGATTGGGATACAGTGCAAAGATTCCCACAAAACCCAATAGACAGAACTTGTTCCACCCCAGTGTACATAGAGTGTGTCCTTCACTTCTTCGTAGCCACCCATACTGACCTTTAAAGTTTCACTATCCACCTCTAAGGAGGGGAAGGGGGGCAGCCCTCAGCCCTCCCCTCCAATTGTCCTCTGCCACCTCAAGGTCTGCTCACACCACCCACTAGCCACTCACACCCACTGTCTGCTGGCTCTGCCTGCTGTCCGCTAGCTCTGCTGCACCGCCGCTGGCCTCTGGTCGCACCTGCTATCCGCTGGCTCCGCCACACCGCCCGCTGGTCACACCTGCTGTGTGCTGGCACCACCCACTGGTTACTGGTCACACCTTCTGTCCACTGGCTCCACCACACTGCCTGCTGATCACACCTGCTGTCCCCTGACTACATCTGCTGTCTGCTGGCACCAATCTTCTGCTTGACTTCAGTCAGCTTTTTGGGATTTTTAGCTCTCTAGGAAGTTTTTACTTCCCTGGTGATTTCAGCTCAATCAAAATATCAAAAGAGATCCACAATGAATCTTTAGATCTAGCCTTTAACAATGAGTAGAAAAGTAGTTTGCTTAAAGCACAGCTCCAACAAAACTAGTACTCACACCCCTCCTCACCTGGTTTTACAACTCTGAAAACTAGGGTTGCTCACTTTTCCAAGTTCTCTGTTGCTGATGGTGACTTTTCCAACAGCTTCTTTGTCAATAACAGATATACAATCAAAGGGTAGCATATCATGAAAGAGCAATATTTCCTTTCCCCCCCATCTGCTAAAACACCAGATTCAAAGTTTTTGAACCAGTCACACATACCATCTCCCATCTGGGTGAAATTATGCTGAGTGTCATGCAAATACAAAGCCCAGGTAAATCAGTTGCCCCACTCCCTGCTTAGCTGCTAAACAAGAGAGGCTCTCAGATTCTTAACCCTGCTTACACATCTATAGATTATTTTTCAGGGAATTAGTATTTTTATATGCTATGTTGTATGTTTAAAGCACAGCACCCACTGACTTCAGTTGTGATTATGAGTGCTCAGCACTTCTGCCATTTTGGGGCCCAGGTGTCTCAGGTTGGGTATCAATCAGTGATCAAATGCAAACGTTTATTTTAATGTATTTTCCCACCATTACGTAGGACTCTCGGCAGAAGGATGTGATAATTCCCCTCTATTCGACACTGGTCAGGCCACATCTGGAATACTGTGTCCAGTTTTGGGCTCCCCACTACAGAAAGGATGTGGGGAAATTAGAAAGAGTCCAGCAGAGGGCAACAAAAATGATTAGGGGGCTGGGGCACATGACTTATGAGAAGAAACTGAAGGAACTAGGCTTATTTAGTCTACAGAAGAGAAGACTGAGGGGAGACTTGATATCAACCTTCAACTACTTGAAGGGGTGCTCCAAAGAGAAGGGAGCTAGGCTGTTCTTGAGGGTAACAGAGGACAGAACAAGGAGCAATGGTTTCAAATTACAGCTGGGGAGGTCAAGGTTGGCTATTAGGAAAAACTTTCTCACTAGGAGGGTGGTGAAGCATTGGAATAGGCTATCTAGGGAGGTGATAGAATCTCCATCTTTGGAGATTTTTAAGGCTCAGTTAGACAAAACCCTGGCTGGGGTGATTTAGGGGGAGTGGTCCTGCTTTTTAGTAAGGGTTGGACTAGATGACCTCGTGAGGTCCCTTCCAATCCTATGATTCTATGAAGTCAGTATGGCATTAAATGCTCCAAGGTAGCATTGAACTGAACAACCCACAAGAATATACTTTCTATAATCCTTTGCCTTGTTCAACTTCCAGTTTTTGCAAGAAATAAAGCAAGGGACCTACAGACAACATTCTCCTTAATTACACAGCTCCAATTCATCCCCAGGGCAGATTTATCCTTTACACTGATGAGGAAGGGTTCTGAAGTAAAAAAGGAATGTGTTCATACAATCAAAGGCTATGTCTACACTTCTGCACTCCCTTCTCTCACCATACTTCTCAGCCCTCTGTATTCCAGCATAGCTGCTTCCTCCTTCTCTTCTATGCTGTCAAGAGGTAGTATTAAAAGCAGAGGAGAGATCTTTTAGTTCTAGTTAGCAACAGTGCAGCAGCTCATAGCAGCCAAGAGGAGAAATTGCAAGGAAAGTCTTGCTCAGTCCCTGTATCCTGTAGCCTGCTTAATGCAGATTAAATTGTTGAAAAATTTAGCTGCCAAACACTAACAAGTCTCTGCTGTTGTAAGTATGTTTAAGTATGTTTCTATCATGGGGATCGGGCCCAGGGGGGGATAGGGGGAGGAACCAAAACAAACAAACAAAAAGATTTTCCTCTAATCTCATCAGAAACAACTAAATAAATTTAGTTGAAACTTTCCCCAATTAATAATTACTTATATCAGCCTCAGGCCAGTACCTGGTATCTACTATTTCAACTGAATGGTTAAAGCTGGAAAAGTTATAAATAAAACAACTTATGATGGAAAATGCTAATCAACCATAAGAACAGGCTCCACCACCAGCTTTGCCTATGGTATCTTCAAAATGCATACGAAGACCAAAGACCCAAGATTAGATCTTATAGAATGTGAGTCAAATTTATTACTGATTTAACACCATATAAGTCAGTAGAGTTCTGCCAAAAATGGAATTAGCCCTATACATTTCATTATTAATGAGTCCAACATAACTATTAGTCCCAATTTTGCATAATGCAGAAAATGAGAAGTATTCTTTGATAACACTTTATACATGGTAATTGTATTCAACAATTTATTTTGCAGGAATTTAAAGTAGTTGCCTGGAATTTTGAGTTTAAGCTCTTATCCTACCCCCTAACCCTCAGACCACAAACACCCCCACCTTCATATTTTGAATGTCTCTTTCCAACATGGTCTTTATAATTGTTCAGAATGGAGACAGATGCAAGGGGAGTTCAGAATGCCAACTGTAAGGGGAAAATGCTCACCTCTTTTTCATCTGCATCATGGACCCTCTCAGCCCAGCCCCTTGGCAATAATATTTTGAGAATTAAGGTAAGTCCTCCCCCCATTGTCCAGTGCTGTCCATGTTCTCTAGCTCTTTCCAGGGCAACCCAACCCTCTGGCTGACTCCCAGTCCAAGGTATCACCATTCCAGGGAAAAGTTCAGTCCTAGCAGCCCACTAGGTCACAGTGGCTGCCACAGGTCATCCAACATTCATCAGCATTCCTGGGGAAGGCAGGGAGGGGTTCAGACCCATCTACTTTTCCAGGCCCCAACCCAGGGACCCTATAGGCCTTTCTAAAGGCATCACCTCAACACCCAGTCTGCAAAAGGTCCTCTCGACTACTTCTCCACAGCCCCCATACCTTCCACAACATCAGCCTCTTGCAGGCTTCCTTCCGGAGCCATGACCTTCATAGCCTTCCTCCAGCACTGCTATAGCTCTTCCCAAGTCCCAGCAATTTCAGTCCTGAGCTCCTTTGCAGGGTTCTTCACAAGCCACCTTCATGAGATTCTAAGCCTCTTTTCACCCAGAGCCCTGCTGCCATAGGGAGCTGCCCTAAGTGCTGATCCCACAGTCCCTAAGCAAGTAGAACCTTCTCCCTCCAATATTTGAGGAAGTATGCCCCTGTTCTGGCTCTGCAGTCAGCTTTTCTAGCCCAACCTGGGCCCTGATTGGCCCAGAAGCCCTCCCACCTGATTGGTTGCTCCCTTGAGACCCTTCTTAATCCTTATTCTGCCAGTGAATGGCAACTGACCTATCACAATCTGTGATATTTCATTTTCATCTATTTTTTGTGGACTATATTAGAGAAAAAAAAAGAGTCCTGTGGCACTATAACCTTGATGCCTCCCAGCCCTCAGGCAGGGCGCGGCAGGCAGCAGTCTCTGGCCCTGGGAAGGGTGGGTCTCTATATATCAACAGGCCTCCCAGCCCTCAGGCAGGGCGGGGCAGGCAGCAGTTCTGAGAGCCAATCTTGTGGTCAGGATCGGGTTACGGGTGCATGCAGGAGGAAGGAACACCACTAACAAGCCTCAGTGGATATGGCAGGATGGTTCAAGTACCCCAGGTAAGGATGGAGTGCCTCCGGTGTGGGGCAGCAGGGCTCCTACTGAAGCAAACTGCCTCAGGTCAACTATTACAAAGCCTCTTGAGTGGCCACTGGACTAGGTTGCATTTCCCCCTCTATTTCCTCTGGGGTACCTGGGTCAGAGCTCTCATGGGACACTGGGATAGTCCGCCATCGGGAAGGTCCCGAATCCATCAGTTTCGTCCAGAGGTGGTAGGCCTGGCAGTGTCTCACTGAAGTACTCAGCAGGGGATAGCTCCTCTAGGTCACAGGTCTCTGCTGGTGGCTCTGGTCCACAAGGCTCTGAGGCTATAGGTTGTCCCTCCCAGTCCTCAGTTAGGGGCAGTTCTTCCAGGTCGCAGTGGCCGGGCAGTGCTCCCGGTTCCCAGGGCACCGGATTGGAGCTCTGGGTGTCTGGCTCCCTAGCGGAGAGTTGCTCCCTTGGGTCCCAGAGCCTGCTGTTTCTTCTGGCTGGCCAGGCACCGGCCACTCAGGGCGGTTCTCTGGGCCCCAGGCTGTAGATAGCTTGGGTCAGGTCTTCTTGTTAGGCTGGTGAGGCTCACAGCCCCAGGGGCAGGTACAGTGGTCTTTACTCAGGGCTTACTGGGGCCTGACTGAGAGAGAGACCTCCCCTTTATACTCTGCCTCCTTGCTCCACCCCCCCACTTCCTGTCAGGTGGGGCTGGAGCTTTTAGTCCCACCCCCTTGTGGGGGATTGGCCCACCCTCAGTGTCTGTCTCAGAGGGTGGCCATAATTCTTGCCCCTTACAGGCACCTTATAGAGTAACAAATTTCTTCGGGCATAAGCTTTCATGGGCTATAACCCACTTCACCAGATGCATGAAGTAGAAACCACAGTGGAGAGGCATATGTACGCATGCCAGGATGAAGGTGGGCAAGTGTTAGCAAAGTCAGTTCAGAGAGCAGATGGGGTCTTTTCATACCAGTTGATCAAAGGGAGAGATGTTGCCATTTTTTGATGTCAGATTTGTGTCCATTTATCCTTTTGCATAAGGACAGTCCATTTTGGCTGATGTACATGGCAGAGGGGCATTGCTGGCACATGATAGCATATATCACATTAGTGGATGTGCAGGTGAATGAGCCCCTGATAATGTGGCTAATGTGGTTGGGACCTGTGATAGTATCATGAGTCCATGTGTGAGCAGAGTTGACAATGGGGTTTGCTGCAAGGATAGGTTCCTGGATTAGTGTTCTTGTTGTATGGTGTTCAGTTGCTGGTGAGTATTTGCTTCAGGTTGGGGGGCTGTCTGTAAGCAAGGAAAGGCCTGCTTCCCAGGGCTTGAGAAAGTGTGAGATCATCTTCTAGGATAGGTTATAGATCTTGATGATGCGTTGGAGAGATTTTAGCTGGGGAGTGTAGGTGATAACCAGTGGTATTCTGTTGTTTTCTAGGTCAGGTCTGTCCTGTAGTAGGTGGCTCCTGGGTACCCGTCCGGCTCTGTCAATTTGTTTTTTCACTTCCCCAGGTGGGTACTGTAGTTTTAGGAATGCCTGATAGAGATCTTGTAGGTGTTTGTCTCTGTCTGAAGGATCAGAGCAGATCCGCTTGTACCTTAAGGCTTGGCTGTAGACGATGGATCGTGTAATGTGTCCCAGGTGGAAGCTGGAGGCATGTAGTTATGTATTGCAGTCAGTTGGTTTCTGGTATAGGATAGTGTTAATGCATCCATCCCTTATACATATGGTAGTGTTGAAGAAGTGGATTTCTTGTGTGGACTGGTCCAGGCTGAGGTTGAGGGTAAGGTGGAAATTGTTGAAGTCCAGGTGGAATTCTTCCAAGGACGCTTTCCCGTGGGTCCAGATGATGAAAATGTCCTCAATGTAATGTAGGTAAAGAAGAGGCAATTGTGGACGAGATTCGAGGAAGCAATGTTCTAGGTTGACCATAAAATGTTGGCATACTGTGGGGCCATGTGGGTACCCATAGTTGTGCCACTGACTTGAAGGTATAGAACATCCCCAAATCTGAAGTAGTTGTGAGTCAGGACAAAGTCACAAATTTCAGATACCAGGTATGGTGTGTCATCATCTGGGAAACTGTTCCTGATGGCTTGTAGTCCATCTTTGTGAGGAATGTTGTTGTAGAGGGCTTCTACATCCATAGTGGCTAGGATGGTGTTTTCTGGGAGATCACTGATGGATTGTAGTTTTTTCAGGACATCAGTTGTGTCATGGAGATAGCTAAGAAAGCTGGTGGTGTAGGGCGTGAGGAGAGAGTCCACATAGCCGGACAATCCTGCTGTGAGAGTGCCGATGCCCAAGATGATGGGACGTCCAGGTTTCCTGGGTTTGTGAATCTTGGGTAGTAGATAAAATACTCCTGGTCAGGGCTCTTGGGGTGTGTACATGTAGATGTGTTCCTGTGCTTCCTCAGGGAGTTTCTTAAGCACATGTTATAGTTTCTTTTGGTATTTCTCAGTGGGATTAGAGGGTAGTGGCTTGTAAAATGTGGTGTTAAAAAGTTGTCTGGCTGCTTCCCGTTCTTAATCTGACCTATTCATGATGACTACAGCACCTCCTTCGTCAGCCTCTTTTATTATAATGTCAGAGTTGTTTTTGAGGCTGTGGATGGCATTACATTCTTCACAGCTGAGGTTGTGGGGCAAGTGATGATGTTTGTCTACAATCACAGCTTGTGCATCTCTGCAGAAACACTCTATGTAAATGTCCAATCTGTTGTTTTGGCCGTCAGGAGGAGTCCATGCAGAATTCTTCTTCTTGTTACGTTGGAAGAAAGATGTCTGTGAGTTACTGTGTTGTTCAGTGGTGTGGTGGAAATATTCCTTGAGTCGGAGATGGCGAAAGTAGGCTTCCAGGTTACCACAGAACTGTATCATGTGTGTGGGGTGGTGGGGCAGAAAGAGAGTCCCTGAGACAAGACAGATTCTTCTGCTGAGTTGAGTGTAGAGCTGGATAGATTAACAATATTGTTCTACAGAGAAGCAAAGTGTGTGTTGTAGATGGCCTGTCTTGTTTTTGTAAAGATCAGCCACGTGGAAGTTTGTGTGGAAGTTTGCTTTCCATAAGGTTCTCCAATGCTGAGAGGTCTATTAGGCATTCCTAAAATTACAGTACTGACCTGGGGAAGTGAAAAAACAAATTGACAGAGCCAGATGGGTACCCAGGAGCCACCAACTACAGCACAGACTGGACCTAGGAAACAACAGAATACCATTGATTATCACATACACTCCCCAGCTATAATCTCTCTGGCTGCGTCTACACTTGTAAATTAAGTTGACTTAAGCTTGCTTAAATCGACAATTTACCCTGCGTCTACACTACAGTTTTCTTAAGTTGACTTAAGCAGCTTGCTGAAGTCGACTTATGGAAAATAAAGTCGACTTAATGAAAATTAAGTCGACTTTATTAAACCTAGAATTACTTCGATTTAAGGCTTAATTCGACTTTTTAAAGTCAAATTAAGCCAGTGTAGATGTGGGGTAGCCCTAAGTTGACTTAGGGCTACCCCAGGACTACACCAATGCCCTCCCTGCCGGGGCGGGGGCACAGGAGGAGCCTGGCATGCCCCCCCAAAGGACAGGGCAGAGCCCTGTGTGACGCTATCCGGATTTAGGGAACCATTTATGCTATTATTTTCTATTAATATCTCATAAATGCTATAATCCATAGGAACTATGTCATGTTTTGTAGCAATAGAAAGGTAGTAATTTGCTGGGAATGATTATATAGTTTATGTATAGGAATTGTATTTGTATTAGAAATTAGGAATATGGTTGTTATATCTATACTTTAACTAGTGCGATACTGGGAAAACGCCCCAGAAAGGATGTCTACAACCATTGTCTCCTTAATGTTAAGGAAGCTCCCAGGTACAATGGGCCCAGGGAGAGACCTGATGAGCCATTAAAGGAGACAATTACCTAAAGTCGACTTAAAATTACAAGTGCAGAAATAGCCTTCAACACATCCTCAAAGATCTACAACCTATCCTAGAAGATGATCTCACTCTCTCTCAGGCCCTGGGAGGCAGGCCTTTCCTTGCTTACAGACAGCCCCCCAACCTGAAGCAAATACTCACCAGCAACTGAACAGCATACAGCAAGAACACTAATCCAGGAACCTATCCTTGTTGCAAACCCCGTTGCCAACTCTACTCACACATCGACTCCAGTGATACTATCATAGGTCCCAACCACATTAGCCACATTATCAGGGGCTCATTCACCTGCACATCCACTAATGTGATATATGCTATCATGTGCCAGCAATGCCCCTCTGCCATGTACATCAGCCAAAACAGACTGTCCTTATGCAAAAGGATAAATGGACACAAATCTGAGATTAAAAATGGCAACATCCATAAACCTGTAGGAGAACACTTCAGTCTCCATGGACACTCAGTAGCAGACTTGAAGGTTGCCATACTTCAACAAAGAAACTACAAAAAGACTTCAGTGTGAAACTGCAGAGCTGGAGCTGATTTGCAAGCCTGACTGGGTCTGAATAGGGACTTGGAATGGCTAGCACATTGCAAAAAGTGATTGTTCTGTTCACACAATCTCTCCCTTTGATCAACTGGTGTGATTAGGCCTTGTCTGCTCTCTGAACTAAGGCCTTGTACACACGATCACTTTATCATGCATTAACAATCATTACCCCGCGATACCAACAACAGCGTACACACGTGCAATAGGACTGTTGCGCGTTAACTGCCTTGTTGTAGCGCAATACAAAAACCACTTTGACAAGGGTGGTAGCAGTTAACGCAGAACAGCTGTTGTGCCTTTCCACTCGTGTGTAAGCTTACCGCGCAATGATTGGCCTCCAGAAGTGTCCCAACATTGCAAAGTCGTCCTCTCTCGTCTTCCCCCCACCCTCTCTGTGGCTGTGACGAAACAGTCCCTGCCCTGATCAGATTCCCGGGATTTTCGAATTTCTCATCTGTTTCACTTCCTGTTCTCTTCCTCATGTGGAGTGCAGCTCCGATCATCAGTAGCAATGGCGGCCCGTCGTGGAAGATGTGCACCCCTTTGGAGCACGGCAGAGGTGCTGGACCTGATCAACAAGAGGGGAGAGTCTGCTGTGCAGGTGCACCTACGCGGCAGCAGGCGAAATTATGATACGTTTGGCATAATTTCTTGGGCCATGTCAGAGAGAGGTTATGATAGAGACACTGTGCAGTGCAGATCAAAGGTGAAGGAGCTAAAAATAACCTCTCACCGAGCAAAGGAGGCAAACCACCGTTCGGGATCAGCGCCTGCTACATGCAGGTACTATAAGGAGATAGAAGCCATCCTCAGTGGGGACCCCACAACCACTGCAAAGAGTTCCGTGGACACATCGCCCCCCCCTTGTCCAGTGAATGCCAGACCCGAGCACGATGAGGATGTGATCGATGAGGAGGAGGAGATGGAGGATGACCTGGAGGAAAGCACAACAGCGTGTAGCCAGGAGCTCTTCTGCACCCCCGCTGAGACCTCCACCCAAGACATGAATTGCAGTGTGTCCTCTGAGACGGCAGAGGGGGGTTCCGGTAAGTTTCTCTTTCATGCAGCTATGGCTCCTGCTAAAAAATCATTGTCCGGGGAGGGGGTGCTTGCTGTCTCAGTCCCCACTGTTCACGCTTTTTACTCTGCATTCATTAGAAGTGCATCAACACAAGCAGTGATTGTCAAAAAATCATCTGTATTTAGGTCAGTAAAGGTTTCCTTGATGTACCTCCAGAGCCTACTACTCAGGTTAGATGGGAGAGCGTTTATGTCTACGCTCCCAAAGACGGATACTCTGCCTCGCCAGCTGCAAAGCACAGCCCTGGGAACCATGGCAGCACCCAATCCAGCAGCATACGGTCCTGACTTGCATCCGGTGCCATATAGGATATGTATTCTAGCTGGCAGGGGCACTCTGAGGAGAGAGATATCGGGTTCCATCTGTGTGCCCTGTGCAGAATGTTAGCCACCAGTAAGCTTTCTATTAGGACGTACCTTGTCTGCTTCAGCGAAGCTAGGATGTTGACTGCCCTGCACCTTCCAGTGGAATGTGCCACTGGAAGGTTGCATTGGTTATGTAGGCTCTGTGTTAACAACAGCTTTATTATTATTATTTTTTTTAGATTCGACCTTCAGAAGGCCGGTTGACTGCATGAGAAATATTCAGCGGCGTGCTCGAAGAAACAGGGAGGATATGTTGTAGGACCTGCTGAAAACAGCACAGGAATCCGCGAGGGAGAATCGAGCCTGGAGAGAGGAATCCCAACAGAGGAGGCAGAAACACAGGGACGAACTGATAAGTGTGATGAGGGAGCAAACAGAACTGCTCAAGAGCATGATTGCTTTGCAGACCCAGGCGATTAATGTACAGGCTCCACTCCATAGAGTTCAGCCGTGTCTGCCTCCCACACCCCGTAGTCCTTCAAAGAATTTCTTTGAAGGCGACCCGTCCCCCTGGTACACTGCAACATCCAGTCCCCCCCCAGAGCTACTTTTTAGAGACCCACAAACCCACCTGTAACCCCCCCTTTAGGTTTTAATAAAAACAGTGACAAATAATTTGAAGAATGCCTTTATTTGTACACATTGAAAATCTCATAAGGTGCACCTGATGTGTCCTGGAAGTTAACTAGGGAAGGGCATCATTGAAATGGTCCCTGAGTGCCTCCCTTATGTGAGCAGCTTCTCCTTGGGCCCCCTAATACTCCTAGTGGCTGGCTGTTAGTATGCGTCCTCGAGGCGCTATGCCTCTATAGCCCACCCCAGGGAAAACTTTTCTCCCCTACTTTCACAAATGTTATGAAGGACACAGCACGATGCAATCGCAGCAGGGATGTTGTCCTCCACCAAGTCCAGCCTCCCATACAAACATCGCCAGTGCCCTTTTAAACGGCCGAAGGCACACTCCACAGTCATTCTGCAGCGGCTCAATCTGTAATTGAACCACTCCTTGCTGTGATCTAGGTTCCCGGTGTACGGCTTCATGAGCCATGGCATCAGTGGGTGTGCTGGGTCTCCGAGGATGACTATGGGCATCTCCACATCCCCCACAGTAATTTTTTGATCTGGGAAGAAGGTACCCCCTTGCAGCTTCCGGTACAGACCAGTGTTCCTGAAAATGTGGGCATCATGCACCTTTCCTGACCACCCAGCACTGATGTCCGTAAAACGCCCCTTGTGATCCACGAGTGCTTGCAGCACCATGGAGAAGTAGCCCTTCCTGTTGATGTACTCGCTCGCGAGATGGTCTGGAGCCAAAATAGGGATGTGTGTGCCGTCTATGGCTCCCCCACAGTTAGGGAATCCCATGGCAGCAAAGCCGTCCACAATCTCACAAACATTGCCCAACATCCGTAGCAGAACGCGATTGATGGCTCGGCAGACTTGTGAGAGGGCTAATCCGATGGTGGACCTCCCAACTCCAAACTGGTTTGCAAATGACCGGTAGCAGTCAGGAGTCGCCATCTTCCAGACAGCAATCGCAACACGCTTCTCCACGTTTAGGGCTGACCTCATGTTGGTGTCTTTACATCGCAGGGCAGGGGCCAACTCTGAACACAGTTCCAGAAAGGTTGCTTTCCGCATTCAAAAGTTCTGTACCCACTGCTCCTCATCCCACAGCTGCATAACAATGCGATCCCACCACTCGGTGCTCGTCTCTCGCGACCAGAAACGGCGTTGCACCGTGTGCAGATGATCGGTGAAGGAGCTGAGCAACGCGGTGCTGTTGCTCTGCATGGCATCGATCAGCCCCTGCTCCTCAGCATCCTCGTCTGACTCGGAGCTCATTGCGTACTGAGCAACCAGCCGAGATGTATTTAGAATGCTGAAGGCGACAGTGGAGATCAGAGCGGGATCCATGTTGTTGCTGTTGTGATTGCTCGCCATTAGTGCGTCACTGCACTGTTGAAAATAGGCGCGAGTTGCTATTGGCAATGAGGAAGACTCAAGGGGAACACAGTGCACCACGGGAAACTGAGATTTTACCCATGGCGCTTTGCGTTCCTTTCCTTCATGCCATGATCCAAGCGCAGATTGAGGGTAAATGGAATGATGGGATAGGTGCCCAGAATTCATTGCGCCTCACCGCGATATTGCAAAGAATTCTGTTGCATTACAAGGAGCAACGTGTGTATGCTCTATCCCGCAATAAAGGTCACGTGTTTTTTATAGCGCGATTGCCATGTTGCGCTTTAATCTGATCGTGTGTACATAGCCTGACTTTGCTAACATTTGCCCTCCTCCATCCTGGCATGTGCGTATATACCTCTCCACTGTGGTTTCCACTTCATGCATCTGATGAAGTGGGTTATAGCCCACGAAAGCTTATGCGAAAGAAAATCTGTTAGCTTATAAGGTGCCACAGGACTCTCATTGTTTTTGCTGTACACAGACTAACACGACTACCCCTCTGGAAATTTCTATATTAGAGAAGTGTATTGAACCTTGAACACAAGGCTCAGTTGGATTGAGTTTGAGGCTAAATGTAAGGATATGCATTTCCAAATGAGTGCACATACTTCCAGTTTCACATCGACTTTTTTATTATTATTATTCATGTTCATATTCTAGCCTGAAGCTGAGAAGATGATAATCAGTTTTATTTGGTGATAATGTGCATTTGTCTACTTAAAGTCAATGTGCATTTATGGTACTAAATAAAACAACAACAAAAATCAGGAAATAGTTACAATCCATTTAAGACTTGACAACTCTAGGTAAATCCTTCTAGTCTAGGATTTACCTGACATTATTACATTTTAAAAGTGCTCCCTAATCAATTGATCCAAAGTAATGAACACACTTATGGGTTCCTCTGATTCCTGACTTAGGCTAGTTCATTTTCATCAGTGTACAAGTTTCTCTTGTGACAGCAAAATGTATATCCAAAGCTGGACTTTTTGGCTTTTTTAAATAGATTGTGATTTTTTCCTTACCTGAGGGTAGCATACTCTGATCCAGGAAAGTACATGCTTATTTTAAAGATTATATCAGGGGTTGGCAACCCCCGGGCATGTATGCCAAGGATGGCATGCCCCCCATTCACAGCAACATGCAGGGCTCCTGGCTCTGCAGCACCATGGTTAATCCACCCTGCTTGCTCCATCCCTCAGTGGGCCCTGGGGTCGCAAGAGCTGCATGCATATGGTGGCTCCTGTCCCCTTGTGGCCCAGCACCCAGCACTTGCTGGCTGCTCCCCCGGCACCTGCTCATGGTTGCGGGGCGTAGGGCTGGCACAGGGGCTAGCAAATGTTGCTGACTGCTGGATTAAATGGTTCTAGTCACATGCTCAAAGATAAATATGTGAATGAAAGTGGTTTACTGGAATTGAGGCTCCAAAGAGTAATGCAGCCTTCATTTCTTTGTTTCCCCACTCCATGATGCACAGTATGTTTGTAATTTCAGGGAGCCTTCCATTCTCCACCAATCTGTGAGCTGGAAGTGCTTGACATTACTGCATGATATGATCCAACTGAATATACAGGGACCAGTTAAAATAACTACTGAAAATTTCTGTACAAAGGCAGAGTTCTGTTAATAAACACACTTTCCTGTAACAAGATGCTTCTTCTTAAACATTTTGGGGATTTTTGGTGGCAAAAATCATACAACAATTGCTACATCTAACACAAATGTTTACTTTATTTTTGTTGATTTCTTCAGAATGAATGGCAAGGCAATAGCTTTTGATATAAGAAGGGGAAGAAAAAAAGCCCTTAGTGTGGGTAAATGGATCAGGAAATATAACCTGGCCAATGGACTAAAGATAGAATGACAAAGGTCACTCAGGGTTGCATGTGAAATGATGAAATCCCTGTACAGTAGCATAGGCTTTTATTTGCTGCACACACACTAAGCAACACAAGACTGCACTCTTTCTAACGTACTGTTGCCACGGGTCGCTATCAGATATGCATACACTGTTCCCATGAACTTTAATAAGCTAGCCACCTATTTGAATTTGTTCCTATGGAAACCTTAGCTGGCCAACATTTTTCTTAAATGAAGGGGTGGTTTTCTTTTTGTTTTTTTGTTTTTACTGTCCTTGCTTATAAAAATGCAAGAAATACTATGTTAAGGAACAGACTTTAATATCATTCATATTAGAACCTTTCCATGCATATACTAATGACTTAAATGGAGAATTCTAATTAACACCAGGGAATGTTAGGGTGACATTCCTTATCAAGGCAAAAAGACTATAGAAAGAAGCCTTCTCAATGCAAGAGAATCGTTGCAGCTCTGCTGCCTGGAAGGAAAGTGTCTGCAGAACCGATGGACATGTGGACTTTGCAACCATTGTTCATGATCACCCAGGGTCCTACATTACGTCTAGAGCTGGTTGCATTTCATCAAAATAACATTTCTGTCAAAACTGAAACTTTTAGAAAAACCAATCAGTTTCAAAAAAATTTGCTTAGCACCACCAATCCCCAACCCACCATCACCCCAGACCTCCAGTTTCCAAAAGAGAGCATTCTGTTAATGCTGAAGCAACCTTTTTTCATATTTTCAGAAATTTTTCGGTTTTTCATTTCAAAATAAAATGTTTTTATATAAAAATATACTTCAAAATGTCTGAAAAGGCAAAATTAAAAAAATGGTTTTCCATTCCAGGTCATCTTACTGTGGTTTATTAAGAAGAAGAACCAATATTATGAATATGTCATTAACACACAGCTGCTTGAGGGAAATCACATGTAGGATTTCCAATTTGCATTCCAGCTCAAGAGTTGACACAGTGGAGTTTGTCAAAGAGACAAAGAACTATAGAGGTTTCCACCTACTTTATGCTATTGGCTCAAGAGTAGGAATCAGCCAGTTCAATAGAGTGAGTACACTTAAATATCCATTGTATATTTAGAGAAGTAGAAGTAGAATTAGAGGCAAGTAACTATTTCATATTTGCACTTAATTGTATATGCACACCTAGAAACTATTTTGAGGAAAAAATTAATTGCCATAAAACAGAGGCCTTGCTATAACTCTCCCTATTAAATATTTGATGAGATTGTTTTCTGCACAAAGTTTAGGCTATCAGCAATCTGATTTAATTAGTTTTTTTTCTGAATGGTTTTATTTTATATTTTAAGGAAGGCAGACTGAACTAAAAAGGGGAGGGGCTCTTCTAGAAAAGTAAATTTGACAAAGCGAAAGAACTAAAAGAAGCTAATGTGATTTCTCCGAATGCAAGAAAATCAAACCACAAATTACTTTTTTTCATATTCTCCATCAAGTATATTGTAGGTTCAAAGTCAACATCTCTTGCCTTTAGTTTTACAGTCCCAAAATGTGTTCACCTAGTCCCTAAGGAAGTCATTCAAGGACAAAGGCATGTAGTGCACAATAAAATTTCTATTTAATGTATCAAATCTGACTCCTGCTTCTCAGAGACAGTGCTACTTGAGATATCTAGAATGGAAATCAAGGTTAAGAATGGCTAATTTTAAAGGAAAAGGTCCTGTGTTCCCTGGCTTCAGTTATATATCTGAAAGAAGTGACTAACAGAAAAATTGAAAGAATAAAAGTTAAAATGTTAGTTTCCAGCTCTACTTTCTAGCCTTTTTGTCATTTAAGAAGCAATCTACATGACTGGAATACACCTGTGAATAAATGTAGCATGCACTGTGATACTTCAGTCATGGTTAGTCAATAGTACAGTGTTATTATTGTCAATGATGTGCTGCCAAGAACGGCCCTTTACATGCCTTTGAATTTAGTAGATGAATGTTGTCCACCCACATAGAGAAAATTACAGCTCTGTCATCACGATTTTGCCACTTGAAATAATACAGCATTATATAAAATAGGTATGTTCTAAAATGTAGCCACTATTATTTATTGTTAAAACAATCCATACTTACTCTAAAATGAAGTATTTTCCCTAGCATCTTCTATAATGAAATACATTAAAAACTGTGCGTAAGCTTTTGTTTTTCACACACACAAATTAAGCTGTATTTTTCTAAGGTCTGTGAAAATAATAAGTAGCTAATTGTTGCTAGAAATTATGTACAGATTTCTAACAACCTTGAATAGTAAGGAAATGGAAATACTAACTAGGGTAAGCATGACAAACTATTTTGGGGGAGTTTTGTGCTTATGATAAGAGCCTAAGATATACACCTCAGCAGTGAAATAAATTTCTGGAACAGTTCTTGCTGTTCTGTACGCTCCAGGTTTATGAAGAAGTAAACCCTTATCTTTCAATGTTTGTGCTGACTGATCTTTGACTAACCCTCAGTGGTTAATGAATTTAGTTAGCTGTGATTATTTGACAATTTATTGATAAAGAATTGAATCTTTGAGTAATACATACTATTCCAATTTACAAGGTAGAGAATCATTTCATACCAATTTTTCTTCTTCTTCTTGGTAATAGAATTTAGTCCAAACAAAGGAGAACATCACCGAGGGGATGTCCTATCTTCCCATTTAAGGTAGTGGAAAGAGTTCAGTGAAGTTGGATTGGGTCCCAAATAAGGAAATGTTCAATTGCCATCTTCTTTTGCTCCTGTATGCAATAGCTAACTAGTCTGTATGTCTCTAGGGACACTATCCAGTTTTGAGTTTCAAGAATAAGAGACACTAAAATCTGTTTCATTGAAGAGTGCCCATGGGATGTATTAAAAACCTGCCAATATTACCTTAGATAACATTATCTCAGTATTTATAGCATTTCCAGGTAGCAGGTAGTCCCAACACTACAAACAGGGAAATAGGAATACAGTGAAATAACCATATACATTCATTATCTAAGACAAAATTGGTAATTTTTAAGGGTAGCAAATGTATTGGAGATTGCAATGATATTCATTACAGCTGACTGCTAATACAAGTGTGTAAACTGAGTATAAGAGCAAAAGCATATGATTGTAATCTGTGTCCTGCACCTTGCCACATTCTGTTTTTGTAAACTTCACTTATTAAGTCCTATCTGAAATTTAGAATATGGTGCTGTGGAGCAGGAACCTTGTTTTTACGTGGTTGAATAATACCAAAGGCACTTTTGGGTACTGTAAAATATTCAGTAATGAATACATTGGAGCTATTTTTATTGCAAGTTTTAGATGAATATGTGAGGTTGAAATATGATTTTCAACTTCTGTGGTAGACTCCCATGGAAATCAGTAGCATAATTCCCACTGACTTCATTCAGGCCAGGATTTCCTCATTAGTAGCTTTACATTAACTTTAAGTCAGAGTAAAGATGATTTTGTCCCTATTTTCTTGCTTGTTATCAATTGTACATTGAAGTAGCTCAATCGACTTCAATGGAGTTATTCCAGATTTACACCAGTGTATGTGGCAGAAGAATCAGGCCAAAGTGAAATAAAGTAGCAATTTCAAAGTTCTTTTAAATACCTTTCTAAAAGTAAGATAAAGATGAGGGTTTTACCATGCTTCTGATATCAGAAGAAACTGTAAATTTATTTTATTGTCAGAGGTGAAAAGTCAATGCATGATTCTAAAAGAGGTATTTTTCAAATTGATTCTGACTCAGGATTGTGTATGCAATTTCATATAGTTTAGCGAATGTCACTCCACCTATCCCAACATGTAGTCTTATTAACATGTCAGAATTGTGACTTACAGGCTGAACAGCAAGAGCTATGCATGCATTGCTCCAACTGGGGAAGTGGAGAGTGTAGGGTGAACCAGATCACAAATGTAAGACAAAGCCCTGAATATCAAGACTGCCATATAAAATCAGGATATCTGGTAGGAGAGTGGCAAAGTTATACCTCTACCACCACAGTGTGCTAGTCTGAAGAGCTGATTGCTTGCAAGAAGATAAGTGTGTTGTGCTTTGCAAAAGCAAGTGGAGGAGATTGCTTACCCCCTTCATACACAGAAGTGCCTCAGAGAGGTGTCACTGACCACTTCTGAGTTACTCCTGCGTCATACCCACCCAGGAGTTAAAGTACACTGGAACGCACCGGAACGCTATTCTGGGTCCCAAAACTTTGGCGGGCCAGCGTTCCGGGGCCCAGGAAACCAGAAAACTCCAGCGGAACTCATGTTCCACTCTGCCCTACAAGCAGGCTGCTGCTTAGCTGGGAGCAGCGGCCGCTAGCCGGGCTGGGGAATTTTCAAATCTCCTGCCCTGAGCATGCTTCAAAAGAGTGTGTTCAGGGTGGGAGTGGTCTCCTGGCCAGCACAACTCCAGACGCCCTGCAGCTCTCCGGCCAGGTAAGTTGGGAGGGTGAGGGGGGCCAGAGAGCTGGGACTGGGAGTGCTGGAGAGCTGAGGCCAGGAAGTTTGGGTGGGCTGGGGAGCTGGTGGAGTCTGGGTGGGCCATGGAGCTGATGGTGAACTGAGGGGGTCGGGGCCACAGAGCCAGTTAGAGGATGGGGACCAGGAGGGTCCCAGAGGTGGGGCCAGGGAGCCGATGGGGACCAGGAGGGTCCCGGAGCTGGGGTCGGGGAGCCGATGGGGACTGGGAGGGTTGGGGGATGGGAACAGGGAGGGACCCGGAGCTGGGGAGCCGATGGGGACCAGAAGGGTTGGAGGCCACAGAGCCAGTTGGGGGCCTAGGGAGTGGGAGGGTCAAGGAGCTGGGGCCAGGGAGCTGCCAGGGAATGGGGGGCCCATGGAGCAGGAACTGGGGGCCTGGGAGTGCCCAGGCCAGACAGGAATCAGCCTTGAGGTCTCTAACGGGGGCCGAGGGTGTGAGGTTGGTTCCTCTGGGGGGATCTGTGCTGGGGGGCCCGGCCCAACCCACCTCCTGCCCAGTCCCAGCATGCAGCTGGGAGCCAGGCTATGTCTGCTGCCTCCCCTCCAGGCTTGGGGATGCAAGCAGCCCTTCCTTTTTTTTTTATTTTATAAAAGTTTTTAAAAAACCTTTCTAAAATTAAATTTCAATTAAAATTAATTCAAATTCAATTAATTCAAATTAAACCAAATTAATTTTAATTACAATCGATTTTAATTACATTATTTTTAAAATTTATTTTTAATTAGATAAACTGGTAGCCCTTCAAGGGCTTAAAATCTGTATTTTGGTCCCTCAACCGAAAAGGTTGGGAATTACTGATTTATAATGCAAAATTTTAAGTGTGTTCATTTGCTTATTCTTTCTCTTTCTAATGATACTGCTATCTTGGGGCAGGGAAGGAGTCCTTTGGCACATTTAGGCTATGTCTACACTTGTTAATTTAAGTTGACTTAAAAAGTCGAATTTAAGTCGACTTTGTGAAGTTGACTTAGCATGTCCACACTCAAAAATTAAGTCAACTTAAAGGGGACCCTGACAAATCAACTTAGAGAGTCCACACTGGACGCTTAAGTCGACTTGTAGGGGATAGGTGGACCTGGGACAGGTCCACTGTGGCGAGGGTGCACCTCTTGTCAAGTGCCAGGGGGCTCAGCATTTGCCCATTGTACCTGGGTACAATGGGGGCTGAGCTGGACAGGGACACTGGCAGGGAATAGGAGAAGGGTGGGCAGGGCTCTGTCCTGCTCTGTGGGGGGGGGCATGCCAGGCTCTGCCTGTGCCAGCCACCCTGGCAGGGAGCGCAGTGGGGGAGCCCTGGAGCCCTTTAAGTCGACTTAAAGTCAACTTAGGGCTACTCTGAGTCCACACTGGCTAAGTTGACTTAATAAAATCGACTTAGTCAGCAAAGTCGACTTAAACGAGGTTTAATAAAGTCGACTTTAATTTTCCTTAAATCGACTTAAGCTGCTGCTTAAATCCACTTAAGGAAAATGTAGTGTGGACACAGATTAAATTAAGTCGATTTAAGCGAACTTAAATCGACTTAATTTGTAAGTGTAGATGCACCCGTAAAGACTAACAAATGTAGTTGTTAATTTGTAAATTTGTGAGTCTTTAAGTGCCACAGGACTCCTTGTTTGTTTGGCTAATCTAGACTAACACGGTTTGGATCTTGAATGGAAGTAATTCTAAAAGTAAATGTGTGTTTTGTTCAGGGCCTTAGAAAGAGGTCATAAGGCTACCCAGGCAGTGCTATCTCTAGTTCTAATAATAATTCCTCATTTGAAAAGGTTTCAGTGACACGGCCCTTGAGCCAATATCCTAGTTCTCATGTGGCCCTGATGGAGATTTGAGTTTGAGACCCCTGTAGATAGTGTTATTAGGTTAGTATGCATTTAACATCTTTTATTTGGGTGGTGGTCATTCACCTTCCAGATCTTATTACTTACAGCAGTTAAATGGTATTGATATGGGTTGTATTTTGCATATCAGTGTTGTTTCTGCTCACACACTAGACCATATATCTGTGAAGATGAAACATAGTTTGCGTTCTTGTTTCATTTCTCAGCAAATTTCTGTTTTAATTGATGAGAGTACGAGTTTAAGTAAACTTTCTTGTCTTGTAATTTACTGGTGCATAACTTTTGATGGAAACATTGGTCCTGTTACATTTTTTCTTGATCTGATTGAACATAGGAAGCAATGAGGCTGATGGTGTAGTATTAGCTTTGCTGCAGTTTGGCAGTGCATGGGTTCATGGAGGAATTTCTCAAAGATAATTGGATTGGTTTAGGTGTAGATGGAACATCTGTCATGTTAGACAGTAAGGCTGGTGTTTGCTGCAAAATTAAAAACACAATTTCCATTTTTGATAAGTTGGCATTGTTTTAATCACTGGTTGGATTTGGCCGTGGCTGATGATATCAAATGCTGCAGTGAAGTTAATCACTTTAAATCATTGGTGGATTCAATGTATGCTCTGTACAGTCAGTCAAGGAAGTGCTTGAGAGAGTTGGCTGACTGTGCCAGTGGTTTGGAAGTCCAGCTTAATAAGATTGGATGTGTACTTGATGTAAGTTGGGTTGCCTCTAGCTGCCACACTGTATGAGCTCTTTGATGGTCATATGCAGCCCTCCATAGCCACTTCTTGAAAAAATTAACTGATTTCTCACTAGAAGGGAAAGATAAAGCAAAATTTGCTAGCATGGCAAAAAACCTAGAGAATCCTTTAAAAAAAAAAAAAAAAACTTGGGTCTCATGCTTGGTGCTCTGGAGGAACTTGCAGTCCTGTCCTTGGTGTTGCAAAACTCTGATGTAACATTATCTACAGCAAGTAAGTTAAAAAGGCGACAAGTTCCAGTGTTTATAGCTCACAGAGAGTGCGATTCAGAATTCTACCAAGAAGCTTGTGAGGCGATTGCTGCAGGTTCCTTTAAAGGTGTATGTGTAAACATGTCTGTGAATGCTGGCAAGCAAATTGAAATTTCGAAATGTCAGTTTTAAACCAGGCCTTAGTGGACTGTATGAATGGTAGACTGTTGCAAGCTCAGAAAAACATCTAAGCAATGCTGTTGAAGCACTTGACTCATCATGTTTCACTACAGAGCTGTCACTGGAATTTGGTGAAAGTGACTTAAAATTTTTGTGTTCCAAGTTTTGCATTGCATTTAATGAAGTGAAATGTGCATATTGGGAATACAAAGATCACAATACTTATTGTGTTATGCAGTGTTTGCTAATTTGTGACTATAATTGATATAGACATAAATGCCATATAAAATTATAAATATTTTTATGGAGCAATAACCGATGCATATAGTACTGAGACATAGTTGCAAATGCCTACCTGGGCTGGGGCCCGCACATGCATGAAGGGGGCCCGGACAATATGGGAAGGGGGGCCAGGGATTAGGAGGGTTCCAGGGCCCGTCAAATTATACTTTAATCACTGTATCCACCACATGACCATACCTCATTAAGGGTTGTACCTAAAGATACAATCTAGCCTTTCTTTTTCTTTTGTTGTTTTCCTGTCTGAACACATCTCAGACAAGTTATAGCCATGTTCCATTACCACATACCAGATATGTTACACTCTAATCTGAATGAAATATTTAAATAGGAATAAAAATATCTTGACATTAGAAGTGACATTAATAAGGCATTGTCTTTAACTTCTGTTCAGGTAAGCATTCCAGAAACACTTGAAAGGCATAAGGTGAAGCACAAAAGAAACACTTGGGAAATTCTGAGTCATCTCTCCCTGACATTGTTTTATAAGATCCCTGGGGACTTCACACCCTTTTAGTTTGCACAGCGTATTTAATGTGCCACAAGGCAGAACATTTCAGCAAAATTATGTCTCATTATAAGTACCATATGCTTAGGAATAAAAGCAGTTCTTTGCACTTTCATATTTTGGGTCACTGGAGACCAAGAGTTCATTCTCACAAAGCATGTTGCAGATATTAATGTGCACATTGTGTTGGAGGGGAAGGGCAGATGGCAAAAACAGCTCCCCTGCATTTGTCTGTAGTGCTTGCAAGGCAAACCAGGACGTTGTATAGCCGACGGAAACTCCTCCTACGCATAAGGGCTCTTAGGCAGATATTTTCCTCCCTACAGTAAAGTTCCTTTCCTGCCTTCCCCTTGGGATGGTGTAGAGATCATACATAGTAGCTAAATTATACCATTGAATTCACATGCAGTAGCAGTGGAAACACTCAGTGGGAAGTTCTATTCTTCTGCAAGTCCATCCTAAAACCTAACTCAGCCCCAGCACAGAAGGGGCTGCTAAGGAGCTGTGATCCATTGTATCTGTTCCTTTCCCTGAAACTCAGCAGGACAAAAGCTTTCAAGTCCCTCTGTTTCAAGGGTAAAGTAAAAATATAGTGTTCTCCAATGACCATGGACAAGAACATTGAGAGTCTGAGTGCTCCGAAAATTAATGCAAGCTTTGCCATTTACTTTAATGGGAGCAGCCCCCTTGTGGACACACAGAATACAGTTGGAGTGTTTTAAAACATTTCAAACTAGGAGTATCTTTTCAGTGCTAATTTACATAACTTGACACAATTTTAGGAATAAACACTTTATAAGTACTCAGTAGCAGGAGTGTAAAAAATGTGCTAGACTCCATCTGTTCATTTGTATATGCTCTTAAATCTAATGTGGCACTTGAAAAGCAGAAGAATGTGCTCAGGTTAACTAGCTAGCAATATAAAAAGAGGTAACTGTGCAATTTAGGCTGTCAGTAAAATAAGCAAGGAAAGGGCCAGTTTCCATTTTTAATGCAAGTGTATCTAAATTCAGAGTGTTGTTGCTCCCTTTTCCAGCACCAGTGTACTATTGCTGAGACTGGTAATTCTAGTTTTGGGTAGCAGACTTCTGAGGTCCTGCAGTTCAGCTTCTCAGTGGAGAAAGAATCAGTAATGCAGACTGTGGTACATTCAATGTTTTATCAGTCCTGAAACAAAGGCAGTGTACCAGGTTGGCCTGCCCTTTTAAAGGCCAGAGGCCTGGGTCAGCCAGTGCTGGTCAAATATCAGAGCCATCTGGAAAGGGAGTTAATTTGTTTTAAAAAAATCAGCAAATGGATCAGTTGAGAGGGGATGACCTCATGACAGGGAGAAGCTGCAAGAGGGAACTGGTTCCCACAGTAGTCCCGGAGGAAATAAGAATCTAGCTGATAATTCCTAAGATTCATGGCTCGGAGAAAACATCAGCTAGAAGTTTTGTTTTCCTTCATTCAATGGTCATGTGATAATAAATGCAGCCCAGAACTAAGGACTAGAGACTAATTCAGTCTGGCTGATCATTTCCTCACCTGGTAGTGGTGAGGGATCACTGTCATAGGGCTTGTCCACCCTGGGATTGGGGTTGTAATTCGATTTTAGGCTATCAAATTACAGAAGGCGAAGGTGAGTGATCACAGCAAATTGCTTGATCAGGGTCTTGTGTCCCCGCTGTTCACATTACTCCTAAAATGCACTGCACTTGTGCAGGAGCGTGGGGGGAGGCAGTTGTCCTCCGTTCATTCCCCCTCTTGTCTTTTCTAAAGAAAAAGAAACAAACAGGAAAAGCTTTCTTTACTGTTTCTCTGTCGAAGACACAACAGACGAGCACAGTGCTTCAGGAAGAGAGAGGAATTAATTGAAAACTTTCAGGGGCTGCTGGCAGGGGAGGAGTTATGTTGCTATGATGTAGCAGACAGGAAAAACTGGAAAAGCTGCTCTCTGGCTACACACATCTAAATCTGAATTGTAGATTTTGACTTCAGTGCTATGCCACTTGCAGGGGTAGTGTTAGCAGGTTGAATTACAGCTCTTTTTTTTTCTTTATTTTTTAAATTTACTGCTCTGACAGTGGAGTCACACTGCAGAAGTTTGATGTAAACAGCATTATGTCAAATTTCACTGTCAATGTAGACCAGGTCTCAGAGGTGTCACCAACAGAATGCAGGCAATACCCGTCTCCAGAAATCGCAGCACACTGCCCAATAACCAGTTTCTAGGAAGCTGTCCTGTCCCAATGATTACATCCTAATCTAAAGAATAAAACAAAGTGCCTCTGGTATCTGCCACAGATTCTTTATAAAAAGTATCATATTACAAGACTAACAAGTACTGTGTTTCTTAAAATACAAAAACATGTTTATGTATTTAGAAAAAGAATTTCTAATGTTATGTATAACTGTCCCTGGCCTAACAGTGATATAAATACAGTCAAGTGAAAGCCTCCAAAAAGAATTTCAATGAATATCCCCTCTCACTTTTAATTAATTTGTTTCAGTCATATTTGCTGTCCATGAATATTCATGTGAGAACAAACATTCACAAAAAGCAGATTTTTTTCCAAAGTCATGTAAGAGTGTACATAGGAGCTGAATTTTCTATTTACCATATGCAGGCAAGTGCTTCTTGCTTATTTAGTCATGGGATAAACACAATATCATGTGATTTATCTGAGCAACCATGACTCAACTTAAATATAAAGAAATCCAAAGCTATATTCATAGTATACCTATGACATTTTGGAGTTCATGGAGGGCAGTAAGGGGTTTGGTCACCACTTGTCTTATAACTCAGGGTATCTTGTGGCTGTGCAGTTTTGGTCCATAGTTCTCACCCCAACAGCCTGCCAGCAGCTTACAAACTTTTGCTGAACCTGGCTATTCCTCACAGGCTGAGCTTAGACCTTTTCTAGTCCTAAATTTCCTCACAAATCATCCTACAGCCATAATCATCATATCACTCCCTCTCAGTGGATCTAACACAAAGTGTTTAACTATTCTGCCTCTCTAGAGACAGTAATATACTCCAAGCTGTTAGTTTTCTAGAAGGACACACTTTACTGAAAGAAAAGAACTTTACTTCAAGAAAAGAACATGGATTACTAAATGAGAAGGATAAAGGATAGAAATGGTTTCAAACAAATGAAAATAAAAACAAATCTAAAAGACAAAAATTTAGTGAAGCAAGATACAGTCTTTGTTCAGGATGGCTTCTCTCACACACAGTGTCATTTACAACTTTTACTAGCCATCTTCGCCAGGATCCATCAGAGAGATTAAATCTCTTGGCTCCTTTGTCACCTAAGGTGAAGGATAAAGATGGTGCCTCTCTCTGTGTTCCTCATATCACCAAAGTGTAGTTTTTGTCTAACAAGTCAAGAAGGCCTCCTGCAGGATTCAGTCTCCTGTATCTCTCTGGGATGTAGGAAACCCATTAATTCCCTCTCTCTCTAGTTGAGCATCTGTATAACCTTCATTGGTTTAGGCCCTTAGCCTTGCTTACTACCAATGTGAAAATGTAAACCAACATTTCTTTGTCTCAGGCAGAATTGTTTAACCCTTTACATGGGGTTAAATTTGTTCCAATAACATCATAGAATTATAGGAGTGGAAGGGAACTTGAAAGAACATATAGTTAAATCCCCTGCCCTCATAGCAGGAATAAGTATTATCTAAATCCCTGACAGTGTTTAACCAAACTTTTCTTAAAATCTCCAGTGATGGAAATTCCACAACCTATCTATGAAATATATTCTAGTGCTTAACCATCCTGAGGCTATGTCTACACTTGTTCAAATAAGTCGACTTTGCATGTCTACACTGTAAATTTAGATCAACTTAAAGTCAACCTTGCCAAATCAACTTAAAATGTCCACACTGGACACCTAAGTCAACTTGTAGGAGCTAGGTGGACCTGGGAGTGGTGCATGGTGGGAAGGGAGGCACACAAGCGGTGCCCCCCTTCCCCGGGCACCCCTCCAAAAGTGCCAGGGAGCTCTGCATCTTCCCATTGTACCACGGTACATGGGGGCTGAGCGGGACAGGGGCAGGGTACAAGAGGAGGGTGGGCAGGGCTGTGACCTGCCCTGTGGGTGGGCACGCCAGGCTCTGGCTGTGCCAGGCACCCTGGGACGGAGATCAGTGGGGGAGCCCTGGGGACCCTTTAAGTCGAATTAGGGCTAAGCCACATCTACACTGGCTTAAGTTGACTTAATAAAGTTGATTTAACCAGTAAGTTGACGTAAAACTAGTTCTTCATAAGTCGAATTAAAATTGCCTTAAGTCAATTTAAGCAGCAGCTTAAGTCAACTAAAGGAAACTGTAGTGCAGACACAGAGTAAATTAAGTCAACTTAAGCCTGCTTACGTCGACTTAATTTACAAGTATAGATGCACTCTGAGAGTTTGGAAGTTTTTCCTCATGACCAACCTAAACCAGATTTCCTTCATTTTAAGTCCATTGCCTCTTGTCCAATCCTCAGAGGTTAAGGAGAACTTTTTCCCCCTCCTAGTAACAACCTTTTGTATACTTGAAAACTGTTATGTCCCCACTCAGTCTTCTCTTTTTCAGACTGAATAAATTATTCCCCCCCCCCCCAACCATCCCATATAGGTCATATTTTCTAGGGTTACAATTATGAGCTATGTTAGCTGGGAAGAATTTAATCAGAAAAATGTGAATGGTAATTAGGAATTATTTAAGAAGCAGATGCCCCCCCTCCCCTCCCAAAGGCCACATTTGAGGATGAAGACCACACTGGTTATTTTGGGGATGTTCTATGGTCTAAGTTATACAGGACATGAAACTAGGTGATCATAGTGATCCGCTCTGGCCTTGGTAATCTCTGAATAATCCTCCTTAAAAGTCACCATAGGAGTTACTAATGCATTCCGATCTCACCACTGACTTCAAGATTGCTGGGAAATGATGTCCAAGGTTTCTGGTAGCCTTTATTATTGTAGTGCTTTGGATGGAACCCCTATAAAGTCAGGAGTTCCAAGACTTGTGTGACGGAATCAGACCTGAGGGCTACAGGAAGGTGCTGGAGGGTAGATATGTTAGCCCCAGACTTAGCAAAGCCCCATTCCAGGGGAGCTGGGATGTGACTGCTTGGAGTCAATTAAGTCACCTGCTTCCAATTAAGGCACCCGGAGTCAGTTGGAGTAGCTGACACCAATTAAGAGTAACAGTTTAAACGGTCCCTGTTGCAGCCAGATGATGAGGGAGTTTGGGTGTGTTGTTTGGCATGAAAGTAGGAACAGAATTTGGTGTGTGGAGGAGAAAAGAGTGAAGAAAAGTGGAGGACAGCTGACCAGTAGTTGTTACAGACAGTACCTAGGAGGTAGAGGCAGTTAGGGCAAGTTTGCTCAGATGGGCCTTAGGGTCCCAGGCCCCACAGCCTGTGGGGTTGAGAGCCCAGTCCAGGGCTGGAGGTACTGGGGATCCATAGTGCTGGGGGTTTGGAGGAGGGAAGACTGTACCTCAGCTGGCTGCCAGAACCTGAAGCGCAGGACCCATGGGGACTGAGAGTGCTCGGTCTGTTTTCCCTGTTATTCTGAAGCTGATTTTACTCCTCAAAGAGAAGTTCTAGATCTGAGGGAAATTTACACTATTGCCAACATCTAAGTGTAGAGTATTATTGATATGCTATCATATCTTAGGAGTTCCTCCTTTGAGCAGTGCCTGGCTGGGAAATGAATTACTGTAGATTTGTCTCATACATATCATTTGGCATTATCAACATGGCTTTCATCTAGCCAACCTTTATCAAAAGGACTCTTATCAACCACACAAAAGAAACTGCATTTTGGGGGCTGGTAAGTTCCTCTTTCTATATCATTTTTTTATCATTTCCTCTAGCAAGGATTTAAGTAGAAGGAGAAAAAAAATCTAATCCAATATCTGAGGAAAGTGAAATAAAACCAAATGTTTTTATAGGCCTACTCCACACTGGAAAGGCCCAGCAGAAACTGTGGGTGGCAGAGTCCCCACCCCTTAAGTACTGCTGGACATGCTCCAAATGCAGCCCTAGAATAAAAGGGAGAAGCTTAGCTCAGTCTGGGGTTGCCAGCGTGGAGGAAAGACACCTGCTAGAAGCTCCAGAATGGGAGCTGCACCAGCCCCTGCTAGAGAACAGTAGCAAGATGAGAGACCTTGGAGGGGAGCAGACATTACCTATGAGTGGCCTGGAGACAGACATGCAAGTACTCACAGCTACCAGGGAACCCCAGCACCCCGAGGAGAAATGGATGGAACTGGCTGCAGAAGGGGACAACCTGGAGTCCCATAGAGGGATTGCATTAATGAACCAGGTAGAAAGTAGCCCAGGGGGCCTGGACAGAGAGACCAGGCATGGTCTGCATCATAAGCCAGTGTGTTGCAGCATGGATCCCCACTGACTTGGTGCTGTATCCCATGCACCAATAGGGTCCTGGATGGGGGCTTGATGGAACGGGAGGGCCCAAGCCCCACTACCCCGGGGTAATGGTACCCTTACAATTGACTCTGTGGCTGTTAGGCCATGCTGTCCTGAGCTGTAAGGGCTGCTCACTGATTTTGTATAGACTCTGTGGCCACCAGGCTGTGCTGCCCTGAGCTGTAAGGGCCGCTCACTGACTTTGTATTAACCCTATGGCTGCTAGGCTGTGCTTCCCCAATCTGTAAGGACTGTAAACTAACTTTGTATTAAGTTTTTCAGGTTGTGGAGACGCCCTCCTCACCTGCAGCCCTCTGGATTTCCCCACCTGGGGATGCCGCGGAGAGCTTCCCATTTGACACCATAACTCACTCTGCCAATTATGCCGTGCTATAAAGGGGAGGAAATTCCTGTCTGTCCCCTTTATGTTGTTATCTTACACATTTAAACTGGAGTAATTCATTGCAGAACATCCTGTCATTTTAATTTTGATCCATGACATCTTCTAAGACAGTGGTTCTCAATCTTTTTCTGGTCACAACACGCTTGGTGGTGTGGTGGGACCCTACAGGACACACCAGCCCACCCACGTCAGGCCAATTCCAGCCATTTCCTGGGCTCTCTGTGACATACTTACCACTGTGTGTTGATGCAGTAATGTGTCCTGACAAAGTGGTTGAGAACCGCTGTTCTAAGACATAGGTTTTTTTAGGACTAAGGGAAAAGAAAAAGTAAAGGAAACAGGAAAGAAGTACCAAAGGGGTAGCCGTGTTAGTCTATTTCAGAAGAACAAACAGAGTCCTGTGGCACTTTTAAAGACTAACAGATTTATTTATTAAATCTTTTAAATTTATTAAATCTTTATTTATTAAATAAATCTGTTAGTCTTTAAAAGTGCCACAGGACTCAGGAAAGAAGTAAACATTTATAAAGATGAGTAGAGAAAATTTTTACAGACTAGTAGAAAATGGACAAGCAAGGAGAAGAATACTTCAGAAAATTAGTGTCAACAGCACACCCTAGGAAAGGGCTCCATCTTTTTTATTGTTTAGGGCACCACAGGACAGAGACAAAAAGTTCTGATTAGAAATAACGTTAATAGGACATCATTAACTTTAATTCCAACACTTCCCCAAGAGGCCAGGTTAAACTCCCTACAGTGGGCTTTGCAGAAAAGCTGTTAAAAATTATTGTGAAGTTAAATATTGGTGAAGAATGGAGGAGGCTTAAGAGAGAGTTGAATGACCATCAGAAAAGACCTTTTAGTGTGGTTCAGAGGATCAGGTAAATACTAATTGATACAGGTAATGCTTTGCCAGGATTAATTTAATGTGTTCAAATGTACAGAGAACTTGATTAAAGCTCAATTTCTCTATTTTGTGTTTTCACACACAACACTCGTGGTTTTATGATTCTGGTTCAGAATCAAGATACTAGAATGCCACTATTATTACTCCTAAATATTAATATTATAATGGATGCCCAAAAAACTTTGCTGCATTAGATGGGATACAAATAAATGTAGACTTTGTTCTTTCCCCAATAGTTGCAATTTAAAATAACAAACATATAAATCTATGTAGAACTAGTATATATGTTTAAGGCAATTAATCAACTATCTCTCACACACACAGACATATCAGGATCTTTCCATTAATGGGCTTTCAATGAGGTGCTCAAATACTGTTGTTAAAACATTTTAAACACACAATGAATCATTTTAGTAAGTCCTTCACACCGTCCATGGAGAGTTGAAACTTAGGCTATGTATACACTACAGACTTGTCTCGCAATAAAATCTATTGCGGGACAAGAAAAGTGCTATATTTATAGCACTTTGGTGTGTACACACCTGCTACTTCAATTGCAAAGGAGCGTTCACTGTGTGAATGCTCCTTTGCGATACAAGAGCAGTGCATGGTGGGCACCTGTCCCACGATGCATTGCCTACAGCCAGCCCCCTAGCTCAGCCCGGGGATTCCGGTGGCGGGGTGACCCGAACCCTAGCTAAGCCCCGGGGCTGAGCTAGGGTTCAGGCCACCACACCTGAAGCCCTGCAGCCCCCTAGCTCAGCCTGGGGCTTCGGGTGGCGGTGGGAGCCCCTGCCACCACCCGAAGCCCGGGGCTGAGCTAGGGGGCTGCAGAGCTTTGGGTGGCAGTGGCGCCATAGCTCCCGCTGCCACCCGAAGACCTACAGCCCCTAGCTCAGCCCCGGGGCTGAGCTAGGGGGGTGGCCTGAGCCAGTTCGGGCCATCCCCCTAGCTCAGTCCTAGGGCTTTGGGTGGCAGTGGGAGCCGCTCCGGCCGCCACCTGAAGCCCTGCAGCTGGACTAGGGGGGTGGCCCGAACCGGCTGCCCTCCCCGGTCCAGCCGACCAATCTGTCAGCCACTGAAGCTGGCCATTTTAATATGTCAATTTCACTGCTCAGCTAGAACAGTGAAATTGACATATTTGACAGCTCCTATGTCCCAGAGAGGCCCGGTTTGGCACTCTGGGACATTTCCGGAGGCTGTCAATGGCGCAACAAGCGTCCACACAGGCTGTACCACGGAACAACTGTTCCATGGTAAGCCTTACCATCCTTGTTTGAGGTGGTTTACATGTTGCGCGGCAAGAGGTTGTTGCCATGCAACAAGAAGCTTTCATGTGTGGACGCTTTGATTGTTATCGAGCAGTAAGGAGCCTTACCGCGCGATAACTCTGTAGTGTGTACAAGGCCTTAGATATGCTATTCACTGAAAGAAGTTACTACTGATCAGAGGAAGGACACTACAGACTAGCTAGTTTAAAATACAAAGGGAGCACTATCAATTTTCTGTTACAAATATTTAAGGGGAATTACAAAGAAAATGAGTATTTTTGTCAGTTATTAAATTTTACAGACTAAGCAGGCTGTCCAAAATAAAGACTTTTTATCAATTATAAAAACATATGTCTTGTTGATTTATGAAACAGATGAAGCAGAGAATAATTAATCACAGCCTTATGCCACTAGAGGCTTTAGAAATAGACACAACAAAAATGTATGAACATGTAATATTTGGGGGAGGTTCAAAACAGCCAAGAAACTCTATTGCTTCTCCAAGTGTGTGTGTGTGGGGAGGGGGGGGGGATCAAACCAAAACAAATACCACCATCCCCCCCAAAAGGACAACTTACAGATGTCAGTTCTGGCATCTAAAATTCACAAAGCAACCACCCAGGTAAACCCAGTCTTACTTATATTAAATTATCCTGATTTTTGTTGGTGCATGCACACAAAGTCCAAACTTGATAAATGAGGAACATACAAGAATATGTTCAATCATTTCTATACAAATAAAATAATGTTACTATTGTTGTTAGTAAAAAAAATACAATTACTGAGATCAGAATCTATAGCAGTACTTCATATACAAATATATACTAAAGGAGTTACATTATAATCTAAAGAAACCAGGTATACAAACAAAACAAAACCTAGTAGTTAGGGTAGTTGGGGGTGGGGAGGGATCTGTTTCCCTGCTCCACCACAAAATTCTTTTGTGACCTTGGACTGTCGGGAAATCACAACCTTCCTGAGCTCACTTCCTTACCTATAAAATGAGAATAAGAGCACTGGGAATATCAGAGGGGTGTTGTCTGGACAAATATACTAAAGATGGTAATGTATTCAGATACTGTGGTAATGGGGGTTTGCAAAAATAGTGGACTCACTGCTGGCATGCGTCGTTTTGGCCTGGAATGGTGTAATGGGTCTCTCTTTACACGGCACCCATATAACCTGGTGCTGCAGTTATTTCTGTTCCTCTGACTTGGTCCTCTGGAAAGGTGACAATTTAACCCACCCCTTTGGGGTAATAACATCCCAACTCAAAGAAACAAAAACTCTTCTATCCTTCCCAGAAACAATCCTCTGAACACTTTTCACCCCACTCCAGGCTCTGCAAAGTTTTCTTCATTCTATAACAGAGGGCCACCTCCCAGGGCCTTCTCTTTGGAGGCACATTTCCTCCTGAGAACATGCCCAAGAGGGCTTCTTCTATGAAGCTTCTCTTCTCTAAGGCCTAATTTAAGAGACTTTTTCCTAACTGCCTTCTCCTTTCAAGGACAATCTCTGAGCACAAGCTCCTTCCTGCAAGCCCCTCTTTTGTGACTTTCCCCTTTAATCTTGGCCTGCCTTTCTTCCTTAGCCCATTTTTCATATCCTTGCTCACTGTTCAGGGTATAACTCCCTTTTCAAATACCACCCTACCTCTCTTCCTTGCCTTCTATTAGCTTGGTTAGGATCCCAGAGTTTCTTCCCTCCCTTTGCAGAATTGTAACTTATATGTAAATTCAACTACATTGCCTCAGGTTAAACAGGGACCGTGGATTTTTTTCTCATTACAACAGGTTACTTGACCTCACTTTCCTCAGTGTTTGAATCCCAACACCTATTCTGATTTGCTGTTACAGCCTGAACTGATCCTGTGTCATATTTTCATGCTTTTAATTTTCTCCCATTCTGAAATTTCCCCATCTTCAAAGCATCTGACGAAGTGGGATTTTCTCCCATGAAAGCGATAGATACGTTTTTTAAGTCTTTAAGACTACATCTACACTTGTAAAACTAAGTCGACTCTGTTAAGTCAACTTAACAAGGTCAATTTTAAGTTGATTTAAAGTCGACCTTGTTAAGTCAACTTAACAGAGTGGCTACACTTTAAGTTGACCTTGTTAAGTCAACTTAACAGTACACTTAACTGTCCACACTGGATTTAGGTCGACATAATAATAATAATTCCCCTTCCACGCTGGCTTTAAGTCAACTTAAGGAGTTGACTTAAGGCTTAAGTTGACCTTCAGAGGTGGTGTTATTAACTCAACTTAAGCTGTTATTAAGTTCACTTAAGGAAGCACTTAAGTCGACTTAATAAAAGCCCAGTGTGGACGCAGCTTTGCGTAGGTTGACTTAAGCGCCCTTAAGTCGACCTGAGTTGCCAGTGTAGACTCACCCTAAAACTGCCACAGAGCTCCTTGTTTGCCTCTCCCCAGCTTCCATCTCACTACTCCGTTCCCAGAGAATGACAGTAGATTTTTTCCTTTCAGCTCTTTTCTTCTTTTTGTATTTTATGGTGAAGCAAACTCACCTACTGAGCTTATAACTATCACCTATCATATTCTTCACACATTCAAGTCACTGCACTGCTTATTCTAGAGCCTTAAAAAAAACCATAGTAGAGTTTTTCTAATATTATTCCATTTTTCCTGATACTCTCACTAAAGCCCTAATAGTATATTTATCACCATAAAGCACTTAGGGTATGTCTACACCTAAAAACCCTAAGTTGACTCTGCCCCTATGCCCTGCCAGGGTCCCTGTCCCCTTTTGCCCCATTGTACCCAGGTACAATGGGGCAAAGGCTGAGCCCCCTGGCACTTCGCAAG
>ML685802.1:10995192-11195552 GCA_007922175.1 Pelusios castaneus | reverse complement strand
TTCTTTCTTTCTTTCTTTCTTTCTTTCTTTCTTTCTTTCTTTCTTTCAACATCACCTGGAAGTGACAAAGAAGGAAAAGGACCTGGGACTATTGGCTAATCACAAGCTGACTGAGTCGCTAATGTTATGTGGCTGTGCAAAATCTAATGTGGTCCTAAGATACATCAGGTGAGGTATTTCCAATCGAGATAGGGAGGTGTTAGTACCCCTACACAAGGTGCTGGTAAAATCTTATCTGGAATACTGTGCGTAGTTCTGGTCTCCAGGCTTAAGAAAGATTAATTCAAACTGGAACAGGTACAGAAAGGGGCTTTTTCCAAAAAATGGAAAATCTGTCTTATGAGAGGAAACTCTTTTGGCTTGTTTAGCCTCAAATAAGGCTGAGAGGAGATATAAGCTCTCTACAAACACATCAGATAGATAAATACAAGAGAGGGAGGGAAATTAATTAAGTTCACCATGAATGTGAACACAAAAACACATGGATATAAACTAGCCCTCAGAAAGCTTGGACTGGAAATTAGATGGTTTCTAACTATCAGAAGAATGAAGTTCTAGGATAGCCTTCCAAGGAGAGCAGTGAGAGCAAAACAAAAAAAACCCCTATCTGTCTTCAAGACTGAGCTTGATAAATTTATGGAGGCAATGGTATGGGACAATCTGATTAGATAATGGGGGTAGGTTCTGAGTTACTACAGAGAATTCTTTTCAGGTGTCTGACTGATTAATTTTTCCCCTTTATACAGGGTTTAGCTGATCACCATATTTGGGATGGGAAAGGAATTTTCTCCCTGGGCAGATCGGCAGGGGCCCTGGGATTTTTTTTACTTCAAAGTCTTTAAGCTATGATTTGAGGACTTTAAAAACTCAGTGATAAGTTGGGGTCTCTTACTGGAGTGGGTGGTTGAAGTTCTGTGACCTGCATTGTACAAGAGGTCAGTCTAGAAGTTCATAATGGTCACTTCTGATCTTAAAGTCTATGAGTCAGCAACTAAACTTCGAATCTTGAGCAGCAAAGTGAAGTCTAAATGGAAAATTATTGACTGCTTGAAAGGTAGCAGAAGATTAAAAGTAAACTTTTTGTAGAAATCAGGATTAGATGGGGGTATTTGTAATAGCTTAGCATGAAATAGTTTAGTCAATAGTAAGTATACTTCCAGTCTGAACCAACCTTCAAAGGTCTATTCTGCCTAACGACAAGCCCAGGCTAACCTCTAAGGGTCCTGTCTGCCCAGCAACAGCTCCCCTGGACATATGCCAGAAACTCGGCTGTCTGCAAAAGGTCTGCAAAAGGTCTGCATGAGCTCTGCAAACTAAAGTTGCAAGGAAGCTCATCTGCAAAAGGTGTTAGAACAAAGGTGGGGGCACGAGGGACTATCCCTATAAAAAGGCGCCCCCATTCCCAAAGGGGGGGAGTAGTGTCAGAGCTTTCTCAAGACGCCCTGCCTGTTGGTAAACGCAAGTGGGGAAAGCTCTAAGGCAGACTCTTTGGTCTCAGCCCAGTGGGGACCATTGAGTCAGGGTAGAAGTGTCAGTACCCCTGATCTGGACAGGTGATGGGACTGGCATGAAGGAGCGGACTTGAAAGGTCGATCCAGATCCTAGGTGAGATGGACCTGACACGTTGGCGGGAGCGCTGGTAAGTAACTAGTTACACACACATACACCCAGACCTCGGTGAAGGCTGGTTCAGGAATAGTAGCTACAGATTGGGGAAACAGTAATGGGAAGATTTTAGCACCCCTTAGTCCTGGGGGAAGGACTAAAGTAGTTTAGCACCCCGCGCCTGGGAGGACAGGTTGGTTAGGCTGCGTCTCCCTTGGTAAGCAGGAGGAGAGTAAGCGCAGTATAATAAGAGTAGATTTAGCATTTAAACCGGACCATTACATCCCACTTGTAACCTTTAAGAGTTGCTGCAACGCATGATTAGAAAGGCATAGTCACACACAGATTTTTCTGCTTCTGAAACTGCGTCATTGTTGTCTGTCATTATTGTCTGTCACTTTTTCAAAGATTCCTCAACAGGAAGCAAAAGCCTCAAACTTGTAACCATGGTAATTAAAAATATATCTCTTATATTCACAACTCTCCTTGTGATTTCTTTGCTATTTCTCCTGTCACTATTGGTTTCCCTTACTCCCTTCTCATTTCCCTTCCCTCTTTCATGGGAAAAACATCAATTTCTCCTAACACTAATGTGGGTTGTGGGCAGGCTCGGTCCCACACTCTATTGCTTATATTTTCTGATCTCTTATGCACTATTAAAGGCCTCCAATCAGTCACCGAATAAAGGTAGGGCTATAATCCCTGCGGCCAAAAGGACCCTGGTCCGCTCGCAACCCCCGATGAATAACATCCCGGGGGTGGACCTTAAACAAAGTAGCGGCGAGCACTTTTATTAAAATAGTTCCAAAAGGATAGCCATATTAGTCTAGTTAATCAAAACAAACTAGGAATCCTGTGTCACTTTTAAAGACTAACAAATTTATTTATCACATGAACTTTCATGGGAGAAAATCCCACTTTGTCAGACATCTGACAAAGCGGGATTTTCTCCCATGAAAGTTCATGTGATAAATAAATTTGTTAGTCTTTTAAAGCACCACAAGCTCCTTGTTTGCTTTATTAAAATAAGCTCTCTGTCTACAATATTTTCTCACTCCTCCTCTGCACATGCCATCATTTACTACTCAGATTCTAACCAGAAACTATCTTAGCATGTTTAATGCTTAGTAACTAATATTTTCATAAGGTTTTTTCTTTAAAAAAATAAAAAAAATAAAGGTAGTCTCCTTACGGTGAAAAAACAAGACATCAGATCACTTCAAAATGGAATTGGTATTAAAAAAAGAGAGAAGAAGTCCCAGGAGTTTTTTTCCCCACAATTGCTTTCAAACTCAATTTTAGTAAAAGGATAAGGTTTCAGATTTTTGGGGAAGTGGGGTAAAGGAGGGATGAAAATTTCATCCAAACTGAAAATTCTCCACTAAAAGATTCATTTTAGTTGAAAAGCCATTTCTCAAAGGTTACATACACACTGGAACTTTAGGTGGACTTAAGGACAGTTAAGTTGACCTGCAGACCACTGCATCCACACCAGGAGCTTATTAAGTCAATTTAATAACACCACCTCTTAAGTTCAACCTAAAGCTTAAGTCAACCTTATTAAGTCGACTTAAGCCAGTATAGACGAGGAATAGCCCTTAAATCGACCTAATTGGCCTCCAGGCCCCCTCACAGAGGGCATGTATACACTTGCACCTTAAGTCGACTTAACGACGCTTAAGTCAACCTACAGAACACTGGCTGCATCTACACTGGTAAATTACGTCGATTTAAGCTTGGCTTAAGTCAACTTGATTTGCCCTGCGTCTACACTACACTTTGCTTAAGTCGACTTAAGCAGCTTGCTTAAGTCGACTTAAGGAAAATAAAGTCAACTTAATGAAAATTAAGTCGACTTTATTAAACCACCTTTCTATTCGACCTAAGGCTTATTTCGACTTTTTAAAGTCGAATTAAGCCAGTGTAGCCCTGGGGTAGCCCTAAATCAACTTAGGGCTACCCCAGAACTACACCAATGCCCTCCCTGCCGGGGGGGGCCCAGGGGGGAGCCTGGCATGCCCCCCAAAGGGCAGGGCAGAGCCCTGTGAGTGATGCTGTCTGGATTTAGGGAAGCATTTATGATATTATTTTCAACGGATTTCTCATAAATGCTATAATCCATAGGAGCTATGTCATGTTTGGTATCAAGAAAAAGGTAGTAATTTGCTGGGAATGATTAGAATCATAGAATAATAGGGATGGAAGGGACCTCATGAGGTCATCTAGTCCAACCCCCTGCTAAAAAGCAGGACCACTCCCACTAAATCATCCCAGCCAGGGTTTTGTCTAACCGGGCCTTAAAAATCTCCAAAGATGGAGATTCTACCACCTCCCTAGGTAACCCATTCCAATGCTTCACTACCCTCCTAGTAAGAAATTTTTTCCTAATATCCAACCTTGATCTCCCCAGCTGTAATTTGAAACCATTGCTCCTTGTTCTGTCCTCTGTTACCCTCGAGAACAGCCTAGCTCCCTCCTCTTTGGAGCAACCCTTCAAGTAGTTGAAGGTTACTATCAAATCTCCCCTCAGTCTTCTCTTCTGTAGACTAAATAAGCCTAGTTCCTTCAGTCTCTTCTCATAAGTCATGTGCCCCAGCCCCCTAATCATTTTTGTTGCCCTCCGCTGGACTCTTTCTAATTTGTCCACAACCTTTCTGTAGTGGGAAGCCCAAAACTGGACACAGTAATCCAGATGCAGCCTGACCAGTGTCGAATAGAGGGGAATTATCACATCCCTCAATCTGCTGGCAATACTCCTACTGATGCAGCCTAATATGCCATTGGCCTTTTTCACAACAAGGGCACACTGTTGGCTCATATTCATCTTCCCGTCCACCATAACCCCCCAGGTCCTTTTCTACAGCGCTGCTACTTAGCCGATCGGTCCCCAGCCTGTAGCAGTGCATGGGATTTTTCCATCCTAAGTGCAGGACTTTGCACTTGTCTTTGTTGAACCTCATGAGGTTTCTTTCGGCCCAGTGTTCCAATTTGTCCAAGTCTCCCTGGATCCTGTCTAGTTTATGTCTAGGAATTCTATTTCAATTAGAAGTCAGGAATATGGTGTTCTATCTATGCTTTAACTTATGTTATTTTATTGAAATGGCTGAGAGAGGCGGGTGTGTCAAAACATTGTGTCCTTAATGTTTAGGAACTCTCAAAAGCAACTCTCAAAGTCGGCGGCGTCTCAGCCCTTCAGGCATGGCGAGGCAGTGCTCAAGTCCATGGCCTCTCAGCCCTTCAGGCAGGGCGAGGCAACTCTCAAAGTCTGTGGCCTCTCAGCCCCTCAGGCAGAGTGAGGCAAACACACAAAAAGTCCTTCTCAGTTCCAGGTGGGAAGGATACAAACTCAGGAATCGAGAGGGGTGGGGAAAGGAGGGGGACGCAGGCCCACCCAACACCAGTCCATCCCAGCCCAGGGCCCTATCCAGAGGCAGAGCGGTCTGCCACTGGAGTCAGCGGGGCCCAGCCGAAACACGCTGCCTACTGCTCAGCCAGGCAGTTACCCGCTATCCCTGTGCTGCTTCCTCCTTTACTCCTGCCCAGGTACCCGAGTCTCCTGATCCTCAGTGTACACATCAGGGTACACTGTCAGAGGGAGTCCAGTCAGGCCTTCAGAGTTGGCTGGCGGCAGGTCCAGCAATTCCTCCGCTAAGGGTAGCTCCTCCAGATCCTCCCCTGGGGGATAGTACAGAGAGGGCCCTCCCTCCTGGTTGCCCCAGGGTTCTGCTATTCCACCTGGAGGGGCACTAGGGCCTCCCAGAGGGGGTTGCTCTTGGGGCTGGTCCTTCCACCTCTGGTGAGGCTCTGGTGGCCACTCTGTCCACCTTCTAGGAGTTTCCCCCTGTGGGGTTTCGGTCCGTCCTTTTATGTGGTCTCCTCTCCCCTTGCCTCCACCGGTTGGGTTCCTAGTTCTGCCCTGTGCGGGATTGTCCTCTGGCCAGCAGGGGGAGGGTAGGAGTCCTCCCGGGCCCTGACCAAGGCCCGTTGCTTTACCCTGCTACAATCCCCATTTCATCAAAAAGCTTCCACATTATTCCTATGGACTGTAATGCTAATAACTAGCAAGACCAGAGATAGTCAACTACTGGCTTCATGTTATAGAGCTATGCCAACATGCCACTGCTGACTTAGGATGGTTATGTGCTTTACACTGTATGAGATCTTTGCAAGCCATTACTCCTAAACACTTTTTTAGAATAAAATGCCAGCCTAGTGAAGAATAACACTATGAAAACTCCATGTGATTCCAGAGGGGAAAATGCTTTAACAGATTAGATTCCAAATATTGGTCTTTGGGGAAGGGGGCGGGAAGGAGGGAGAGGATAAGGCTTGATTAAGGTAAAATAGCAGAGTCTAGATAATTCAATGTTAATTTGGTTGCTCTACCACTTTCTCGTCTCTCACTGTAGACATTAGTTTTTCATTCTGACCTCAGTACAGGCCGAAGCTGAGGAAAATTTCTTATTGGTTTGGCAAGCCTGCCATTGCTGAGTATCTGGCTTTCTCATGCAGGGAGAGGTGTTCATTCGAGATTTTAGAGAACAAGAGCCTTTTCATAACCTCAATTACCACAAGGTCAATCTATGACTGAGTATTCGAGTGGTACTTAGATTTCTTGGTAAGCAGCTGTGTCCGAAGAGCTATGATGGAAACAAGTTAAATTGTCATCAGTGTCTAACTGCTAATGACAACAGCGGCAGAGATTCTTTTCTCATAATTGGCTTTTTGAGGAGTCAAAGACAGGATTTGACTCTGGAACAAATAAAGCCTTGACAAGATCAAACTTCCCTTTATAATTCATAAGAAATGTTTTAGTCTTTTCTCTGTCCCTTCCCTCCGATGGAACTTTATTTAAAAAAATAAAAATTGTTGAGCAACAGCCTTAATTGGCTTTCAAAGAGGGGGAGGAGGGGAATCATGTATTTTACTATAAATATATATATTACATTTTTTGCATGAGAATTGAAAATTACTGAGCCGCTGATGACAGTATGTTGAATGAGAATCCTTCAATCCCTTCAACTTTTATTCTTTCAGTAAGGTCTCACTGTAGGTCAAAATACAGTGTAAAAACTAGCATTACAGAGCAATGAATAAAGTGATCGAGTAAGATTAAAAACCAGTGCTAGTTTGTCACTACCTAAATCAGAATGTTCCAAATCAGAGCCGCAAGCTAAACCAACTGTTTTAACTTAAGGTCTACTGCATATCTATAGTAAAGAACTAAATGTGCTGTAATCACAACTGTTTGAATGTTAGTGATGTATTATAAACAGACATGTTTTATGCATTATGCAGACTCTCTTTGATCTTCCCTTGGAACCATAAGTCCTTGCTGACAATTACTTAAGCCTGGCAGGTTTCTGGAGCAAAACCATTAAGGCACACAGAGTAGTAATATGCCATCATTATTCTATAATTTATTCTAGAAAAGAAATTTCTACCCGAAGTATTACTTAGAGGGAGATTCACTGCACCAGAACTACAAGATCATTGCCTGTAATTCTGTTCCTTTATTTCTCAGTTTCAGTGGGTGGATTGTTATATGCACTGGAATTCTGATATAGTCTCCAATCCTGCAAACTGTCCTTCCCTATTGACCTAAAATATGGCATGTGTTACTGAAGTCAATGAGACTAATCCTTTGACAAGCAGCTGCAAAATGTTTGCAAGGCCATATTGGCCAGTTTTTTGTAAATACCCTTTGAGGCTATGTACACACGATCACTTTATTGCGCAGTAAGGCTCCTTACCATGCAATAAAGCAAATAGCGTACACACTGTCAATTTCTCTGTTGCTCGGCAACACCCTCTTGCCGCACAACAGTTAAACCACTCAAAACGAGAATGGTAGCATTATCGCGGAACAGCTGTTCCACGGTAATGCTCATGTGTACTCATTTTGCGCAATAGACAGCCTCCGGAAATGTCCCAGAGTACCAATCGAGGCCACTCTGGGACATTGGAGCTGTCAAATATGTCAATTTCACTGCTCTAGCTCAGCCTCGGGGCTTCGGATGACAGCAGGGGATGGAAATGCAGCCCCCACTGCCACCAGAAGCCCTGCAGCTGGGCTAGGGGGCTGGTTGTGGGCAGTGCATGGTGGGACAGGTGCCCACCATGCACTGCTCTTCTTTCACAAAGGAGCATGAATGCTCCTTTGTGAAAGAAACAGCATGTGTGTACACAAGAAAGCGCTATATTTATAGCGCTTTCCTTGTCCCGCAATAACTTATTGCGGGACAAGTGTTCTCGTGTGTACATAGCCTCAGTCTTACTGTAGTGATCACCATATACAGCTTTATAAAACAATGGAATTCCAGAAATCAGGCATAAAGCCAGAAGGAAAATCTTTATCATATTACCATGAGCTAGCATGCCTCCCGTTAGCACAAGTAACCACAGCAGTAAAGACAGAGCAGCATAGGCTTCAGCATAGATAGTTTAAGCCTGGCAAAGACCCTGGGTTGACCTAATGGCTCACACTGGGCTCACTTTACTGTTATTGTGCCAAACTCTGGTAAGCTCTGGTCATGCACAGCTATTGCTATGTAGACACCTGAGAAGGACAGGAAGATTTCAATTACGTGAAATTTATCAATTAAGTTATGATTGCTTGTAAAGGGTGTTTCCTTCCAGTTGATTATTATTAAAATGCCAAAGAAAAGCATTTCCAGTCTGATACTTGCATCTGAAGTTCTTATTGGTCAGTGTGAGTGATGGGAAATGGAAACTGGCTTTTAGGATGTACTGTGGGTTTGAATTGTATATACACCTGACCACTTCAAGCAGTGATGATGAAACAAAATCCCATTGTATTTAGTGTGGGTCTATATTAGTTATTAAAAGACAATAGGTTGGCTTCTGTTACAAGCCTGGTGGTGGAGGCTACAGGGCCACAATGTTCCAAGAAAAAAAATTGGCTAGCTTGTGCCTTGGGCAGGTACGACTTTTGCCAGGGCGGCTTCTTGCATGTGGTGAAAAATGTGTGGGGAAATGAACCATCTACTTCAACCCATTCAACTGGGAAGTTTTCTCTCCCAAAACTTTGACTGGAAGGGCCAGGGTTCTGAATCATCCTCATCCTTCTAAATGTCCTCTTGTCAAGAGGTGGCAAAGTACCTGCACAAGGAGGCTTCTTGCTTACTCCTGTGCACTTGAGAGGTGGCTCCATTGCTGCACCATGACTGGTGGGGGCCTTTTCCCTACAGTGCTCTTAATATACAGATGGTACATCTACACTTACAAATTTAGTCGACTTAAGCTTGCTTAAATTGACCTAATTTAATCTGCGTCAACACTACATTTTCCTTAAGTCGACGTAAGCAGCAGCTTAAGTCGACTTAAGGAAAATTAAAGTCAACTTTATAAAACCTCATTTAAAGTCGACTTTACTGGCTAAATCGACTTTATTAAGTCGATTTAGCCAGTGTAGACACAGATTAGCCCTAAATTGACTTTAAGTTGACTTAAAGGGCTTCAGGGCTCCCCCACTGCCCTCCCTGCTAGGGTGGCTGGCATAGGCAGAGCCTGGCATGCCCCCCCCCACAGGGCAGGACAGAGCCCTGCCCACCCTGCTCCTATGCCTTGCCAGTGTCCCAGTCCTGCTCAGCCCCCATTGTACCCAGGTACAATGGGACAAATGCTGAGCCCCCTGGCACTTGGCAAGGGGAGCCCCCCTGCCACCATGGACCAGTCCCAGGTCCACCTAGCCCCTATAAGTTGACTTAGGTGGACGCTCTAAGTCTATTTGGCAGGGTCCCCTTTAGGTTGACTTAATTTTTTAGTGTAGCCATGTTAAGTCGACTTAAATTAACAAGTGTAGACATAGCCAGAGTGTCTACTTAGGCCATGTCCATGTCTTACCATGAGGTAAGAGATAAATGAAACAGAAAGAATGGGCAGTTTTCGGGAATGTTTACTTTGATTGTTAGCTCATTGGATAAGGGACTTTATTTTTTTTTATTTTTGTGCTATGTTTGTAGAGGACTTAGCACAGTGGCTTCTTGGCCCATGACTAGGGCTCCTAGGTGCTACTATAATTCAAAAAATAAATAATTATCTGAACTGGTAAAGGTTTTTGAAAAGGTTAGGGGGGATTCTGAAAGACAGACAAAAGTGTTGGATACTTGACTGCCATGGACAGTTTTTAACAAGCTACAAAGTATCCATTAAATTAAGCATTAGCATTATGTGATTCATGTTATAAGCAAATTTATTAAGATATCCCACGCTGAAAAGCAAAAATTACAAACATCCCTTGTTTTTTTTCTCAAAGTGATATAGTTTTATATAGTGATAGTTTTCAAATATGGAAGTCTAAGATTAGCTGACTCAATTCCTATTTGGCTGTTTCAATCCATGTGTTAGACACTTCAGGGGATTTTTAGGACATTGATAACAAGGCCATGCACAAGGGGCAGCAAGCAGCAGCACCGCTTCTTCCGCCTCCCCTTCCCCCCATGGTACTTGGCACTCAGGGACACAGAACTCCTCCACCCCCAAGGTTACAGTGGGCAGAGTGAGCTCTTCCGGGGAGGCACATTCTGTGCCCCTCCAAAAGCAGTGATATTTAAATTCCTGCACACACTTCAAGTGCAATCAGTATTGGCATGGGAGAAGGGAAGCAGAAATGTAACTCAGTCTTGGGCTATATAACTTCATCTTTAAAATCTCTGTGGGTATAGGGGTGATGTGCAATATCCTGACTCTGTCCCATCAAAACCAGTGTTCCTCTGGCCCTTCTACTTGCCACTCAACCTACACAGAAATGTGGATTTATGGAGAGGATAAGGAAATATTGCTGCAAAGGAGGTAACCCCCTCTTTGCAAGCAGAATGGACAGTTGTACATCTTGATGATTAAGGTACTATCAGACCCACTGTTAAACTAGATCTCTTTTTTCCTTACCTAAACAACTATCCAACCAACCTCAGTCTTTGGGTAGCCCCATAAATACCCTTTTGCCAGTAGACTGAGCATGTATACTCGTGTTTAGACGGGCTGCTTGCTGTTACTCACTCCTAAGACTCTGATCCAGAGGGTCAAATTCTGTGCTGAATTATATGCCTATAACATAACTGAATTCAACAGAATTACTTCGAATTTGATTGAATTTTGGCCCTTTTAGATTTATTGTTTGGTAAATGACATCTATGAGAAAAAAGGACAATCTATTCTCCATGTCTTTATATAGAGTTTAACATGTATATTGGAACCATTTTATTGAGATATCACCACAATTAGATATGGAAAAAGGTTTAAATATTGTTTTAACATGGGGTTTCTTTGTTGAATTTGTTGGTCTTTGAGAAACAAAGGGAAGGTTTCTCTCTTCCACAGATTTTGGATAGATGCAGAAAAGACAACTGACACTAAAGAGTCAAATATAAGGTAGTAATTCAATTTTAAAAGTGCTCTGATGTCTATAAACAACTCACACTTCACACTTCTCTTTCAGAGTTTATGAGCTCAGGAAAACCTCTTGAGTGAATTGCTGAGTGATATTAAGATCTCAGTCATTTATCATTTAGATTATTCTTTATTATTTTTACTATTTTACTATTTCTATTTTGTCAGACAGAAATACTGGAAAGGCAGTATGGTGTTTTTGCTTATATGCTCTTTTAGATATTTGATACAAGAGAGTGCTAAAATAGTTCTAAATACAGACATAAGAAAATCAGGAGTGCTTTAGCACATGCTTGCAGTTTCACCCAAAAATGTTTAGCTTTGCTGATAGAAAAAGGAGAAAAAGGGAATTTTGGCTAACAAATTTTGACCCAGAAGGCAGATTAGACATGATTATTGCACTGGCACCTTGACTACAAATTCAATAAAGTGCTTAGCACAGCCCATCTCTGTGCTGAGTATACTGAAAAATAAATGGAACCCCTGGGCATTGCTGAGAATACTGAAGGACACATGATACCAATCATTTGTCATTTATCTTCTTTAGTGTCAAAACTTTGTGAAACTTGGGAAAACACACACACACACAAAAGCCAGATAGGACACGGATAATTGTCAAGGTCATACTGAGATGTTATTCTTCTTTACAATTGTATTTGCAAGTTCACTTTAAAAATTATATTTTAATTTTTTTTTAAAGCCAATCCCTAGCTACCTTACTGGAATTACAGCTTTAGCTATCAGTGCTAAAAGCCAACTAAGGTAAGAGATGCTCAGCAGGATCCAGTCATTTAAATTATGAGTGTGTTACCTGCTATTTTCCTGAATTTTACCTGAAGGTAGGACACCAGCATCATTTTTTATTCTGATGAAGGCTGCATTAAAAGCAAAGTCATAGCTACTGTGGACTAGGCAGTAGTGTAGTATGAGAAACCCAAAAAATGTCTGACAAGATTTCCTAGTCAATGATGCAGTCCCTATGGCTATGTCTACACTGGCAAGTTAATTTGAATTAAGGAGGCTTAATTCAAACTAACTAAAGACATGGCTACACTAGGCTTTAGTTAGTTTGAATTAAGGGCTTCCTTAATTTGAACTAATAAGTTCGAATAGGGTATTCGAACTAAGAGGTTAATTGAAACTAACTAGTTCGAATTAACCAATGTGGCCATGTAAATTCGAACTAATTTCTAAATTTGAATTAGCTGGCCATTGAAATGAATGGGGATTGCTAATTTGAACTAAGCAAGTGCTTGCTTAGTTCAAACTAACATTCCAGTGTGTCCATGCTAGTTCGAATTAAGCTAATGCGAACTAACTAAAATTAGTTCGAATTAGTTAGTTTGAACTAACTAATTCAAATTAATTTTAGCAAGTGTAGACATAGCCTATTTTAGTAATGCTCCAGTGGTTGCCAATTATGGCAGTGGCAAATGTGAGAGTAGGATTAAAAGAAAAATCTCCTTCCAGCTGTTGATATTTCTCCCAGTTACAAAGCTGAAGATTTTGAGACAGAAGTATGTAAATCTCCCTCTTCAGTTAGAATAGGAAATAGTGGCAGAACAGAAGAGATTGCTGTCAGGTGAGCATGAGTAAACATTAATTTTTGAAATGGCAATGACTGTGTTTCATTATTACAATTTTTGACAGTGTCATATTGCCTTAGACATTTTCATAGCCCTGAAGAAAAGTATTACCTTTAGTAATATACATTGTCTCTACACATTAAAAATGAGAATGAAAAAAAAAAGAACCACACACTCCTTCTGGCACTTGAAATAATTTACATTCACAGCGTGCCTTTGGCTACTTCTCAGTCAAAATTCTCAAATTCACTCCTCAGTTCTTTTGAAAGACACTTCCATGATACATCAGTGGACCAGATTGTTTTGAATTCCATAGCTGAAGATGAATGGATAACTTGGAAGAACGGGGTTCAATTTCTTACTATTACACAAACTTCCTGTGTGATCTTAGGTAAGACATTTAGGTCCAGTGTTATTTTTGCCAGATGTTTAGTGACCAATCTGAAGAGAGAAAATAGTTTCAGCTGAGTTCCCAGTAACTGGGTAGCTGTCCAGAACACAACAAATCACAATTGGTATTAATGGGTGTTCACAATAAGAAGACCAAGTAATGAATAGAAATGGAGACAAATCTAGTCTCTTTCTCTTGCTGGAAGATTGGTGTTTTAAGTTTTCTCTATTACCAGTCAGAGATGTTGTTGAACTATTAATTAACATACAGATAAAATACCCAATAAGGAAACCCCCAAACCAACATACAGTGCATAATCCAATTATATAACTGTGTTTTTCCCATTATTTTAATAGTCAAGTAGGACATATGGCAAGATTCTGAACTAGTTTGTAGTGATGCAAAGCTAGTTACACTATTGTAATTCTAGAGTGACACCAAGTACAATGGAGTTATTCTCAGTTTATACCAGTGTAACTGCAATTGGAAAATATATTGTAACAGGGCCTTAGTTTTAGACTAAAATTTACTTCAGGGGACAAATAAGAGTGGACCTATCTGCCTAGCTCCAGAATGGACTAAATAAATTTATACTGCTTTACTTTCACAGGGCTGTTCATTGTTAAAGGCAAATTCACTTGTGTTTGCTTTTATAAGGCTTCCCAATTCATCGAGCATTTAAAACAGAACCACTGCTGATAGCTATAATTAGTTTCATAATAACTCTTCCTGCTGCTGCTCTGTAAATGAGACTGCCAGTCCAACTTTTATAGCAGGCATGTCACTAATTAGCACAGCCCAAACCAAGTCCAAGGATGTCATAATGGAAGTATAACAATTGAGGAACTGAGGTCATTTCTTCAGCAGAATCTTGGCGACATTCCATTTGTAATCTGCATGTAAAGGTCGACTTTAGAAGAAATAATTGTACTTTGTTTTAGTCCATCTGGATTGGGCTGTAAATATGCCTTTCAGTTTTACAATGGTAAGGGTTGGGGACAGCACTCAATGTCAGAATAATGTTCAAGAAGTCCTATCCGGGTGATTAACCTGGGAACATTTATCAGCTCCAATGTCCTGGTTTTGTCTTTCTAATCTTCCAAAGATTTATTCTTTAATGTAAGAAAAACGTCTATATATCAGAACTTGGCAGGAAGACCAGGATTTGAATTCTTAATAGGGTACAAAATTCAGTTCCAGGGCAGCATATTTTTCCTTTGTGACCAGTCAGAGAAGCTGTAATATGTTTGTTAGCTACAGTGAAGGGAAAGGAAGTGAACACATCAGTATTCCTTTCCCATTAAGTCTTTTTATTGGTTCTTCAGCAATAGGAAGCATTGTATTTTGCTACTCTTCTGACTTACTTTATATTCACTTGCTAGGTTTTACATAGTGTTTGAAAAGAATCTGACATTTCTGGCTGTTTCTATTTCTGGTTTTAATTTTCACACATCCCTTCACTACCTTCTTTCTCTCCCATTTTAAATTAATTTAGAGTGAAAACTTGTTACTTTAGCCAATACAAGAACAGTATCAAGGCTGAGCAAGGTTATTGGACTAAAATCTCTAGTTCATTCCCAAGATCATCACCTTCTTATTTCAAATATTTTGCAGCCAGCCACATGTTAACCATCAGTAGCAAGAGGACAACTGACCACTCTGAGAACTTATTTAATAGAAAATGACTGAAGTAAAAATAAGGTTGTGTTGCTGACCACCTTTTAACTCCTATTTTGCTGTACAGAGACTACACTGCTACCTCTCTGGAAATGGACCCCTTTTTGCAGTCCTCCACCCCTCTCCATGCCTCTAACTCTGCATGCCTCTTTAACAAAGGACAGCCAATAATTTTACTTATAGTAAAGAAGAAATATAGGTTAAACAGGGGTAGGAAAACATCTGGTACTCAAAGTCTTGATCTAGAGGCTTCTGAAGTCTCAGACAGGCTTTCTATGGACTACAGTGGGTTTTGGATAAAGTCTTTAAACTGCATGACTGTTGACTACTATATCTTTTTCTACCAGCCAAGACTTCTGAAAGTATAGGAGCTGTTTTTCTTGCCACGTTGTCTCTGAAAATAGTACTAGTTCCAGAATGACATTGCAGTTTGCTAAATGCTAGCAGATTGGCACTGTGACATTCTCAGAACTGCTACCAAATGTAGTAGGTCACATATTCCCATTCTGCTGTCGCTATGCAAGCAGCTTTTAGTTTTTTTTAAGCACTAAGTAATGCCAAATCGTTCCATCAGAGAGTCATGTATAGCTCCCATACAATTCTAGTTGGAAGAAAATGTCTTTTCATCTTTCTAGGTGACTGGAAAAGTGCTAACATGGATGGCATACTATTAATCTCCTGGGGCCAAGTTCTACCAGTAGGCATCTACAGTCAACTTCTGTTGTAATTCAGTGAGTTCTGCACATGCATAGCTAAATTTCACCCAAAGGGACTGAACAGTCTTTGTTAATACTTTCCCAGAAATGTAACAAAAATCAAAGGATGATGTTTTCTTTATACATTTATAATATCTGTCCATATACAACCATCTAGATCTCACATGTATTTTTGGACAGTTTAAAAAATGACACTACAATACAACTAGTGTATCTGTTGTGACAAAAGAAACAAAAAAGAAGAGGAAACTATCCATGTATAAAAATATTGCTCAGAAGGGCCTGTTTTTTGTGTGAAGTGTTTAGAAATGCATATAGATAAAATGCACTATCAACATTATAAATATCATTAATGCAATTAATAACAGAACTAGAACATCAACATATGTTTGTACTCCATGTACACCTTTAAATACATAATTTATAGGTGTAAAGACATACTTAGGATGTCAAAGTGAGCATTCCAATTCCACACATCACATAAACACCTTCTACTGAAGCCATTCACTGAAATCCTAATTTTCCTGGGACTGCCATTACAATGAGGTATATTATATGTCCTGAATTCAGGGCCATTGACATGGGGTCATTCTCTTTAATCATGGAGTGATGGGGGAGTGGTTCCCACCTGGTGAGAAAAAGAAAATGGAATTCCTGTCATCCAGATTGTTTAAACATGTTGCTGATACAGCAACACTATTGACAAGCAGCAGCTGTGGAAGGAGCTTGCATTATTCCTGTCTCCTCAGTAGCAAAATATTCCTGTTGTGATTTGCTAGAACTAAAAATATGGTAAACCAGATTGATCTCACTTAACATATAAAAGAACTGTCTTTTATATAGTAGGCATTTACTTTTTAAAAACCCACAATTTTAGGATATATTTATTTTTTCCCTAACCTTGAGGAATTCTTGCCAGAATAAGAATTTCAGATACCATTGCAATTATATATTGGTATTACTCAGCTTCTTTCATAGAATTTAAAGAAAACATACCTGCTTTTACACAAGCACATGCCAGTACCATGGGGCTAGCATATATTTGCATACAGAAAATTGTATTCAATATAGAGAAGGAAAAACTAGGGGGATTCTTGTAACATTACAGATAGATTCAATGCATGTTGAAGCTGATGTGTGGCAGGGTACAGCTGATACTGTGAACCTAATCCTACATAAACCAGACACACCCTATTCATCCACTGAAATCAGACACTGAAGTTATATCTACACTTGTTAAGTTAAGTTGACTCTGTTAAGTTGACTTAACAGAGTGTCTACACTTTAAGTTGACTTAAGTCAACCTTGTTAAGTTGACCTAACAGAGCCTGTAGTGTAGACACAGCCATCCACACTGGCTTTAAGTCGACTTAATAAGTCAACTTAAGCCTTAAATCAACCTAAAGAGTGGAAGTTATTAAATTGACTTAAAGAAACACTTAAGTCGACTTAATAAGCGCACAGTGTGGATGCAGAGTTCTGAAAGTCGACTTAAGCATCCTTATTTCAACCTGAGTTGCAAGTGTAGACATACCCTGAGAGAGGTGATGAGTATGGTATAAAAGAGAATGATGAAACATTCACTGATTTCAGTGAGAGCAGGATCAAGTTCCATACATCATTCTGTAGTAAAGCAGATGCTGTTACTGTGACAGTGTAGACTCTTAACAGAGTCAACTTAACTTTTCAAATGTAGACATACCCCTTGTGTACAAGGACTAGGGGTTGGTAGCATCACTCGAAACCTAAAGAGTAGACCTGGTCTTGCCATTTTACATAAACAGAAAAGCAGTGCAAGAGGACAAATGTTATACTTTTTCAAAGGGCATCAGCTCCCAGAGTGGCAGACTCCTCTATTAAATGCTAGCAAGGAAAGTCTACCAAAATGACTGGGGAGGTTATCATTTAAGTATATAGATCCTCCAGCTCCACATACACTCTGGCTGTAAGAACGCTTCCATTACCTCAGTGCAAGAGTGCAGGGGCGGGGATCCTTCCTTCCAGGAGAGATCGTACATAGTGTAGGAGAAATAGTAAGCGAAGCAGGAAATGAACAGCAGAAGACAATTGCTTTAAGAACACCATATTAAGCTTGTCAATGAACAACTATATAATAAACATTACATATATATCAAAATCCTCCGAGTATAGCAGGTAACACTCAATGAAAAGGAAGGAGAGAGTTTCTGAAAATGTCTTACATTACTGAGGACTGAAATTTTGTTTTTATTTGTTACTAGAAATATTGCCTCATTAATGATGTAAGTTAGGAATGACAATAAAGTCTAACATCCATCCATCCATCACCTTTCCTCCAGTGTCCAGGTTGTCTTCATAATCACTGAAGAATTAGACCTTCAGTTTTTGTTCTATCTCCAGGTCAACAGTAAATCAAAATATCCAAACTAACTTCTTGAGCATTTTAGATGCTCTGAAGAATTCACACACTTCATCAGCTGTTTTGTGGATAATAATAATACTAATACTAATAATAAAGTGGTTTTAAAATAATAAACTTATCTATGTCCTATGTTCAGGAGACCTTAAAATGATCAAATGAAAGAACCAGGGCAAATTCACCAGTATTATAATATGGTGGTTTTGGCAACACAAAATTAGCTGTTAATCTGTGAAGATGAGTTGTTGCTGAAGAAGTACAGAGCAGCTGAAGTGTACAGGTATATTTTTATTTGGAAAGCGCTCACTAGCTGCAAATTAAAAAAAAAAAAGCCACAATAAATTTCAATGAAGCAGAGAAAGGAGCAGTGAAAAACAAACACATTCTTTCTTAACAAAGTATAAACATATATACTCAGACAATACGAATATTAATAAAGAAATTCAAGTAAAGAGGCCTTGAGTTTTTACATTAGAAAATATCACAAATTAACTTTAATGTATATTTAAAAATGCACTGCAAAGAAACAAGCCTACAGAGAAAAAGGCCTTTAACAGAAATAGCTCTGTTTCCTTGGGATGGTCATCAGCTATAATCTTGCTAACCTCAGCTGCTACAATAAGAGAATGGGCAACAAATTGCCTGGCTTGGTAGGAAATATTTTGGGAAATTCAAGCATCTTGACTAAACTTCCTGGCAGCTCCTCCTAAATTGCTAGGTTTGCTTTTCTGGGTGTATCCAATAGTTTTATTTGGTTAATGACTTTGATGCTCTGCAAATCCATTTGTATCTGTGCTATTTCACCCTTCTTTCTTGTAACTGAAAAATGACACAGACAGGAACGTAGGGATCAGTCCAGCTCCTGCTCCTGTTTTTTGTGATTTGGCTGCAATTTCAGCTACCGGCTTTTCAATTTTAACCTTTAAAAGATTAAAGACTGGGAAACTGACAATGAGTAAGTATTATTCTCTCATCATTCCCTTCAGCAGTTATCTATTCATCTTCCATGTACTAGTCCTTCTTTGACCCTAAAAAAAAAGAACAAAACCCCAATTTCCCTAATTCTCTTGCAATTCCTCTTGGAAATTGCCACCTTAGTAGATGATTCACTCTTGAACTTTTGCCATCTTATTTTCTGCCTCCCTGTGCATCTGCTGGTATCCCTCTGCTGGGTCTAGGCCTGCTCATTTTCCCATCGAGACCTAAGATACTGATGCATTCCACTGCTGAACTGCCTCTCAGCTGAGAAGTGGGACAAGATAAGACTTTTAAAGGCACAGTTATGCATTTTCCATACAGTATTTTGTTTTTACTGAAACATTTGCAATAGTCTCTCAACATGGAAAGGGCAATTTCAGAAATAGCTTAAAATGTTTACAACATATGATAATAAATGTTACTTAATGACAGTCATGAACTTCATTCAAGAATTCTGACCTCAGCTGCTTCTAATGGCCATAAACCTTCCTTATTTAGCAACACCCCTAGCCTACACTGGGCTCCCAATGGTGAGGTGGGGACCAAACTGAATAAGAGAAGCCTTTGCTGGACAAATAGAGGGATCTAGTGGGAGGTGTAAACTGCACATTTTCTAGGCTGCAGTAAGATTACGTTCTCCTCAAAGTTAAAAAAACAAAAACAAAAGTCCAAGTCAAAGTGGCTCTTGATGATCTTCTTGGGGTGATAAACCATTATTTTGTACTAAATAAACAAAGACACTGCTAACCTCAGGTACATAAGTAGCTGTCCATTCAGCTTCTTCATTTTCAAGTGTTGTAAACTAATTTCTCTTTCATTCTCTTCAGGTTTTACATTGCCATCATCACAGTAGTATCTGAACATCATCCAGTAATGCATTATGCAGAGTGACTAATATCAGTTGAAAAGACGCTTTAAGGAATCTGTACTATACCAAAGCAAAGGCAGAGAACCTCAGCCTAAATATGTGCTATAGAACCTTTAACACCCACAGCAGTGACTTCTCCAGGGCATAAAATAATGGACATGTTTCTCTACCCAATATGGTGTTTAGTGTTCCTGGGTTTGTGCTGTCTGTGAACACACTCTCAGTACCCTTTCCCATTTGAAAGATCTGCTACTTAGATTTCAGCAGTAGGAACAAGGATAGGTGTGGAGTTAACTTGTTCAGGGCAGAAGAAATGTTACTTATGATCCATATGTACCTATGGAACCAGTTTCCATGTCTGGGCCACAGTATGTGTAAAGTTCCAGTATGTGTAAAGTTCCATGTTAGTCTACTTCAGCAAAACAGAAGGGAAATGTATCAGTCTCCCTGGCCATTTTCTAACAGACATGAACATTATAGAACTTCAGAAAAAAAATAGACTCTAGCATGGAACTGCAGAGCTGGAATTCATATGCAAATTTGACACCGTCAGATTGGGTCTGAATACAGACTTACAATGGCTAATTCATTACAACAGGTAATTTCTTCTCTATTAACATTCTCACCTTCTCATCAATTGTTATTAAAGGCTCACATATACACTGTTTGAATTAAAACAATTTTTTTTTATTTTGCTAAAATACCCTAACAGACTACCCCTCTGGAACAGACTACCCCTCTGCAGTTTCCATTTTATGCATCTGAGGAAGTGGGATTAAATATATTTGTTAGTCTTTAAAAGAGCCACAAGATTCCTTGTTAGTTTAGTATGTGTATAGTTCTTTGAGATCCTTACCAAAAGGTGCTATAGCTATGAAATATATTTAAAATAGCTGTAACTTTGTGTTATTACAGCAGCCTTAAAAACAGGTCAAAAGAAATCAGTAAATATCTGAAAGTTACATTATATTTAATTCACTTCAGAGCTTCAGCACCTTTTGGCAAGGATGTCAAAGACCTTTAGAAATATTGCAGCCCAAACATGGATCCTGGTTACATAGGGATCATAAGTTACATTTCCTCAGCACCTGAACAAGTTAACTCCACTCACCACCTTTGCTCCTACTGCTGAAATCTACAAAGCAGCTCTCTCACATGGCAAAGGGTACTGACAGTGTGTTCACACATAGCACAAATACAGAAGCACCAACCAACCTATTAGGTGGAGAAACATTACTCAATGCCCTGCAGAAGCCACTTACTGGTACAGGGGTTGGAGGTTCTGAAGCACATGTTGAGGCTGAGGCTCTTTTCCTTTTTTTTTTTTTTTTGCTTTAGTACATTTTCCTCAGAGCAAAGCCATTTTAATCTAGCTTTATTCCATTTTCCATGATATTGCTGTGGTTAGTAATTTAGCCTGGCACCACTCCTTCGAGGTAGATAAAGATTACACAAGGATCACTTCCTTCACCATTGAACCACAGGTCCTCTGGAATGAAACAAGGCAGATGTGTAGTGTCAGGGTGCTAAAAGCTTAGTTGTCCAAACTAGGCCCCAGGATCAAGTCAAGGCCTAAACCGAGCAAAACCACAACCGTTGATTTGGCAACCAAAACCTGACATGTATGCAAGCTCTTGAACTGGACTCAGCAGGCCGGCTGTGGAAAAGGGGAAGGTTAAAAGGTCCCTAACACTCCAGGTAGCTAACTGCAAGAATCAGCAGATACCACACCACTGCGGTTTTGAGCAATAAAAGGAGGCCTTATGGGGGGGGGGGCCCGCCAAGTCGGAGTCGTTCTAGTTAGCACTAGAGCAGGCCCGAGGGACTGATCACGCCAAAGGCACTCCCCGCCGGCTCTCCATAGGACGCAGACAACAGGACCGGATGTAAAGCACCGAGGCCTGGCCAGCTGAGGGAAGGTTCGTATTAGCAACCCAACATCAGTTTCAACAAAGGAAAGGTAACTAAAGTAGAGGCTCAGAGTAGCACCCAACCCTCAAGCACAGCAACTCAAAATTTAAGGTTTTGCCCGGCTTTATGCTGAGACTTTCAGGTAATGAACAATAGCAGCACCAATCTTGGGTTTGGGGCTGAAGTAGATATTGGGGTAGGTGTAGGGTTTACGTTGAGTATAGTTTTGTTAGTACTTTTGCCTGTTTGTTTTGTGTTTGTAAGGAGGATAAAAGACGCAGAGTTGTGTTGGAGACTGTGTGCAAGGAAACAATAACCCGTGACCAGGTCTGGGACTTAGCCTATGTGCAGCCGCCCCAACGCCCACAAGGGTTTTGAAAGCAAGGGTGCGCAGGTAAACCCCGTCACCCAAAGGATGTGAATGAGATCCCTATATGATAGTACAAAGGGTTCTGCGTGGTTATGTCTTACATATTGGCTTGTGTTCTTGAGTGTTTTGGTTTGTGTGTATTGGGCTTTGTTATATTCTCTATATCATGTGCTTAAAGCCATAATTGATGAAAAATCCTGAATCTGTATGCAATGAGTGGTCTTGTATCTTAGAGTGCCTGTGGATATATTGTGTGTTTATTGTACTACTGATCACTGCCTTAATCTGGTAATCTGTGTAACCTGTATTCAGTAATCATAAATAAAAGTCACATACATAGTGTATAAACAAAAATTAATTGCTAGTGGTAGTCTTTGCCTGGGGGCTTCGAGAGCTTCCCCAGCATCCGCATCTAAAGAACCGGGTATTTTGTCGGCACCCTTCCCCCATTAGGGGATAAAGCCTGACATGTAGCAGCACACTGAAATAGTAGTCAACAGTTTAAGAAAAGAAAAAAAAAGAGTATATCAAACTAAAACTATGTGGAGAAGTTTAAATAGGCATAAAGTATTAGGAACAAAAGAAGTCTTAGCATTTGTATAGGTCCACTACTAGATATACAAATGCTAATAATAATGCAGGAAAGGCAGACATGTTAAGTAAATATTTCTGTTCTATATTTGTTCTTTGTTATGATCTGTAACCTTATATTTATTCATGTTCTATATTTGGAATGAAGCAGGAAGATTTATTCATATCATATGAAGAATCCAGACCATTACTAATTAAAGAAGATATTAGACAACATCTACAAGGGGTAAGTATTTTGGAATCATCAGACCTAGACAACATAGATTCAAGAGTCCAAAAAGAGCAGATAAGGAAATAGTTAGCTTGCTGATGTTAATTTTCTAACAAGTCTTTGAATGCTAGGGAATTTCCAGAAGATTTATAAAGAGTGTTAATGACTTATTTTGGGGTGTTTAATTGCATCTTCCCATAGGCTGCTCTGGTTAGAAGGGCCCTCTCTCTGCAACAGTGAAGAGCTTCCTTCAGGTTGAAAAGCAGAACTCCGTCCTCCTTCCTGGCCAGTCAGCCCTGAATTAAGACAAGTTATTTTATTTCCCCTAGAGGCTTGGCATTAGAGCAGGTATACTAAGGTAGGGCTAGCTTGTTTACATGTTCTCCTTAAGCCCTTCCTTGCTTGTGTTGGTCCTCTCTAACCCTTCACAGTTATTTATTACAAGATAATAAAAAAAACCCAAGAGATTAGTTATAGAGCTGCCTACTAGCATAGCAAGATTATCATTCAGTTAATGTTTCTGCAGTCTAATTCTTACAAAGCTTAGCTTTTTTGTTGGCTTTGTATCCTGACTTTGGACTGCTTCTTTATGTCCATTTTTTAATTACAATGATTTATGAGCATTTGTATACATTTGCAGTTATTCTACAGCTTTTTCCTGTAACAGATTTTAGATTGTATCTCTGTTTAACTTTGTGGAGCTCAGTGTTATGAACTGACTCATGTTAATGTTTTATTTTATGAAATGAAGCCACAGCCCCAAATCCAAATTTGATAACACTCAAATCCTTACCCCCATGTCCAAGGAAAAGGTTATTAATTTATAATATGACAACACTGTGCCGTTCCCATTGTGCTAGGTGCTGTTGAAACACCTCCAAAGAACTTCAAATATAAGTATCAATCTCTAAAAAAAACCTCATGCAGAATTTATATTTTTCTCTTCTCTTTATGCAAATATTACAAATAGATTTTTTTTAATTTTTACATTTTATTTTATATTTATTTTTATTATTGTTAAACCATTGTTTATAACCTCCCTTGCACAACAGTTTTTAAAAGTGCCTAACATGTTCCTACTTTCTGATTTATTTAAATGCTTGTCTATTGTCATTTTCTTTCCTAACTCTTCCTCTCCCCAACACTTAGTTATCACATCAATCCCCTTCTCCTTCCCTTATGGTTTCATAATTCAGTTCACTATTCTTCTGATACCAGGAGACTGAACACATCCAGAGTCGCTGAAGAACGAAGTTTTCTCATCCCCATGGCCAGCATTAGACCAAATGGTGCACCAGGCAAGGAGCATCTCTGGTGCCCCACCACCTCCATTTGTTAAACTTCTAAATACCTTATTATTTATTGCATTTGTACCGTATTTTTTTACTTTGATGGATGATTTGCATGCATGATTTATCTCTGTCATAAGAGACAATACATTTGTCCATTAGGATCTGTAACTCTTTATGTATTCATGTCATATATGAGCGAACCAAAAAAAATTCCTCTAAGGTTAATGAAACTTAGTATTTTTAAGAATAAATGAAAAATTCTAACATCAAGAAATTGAATTCTGCACCAGCATTGAACTTGGAATGAAGATTGTGTCTTGGGGGGCAAAATGTGATAGACATCATCCAATTTGACTTGAGGTCTTTATCATTGATGTATGAATATTCCCTATGTGTCAATGTCCAGTGATGATCTCTACAATTCTTCAAGAGCTTTTTCCTGTCCACCAGCATCTTACTAACATCATACAAAACCCTCCAATTCTTTTTATGGTGTTTCATTTGTGCAAACCTTTCTTCAGTGGACACTTGAGCAGTTTAATAGCTGAGTGAAAATAACTCCCCCTTGAATTTTTCTTCCAAACTTCCCAACACCTTATTGCAGCCTTCATAACCACACTGTCTCTTCTTCTGATGAATACAAGTTTTCTTGAAGATAAGCTCAACTCCTAAGATTTCCAACATGTATTCGGCAGCAGTTATGGCATTTTCAACGGATGGCATCTTTTTTCTCTGTAGGTCACAATGAAATGAAGGCACCTTCTCATCAAAGCAGTAGCCATCACGATGTCTATTAACTGAGTTTGTAATGTCTTGCTTACAATGTTTATTTGGAAGAGGATATTATTCCAAACCACAATTGAGACCAGATATTTGAAGTAAGTGATCTGATTTTCCAGGCATGGTGCCTCATGTCAGATTCTGGTCTCTGCTTCACTTGACTGCATCAGTTTCATCAATGTATTTTAAACTTTATTCCGTTGGTGCTTTACTCTGTCAATTTGTCTTTCCCAGCAAGTATCACTTAGCAGCTTTACAGTCATATTTATAACACTGTCCATGAGGATCTTCCATCTGGTAGTTGATAATGAAAACAAGATGCATATCCTTTGTAGTACTCTGAAGAGAGATAATGAATCTAAAGAAGATGCTGCTGTTGAGAGAATGGCATCTGCAAAACACAAAGAAAGCTCTTTTATATTTTTTTAATGTTGCATAGATAGGGGATGTTGCATAGATAGGCGTTCAATAGATATTTTTAGTGTCTCATTTTATATGTTCTTTATTAGTCACTACTTACACTCTTCAAGTCTCAAAACACAAGTACAGTTCCACAATTCCAAAAATAAAACAAGGTTCACAATGTCACATCTGTGCTCTCATTTCACTTCAGTTCATTCTTCTATGTCCCTGATTGATTGGCAATGTCCTCTCCCAAATACCAGTGAGGGTATGTCTGACAACATTCAAGTAGGTAAGAGGAAAATGTAGTTCTTAGAATGTCTGGAAGATTTTATGAGATTCTACAAAAGTCCACAGCCTGTGCCTCACAAGCCTGGCATCCCAGATAGGCAACTGGGTCACCTGCCCCTAAATCCAGCTCTGCCTGTCCCACCTTTGCTGTGTCTGCCATTGATCCAGCACATGTCTAACAGGATGAACAAGTACCTTTAGTCCATTCCTCAGGGACCAACTTAGAGGACTTCTGACCACATGTTCCAAAAGGGGAGGTGCCAGGTTCTGGGGTGCAGTTCAAACTAGTGAGAGGTTTTATCACTGCTTGTATTATAACCTTGAGTGTCCTAAATTCTTCAACTAGTTGTGTTCCCTGCCTGGGGAATATACATAGCCAGCATCCAAGATGCACTTTGTATTCTGTATTCTGTATGTTCTGAATCACTTTGAATCCGACAGCCTGCTAGCAGTTATCAGAAACACAAGTTTGTCTTTACCAGCCTTGGTTAATGTTGGTAGGTGACACCAGTCACCTCCAGTCCCAAACTTCCTCATACTACTGTGCTCTGATGTACAGCCTTCTCCTGCAAAGGCATATAAAGATCCATTTGCTAAGGAGACAAGACCCACTAGCTTGCCATTTTAACCAGAACTGTTATTCACTCTTGGTTTAGATTAAACAAGTCTAAACTGTTGGTTTAGTAAAACAAGTTTATTAACAACTTAAAAAAAGGATTTTAAGTGAGTTTCAAGTATATGAGTTCCAAAAGGGTAGCCGTGTTTGTCTAGTTCAGCAAAAGAAACAAGAAGTCCTGTGGCTCTTTTAAAGACTAACAAATTTATTTGTCACATGAGTTTTCAGGGGAGAAAATCCCCACTTTGTCAGGTGCTTTGAAGATGAGATAGAATTAGAAATGGCTACAAGCAAATAAAAGTGAAAATGGATCTAAAAGTCTAAAACCTGACATAGCAAGGTATGGTTCAAGGTTTTGTTCAAGATAACCTTTCTCACCCACAGTCTTCCACCGAGATAGTGCTTAAACCCTCTCCTCTTCCTAAGGCCAAAATGTGCTGTTTCTTTTTTCTTCTTAGGTGAAAGAAATAATATGGGATTTTCTGCCCCTTTCTATTATAGTGCAGGGAACCTTTGAAATGGATTATTTTGAAGTTTACCCTTCAAAGTAAAGTGTTTTTGAGCAATGAGGAAAGAAATGAGGAGTCTCCTGGATGTAAAAGAGGCTCTATGATCTTTTTTTTCTAAAATAAGTGGTGTTGCTGACTCTGGGGACATGGGGCACATGCCAGTGCCCTGAGTCTTGTGGAAACCTGGGTCCCAGACACCTGGGGCCCCTTCCAGAGCCAGGGATCCAGGACCAGCCACCACTGGTGGCCCGATCTGTCCCCCACCAGGGTCAGGGATCTGAGGCATGGCCATCAGCAGTTTTATCTGGCCCCCATCAGGGCTGGGGAACAGGATTCTGGTTGCCAGTGGTGGTCTGAGGCAGCTCCCACCAGGGCTGGGTCTCAGTCCAGTGGCAGCAGGATCTGCATCCAGGCCCCAGCCAGGACATGGAGGACAGATTGGATTCCCCGAGGGGGAATGGATCAGGCTCCCTGGGAGATGGATTGGGTACAAGGCCGGGGCCAGTGCCTGGGCCCTGAACCTATTTGGGGGGCAGTTATGTCCCTGGCTAAAATGCAAATTGTTTCATTTCCTGCATCCCTGATTCTGTTTACTATCTATGTGTCAATTGAGGTAAACCCACATTCCTTGGTTTAGTATAGGCCTGTTTAACAACTTCAGCCTAAGCAGGATGTCTGGTTTTGAACAAGTAACATTATACAGGGGGAATTCATAACTTTACATATAATGTGCTATGTACACTTTACCATGATATTAGTGACCATCAAGTGGTTAGTTTTCAAATGATACATCACAAGGCATATTTTATATAAATATTATTACAACAGTGTGTACAGAGTGGATACAGGGAGCTTAGGGTCAAAATCGGGAAGATCTAGATAGACTGCTCCCTACTTTGCTTCTTGTCTGGCTGCCACATTCCCCATCTCAGGCCTCATCCCTCAGGGAATCAGCAAGTGGGTTTCTACCCATGCGTACTGTAAGTGAGAGGGGACAGATGTCTCAGAGTTCTCTAGTCTAGGAAGGACAAAAGTACATCATGATACAATCCTCTCCCCAGTTCATGAAGAAAAGCTAGTGTTCAACGCAGTTACCTCTGCCTATAGGAGGAAATAGAGGATATGGCTGCCATACTAATTCCCGCACAGGATCTGAGTCCAGTGTGTGTTTTTGTGCTGTGCAAAAACCAAAAACAAAACAAAACACTAGAAAAGTTAAGTCGACTTTTGTTAACAAGTGGTAACAGTTTAAGTCGACTTAGTCAACTTTGTTAAGTCAACCTAACTGCCCCTAGGTCAACTTAATAAAGTGGACTTATGCGTCCACACTGGGCCTAAGGAAGGGTTAGGTCAACCTAAGGAGGCTTAAGTCGACCTAATGAGTGGTAGTTATAAAGTCGACTTAAGTTTTCATTAAGTCAACTTAATGCCTGCCTGAAGCCTTCAGCAGAAATCAGGCATTCCTATTGCATTTTGGACTGGAGCACTTTCAGAGCTGGTGAGGTGGCAAGTTTAATATCTTCGCAATAGAAAATTATTTGGTAAACAATTAGCAGCCTTTCCTGTAAGCAGAAGTTGTGACAGTAGAATTTTACCTTAAATTAAAGATATAATAATTCTAACTGGAACTAGCAGTAACAAAATAAAGAAGAATTAACTGAGCCCATCAGTTATGCCAGGTGCAAAATGTTAATGATTGTAATGGGAATTCCACATACTAAATCACAGGATCAGGGCTTTCACTGTCCTTATCTAACCCCATTTCTCAAGTATAGTTTAGAAATCTCATTACAGCCCATGCTACTACATAGAATATGTGTTGTATGGTTTAGAGCACAATGAAATGAGAGGAAGATGGAATAGGTTTTACTCTATTTCCTCACTTTTACTTGTTTTTAATCTAAAACTTAACATTAACATTTTACTACTTAGAACAGTTGTTTACCCAGGCATTTCCAGATCCCTGCTGGCACAACTATATCCTGCAGAGATATTTATTTAATGCTACACTGAGCAGATGAAGCACTCTACACAATAATAGCTTCTGTTTTCTGAATGTAAACAGAAAAAAAAATCTTATAAGTGCCCTAAACTGCCGAGAAACATTTTTTCCACATTCAGAAAGTCTGTGGCCATTTTTCCTTATAAATGATTAAGATTTCATAAATGGATTAGCTTAAGAAAAAAATCTACGATCTAAATTTATACTGTCTCTTTTTTATTCACTGTAAGGAATTGGAAATTCAATTTTAAAAAAGCTGCACACAACAGCTCTTCCTTCCTTAGATATTCAAATAAAGATAAGGCTTTTGAGGGAAAGAGGGGAGACAGGAGGGCCAAACAACATAGAAACAATCCCAAGTCTTACAGACACATGCATAAGAAAATTACTTGAAAAACAACATCTTCACAAGTAATGGCATTGAGAAAAATCTAATAGTGTGACTGAGATTCTAATGTCCACAAAACTAGGTAAAGTCCCCTAAAACTGAACATTATAGCAAAGATAAGAAAGAAATTAGTCTGTCTGTCAGTGAGTGATACAGGAGGGAAGAGGAATTAAAATCCAGTACTATGTGCAGCAGCTAGTAGGTCAATCAGAATGTTAACACAAGGAGTGATATAACTGGCCCTATTTAAGTCAATGGTCAAACTACCTTTGATGTCAATTGTTCAGGAGGGGCAGGATTTCAATTTAATGATAGAAGTGGTTGGATTCTTTAGATAAAATAGTTTGAAAAGGATATAAAAGATAAGTATAGGAAATGAGAGTAAGTAGTATATCCAAGGATAGAGTCCAAGCTTCGATTTTCCGGTATCATTACCTGACAAAGTGAAACATCAAAATAAATATATAAGAACTTTATTGAGACACCTGGACCCAAACTGGTTCTACAGTTTTGGTTCTCTACTAGAACGAAAGGCAAAAGAATGCCAGTTTCCATTTCTCGTAGTATTTCTTCTCATCCTATGCTTTACCAATCCCAGATTACTTCTACTTCCACTCCCAAACAGCTCCTTCCCACTTATTTTAGATGTAACTGAAAATCACTACTCAATTAAAAAAATTGATTCTGTCCTGAACAGTTAGTGTGAGGACTCAAGCCCTCAGTCAGAACCAGGGGATGGACTTTTATGCCTCAAAGGATCCAGTTACAAGATGAAAGCATATATCAACAAGTAAGGTGCAGAAAAGAAAATCAGTTAATATATTTGTATATATGCTATGTATGAAGCGCTATATCCTATCAAACCTATCTGTAACTAGCAGCGTCATTTCTTGGAGGCAACACAAAAGATGTGGACCTGGAGTAGGTCTTTAAGGAGAAAGTGGGTCACATTTAGCTTTCCAAGTAATGTTTTTTTTTTAATCTAGCTTGATGAGAGGAATAGCAATTTATGATTACAGTTATATATAATATCCTTGGGAATAAGGACAAAAGTCTCACTGCTTTTCTCAAATGTATTGACTTTGGAACCAGAGTGTGTTATTTAAATATTTTCTGGGTAACCATGTATGCCAAAGATGAAGCACCATTTGAAGTAACTAAAAATAACACATGGTATGAGTATAATTACTGGATTGTTTAAGCACTTTGGAGATAAATGTGTTAATAAAATATACTTGGCCCATGATGAAGGGGATGTACAGTGCATTTGATATCTGTGAACCATGTAAATAGATTAAGTGAAAGAAATATATATGGGTTGACTTACTATTTATGTGGTGGGAAAAAATGCAACCATTACTTAGAATTCCCTTTCCATATATGTCAAATATAAATGTTTACTGTTATAATTTGCTTACCATATAACTTATGCACACACAAGGATACATTTTCAAAACATCAGAAGAATTAGCCATGTGACTCCTATTGACATTAATAAAATTCATACAGTCAAATCTCAATGGCTCTACTTTGAAACGGATCTGATACCATAAATATAGATTTGCACTTTCAGTATAATTACTGATTTATAATAAACACAGTGTGCAGTTTGAAATTTGGTTGTAGAAATTTTGAATATCTTAATAATTTATCTATTAATTGATAAATGAAGTGTAGTGAACTACATAAACCAGTGGTTCCCAACCTTTTTGAGTTGAGGGCCACAAATTTAATTTTTACAAACATGAAGGTCCACCAGTCTATTTAATTAAAATTAAATTAAAATTTAATTAATTAATTCTAAATTAAATTTTAATGGCAATTAATTAAAATTTGATTAATTCAATTTAAATGTAATTTTAATTAAATAGACTGGTGGACCTTCATGTTTGTAAAAAATATATTTCTGGCCCTCAACCCAAAAAGGTTTTTAAAAACTTGTTTAAAAGTTTTTTAAAGGTATTTATTTATTTGTTTTAAAGGGCTGAATGCCCATGAACACCTGGAACCTCTCCCACTACCAGGCCCCGAACTGTCCCCAGCACAGCACTCCATGTGGGCCAGCTCTGGGTCAGGTCTCTCACTGCCAGTGTATCTTGCCTCACTCGGGGACCAGGATGGGGCAGCCTGCTGGTTCTCACCTGGGCAGTGATCCACTTGGCAATGGCCCCGGCCCACTCTCTCCAGCGGGCTCTGCTCCCAGCTCCTCCTGGCTGGCCAGCCAGCTCCTCCCTCTCTCCTCTCCAGGGGCCCCTGCCATTGCTGCCCAGCCAGCAAGAGCCCAGTGCTGGTGGAGGGAAGAAAGTGGGTGGCTGCAGCCCACCTTCCATCCAGTGTCAGGGGAGCGTGGTCGACTTCAAAAAGCCCTGTGGGCCACTTTGGGCCCATGGGCCAGAGGTTGAGAACATGGACTGTAAAGGGAGACAAAGTGGATGACATAATATCTTTAAGTAGACTAACTTCTATTGGTGAGAAAGCCAACCTTTCAACAGACCTGAAGAAGAGCTCTGAGCAAAGTCCAAAGCTTGTCTCTCTCACCAAGAGAAGATGATCCAATAAAAGATATCACTTCATCCACCTTGTCTCACTAACACCATGGAGCCAATTTTTCTCCACCACTATTGCATTGCATACCCATGTATTTATAGGTAACAGGTTTGTACTTCTTTGATTCCTATGTTACTGTACCAACGTTATGAAAATCCCAACCACTCACCATAGTTCAGTTTCTCTTCACCTCAGAAAAGATAATTATGAAGTAATGATAAAAGAACAGAGTATCTAAAGAAGATGAATTTTCAATAATAATAATAATAATAATAATAATAATAATAATAAATAAATAACTTTCCTCCTTTATCCATCCTTACAGTAAAGATCTGAAAAAAGGCAACATTCCTCCTGAAGAGTATATATTAAAAGAGACTATGAAACTCTGTTTCATAATCTAGCGAATACCATCATCGTGAAAGAATTCACTTGCATATACAGATTTATCAGACCTTTATGGAAGTAGATCTGGCTGATATTTGACCAGAAATAAGATATCCGTCCATCCAGGTATGTATGCCATTCCAATAACAATGGTATTTGAGTGCATGGGTTATGATAAAATTTCTCCATGATACATAGTCATCATGGACATCACAAAGGGTGCGTCTACACTTGAAAATTAAGTCGACTTAAGCTTGCTTAAGTCGACTTAATTTACCCCATGTCTACACTACAGTTTCTTTAAGTTGACTTAAGCAGCTGCTTAAGTCGATTTAAGGAAATTCAAAGTTGACTTTATAATACTTGGTATAAAGTCGACTTTGAGGCTTAAGTCAACTATTTAAGTCGACTTAAGCCAGTGTAGACTTAATCGACTTAGGGCATGGGTCCCTTCTCACCAGGACAACTCAAGTCCCTGGAAGAAGGGACCGCGGAGATAGCTTCCTTCTCCCCAGGACCCGCGCTCCTGCTGCTCAGCAGCTGGAGTGCAGACCCTGGGGAGAAGGAAGCCCCATGCTCCCCACGCTCCTTCTTAGCCGGGACCCTGCAGTCCCGACGAGGAGGGAGAGCTGGAGACCCGAGCTCCAGCTGCCTGCTGCTGAGCAGCTGGAGCGAGGGCTCGGACCCGTGCTCCAGCTGCTCAGCAGCGGGCAGCTGGAGCAGGAATCCCGGCAGGAAGGGACCTCGGGCCTACCTTCTCACCGGAACCACTCAGGTCCCTGCAAGAAGGAATCCCCGTGCTTCCTTGTTCCCAGAACCCGCGCTCCAGCTGCCGCAGCTGGAGCACAAGTCTCGGGGAGAAGAGAGCCCCACGGTCACTCCTAGCCGGGACCCTGCCATCCCGACCAGGAGGGAGCGCGGGAGACCCATGTTCCCTCCTGCCGCGACCGCTCTGTCCAGCTAGGAGGAAGCCCGGGGCTCCCTTGGCCAGGACCGCTCGGTCCTGGCTAGGAGGGAGTCTCACGCTCCCTCCTAGCTGGAGCAGTGCTTCAGCTTCTGCGAAGCCTTCGGGCTTCTCAGAAGCTGGAGTGCAGCAGTGCCGGCAATTGTCGGCACTCCGGCTCTTTAGAAAACCCCGGGGTTTCCTTCTGATCAGCTGGAGTGCCAGCCATTGCCCGCGCTCCAGCTGCTCAGCAGCGGACAGCTGGAGCTCAGGTCTCCGGTTCTTCCTCCTGGCCCGGACTACTCCTGTCCCAGACCGGAGAAGTCCCGAGCAGAAGGGAGCCGAGTTGTCCGGGGCAGAAAGGAGCTCCTCGCTCCCTTCTCCCCCGGACCGCTCAAGGGCTTGCTGCCCCAGGGAGAGCCAGCACCATGCAATGCTGGCTCTCCCTGGACCGAGCAAGTTGACTTAGTAAGGCCCCCTTTAAGTCAACTTAGGAGTCCAGTGTGGACTCTCTAAGTCGACTTAATAAGGTTGACTTAAAGTTGATTTATTAAAGTCGACTTTTTTAAGTCAACCTTAGTTCCCCAGTGTAGACATAGCCAAATAGAGGTAATTCTGAATTTATCAATGATAAATGACCATCTAAAGCAAGAAGAGTAAGGCAAAGATAAAAAGTTCCTTTAGATCTCATAAAAACTTTATAACATCAACCTAAAATGCTTAATAGAATACTTTGTTCATGCACCATAGAATTACATAGCTTATTCCAACAGAAACAGAAACATTCCCTAGTTAGTAGTTCAAAAGCCTGTTTTCATATGAATTAACTTCAGATGGGAGTGTAACTCTTGACTTTCTTTCCAGGACAGAAAATCTGGATTTGGAGAGGTGTGGGAAATGAAAGATTTTAAAAAAAAAATCTTTAAGCTCCAAGAACTCTGTAGTTAAACTGATCTTTGTGAAGATTCACGTGCAGCTCTGCTGTTCAACTTAGCTATTGAGGTGTTCTTCAGTCCTTCAGATGTCTATGGACAAGGGCATTGTTCCAAATGCCACTTCATTTAATTCCATTTCTAGCACATCTAGGGAGACATCCTCCTTGTCAGATCAGATTAAAAATTGCTACTGTGCTGTATGATAGAAAATGTTACTGCCTGTCCTCTGATCTGTGGAATGGTCACCCTGAAAGTGATTTTTATGGCTCTGAGGTTCAAAATATTTGTGAAACCTGATCCCTCCTGATGATCACTATAAACTATTAATTTACATGAAGTAATTGCACCCTATTTTAATTGGACACATCTAAAACTATCATTAGAAATGGAACTAGGGTGAAAAAAGCATCCCCTTCAAAATATTTCTGGGGATATTTAAAAAAATACTATAGAGAATCTGCAAGTCAGAGTTATTTGGGTGCATCTACACTTACAAATTAAGTCGATTTAAGGAGTCTTAAGTCAACTTAAAATACTCCGCATCTACACTGGGCTTTCCTTAAGTCGACTTAAGCTGCTCCTTAAGTCAAATTAAGGAAAAATTAGTTTGAATTAATAACACCTCATTTTAATTCAAAGTAGCACTTAAGTCGACTTTATTAAGTTGACTTAAGCCAGTGGAGACGCACAGTAGTGCCTAGGTGGACCTTTTTAAGTTGACTTAAAACGTTAAGTCAACTTAATAAGGTTGAAAAGGGGCCATGTCTACACTTGAAAAGTCGACCTTATTAAGTCAACTTCATAAAGTCAACTTAACTTTTCAGGAGTAGACATGGCCTTTGAGGCTCCCCTGGAGGACACTCAGAATTCCATGAGGAGATCCAAATGCCTAATCCCCTGTGCTCTTAGCTTGATGAGGCTGGGCAGAGTTTTGACAATGTTTGGGCATCAGACCACTATGCACACATTTATGCCTGACACCCATCTCTGCTGTCAAGACCCTGTGGTTCAGTTACAACATCCTGGTGATGTCTACACTCATGCAATTAGATCAACTTTGCTAAGTATAAGTAACGAAGTTGACTTTAAATCGACCTTGTTAATTCAACTTAGCATGTCTACACTATAAATTTAGGTCAACTTAAAGTAGACCTTGCTAAATCAACTTAGAGCGTCTACATTAGACGTTTAAGTTGACTGGCAAGGACTAGGTTGATCTAGCAGTGGTGCATGGTGGGAAGTGGGGCATGTGGCACTTGAGAGGTGCCCCCCTTCCCCGGCCACCCCTTTAAAAGAGGAAGGCTACATGTGCCTGGCTACATGTGGGCTAAGCGGGTCATGGACAGGAGCAGGGTGCAGGAGCAGGGTGGGCAGGGCTGTGTTCTGCCCTGTGGGTGGGCACGCCAGGCTCCTGCTGTGCCAGGAACCATGGGAGGGAGGTCAGTAGGGGAGTCTGGAGGCCATTTAAATTGACTTAGGGCTAATCAACATCTACACCAGCTTAATTTGACTTAATAAAGTCACATTAAGCATTAGTTCGAGGTAAATCGAGGTTTTACTAAGTCGAACTAACTTTTCCTTAATTCGACTTAAGCAGTAGCTTAAGTTGAATTAAGGAAAGCCCAGTATAGATGCAGTGTAAATTAAGTTGACTTAATTTATAAGAGTAGATGCACCCCCTGAAACTAGTGTCATCTTGAGTTGGACAAAATTTGGGGGGGGGCTGAAACTTTTTCACTGAATGCCTCCCCCCCAAAAATAATAATAGTAAAAAAACCCACCAGATTTGAGCTGAAGAAAACATTTTGGAAATTCAAGTCAGTTTCTGCAAATTGTTTGGGTTGGGAAAAAATGGAAAAAAACAAAACATTATGTTTATTTGAGCTAGACTTAGACAAAGAAAATTATGTACTGTTCACAAAGAAGAGCTCTGCCCAGTGGTTAGAGCATTTGTTTGGGGTAGAGGCAATCTAGGCATGAAATCCTGTTCTGGAATAGTGATTTGTACCCAGTTTCTTCTATAAGTACCCTAACCACCAGACTACAGGGTGTTTTAGGATTGTGCTTTGTTAAAGTTGTTTCATTTTGAATAAACAATCAAATATTTATTGAGCCAGACTCTATAGCCCAATAGTTAGGCTCTTTTTGTGGGAGTCCCAGAGTTCCAACCCCCTGTTCTAATGCTTATTTTATATGAATGAAGTAGAACTGCTTCAAGAGGAAAGAATGAGTAAGAGTCAACCTGGTGCTTAGGTCACTTACCTAGGTGGGGAGAAACCTGGTTCTGAGTTCCTCCTTTACAGTGAAGATTCAAACATAGGTCTTCCTCATCCCCAGTGAGAGCACTATTGACTGGGCTATAGGAGTGCGTCTACACTTGTAAATTAAGTTGACTTAAGCTTGCTTAAGTCGACTTAATTTACTCTGCGTCTACACTACACTTTCCTTAAATCGACTTAAGCAGCTTGCTTAAGTCGACTTAAGGAAAATTAAGTCAACTTTGTTAAACCTAGTTTAAAGTCGACTTTAGGCTTAAGTCGACTTTCTAAAGTTGACTTAAGCCAGTATAGATGTGGAGTAGCCCTAAGTCAACTCTAAGTCAACTTAGGGCTCTCCAGGACTCCCCCCACTGCCCTCCCTGCCAGGGGGGTGGCACAGGAAGATCCTGGCATGCCCCCCCAAAGGGATCTGCCCCTATGTCCTGCCAGGGTCCCTGCCCCCCTTTGCCTTATTGTACCCAGGTACAATGGGGCAAAGGCTGATCCCCCTGGCACTTGGCAAGGGGTGCCCCCCCTGCCACCGTGGACCTGTCCAAGATCCCCCTAGCACCTACAAGTCACCTAGGGGTCCAGTGTGCACGCTCTAGCTCGACTTTGTAGGGTCCCCCCTAAATCAACTTTAAATTTGTGTGGATATGCTAAGTCGACTTAACAAAGTCAACTTAAAGTTGACTTTTTTAAGTCGACTTAGCTGCTTTTGCACATTCCTCAGAACCCCATCAATGGTTTCTGGGTTTATAGTCTGCCTCTTTAAGGATGCATGGCAGCATGGCAGCAGAAACAAATATGCATAGGGTTAGCAAAAGGTGTTTAGTTCAATTATTCTTTATTTTGGAGGTAAAACATAAAAGGGTACACTTCATTTAGCAACCATCCTAAACCCAGTACTTCTCATTGTCACACACACTTTCACTGAGAGCCTCCCAAAGAAGCCCCACTCAGCTTTTTTAGTGGTAGTTTTGCCCACTTCAGTGAGAACAAGTTTAAATAAATAGCATATACTGACTCTTTTACCAAGTGGCAGGACATTATACTTCTTCTATCTGAGAGGAAAAAAAATTGCATTTCTCTCTTTGCAAACTATAACTTTCTGGTAAGTGCTTTTTCTGATAATAGTGCTTGTTTAATACTTTCTAAATATTAGTTAATTAATCCTTAAACATTCCTTGTGGGGTTAATATTATCCTATTATCAGATGGGAAAGAAGCAGAGAACTTCAATTATGTTTCCAAAACATAGTTTGTAAGTGATGGTATTTAAACTGAGAGTTTCTCATCACTCTTTTTATAGCATTTTTCCTTTCCTCCCTCCTTCTGTCTCTTGGTACATTTCAGATGCCTTTTCTCTGAATTACTTGCTGTTATTTATCTAATACAAAGGCATGCCAAAGGGAACAGTGTACAGAATTACCTTATATGGAAAATACAAATGCCATGCTTGGTTTCAAAAATAAAGATTTAAATGGCACCAGCATAACATGTTGACTGAAAGGATTTAAGTATTTCATCCTTCTGTTTATGTTTATTGTAAATAATTTAAAAAATTAGATTGGACATCTGCAATTTTTTAGGCACTAATTTCAGGGACCATGAAGCCCTCTGGGTAACTTCCTCATTTCCTTAATAGATAGTTTAGTTTAAAACTATATACTTTTTCCTTTGCAAGATGAAAAGCTTGCCATAAAATTGATTTGTTATATACATAAATAAAGTCTTTGTATGGAGAGGTTCTAACCAAGAAACGTTCTTCATTAAACATCTGTCAAAAAATTAAAGCTTTATTCAATTTTGGATAACCTCTCCAGAAGACAATAGCACAAGTCTGTTCTACAAAAAAAAAAAAAATAAGCTCAAATGTACTGTCTTATGTTTTAAAAATCAATTATTCACTTTTGGCTGAAGACAACATTGTACCCTACTCTCAGATTGAAAATGTAAGAGTGTTTTAAAGGTACATCAGATAATCTGAACTAGTTTTATCTAAGAGAATTCTCCATGCCTCCTTTCAGTCTAACTGTCCCTATTACTATTTTTGTTTAAACTTAAATATACATTAGCTTTGACAGTAGATTGTATGTTGGCAGTATGTTGCTCTGTTCCATGGAAAAGCCGCAGGAAAGAACACATTTGAAATTCTCCATTAGTCAGTGAACTGGGAAAGAAAAAAACTCCTTTGAGGACATGACACAAAAAATGGCAAGAGACTCAAAGTTGCTATATTATTCCAACACACATTGCCTTCCAATTTATAAATAAAATGTATATGCATCTTATGAGAGGCTGCTTGAATTGTGCAATTTAGTGTTAAGAAGTAAAATGTGTTACTTTCAAAAAATATGCCTACTTTGAAAAGCAAAGATATTTTAATACCTTTTTGAAATAACTGATAGTATGTTAAAGGAATTCGGAATTGAATGTCCTGTACAAAATAGTCTTTTGATACATATTATTCTCTCAATGTAATGATGCCTTCTCCATTATCCCAACCCTCCAAAAATTATTCACCTTGTCTGATTCCAGTGATGTCACAAGTGTTATTGGAATGTCAAGGAAATAATTATCAGATTGATTAATTTTTCAGCACGTGATCTGAGAACAGTACAGAAATTATTCATTTTTCTTGTTCAAAGAGTAGCCTCCAGCTCCATTCTTAATTTTATTTATTCATATAGATCAAAGACTAGCTGTTCCATCTCTGGTGCCCCATGTTTCATTAAAATAATTTATGACAAACTACAGCAGCCAATCCCAAAGCACAGAGCTTGAAAGCAGTGTCAATGCACATTTGTGCCCAATGGACTTTCTAACAAGCCATGTCCAAGAATGTAGAAGTCCAAGAGCTGGATGCATACATTCTTAGGTGTTGAAGCAACCAAGGTACATTCATCAAACATTATTTGTGCACATTTTTGCATACGGGGGCCAGAATGTTAAGTCTGAATAATATTAATTGCTGAACAATATGTAATTTTCTATGAAAGCAGCAGTTATCGTAACAAAGACAGTATGGATACGTCTACACTTACAAATTAAGTCAATTTAAGGAGGCTTAAGTCGACTTAATTTACTTCGCATCTACACTGGGCTTTCCTTAAGTCGACTTAAGATGCTCCTTAAGTCGAATTAAGGAAAAGTTAGTTCAAATTAATAACACCTAGTTTTCATTCGAACTAGTGCTTAAGTCAATTTTATTAAGTCAACTTAGCCAGTGGAGACATGGAATAGTGCTTAGGTGGACCTTTTAAAGTCGACTTAACTTTTCAAGTGTAGACATAGCTTATGAAACATATGACACTGAATATATTTAAAATATACAAGAAAAAATACTATAACCTGCATGTGCATAAAGTCTGCACAACAAGATTTAATGGAGGTAAAAATACAAAAGACAGAAAATAGATTGTAATATATTAAATGTGAGGCTATATTCTGTTTGCCAAAAATAAAACCTCTTCTATAAGTCTGAGATATATAATATATAGAGAAAGAATATCTCTCTCTGGCTGTGTGATATTTATATACCTGATCACTGGTGCATCATGTATGGAATTGCATAGTTTACCTATCTGGGTTCCATTTCAGTGAAGGGGACTATGCAGATTACTAAGAACTAGATTTAACAATAAGTATATAGAGGATTGGGTCCTTAGAGCATAAGCTCCTGGAGGCAGAGACCAGGGAAATTACAGTACACAGAGTGAAATAAATGACTAGTTTATATATATGTAATGCAAAAGAGTAAAGTCTGACCAAATGACTTCTGGATAACAGGTCAGATCATATAGTCAACATCACAAATGTACCGCACTCCTCTATATAATGTAAAATATCACATTTCACATCTGTCTCCATAAAGAAACCTAAAGGGGGGTAAGAATGTATTTTTCTTTCATTTAAATTTTACCATACCATCTTCTCAGCAACTCACATTAGATATGCATTTATTTCAAGTCATGAATATAGATCCCCAATTTACCTAATGCCCTCTTATGTGTTTGAGATAGGAACTTTTCATGTGCCATCATGAATTAAAGGCTTGAATGAAGTAGGTACACTTTATTCCATGTTCTTAACCCACTGGCCACATTGCACATTAAGTTGAAGAGTCACTAACTGGATTTTTGGACGAAGGTGTATACTTCTTTAATGGGTTAGAGAGGCAAAGGATGATTTTTTTCAGCAGATGTAGAGCAAGTCAGCATGAAATACTAACCCATCCCTCCCCCCAGGAAACAGGAAGAGAAGAAATTTTATATAGGTTCATGCCAGGCATGAAAAGCCCCCCACCCATAGAATTGATGAAATGCAAGGTTGTCAGGATCCACTTCGGGAATTGCACTAATCGCTCCTTTTGAGGGGTCTGGGAAGGAAATTATACCTGACTGCTAGGTTGGAAAAGGCAAAGTGGAATTTTTTACACCTTTCCCTCAGCAGATTTAGGGTGAATTGGAAATGGAGTTAGAGTTTGATGCTATAACTCATTATGAAAATGTGGGTAGAGGTATGATGCAAGTATTCCTTAGGGAAGGGAAACAGCAATCAGATAAAATTGATTAGTAAAAGGTTTAAAGGAGATAATAGTTAAAGGAAGTTGGCCCCTATAACTGGCATGGAAGGGAGCCAACTCCTTCCATTACCCCTACCACTTCATTAAAGGGGCCAGAGGTATTGAGTTCCCAGCAGCAGGTTGACTGGTATCCAGGATGGGGAAGGAGAAGGGCAGATGGAAGCCCCCCCCCCAGGTTAATATGAAAATGATTGTGGAAATACATGCTCGGTACACTTTTATCTGCCGAGTATGCCCAGATAGTTAAGATTAAAGTTATGGACTAATTAAACCATATCCAGTGCCTCCTGTCCTTCTTTTGGCATAGCTGGGCAACAAATTTAGTCACCAGATGATCAAAGGGAATGTATTCCGCAGGGGAAGGCCTTCAACTTCTGCCACCGGTCCTAGAAAGTTATATTACAGGGTGCTTCTACACTGGCAACTTAGGTCGACTCAAGGACACTTAAGTCGACCTACACAAAGCCGCATCCATGCTGAGCTTTTCTTAAGTCGACTTAAGCGTTTCCTTAATTTGACTTAATAACAGCTTAAGTTGATTTAATACCACCACCTCTGAAGGTTGGCTTACTAGTTAAGTCGACTTATTAACTCGACTTAAAACCAGTGTGGGCGGAGTATAGCACTAAGTAGACCTTATTAAGTCAACTTTAAGCCAGTGTGGATGGCTATGTCTACTCTTAAGTCAACTTAACAAGGTCGACTTAACAAGGTCGACTTAAGTCAATTTAAAGTGTAGCCACTCTGTTAAGTCGACTTAACAAAGTAGACTTTAAGTCTTTACAAGTGTAGACATAGCCCAGGAGAGGAAATATAATTACTCTCAACACCCTAGGGCCTAGGGGTCTGGAGCAATGGCTGAGTTACAAGTGGATCAGGATTTTAAGGATAGTTCCTGCTAAAAAGCTTCAGTTGCACTTAAACTACTAGATTGCAAGAGTGGAGTAGAAATATTGGTGTTCATGACAGTCCAACTCAACATTATTTAGTAGGTGAGAAGCTGCCTTCTGAAATTCCTGAAGTTTCTCAAAATCTTTCTAGCATAGCCCCATGTAGAGGCAATTGCAATTTAAAACTTGAGGCCGCTAAGGAACATATAACAATGGGAAAGTCTTCAGAGAGAGAGAGAGCTTTTTGCAGCCTTTTGGCCAGCCATAAATTGAATAAGGCATTTTGAGCTACTGCTCAGATCTGAAAAACAAAGATTGATGTGGTCTGACCCTAAAAAATCATGTTGACAATAGCTAGGCATACCTTTTCAAACAGACGTGGCTGACACAAACATTGCCTACTCCCACAGTTATTTTCTATAGACAACTCACGTTATTTTGTGGACTGAGCCTCATACAGTTTATTTTTATCCATTTCTGTCTGGAACACTTCACAAGGAAAGACAAGTGGAATGTGGGTTTGCTGAAAAGAATGCAGAGCTGAATATCATCAGCATATTAATGACAGTGTAAGCCAACATTCTCAGTCATCCCTCAGTCAACATTCTGTCTTAGATGTACGCTGAATAGGAGGGGAGGGAGAGACTGACCCTTATATGGGAGCTCACATGTGAACTTTCAGGGAAGAGGAATAAATTATTCACCACCATCCTTTGGGATATCAGTGCTTATGGTGTAACAGACTAAACATGTTGTGAGACTGCCTCAAGGTTCAAACATTTGGGAAATTATTCAGTAAATACTGCAAAGGAAGTGTTGTTTATACATGTCAAACTTAACAGAGTCATAAGTCCGGACTAGGTAATGAGAATGAAGCACCAACATCTCTTGGGTTCTTTCTTGGCAATATGTATTACTCTCACAACATACTAGCAGAACTCTTATATTCCAAAAGCCAGCAAATGGTGTGGTGTAATATGGGGTGAGCTCTGCACTGACTGATGTACATACATCTGAAATTCTGAAACTTTCAATTTAGGCTCAAAGGATAGAAATAGCTCCATATCCTCCCACTGGTATACTGTAATATGGAATGGACACTGTAAGGGTTTAATTTTTAGTAGACTATAACTACTGACAACATAAGAGGAGGGGAAAGAACGAGAGCTGAAAACAATGTGGTCGCTTTGCTTGTACTCAAGATTATGACAGTGACTAGAATTGTGCACCTATTTCTATAGAAGTCACTATTTTCATTCCTCTGGCTAGAAAAATATATATCCAAAATATATATCCCTTACTAAGGCAGCGTAGTGCACAGTAGCAGTCTATGCTGCCTTATTTCAGGGTGGTGTTATCCCTGTATGTACAAGCCTGAGGTCTGACTGAATCCAGTCAGTAGTACCTGATAAGGGCTCCAACTCAGGGTAACAAAAGAAGGTCAATGTTGGACCAACAGGACAAGGACCATATTTCCCAGTGGTGGTGAAAGAGGACAAGCTATGACTGTGGAAACATGGACCATAATAGGGCAGAAAAAAAGCTAGAACTTTTTGACAGTAATCCATGCCCTCGGGAATTAATGACATCTAGCAAAAGAGGTCCTGGGAAGAAGGCTGGTGTTCCCAGAAATAAAACCCTTCAATGTCTGCAATGGAAGCAGAGTGAAAGGAAGAGGCAACCAGCGCTGGCACACCACAACAAAAGCACCAGAGTTAAAGCTCCTGTTATTACCATGTCCAGGAGGAAGAGGATATTCTCAATGCATAGGATGAGTGCAACCCAAAGCCCTCAGCTTAGGTACAGCTCTAGTGGCCCCAAATACATCAAAGTCCAAACCAGAACTTAGAGGCATGTTTCATATTACCACACAGAACTTGTTAACACTGAATGGCACTAGGTACAAGACAAGTTTAAAGAACTCATGCTACAAATTTAAAATAACTGGTGTCAAAGAGGCTCATCTGCTACAAAACTATAAAGTTATTGTGAAAGAAGCAATCTTCTTCCATTGCAGTGATCCACAATGAGCTCAATGAACTCAATGAACTTCCACAGCCTGGAAAATGCCTTTCAACCTCTTACGTCTCTGGATGCTTCCCTGATTGTGTGCTGCTTCTTTTTTCACTAAGATATCTTCAGTAAGCCAAGGTTTCTTGCACATTGTTCCATATTGACATGTGACATAATATTACATATACCATTTCAAGTGACCTCCATGTTGTCTGAGAGGTTACATATGTGATGCTCGAAGGCCTTGTTATAAAACAATCTTTGTGTAAAGTTTAATCACATGGAATCCCATCCTCTCCATGCTTTCTCTATGCTAGGCTCCTATACTCTCATGGACACTTAGTTGTTATTGTGGCTCTTGTGTAAACAGAAGAGAAATCACCTGTGGAAAAGGACACATTGTACCACCAGCTAGCAGCAAAAATCCCATCATTTCCACCACAGGAGACACTGTTAATGCTCAGAGACTTCAATAGCTAGGACTAACTGTGATCAAATTAGGTATTAGAGTTTGATAGGTCCCTTTGGTTTGGGTTCTGCAAACAACACCATCACACTGGCTTTTGACTTTAAGGAATGCTGAAAGTTTGTCTGTTATGGGCTCCTAGTTTAGGTGCTGTAACCACCATTGCCGAACTTGAATTTCAAACAGTGGAAACACCATGAAAGAAGCTGACCACATCCTCAATCAAAAACCACTCCATAGTGAAATGTCACTGGGTCTTTGGCAGTGTAGAAGCATCAGCAAACTCAGATCACAGACACCTTGTCGCTCAGTTCTCACTGCATTTTCCTTTTCCTCACAAGTCACATATTCCACTTCTATCTGAGGATCCTGTTGAAGCCAGGAATACACACAGGTCTTTGAGTATCACATATGTAACACCTCAGATAACATAGAGGTCTCCTGGAATGGTATATGTTATACTATGTTACATACCATAGCGTGGAACAATGTGCAAGAAACCTTGGCTTTTTGAAGATGCCATTGATAAATTAATGAAAAAGAAGAAGCAAGCAATCAGGGATGCATCCAAGGATCTAAGAGGTTGAAAGGCATTTTCCAGGCCATGGTGAAATATGAACATGAGATCTCATTCCTTAGATTTGTTACCTATAAAGAATTACTCAGGTGTGGGAATCTCCTCCATCACCTAATCAATGAAGACCAGTGCAAATAATTAATTATAATCTTTGCAATGCCCTTCTCTTCATTGATTGCTTCTTTAGGACTTTGATCATCCAGTGGGCAACTGACTGTTTGGCAAGCCTCCTGCTTCTGATATACATTTTTCTTTTTATTTTATTTAACTTTGCTATGTATTTTTTGTTTCCTTAGCTACTTACTCTTTAAATCTTCCTTGGTCTGCCATATACTTTTGCACTTCACTTACCACCTTAGTGTTCCCATACTATGGAAAAGGATCTCTCATCAAGTGTGGCAACTGTAGGGTAATTTCATTCTTATCAGCTCCTAGAAAAAAAAAATCTTTGCTCATGTTCTGGTTTATAGGTTACAGAAGATTCTTAACAGATATCAGCAATCAGTTTCATTGTTGGGCAGTCAACACTGGATGTTATCCTTACATTTTGGCTTTTGGATGAGCTGCTATGAGAATTTAACTACCCACTCCACCTGACATATATCAACATAGTGGCTTTTGATATGGTAGACAGGTCAGCATTTTGATTTGCTCTGAAAAGAATTTGAGATGTAATGCTAAAGCTAGTGTAAGATGTTCACATCAGCACTAGTGCAAGAGCACTCATTGGCTATGTCTACACTTAGAAAGTTAAGTCAACTTCAGTAAATCGCCTTTATTAAGTCAACTTTAATTTTAAGTTGACTTTATTAAGTTGATGTAGAGAGTCTACACTAGACACTTACGTCAACTGAGGTGGGTTGGAGGGGTGCATTGTGGGAAGTGTGGCAGTGTGGCAGTGGAGAAGGTCTCCCCTCCCCTGGCCATGCCTTCAAAAGAGGAAGTGAGCTCAGGCCCTTCCCATTGTGCCTGGCAACATGGAGCCTGAGCAGGTCATGGATCAGCCTCTTCTCATGCGCTTTGCCAGGCAACTGAGCGACACCTGCCAGCAAGTGCTTAGGCTTCTTCAGCTGTGGAGAAGGCCTGTCTGGCAACCCGCCAGTGCAGAGAAAGACGACAGCTGGCCACACACCTTGCTGCCCCAGCAAGCTGTCGTGCTCATAGCGTGTCCCATTGCTTCTGGGCATGTGAGGCCCACAGGCTATATCTACACTTGTTAATTTAAGTCAACTTAGCTAAGTCGACTTAACAAAGTTGGATTCAACTCAACTTTGTTAAGTCGACTTAGCATGCCCCCACTCAAAATTTAAGTCGACTTAGAGGGAACCCTACCAAATCAACCTAGAGCATCCACATTGGATGCCTAGGTCGACTTGTAGGGGCTAGGTGGACCTGGGTCCATGGTGGCGGGAGGCACCCCTTGACAAGAGCCAGCGGGCTCAGCCTTTGCCCCATTGTACCTGGGTACAAAGGGGGCTGAGCCTGACAGGGACCATAGCAGGGCATAGGGGAAGGGTGGGCAGGGCTCTATCCTGCCCTGTGGGGGGGGGGGCACGTCAGGCTGTGGCTGTGCTAGCTACCCTGGCCGGGAGGGGAATGGGGAAGCCCTAAAGCCCCCTAAGTTGAGGGCTGCTCTATGTCCACAATGACAGCAAAGTCAACTTAAAACGAGGTTTAATAAAGTCGGCTTAAATTTTCCTTAAGTCGACTTAAGCAGCTGCTTAAGTCGACTTAAGAAAATGCCAGTGTGGACACCGAGTAAATTAAATTGACTTAAGCAAGCTTAAGTCGACTTAATTTGTAAGTGTAGACGCACCCATTGTGACTGGTGGGAGCGGATCTTCCTCACAAACTGGGATGACAACCTGTGGCTGCAGAGTTTTAGGATGAGCAAGCGGACCTTCGTCAAGCTCGTCCACGAGCTCACTCCAGTTCTGCAGCACATGAACACCCGACTCCGACCCGCCCTGCCTGTAGACAAGTGAGTGGCCAGCGCTGTGTGGAAGCTGGCAACCCCAGACTCCGACCGCTCCGTGGCCCAGCAATTTGGCATTGGGAAGGCCACCGTGGGGACTGCCTTCATGCAGGTCTGCGGGTCAATCAACCAGGTCCTGCTAGCCCTCCTTGTCACCCTGGGCAACCTACGCGAACTCCTCTCTGGCCTGGCTGGACTCAGCTTCCCCAACTGTAGGGGCATTGTGGACGCCACCCACATCCTCATCCAAGCCCCGGAACACTGCACCAGGGACTATGTCAACTGCCAGGGGTACTACTCTGTGGTCCTGCAGGCCCTGGTTGACCAACACGGAATCTTCCAGAACATCTATATGGGCTGGCCGGGGAAGGTGCACAATGCATGGATCCTGCGGAACTCCGCCTTGTACAGGCTCATGCAGGTGGGCACCTGCTTCCCCGACCACACCATCACCATCAGGGACGTGCAGGTGCCAGTCCTGATCCTCGGGGATGCTGCCTACCCCTTGCTCCCCGTCTGATGATGCCATACACAGGCTGCATAGATGACAGCAGGGACCTCTTCAATCAGAGGCTCAACTGGTGTTGCAGCATCATCAAGCGTGCCTTCGGCCATCTCAAGGCTCACTGGAGGGCCATCCTGACCTGCCTGCAGCTCAGCGAGAGCAACCTCCCGATGGCCGTCAGAGCATACTGTTGCCTGCACTACCTCTGCGAGCTGCAGGGGGAAAGGTTCCACCACGTCTGGGAGGCCGAGGCTGAGTTGCTCACTGTGCAGTATGAGCAGCCTGACGACACCCTGCCCCAGACTCAGCGGGTCCAGTGGCAAGCATAGCTCATCCTGGATGCACTGAGGGCCCACTTCAATAGCGAGGAGCACTGAGAAATGAGCCTGTTACCAGGCCCCATCACCTCCACCACCTGCCCGTGCCTGCCCTTCACCACGCACCCATCTCCCTCCCATCCCTACACCAATAAAAAACACAACACTCTGTATAACAGTGTTCAGGGTGTTTATTCAGAGGGGAAAATGGGGGTTGGGAGCTGTGGGGATTGGGAGGTTTGGGGGGAGTGAAGAGGGTCGGGGGAGGGAGGGAGGTCGGGGTGGTTGAAGGGAGTGAAGAGGACTTAACTTTTCAAGTGTAGATGTGACCCCTTTTCAACCTTATTAAGTCGCTTTTAAAGGGTCCACCTAGGCACTACTCCGCATCTCCACTGGCTTAAGTCGACTTAAAAAAGTAAGACTTAATAAATTAAGAAGCAGCTTAAGTCGAATTAAGGAAAGCTCAGTGTAGACGTGGAGTAAGTCGACTTACGTCAACTTAATTTATAAGTGTAGATGCACCCACTGAATATAATGCAAGATCTGTTTGTTAGGGTGTGTCTACACTAGTAAATTAAGTTGACTTAAGCACGCTTAAATCGACTTAATTTACTCTGTGTCCACAGTGGCATTTCCTTAAGTTGACTTAAGCTGCTGCTTAAATCGACTTAAGGAAATTCAAAGTTGACTTTATAACACCTCGTATAAAGTCGACTTTGAAGCTTAAGTCAACTTTTTAAGTCAACTTAAGCAGTGTGGATGCCCTAAGTCGACTTAGTCGACTTAGGGCATGGGTCCCTTCTTGCCCGGACCACTCGGGTCCCGGCAAGAACGGACCGCGGGGCTCCCTTCTGTCCCAGTAAGAAGGAAGCCATGTGCTTCCTTCTCCCCAGGACCCGCGCTACAGCTGCTCAGCAGCTGGAGTGTGGTCCTGAGGAGAAGGAAGCCCCACGCTCCGTCCCAGCTGGGACCCTGCGGTTCCGACCAGGAGGGAGAGCGGGAGACTTTATAAAGTTGACTTAACTTTTCAAGTGTAGACATAGCCCATGAGAGTTCCATTCCTGGAGGAGTTTCAGGATTAGATGCAGAACCAGCTCTTTCTGCCTCTTCTTTTGGCAGTTGTCAGGGACAAAGTTCTGTTACTTACATACAAGCAAAGTTTGTAAAGCTGCTTGAGAAGCTAATGAGAAAGAGGCTATAGTTGTTTTTCAGTAATAATTTCAGGACTAATTATTCCAGGAAAGAAAACAGCAGAAGAATAAACACACTAAGCAGACCACATATTTAATACAGAAGGTCTAACCTCAGACTACTGCATATATCTAGGTTAGCAAAATCTGAGCCAGATTCTTACCTATAGAAGTTTTCCCCCACCTTTTTACCAATAATATATATATATATATATATATATATATATATTTATATATATATGTCCGCAGTGGGTAAAGGATGGGAGAAGGAAGGCTCCTGGAAACTTAAAGTGGTGGCCAAAAATAATGAACTTTATTAGGCTCCCTTTTTGGGGACGCAAAGGGTTAACAGTTGTGCTGCTTGCTGGACTAAACTCAGAAGTCAGCTTCACAGATAACAAGATAGCCCCAGGTGATTATCCACAGTTTAGCATACAGTGAGTCACACAGGAATAAAGCTTTCAGAATAAAAAGGCAGAATCCTATATACAAAACTATAAATGTAACAATAATCCCCAAACCTACACCAATTGTAATAATAATCCCCAAACCTACACCAATTGTAATATCTTGGGTCAAAACTGAGGTAGAAGAGTTATTCACATTCAACTATATACCTTTAAAGGGAAAGAAACAATCATGAGAAGTAAACATGGGGGATGACTCGGGTTCAGTTTACATACGTACCACAACTATCAGGCAGGTGATTAACAACAGCATAACGTCTTAAGGCGGAGGTTGAAATCGACTCGGGCCGGCACTCTCGGGGGAACTCCTACTGCAGGGTGATCAGGCCTAGCAGTTAACTCGAGGAGACTCTCTGTGCTTCATGCGGCATGGGAGCTTTTATGGCCCAGGCCACGGCTTCCTGCTGAGGGCTGTGATTGGCCAGATTTCGCTGCAGCAGGAATTTTGGGGCGAGGGTCTGCCCGGTTCCTCCTGTCCTTATTTGTGCAAAGGAATTTTCACCAGCTCTCTAGGTTCTGGGTCAAAGCCTTCTACACCCTGGGGGGGAGGGGGGGGCAGAGCAGCCATGATTGACTTGCCCTCCAGCACATGGGCGAGGGGGATGACCCACCCCTTTGGGAGCTGGCTAATAGCGAATCAGGGTCCGAATAAAGCATGTTGATAGTCACAAGCCTAGCAGCCAGGAGTTCTCTACGTGCAATAAAGCATGTTGATAGTCACAAGCCTAGCAGCCATGAGTTCTTTACCTGACCTGGGAAGAGTATCTGATAAACAGTTTCTCTACGTGACCTGAGGAGAAACAGTTTCTATGTCTGTATATCACAAGGGAGGTGGCGGCCAGTTTATGGGGTGCTCATAACAGCACCTTAACAATATATATATATATATATATATATATATATTTTCATTTCCATTTGTGGAGAACCTGGGTGTACTAATGTTAACCCTCAGAGCATGTGAAACACTTTGGAATGTTTGAGTCTTATTGCTCAGCATACAGTTGTATTTGTTTCTTCAAGCAACTGTATAGTATTCTGTGCAATTTTCATAGACTCAGTTTTTATTTTTTTTTAACTCTGAAATGTGGATGTAATTACTTGTATTTGCTGTTATTGTCACTTGAATCTCCTAACATCTATTTACTTGCACAATTAGATATGTAGAATGTACAAGTCATCTAAAGTGAGCCCACAAATAACTATTCCTGCAGTTTTGCAGCCATCAAAAGTTGCAACGATAGGCCAGATGAAAATTCAAGCCTATGTAACTGCTTGCACTCCAGATAATAGCCAGCACATGGGAACCTTCCATTCCATACTTAAGCAACATTCCAATGGAATGACCATTCCACAAGTACCTGGGACAGATCTCCATCAAATGTTTCCTTCCTATCATTATCTGACCAGCATATGGTTTTCAAGAGAGCTGGTCAAATTTTTCTGATTATGATATTTTTCATAAAAAAATGTGTTTTAATAAACATTTAGCAGTTCCACCTGCCAACAAACTTTCTGCAAATCCATATCAGAAGATGGAGCTCTGTTTGATATATAGTTTCCCTGTGACGGCAAGGATTGTTCATTTCAGAGCACTTCATGATATCCTAACACTCTTCATTTGTTTCTGACTTAACTGAGCCAAGCATCGGTTGTTTATAACTTTTCTCTCACAAAGTATATGATGTTACTTTTTATTTCTATAATCTCTTGTTATAGGATGCGTTCCTTACAGTAGCAACTTTTAATCTGAGAAAAGATGTATTTGACACTATGTATAGTAACACTATACCATCACATATCTTTAGAAGTATTAAAGACAGGACTATAATAAATTCAGTGCTTTTTATTCTTTTAACTGGACACCTATACATTTGGATAGGCACCCCTCGTTGTTTAAATTTTAATTAAAACAATTAATCATTTCAGAGAGACAAAAACATATTCATTTCAAACAAAGGTATACAGAGATAGCCTTGGCAGGCAGCTTCAGAAATCTAAATGATCAGCTTTCAATATATACAGGAGGATTTCTCTAATGCTAAGAAGTGTGGTATCAATAAATGATTATAGATGCTAAGGCTCATACAGGCAAGATCCAAATTCAACAACATGTTTTAAAAGTTTGTTCTCTTTTGTAGTAAAATAAAATATAATAGTCAATCAACAACATAAACAACCATTGTGTTCAAATGGTGATACTCTTTTTCAGGCAAAACTCTTTTGGCCCAATTCACTGCTGGCATAAATCAACTCCATGGGGTCTGCAGGAATTTCGATTGAGTAAAAACTTCAGTACTGGACTAGTAGCCAGGCTCCTGGTAAACAAAATAACTACTCAAGCAAAAATTTAAAAAAAAGAAAAAATGGAATAGTGACATAGAAAACATAATGAATGACTAGCAGCAAACATCACACAGGATCTCTGAACTTTATCAGTGACTATGCCAAAGATATATATTCATTCTTCTTTGTACTAATAAGCTGACCAAGTGAACAGTCACACATGCCTGTGAAGTGTGAAGTAGAAAAGAACTGTGAAGTGAAAAAGAACTAATTTTCCTCAGGATTTTTCAATAAAGAAGGCAGAAGCTTAATTTTCAGCCTACCTGCAAGTCAAAGCAAAGATATCATGAATATCACGTAGAGAATATATTACACTTCAGATTTTATTTTTTACATATCCTGGTTTTATTAAGTTTTCAATTTTCATTAGTAGATGACACTTTCTCTCTTCCTTCTTTTTTTTTTTTTATGTTTGGAGAACAGTATGAGAACATCTGGGCATCTAGAGAACTTTTTTATATTTTTTCTTATTTCTGATGCTTGAGTGTTGTTTAAAATGAACTATTCTCTGCCATCTAGTTTATTGCATATTTGAAGACTTTATTCATCCAAAGCAATCAACAGGTCCTTGGAACCCACAGCTACTCAAATCCTTTCTTGTACCCCATCAATGCTATTCAAATGAAAGCTCAGCTGGGAAGCAGCTTCATATTTAGAAGGTTCTGTATGAGTCTCTGAATGAAACACGTCAAGATTGTATAGAATTCATGGTAATAAGTATCTGCATTTATCTCTCTTCATGCTTGATAGGAAACTAAACCCTAAATATATATCCTCTACATCAAAGTAGTATACAAAATAATCTGTTAAAAGCCTGCTACACATCACTTCTTTTGCTACTTGCATATTTATAACACAGATGCCAACTGTAAATACACTACTTGAAAATGAAAAGTGCCAAAATATCTAGGTGAGCACAGTCATGTAAAATTAATGTGATGGATATTCAGAGATACTCAGTATATTTCAAGTCATTTCAAGCTACTAGGACTGATCTTTTTTATCTATGAGCCTGTATACTGTTTATACTGTTTGGCGTCACCCCTCGGGGGTGTTATTCATCGAGGGGACCAGGCAGACGCCGGGTTCTTTTTCCACCGGGATTATAGCCCGGCCTTGATCTGATGGAAGGGAGGCGCTGACAGATACATCAGTAGTCAGGGGAACTAGAACTGAATAATAAAGGGTTAAATCGAGCCAGCCGATAACCCAGGTAATTACCAAAGGAATCAAGTACTGTTCCCATAGGGGAAACAGAAAAAGAGGGAGGGGAGTGTCAGGAATTAACAGTACCATGGCAAATAACAATAGAATAGAATCAAGAGAATTATAAGTACAAAGTGTTTATTACAGATCATCTTGGGTACAAGAAGACATATCTTTGCTTATCTCTTTTGTTCGTGCACTCTTTTTAACTGTTACACACTTGCAAGGTTTATTTTTGCTGTTATACTATGATATTCTTGTGCTGCAGCATGCTTTAGAATTACTTGTTATTTAATAACTAAAACTATTCTTATTACTCTGCACTTGCCCCTAGCAACAAAGGGGTGCCCCTAACTTCAAAGGGGATGGCAGGCTATCTACCTGTACTCCCAGGCTGGGGTGCTAAACTGCTTGATCCCTAACCTTAGCCCAATACCTTTTACAACCTAGGTTTGGGGAACTAAAACTAACTTCTAGTTTATCCAGTTGTTAAAAGAACAACCTTCCTGCTGCAATCCCTTTAAGGGGACTGAGCCCCACACATCCCTAACCGTATACCTATCCCCCCGTACCCTCAGGGACCAGGGTTCTAACCTACTTCTGTCCTTACACCAGGACTCGGGGTACTAAGCTTCAATTTCTATTTCAGTTACTTATATACCTGTTACACATATACCTGTTACTTATATGCCTGTAGCTACTCTCGAACCAGTGTTCACCTAGGCCTCTTGTGGTTTCTTAATACTAACCGAACTCCTTACCAACGTGTCAGTTTCGCCACCGTCGGGGATCAGGTGCTAACCTTTGATGAGTTCGGGCCAACATGCCAGTCCAGTCAGCTTCATGACTAGGACCTGACCTTTCTCTTTCTTCTCTGGACTGACCCCACTTGCTATAGTGACCGGAGCCACTGGGCGTCTTGAGTCAGTCCAACCCTGTCCGAAGGGGGTATCTGTGGGGCTAATATTTATAGAGCTTTAGCCCCCTGTGCCCCTCCTGTTTTTACAGAGGTTCCCACAGTCTTTGCCACATTGACATCGATCATTTTAGTTAGCTGTCAGCCATTGATCATTTTAGTTAGCTGTAAGCTTATCAGGGAGCTATCAAGGAGTTCTTTTCTCGTTAGGGTGCTCGTTAGGGCTGCAGCTGCTCATTAGGTAACGTCTGAGTTCTTGGCATAGGTTCATGTGAGCGGTTATGCTAAGGCCTTTGAAAACTGGTTCAGGCTTGGGCCTATACTTACTAACTACTACTCTTAAAACTAGTTTCCCCTAATAATATAAATTCCCATTAACCTAATCCACTTTATCCATTTTAAAATATTTTTTTTAAAGTAACTGGGATACTAAAGGCTATTCAGAAGGGGCATGCACACTACATTAGAATCATAATCCAAGAAATTCAGTTTACCAAACTGTTCTAATATTCATCTCATACAACAAGATGTCCCTTACTGTACAATGCAGTAAATATTCATACCATGTATAAAGGTCAAAGCAGTTGTACATTTGTTTTGTCTTCCTTTTAGAGTTCTTTACTTTAAATCATCCTTTCACTAGAGTATTTATATTAGACATTAGATACCACTTATATTATAAATGTATATATAAATATGTAACCAGTTCAATTATACTGTAATTTATATATACAACAAAGCATTGAGTTATGTCTGACTCCCTTATTTCTCTATTCCTGACACTCCTTGAGGTCTTAGGGATCTCCCAGTTTTCCTAATGATTGAAGCCATGGGTGGTCTTTTTTTATGGATGTGCCTCAGCCAAGTTCTCCAGAAGTGAGTAACTATCACAAGAAGTCAAGAGATTATTTTGAAGAAGAGTCATTAAGATATATCCTTGAGGGGAATATTTCAAGATTAATATGGTTTTATTAAAAATCATATAGAGAGAAAAGTCAGAGTAAATCAGTTAGAGCAAGCATTCTCCCTCTCCCCATGCCATTTTGTAGGATAGGCCATGGGAGATAGCACTCTGGCTGCTTGAGTTGTGCCCTGACTGGTATAATCAGTAAGCCTTTGTTCTTAGCTTGTCTATTGCAATAGAAAACATCACCACACAAAGATGTTTACACAGATCCTGTCTAGGTAGGTGATCAAAACTTCTTATGGAATGTCAATCAGGAGGCTGCTTTTTTTTTTTTTTTTCCTTTTTCCAAATAGTTGACTTTGTATTTTTCCTTCATAATTTGTATGTGTTTTATATGTGTATGTACACAACAGTTGTTACCCAGCACCCCTCTGCATCTCATTTTCAAATAAGCAATTAGGATGAAAAAGGCCATCTGACATTTGTTCTTACTGAATATCCAAGGTTATGTCTACACTGGCTTAAGCCTTAATTTAAGCCCTGTCCACACTAGAAAATACTTAAGTAAACCTAATGAAAGTTTAGGTCGACTTAGTAAGGACCACTCATTAGGTTGACCTAACCCTCCTTAGGTGGACCTAACCCTCCTGTAGGTCGACCTAAGCACAGTGTGGACACATAAGTCCACTTTCTTAGGTCAGCCTAAGGGAAGTTAGGTTGAATTAATAAGTCCTTGTTAAGGGAAAGCACTTTGTTAAGTCGACCCAATAAGGTCGACTTTAGGTCGACTAAAAGTCGACCTTATTAAGTTGACCTAACAAAGTTGACCTAACTTTTTTATAGAGTAGACATAGCCCAAGAGTCTCCATGGCTATGTCTACACCTGTTCAAATAAGTCGACTTTGCTAAGTTGACTTAACAAAGTCGACTTTAAGTCGACCTAGTTAAGTCGACTTAGCATGTCCACACTGTAAATTTAGGTCGACTTAAAGTCGACCTTGCTGAAGTAACTTAGAACATCCATACTGGATGCAAATTTAGGTCGACTTAAAGTCGACCTTGCTGAAGTAACTTAGAACATCCATACTGGATGCCTAAGTTGACTTACATGGGCTATATGGACATGGGAGTGGTGCATGGTGGGAAGGGGGGCACCCGAGAGGTGCCCCCCTTCCCCGGGCACCCCTTTAAAAATTCCAGGGAGCTCAGCATCTTCCCCATTGTACATGGGTACATGGGGGCTGAGCAGGACAGGGGCAGGGTACAAGAGTGGGGTGGGCAGGGCTATGTCCTGCCCTGTGGGTGGGCAAGCCAGGCTCTGGCTGTGCCAGGCACCCTGGGAGGGAGGTCAGTGGGAGTCGACTTAAGCAGTAAGTCGACTTAAAACCAGGTCTTATTAAATCGACTTAAATTTTCCTTAAACTTGCTTAAGTAGACGTAATTTACTAGTATAGACACACCCCATGTTAGTAGTTTGGATGGAGCTGTCTACCTGCAATCAGATCAGTCTACTGTTAAAGATACAGGAGTTATATAATACCTGCAATTGATTTGGGAAAGCTCTGTTCTCTATATCAGCCAAGCATTATGGACAAATAGACACCAGTGTTACAAGAACTCCCTTTTTCACTATTCCATTAAAGGAGTCTGGAAGACTCATATTTTCACTTCCAGTTCTTCACCCTACTACTTTTGTGACATCTCTGCTGTATATCTGTGTTAGACATCTTGCTAGAATCCAAAGTATTTGTCATCCTTGCAATCTCTACAATTTTACTGTTTACCTAATTAATGTTTGTGCAGGGGATCCTGTTCTTCTCTTCCACTATTTCAAATTAGTTAGGATGTTGTGTTATTTTAACACATTTTAGTAAGCAAAGACCAACAGGAACTAAATCAAGTTTATTTTGTGGTAAGAGCTAAGGCCAAGAATATTATAAAAAGTTTTCAAAAATATCAATTATATACTGTTGTCCTTTTAGGCCAAATTATAGCAAACTACATCCATTGGTGTTTTGCTGACAAATTCTTAATCCTGACAGATTATCAATATGAGATGTCAACAACACTTTTTTTCTTTATGGATGGCTAGAGTGAGTGACTGCAAATCCTTCTTCTGCCCTCAAGCAAATCTAGTAAACTTTATAGTTTTTACCTGGTAGGCTCACTCTTGAAATCTGAATCTCTGAAATAAAGAGAGAGAGAAATTTGTGCAGGCACAGAATTCAATAAAGTTTATGTTACACGGTGGCTGGCCCCTGCATTAAAAATAGGCCCAGCCCTCCATTGCCAGAGCAGGTGTTCCCAGTTAAGGGGTTGGAGCTGTACCTGAGTTATAAAATCTCAGATGGAGTTCACTGAGGACAGCTAGAAGGGAAACTGCAGAGTGAAGCTGCAAGAAGTCAGTCTCCTTCAATGGTCTCTGTAAGATATTGGGGGCTGTGGAAAGAAGACCCAGTTGAGAGTGTTCCTCTGGGAGTGGGGCTGTATCCAGCTTAAGGTTGGGTGAAAGATTTCTTTTGTGTTTGTTTCTTTTTGGAATTTGGTAAATAAAGAAACCAGACCCCAAGAAGGACTATGGCTTTAATGAGAGAGACTGTGCAGGCTTTGTTTAAGAAGCCATGAAATGGGGGGAAATAAGGGTTGGGCACTGCAAAGACTCCCCACACCATGAGAGAATGCTCAGGTGGTGGCCACTATAATTGGTTTTAAATTAATAGATTTTAAAGCCAAAAGGACCTTTCTGATCCTCTAGTCTCATCTCCTGCACAACACAGGTCATAGAACATTACTCAATACTTCTAGTATCAAGACCATAAGTTTTCTTTGAGCTATATCGTCTCATTTAGAAAGATAACATATCAATTGATGGAGAACCCATCACATCCTGTTTGAACTGGCTTTTCAACCAAATAATTGTTGAAGTGCCTGCTTTTTTGCAGAAAATTTAGATTTAGATACAAGGATCACACCTATTCAGGAAAATGGGAGCACAAGTCACCTGAACTAAAATTCCCATTATAACTTTAGTGGAATTTCTGAATTGAGCAATTTTTGACTTTCAACCAAGTTTTTGGATAGGAGGGGAAGAGTAATTTTAAGATGTGGTTTATTAATTTCCATCACTTAATATATACCTTCCTTTTAGTCTGAATTTGTCTAGCTTCAGCTTCACATCATAGGATCTTGTTATGCCCTTTTCTGCTTCACACGCTAGAGCAACATAAGTTAAAATGGCAAAAGCGATGGCATAGACAATCCCTAATTATTTACACACATGTAATCACATTATTCACCTAAGAAAGCATCAAGTGTAGCTATCCTTCAGTTTCCCACAACAATACCATAGTCTCTGATAGTGGTAGCGTAGCTCAGAAGTTTGACCATCTGTGCAAAACAAGGTTCCATTCAGGGCCAGCCCAACCATACAGGTGAATTAGCCAGTTGCCTAGGGTGCCAAGCTTTAAGGGGTGCCAAATTAAATGGAAGTGATTTCTCTCTCTCTCTCTCTCTCTCTCTGTATATATATATATTATTATGTTATCTCTTATAACATGGGTCGGGCAGTGCCAAAGTCATAGTTCACCTAGGGCACCAAAAACCCTTGAGCTGGCTCTAGGTCCATTCCTTCTAAGGTAAAAAACAATGAAGACAAACAAACAAACAAACAAACAAACAAAAGAAACTCCCCACAAACCCATAGACTGAACAAACAGTCATAATCTTCCTTCCTTAGTGCTGAGTTAATAGTGCTTTGTCCCTTTCTATGGAGTCCCCTCTGGTCTTCCTCTTTATTAAAGAGCACGGTAGCTCCTCTTAGGTCCCATAAACAAGTGATTCTAAATGCCAACAAGCGTTCTAAAGCCATTTGGTTATATTATTACTTCAGACTTTTCCCTTCACTTGCTTTCTATACACATCATCCACCTTCACCCCTAGGCAACAGTCACCAAACAGTCCTTTCTTAAACAAACCCAAATCCCATGGTTGGGACAAAATCTGAAACTTAGTTCCCTCTGTCTCACAAAGAAAGAAAGAAAGAAAGAAAGAAAGAAAGAAAGAAAGAAAGAAAGAAAAAGAAAAAGAAAAAGAAAAAGAAAAAGAAAAAGGATTAGGTAAAGTATGGAAACAGGGCATGCACTGCACTTATCCTGCAGCTGTGGTTCGGCTCTTGTCCTGCAGGGCTCTCAGGGCTCTTGTCCATATAGGATTGCAGCACCACTCAGGTTGAGCCTGGCCAAAATAAAGTTCACTTTGGGGGTCTAGACTGACTCCTTTTTTGCACCCCCACCCCCTGAGCAGCCTTGCATAAATGTGCTGGACACAGGCTACTCCTTAAGGGGAGACCATCTTCTGGGACAGCTCGGTAGGTATTGACAAGACTATTTGTCTTCTTTCCTCACCATTTGCCTAGCGTTTGGGGACTGGGACTGTTCACTTCAGCTACTGTCTTAGGATGATATCATGTTGCCTTCTCTGCTCTTTATATTCTGGTGAGTGTGAGGTGCTTGATCCTTTCCTTCACCTCCCATTGGCTGTAGGAGAGCTCTTCACGCTGATATCTCCAGGAGCCTTTCTCCTACCCATGGTGTTATATTTTTTGTTTGGTTGTTTTTCTGGTGTTTTGTTTTGCTTTTTAAAGAAAATACTGGGACTCAGGGATGTAATAGTAGGAAAGTAATTATTTTTCAAAAGGAAATATAAAGATTAAACAATTACAATAAAATATAATTGCTATCCATTTTTGTGTGGCACCCAAAAGCATTTTATATGTTTCTTAGGAGATATAAAAAGACATAGTCCATGTCCCTGAAAGCTTTTAGATGTGATATTGTGAGCCAGGACGACTAACAGCAAAAATGGACATTAAAGCAGTGTGATCATTTGGTTACTCCTCTTAGTACATGAACATCTTTGGTCTTTGAGCTGAGATATAGAGGGAAAAAAAAGATCAGATAAGATAAAGGCTATTACTGATTCCTTGATTGTAGGCAACGTGGAAGAGTAAAGTTTCCAAGAGTGATTTGATATAGAAGTTGGTGGATAAACATATATTACAATATCCCCTTTACACCATAAGCTCCTTGAAGCGGGCACTCTCTTCTTATATATTTGTATGGCATCTAGTACAATGCAGACGTGATTCCAAAGGGCAATTTTGATTGCTACCACAATATGGACAATGTTAATAATAATGATCAGTATTTAACATTCTCTCTACCACTTAAGCACTCCGGATGGGATCTTTCGATGAGGAGCCAGAGACAATAGCCACACAGAAGCATTTCCATCTCTAGGACTATGTCTACACTTATAATTTTAAGTTGACTTTAGCTAAGTCAACTTAGTTAAGTCAACTTAGCATGTCCACACTTAAAATTAAAGTTGACTTTGGGGGCAACTTACAAAGTCAACCTAGAGTATCCACACTGGATGCCTAGGTCAACTTCTAGGGGCTAGGGGGACCTTGGGCAGGTCCACGGTGGCAGGGGGCACCCCTTGTGTACAATGGGGCAAAGGGGGACAGGGAACAGGCTTTGCTGCTTATACAGATTCAGTGCCCTTAAACCCAAAGCTGCTGACTGTTATTCCAGCCCACAGAGAATTAAAAAAAAAAAAATAGAAAAAGGAGAACATTCTTATTACAAAAGCAATTTATCAAATTACCAAGAAGTGAACAAAGGCATTTAGTGGGCATGAAACAATGGCTGAAGTAACACAGAGTAGCACTGAAGTGTTCAATGGAAGTGAATTCAGAGAGAATGTAATATTTTGTTAAGCAATTTGTTCCATAAATCACAAGCTTCCTCCACCACTAATTCTCCCACAAATGAACATGAACTGAAGCCTAAAGATTTTTTTTTAAACAAAATGAAAAGTGAGGAGGCAGCACTTAAAGAAGGACTTATAAATCATCTGCCCTGTGCCAAGGTGTCCCTTTCACTATCAGATATGCAATAATCGAGGAACAAAGACTTGTCACTAAGGGATGTGCAAAATTCAAGCCAAAAGGTTGGTTGTAGTCAGAAACTGGCGAACATTAGACGATGCATTATCTTGGGCTTGGATCCTACTTCTGGTAAACTGTGTCTATGGGGGAGTCAGTGGAGCTCCACACCAGCAAAAGGGTCCAGATGGATGCAGCTATAGAATTAGGACTCAAGGGTCCAACCCTACATATCCTAAGTGATATAATGCTATGTTAGTTAAGCAGCTAGAGTTCAATCAGATTATTGCTAATTTAATTTTGCTTAAAAAATATCTACACCAAAAGTGCCCCTTCAAAAACATATGTACCTCAGAACTCTCCAATCCATTTTGGCTTTTATCCCAAATTCCTCAGATTCTCTTCTTTATTTCTTCCCATTCTTCCTTCTTTCTCCCAAGTCACTTCTCCTCAATCTCCTCTCTCCTCCCTCCAACTCCTCAGTTATTGTCTTAGTCTATCTTCTTCTTGGAGTCATTTCATTCCCCCTGGATCTTCCTTTTCCCCATCCCCTACACTGTCTTTTTTCTTGGTGTACTCCCACAAGGAATTCTTAATGACCATGAATCCTTATAAGAAAGAGTCTGGCCATATAGTTTAGTGTCCTGCCAGACCTGGCTACAGTGAATTCAGGAAAGGAAGCAGTTGGGAGAGTGACATGAACAAGCCAGGGAAAGAAGCCTCAAATGTCAATTTCCTTCTCACCCAGCTGGAACAAAGAGAAGCTCTCTTGGCAGGAGATGACCAGTGAAGATCTTGACAGAATAGCAGAGAGGAGATTAAAGGAACTGGAAGAGGAGAGCAGGAATATTGTATATTTCTTTCTCCCAATGTTTCCCTCATTAAATTATAACTATGACAGCTATTCTGGGTTGTAAACACTGTGCTTGATAAAATGTATTTGCAGGCTCTAACCCTTGTTTTATAATTCTGTATCATTCAAATGAGTAATAGACATATTCTTAGCCAAACCCACCAGCTGCATCCATCAGCACTGGTTCCGTTTCAGTGGCTTTTTTGCTACAGGCTTTTTCTTAGAATAGAACATCCACAAATTACTGAAGGTGTTTAAAAAAACAACATATTGCTACAAGGCTTCAGTGGCACAATATGACTGACAGTGATGTATATGGACTGAATATTCAACCAGAGAACCTTACAGGTATAGCTAGAGACCAATCAAGGTAGTGCTCGATCTGTAAGAAGACGATACCACTTTAGAATATGTTTGATGATCATCTTCATTAGAAAGGTAGTGACAATCAGGGCCTTTGTGGCTGAAGAAAAAAAAAAGGGTGCGGGGAGAAGAAAGTAAAGAAAGAAGTCCAAACAAATGAACTTGGTAACATAATGTACAGTCATGGGGCAGCAATTTCAATTTACATTTTGGGTCATGGCATGCTTTTTGCTAAATGGAGAAATTTCAAATATAAAAACAAATGAAAAAATAGATAAGAAAATGAACAACAAAAAGGTATGAATGAAAGCAAAAGCGATATGCAATACGTTACATGCATCACTTATGGGAAAGGTTATTGATTTTTTAATTTTGTGATGCTTTAAATCTTAACTTTTTAAAAAATTTGAGAATGTGTTCAATACAATTCCTATAATATTCACTGTGGGACTTAAAAGTAAAGGACCTCTTGGTATTACAAACTTTACGTGATTATTATAATTTGAGTGCTACTACAGCCATTACAGTTTTAATTGTAATTGACACGAGTATTGTAAGAATGAGACTCAAAAATCAACTATAACCTTTCCCTCCTTAATAATGCTCTTTTAATGAAAACCTGTGTGCACTTTACGTTTCAATCATGTATTGTATGATCTGTGTAGAGCACTGTAATTTAATAGTATAATTCTATAAGGTTCTTTCTGTACTTTGTCATTAATCTCTGTTCTACAGATGTGATAATTATGACATAATTAATGAACAAATAGAAGCTTTTGAAAAATGTAGCATAAACATGAAGCTACAGCTCAATCTACTCATTGAGGAATAAACATTTCAGCTTCATTCTATTCATAACTTTCTGAGCAAATGTTTGATGATATTGATAATTGCTGTCCATTTGCTGGGAAGGCAAGTGGTGTAGTAATCAGCACAGTCAAACCTCTCAGCATGCCAAACTTCTCAGAGACTTGAGCAAATAAGTAGATTTGAGGAGCGGGTTTAAAAAAAATAAAAATAAAAATCTGTCAACCCCTTCCCTCCAATGAAATAAGATAGGAGACTATAAAAGCAAGATTTGTATGTAGCTAATGTCTTCAGCTAGTGAGTAGCCAGGAAATATTAGGGGAATGTAACCCCAAGCTCGCTACTTATCCATTCATCCCCAGCCAGGATCTCTTCGCACAATGGAACAAACTTTATAATTGAAACCAGGGCCCATAAAATGAACACATCTATACATAACTAAAAATAATAATTAAAAAAAACAACACCCTCACATCCTTCTATTGAAGTTATCCAAATTCAAGAGATCCAAACAAATAATGAAGTGTCACTCACTACAAATTAAAATAAAGCTTTACTCTTTAAGCTGTAAACACAGCCCTTGGGGCAACTCTGATTTGCACATTATTGCAATCTGTGACAGTTAGGTAGTCCAGGCAATTTTACAAAGAAATAAATCTTAGAAATAAAAAGTTGATGGTTAAAACATGACTCAAGTTTGAAATTATGTAACTGTCCATCAAACATAAAAAAACAAAAAGCAAACAAACAAAAAAGCACACAGATACCAAAAGAACTGAAAGCACCCAGAAACTGAAGAAACAACATGAGTCATGTGGCACCTTACATACTAACAGATTTCTTCGGTCATAAGCTTTTGTGGGCTATAACCCACTTGGTCAGATACATCTACACAGACTAACACAGCTACCCCTCTGGATATAATCTAACTAAAGACAAGCAAGAATGACAGATATGTTGAAAGAGAATACTATTTATAAATTCTCATACAAAAACATCAGTGCAGCAGTTCCAATTAAGCTTTCAGCATTTTTGAAAATTAAAGCATGAAGTAATACAGACTACAGTAGAATATTACAGGGGCCATGAGAGGAAGAAGAGTGGTTATGGAGGTCAGACACAGAACATGGTATCAGGACATCAAGGTTGTTATGTGCTCTACCTATGAGATCTTGAATAAATCATTTAATATATCTCTGTCTTGGTTTTCCATGTCAAAAAACTGGGATTAACACTATTTCCCTAATCCCATACTCTGTTTTGTCTACTTTGGCCTTGCTGAAAACAAAAGCTGTACAACTTTAACTATACTGGTATAATTAAGCAGTGTATAATACAACTCCCCCGTGTGGATGTAGTAACATCAGATAAAAAGTTCTTTATATCATTATATCTTATTTCTTTATGGGAGGAATAATAAACTATATCAGAACAATTGCATTCACAGTGGAACTGGGATAATTGTTTGTACTGGGATACAGTACAATTGTTTTGGTTAAAAAAAAATCACATCCATACCCAACATAGTTATACTGGTACAAACATTTTGTGCAGTGCCGGCTCAAAACTTTGTCAGGCACCAGAATTCTCAAACCCAGGCCCATTAAGCAAGAGCATCACTACTGTGCAAAGTCATATAAAGGTTCCTGCTTCCTTTTTTAATTTCATTTACCAACACAAGTTTTGACCCTTGGCATGACTCTTGACCACAACACTGATGCTATGATGAACTCTGACCATTAGGTCAGACTGCCCCCACTACAGGCCCTGACTGCTTGCATAGAACCTCTCAGTGTCCTGCAAGACTTGTTCCTGAACAAGTTTGGACATGTGAGGGGTTATCACACTGGCATTGCCCCAGGAGACTGTGAGTCTGCAGGGGCAGATGATTGTCATCCAGGTAGAAAATCAGAAGCTGAGGGACATACAACTGCAGAGGAAAAAATAATTCCTTGCAGGAGCCAGCAACAGCTCAGGTGACTGGCCCTAGAGACCCTCTGTTGGGAAAATATGATGGTACCACAGTAAGTTTCATAGGCTCCTTACCCCGAGCTGACTCCTGTTTATGCTGTAAACGCAGGAGTATGCCATATATCAAATTAAGGTGGACGGAGCACTGAACCTGCTTATCAGGGAAGCTGTGGCATAGGCCTTTCCTTTTCTAAAGCTGGAACATCCAGGGTTGACCAACTGGGACACATTCCCTCAATCATTTGTCACTATTTTCATAAACCTTCAAGTCAGAGACTGTGTTACAAGAGCTTTGGCAAACTTCTTATATTCGCCCGTTCAAAAGTTTGACCATACAGACCTTCTAGAATGAGACCGAACTCGTCCATCAGTTTTGATGCAGTTTCTGCAAACTGCAGATAAACTGGCATGGATGGACCCCACACCAGTTTAAAAGCCTTTATGGGTCTCTGTGTATCTGGATAGACACCTGACTTCACAAATGGTAACTGGAATGTGGGAGGGCTCCACCTATCTCCTGAACATACCAAAGGCTCAACACCATCTCACACAATTGTGTCACCATGAGTTATATGCAAAGCTGGAAAAGTTCATATTTGACCAATTCTCTGTCAAATTTTTAGGGTTCATCCTATCCTACAGATGGACTCTGGATGGCTCCTTAAAGTATCTGCAATTCAGGAGTGGATAGAACCCCAGTGCATTTAAGATTTCCAAAAGTTCCTGTGGTTTGCTAACTTTTATAGGAGGTTTATTTTAGATTTCTCAAACATTACCACCCTTATAATTGCCATAGTCCTTATAACTGCAAGGTTTCACTAGTACCCACAGAGTCTTTACAATTTTGAACACGTGAAGATAGCTTCCATGCCTGCCCCAGTGCTGGTCCACTGGGATTCTAACCAATCATTTATCCTTGAGGTTGATGGCCCTAATGCAGCCATTGAAACAGTACCCTCCTAATAAACTGGGCCCCAGTGAGAGATGCCCACATGTGCATATTTTTTTTCACAAAAACATATTCCAGCCAAACATAATTATGAAATAGCAGACAAGGACTTACTTACTATCAAAGCTATATTAGACACATGGGCTGCGTCTACACTGGTAAATTAAGTCGCCTTAAGCTTGCTTCAGGTGACTTAATTTACCCTGCATCTATGCTACAGTTTCCTTAAGTCGACTTAAGCAGCTTGCTTAAGTCGACTTAAGGAAAATAAAGTCGACTTAATTCAAATTAAGTCAACTTTATTAAACTTTCTTTCCATTAGACCTAAGGCTTAAGTCGACTCCTTAGAGTTGACTTAAGCCAGTGTAGCCGTGGGGTAGCCCTAAGTCAACTTAGCCCTAAGTCCCCTCCCTCGGGGGGGGAAGGGCACAGGGGGAGCCTGGCATGCCCACCCTGCCCTATGCCCTGCCAGGGTCCTTGTCCCCCTTTGCCCCATTGTACCTAGGTACAATGGGGCAAAGGCTGAGCCCCCTGGCATTGGGCAAGGGGTGCCCCCCTGCCCTTGTGGACCTCCCCTAGGTCCCCCTAAGTTTCTAGAAGTTGACCTAGGCATCCAGTGTGGATGCTCTAGGTCGACTTTGTAAATTCCCCCCAAAGTCGACTTTAATTTTAAGTGGAGACACACTAAGTCAACTTAACTAAGTTGACTTTAAGTCGACTTAGTTAAGTCGACTTAGTTAAAGTTGACTTAAATTAACCAGTATAGACATAGCCATGGGGACACTACCTTGAGGAGGGGTCAAACAACCCATTTTAGTCTTAAAAAACCATAAGAATCTAGAATACCTAGGATCTGCCAAGGCACTGCATCAAAGGCAATTATAGTAAGCCCCATTCTTCTTGAGATTTGATTTCACATTTACAAAGCATCCAGGCAACAAGAATAGCAAGAGAGAGGTCCTTTCTTTGAAAGTTCCCAAAGACAGGAGATGCTGTACACACAAGAGGACACTTCCTGAGCAGGAAGCACTAAGTCTTCCTTGTTTTGGTGGCCACAAATGAAGATTGATTATCTAATTGTAAGTCAGACCCTGCAGCACCTGTGTTTAAACAAAAACTTCCCAGAACAAGTCAATCGGCCTCCAGAAGCCAATCCACCCAGACTTAGTCTTCATACCTCTCAGTGTTATATTTTGGGTTTTTCAGGGTTTGTTGTTTTGTTTTGGGTTTTAGTGGAACTACATAACTCAGAAGACCACAACACCATACCGACTGCTCTGAACCAATGTACCTGAATGACCTATTTTGTATCAGGAGCACATCTGACAATATGTATATATATCTTTTGCCTCCATGACCTCCCCAACTATCTTATCACAAACTGTGAAAAGAGATGTTTGACCTCCTGGATGTCTGGCTCCTGTACATCCATCACCCATTACCCTCAAAAGGATAGCCATTTGAAATGAGTCAACCAGGTACTCAAACAATACCTGCAATGCTTCCTGACCCATTGTCAAGATAACTGGATTGTGTAGCTCCCACTGATCGAACTAGCTTATAACAATGCAAAGTACACCTCTACCCAAATCAAGTGGAAAGGATGTACTAGTAAAGAGACAATGAGTGATAAAGAAGTAAGATTACAAAATAATTTAGTTTGCACTCTAAATAGAAGCTGGGAGGTAACAGGTTATTACAAGGAACAGATGTGGGGAGCACAAGTTAATAGTAAGATGATTATGATTTGTGTAATAAGCAACAGTCACAGCACACCAGCTGCCCAGTCATTCATAGATGTTTTGTAGACATCAGAATAATAACAATATGATAATATGTTGACAACTTTGTCTAGATTCCAAGACAGAAACAGACTTCAATTTCCTGACAGCAGAGGAGGCTAAGAGAGTTCTGAAGATACGAGTGGTGGATATACAAGTGGCCTAAGAGGGGAGAGTACTGGGATGGTTTCTGAGTTATTGCAGAGAATTGTTTTTTGGGTCACTGGCTGTTGAGACTTGCCCAAGTGCTGAGGGTTCAACTGATTGCCATATTTGGAGTTGGGAAGGAATTTTCCCCCAGGGCTGATTGGCCTGAGCTCTGGGGGGTTTTCGCTTTCCTCTGTAGCACAGGGCATGGCTCACCTACTGGTGAATTCTCTGTATCTTAAAGTCCTTAAATCATGATTTAAGGAGGTAAATAACTCAGTCATAGGTTGGTGGCCTATTGCTGGAGTGGGTGGGTGAGGTCTTGAGGCCTGCATTTTGCAGGAGGTCAGACTAGATGATTGTACTGGTCCCTTCTGACCTTAAAGTCTATGAGTCTATGATACCCCTTTTTTATAAGATATGTGAAGTAAGTTTGACAGTCCTACAGAATCATTCCAAAGGGGTAGCTGTGTTAGTCTATTGCAGAAAGACAACAGAGTCCAGTGGCACTTTTAAAGACTAACAGATTTATTTATCGCATGAGCTTTCGTGGGAGAAAATCCCACTTTGTCAGATGCTTTGAAGATGGGAAAGTTACAGAATGGGAGGAAATTAAATGCAGGGGAGTGTATGACATAGGATCAGGTCAGGCTGTAACAGCAAATCAAAATAGGTGTTAGGATTCAAATACTGGGGAACAGCACATAGAGGAGGGTGTAATTACAACAACATTACAACAAATGATTTGACCTTACCCTCCTCTATGTGCTGTTCCCCAGTGTTTGAATCCTAACAGCTGGATTTAGAGGAGGCCACCCAGTTAGCTAGGAGTGCCACATGGTCCCGGGGTGTTCTGAGGGGAAGTTTGCTGGATGCGCCACTCTGGCCCATCACAACTGGCTCAGTGCCCAGTCATAACAGGCCCCAGACGGGCCACCCTTCTTTTATGTTTTCACAGGAACCGGTTGTCATGGTTGCCACCCCATGGATACCGGGCCCGTTCCTTCCCTAGCTTAGCCCCTAAAGGCGATCGGGTTGTCTTTTCCCACAGGGCCACCCAGGCTCACGAAGGTGTCCGGCGTGAGTGGACCAACCTGGTTAACTACACCTGTTTCCAGGACCTGAGCTACCCTGAGCCTGTTTCACTTCCAGCTTACGAGTGGTGGGTCTGTGGGGATCATTTAGCCCATAAATCTATCACCCCTCTGGCTGGAGGGATTTGTGCCATAGGAGGCCTTGCCCTCCCAGGTGGTGGTGTCTTTGTCACTAACCGTACTGACCTACTGTCTCATCCTGCTAATCGTGTCAAGCGCGCCACTCCTCTATGGGTTCAACAACTTAAAACAGCTGCTAAACAGGTTTTTTGGGGTTATGCAAGTTTTAATCCTATTTCATATTCATTTACTGTACAACACCTCAATGCCTTCATTATCTGTTGAAACTTTGGCTAATCAAACTGCACAGGGTTTTGAGCAGAGAGCTGCGGCCCTTTCTCACTTGGGACAATATGCCGAGTATACCCAAGTTATGATACAAACTTTATTACACAAAGACTTTTGTGAAGCCCTCAGCGATCTATTACCTGAGGCCAAGGACAAATGCTGCTTCTACCTCAAACCTGGTTGGAATAATTTCACCAGCATCATCGCTAACATCCAACAAGTTGCCATCGATGTCAAGCAACACCGCGAACAGTGGTCTTATTGGCACTCGTTTTGGGACTGGTTGGGATTGGGGTCTTGGGCCTCTTCCCTCCATTATTGGTTAATCACTATTGGTATTGTTTTTGTATTGTTTATTGTGGGTATAGCCATTGTTAAAGCTATGATCTCACGTGCTGTCCATACCATAATGGTCAATTACGAACCCGTTTCCTCTTATGCTACAGAGGACTCGGAGGATTTTTAACTGTTGTTTGGTTTTCCCGTATCGCGGGAGCTGACGGCCACGGGGGGGTGTTAAGGTGCTGTTATGAGCACCCCATAAACTGTCCGCCACCTCCCTTGTGATATAAAGACATAGAAACTGTTTCTCCTCAGGTCAGGTAGAGAAACTGTTTATCAGATACTCTTCCCAGGTCACATACCAGATACTGCCCCCCAGGTCATGTAAAGAACTCCTGGCTGCTAGGCTTGTGACTATCAACATGCTTTATTCGGACCCTGATTCACTCTCAGCCAGCTCCCAAAGGGGTGGGTCATCCCCCTCGCCCATGTGCGGGAAGGCAAGTCAATCATGGCTGCTCTGCCCCCCCGCCCGGAACCTAGAGAGCTGGTGAAAATTCTTTTGCCCAAATAAGGATAGGAGGAACCGGGCAGCCCCTCGCCCCAAAATTCCTGCTGCAGAGAAATCTGGCCAATCACAGCCCTTGGCAGGAAGCCGTAGCCTGGGCCATAAAAGCTTCCATGCCGCATGGAGCAAGGTGAGAGTCTCCTCAAGTTAACTGCTAGGCCTGATCACCCTGCAGTAGGAGTTCCCCCGAGAGTGCCAGCCTGAGTCGATTTCAACCTCCATCTTAAGACGTCATGCTGTTGCTAATTGCCTGCCTGATAGTCTTGGCAGGTATGTGACCCCGAGTTTGGTACGTATGTGACCCCGAGTATCCCCCACATTTACTTCTCATGATTGTTTCTCTTCCCTTTAAATGTATATAGTTGAATGTGAATAACTCTTCTACCTCAGTTTTAACCCAAGGTATTACAATTGGTGTAGGTTTGGGGATTATTGTTATGCTTATCGTTTTATTTATTGGATTCTGTCTTGTTATACTTTGTCTCTAAATCATCAAAAGAGTCCAAGAGGAGGGTTCATTCTGAACGTTTGTCTCTGTGTAACTCATGGTATGTTAAACTGTGAAGTAATCCCCTGGGGCTATCTTGTTATCCGTGAAGCTGACTTCTGAGTTTAGTCCAGCAAGCAGCACAACTGTTAACCCTTTGCGTCCCAAAGAGGGAGACTAATAAAATTTATTATTTTTGGCCACCACTTTAAGTTTCCAGGAGCCTTCCTTCTCCCATCCTTTACCCACTGCGGACATTTCTCTCTTGTGTTATGAGATGGAGTAAATAACACTTCCTTATTTACTTTCTCCACACCAGTAATATTTTAGATACCACTATCATATCCCTTCTTAATTGTCTCTTTTCCAACTTGAAATGTCCCAGTCTTTTTAATCTCTCCTCATATGGAGCATGTTCCAAATTCAATGTATATGAAACTTGTTCCAATTTCAATATATCTTTTTGGATAGATTCCAGTATATCTATTTTTGAGATGAGGTAACTAGATCTGGATGCAGTATTCAAGATTTAGGTCTACCAAGGATTTATACAGAAACAATATGATATTTTCTGTCTTCTTATCTATACCTTTTCCAACATTGTTAGGTTTTTTGTTTGTTTGGTTGGTTGGTTTTGTTTTTTTGTTTTTTGTTTGTTTGTTTTGTTTTTTGGCACTGAGCATTGAATGGATGTTTTCAGAGAACTATTTACAATGACTCTAAGATCTCTGTCCCTCTTTATATTATAGGACATGCCTCCAGATAAAATAGACATTGTGAGTTGAAACTAATATCAGATAATAAATTCTCAAGGAATTGTAGCAGGCAATATTACAAGCTTAAGGGATTATAGAGGCCTCAGTACAGGAACTACAAACTGATGAAGCACAAAAACTTGGATAATACCAAAATTTATATTGTGCTAAATATTAAATGGTAATACTAATACTGAAGCATTTCCTAATAACTAGGGAAATTACAGAAAAAGTATGTACTGCTTGTAGAAAACTGATAAAGAATAATAAACTTATGCTTCAATATATGGCAAAAGAGAACTCAAGTTTCAAAGTGAAACAAACAAGTTTGTCCTTGTAAGATACTTAGGGTTTGTCAGGCCAAATATATATAAAAAATAAAATGGTTCTGAAAATCATTAGAGATATGACTCTAGACGAGAAGAGTGCTGAGTTATTATAGATAATTTTTTCCTGGATGTCTGGCTCCTGGGCCTTGCCTACATCCCAGTGTCTAATTAATTGCCATATTTAAAGTTGGGAAGGAATTTTTCCATGGGTTAGATTAACAGAGACCATGGGAGAGGTTTTCTCCTTCCTCTGCAGCATGAGACACACATCACTTGAATATTTAAACTAGTGTAAATGGTGGAATCTCTGTAAATAAAAATCTTTTAAGTCATAATTTAAGGACTTAAATAACTCAGCCAGAAGTTAGAGATCTGTTACAGGAGTGGGTGTGTAAGGTTCCATGGTCTGAGATGTGAACAAAAGTAATTCCAGTTAGTTTACTTCCCTACTGGGGGCAATTAAATGTTCTGTTCTTTGAACCTGAATTTCATAATAATCCAAGAATATAAAGTAAAATCACTGGAACTGATTTTTCATTCTTAATTCTAAAGTTTTTAGGACAGAAAAGGTCAGTGACAGATGACTGGGAATTAGAAGAGATGAATAATCAACTCCCCCATAGACTTACTTAATGACACAAGACAAGACATTGAATACATTTGTCCTACATTCATAAAGGGAGTTAGATATTGCAAGGCTCAGTGTCACAAAGCCTAACTTTTTGGTGCCTAGAGAAATCATTTGAACAATGGGATTCACAAGCCTGAGTTTAGTCATTAGACTCAATACAATTATGCAATGAATGGACAGAAATATGTGCCTAAGTATTTGATCCACAAAAACACTTTGCTAAGTGGGGAGCTAACTAAATTTAGACAATGTGAGATGCTGATGAGAGGGGTAGATTCTAATCCTAACACTTCTCATGGAGATCGGCACCTAAACCCTAGATGCAGGGAGCCACCTATTTTTGTTTGCAATCCATAATCAGGAAATCTTCTACTGGAGTCAAGTGGTTAGGTGTCTAAGTGGTTTCTTGTGAGCATTAGGCACATATCTCACTCCACACAAAATAGCCAGAGGAGGCGTAGGAGGAGCCATTGTCTACCAAGTAACTTTTAGCCCTGTGGTTAGAGTGCTCATCTGAGATATGGGAGACCCTAGTGCAATTGATCCCTTTGCCCAAATGGAAGAAAGGATTTAAAGAAGGCTCTCCCAAAGCACACAGAAGAGTATTCTAACCACTGAGCTTTAGGATATCCTGATGTGGGGTGCCCTTAGTTTTTTCTTGTGAAGCTGGTTCCTCTGTGGGTAACTAATTTAAAAAAGATTCAATGGGAAAAGGAGACTGAACCCTTCATCTTCCACTTTTCAGATGGATGCTTTACAAATGAGTCTAGTGGAGGGGGAGCGGAGAGAGGCTAGCCAGCCTCAGCAATGTTACTGAGCATGTTCAGTCCATTTGTGCATGCTCAATATAAGCCAAGCAGCAAATCTGGGGGGAGGAGCATATGACCATGCATGCCCCCTCCCCATGTATCACCTCTGATAGTGAGAGAAAAGGTTTGAACAGGGGTCTTCCCAATCCTCTTCCAGCAGAGAGAATAAAACCTGGGTTTCCCATCTCTCAGGTGAATAATCTAACCCACCTAACCTATCAGGTGAAGAGATGGGGAGGAGGTGAAGGGCAACACCACCCTTCTGGTCAGATTTCTGAATGGGACCCGATCTAATAGGTGGCTTCTGAATATATCTGTTAGAGAGTGGACCTGGGGAATGAATTAAGGGAATGAATGTCTTCCCCTGGCTTGTGAATCACTCTCAAGCTTTGGCAGAGGAAAGGCACCTGGATGCCTAGAGTGAGGCAACAGTCTGCATGTCCAGAGGTAGAAAATCAGGTGCCTATGGAACTTGTATTGCAAAAAATTAGGCAACAGGTGAGTTTAGAAGCCAACAGGATTAGATAACATCTACAAATTGGGATTTAAGGACCTCTGTGGATTTGATACTTTGTACCTCATATTCTCCTATCAGCATCATGGCGATAAAACTAAATCTAAATCACAGGGAGGTGTGAAACAATATTATTCAAGTGCGGTGAAAATTTCAAAGAGAAAGGAGAAGAACAAGGTATTATTGTGCTTTCTTCCAGTAGATTGCTATAAAACCATATACCAATTATCCTGAGCCAATTTTCTTGCATTTTAAAGGGATGAGAGAATAATTACATGCTGAAACCTGATTTGGTTCTAAGGTAGATAAAAAGCTTAAACCTGTGATGAGTCACTTTTACCTCTCTTTTCTAAAGGAGCACATTTCAGGATGATCCAGACAAGCTAACACCTTGTCAAAGTAATAGGGCTAGCTGAACCTCTGACCCCTTCTGGTCTATCTGAGTGCACTCCCCTCAAGTCTGAGACCTCTTACCTCCACCTCTCTCAGGTTGTAATCCAGTGATGCTCCCAATAAGAGGAGGTTTTAGTACCCAATTGTTGTTATGCTCCAGTGAGGTTCAGGCATTTCCGGTTCTTCCCTTTGGAAGCTTGTGATTAGTGGTTTAAATGATATAAAAACCTTTCTTAAAACAAAAGTGTTTTATTTTAAACATAGGAACAAAGCAGAGCACAAGAAAGAAAAGATTTAAAAAATCATAAGCTATGTCTATGTTGGCAATTTAAGTTGAGTTAAGGAGGCTTAAGTTGACTTAAATTAAGCCACATCCACACTAGGCTTTCATTAAGTCGACTTAGGAAATTCCTTAAGTCGACTTAATAAAAGCTTAAGTCGACTTTATAACTACCACTCCTTAAGTTGACTTAAGAACAGTGTGGATGTGGAATAACCCTTAAGTTGACTTTGTTAAGTCGACTTAAGGGTAGTTAGGTCGACTTAACAAAGTGGACTAAGTCGACTTAAAGTGAAATCAACTTAGTCCACTTTGTTAAGTTGCCTTTATAAGGTCAACTTTAAGTCGACTTAAAGTCAACCTTATTAAGTCAATTTAACAAAGTCGACCTAACTTTTTCTAGTGTAGACATAGTCATAGGGTCTGCATCACTATTTTACCAAAGGCCTAAACATTCTCCTTATAAGAACCCCAATAGTTTCCCCAAAGGCACACAGCAAGACCTATTGTTTCCTTAACTAAAAGAACATGTCTCTGATTGATGATATGTGTCTCTTTTTAAACCTTCGTAAGGTGATAGATTGATTGATTAATTAATTAATTATTATTATTCCCATCTCCCTTTCATAGGAACAAAGTGATTCCTGGGAAACCTGTGTGTTAGGTCCTGAAGAGGGATGAACCAGGGCTTCAAAGTGAATGACTTTTGCACTCTCTTAGGCTACGTCTACATTTACAAAAGCTAGTTTGAATTAGTTAATTTGAAATAATTAATTCAAACTAATTTTAGTTAGTTCAAATTAACTTAATTTGAACTAGCATGGCCCCACTAGAATGCTAGTTCGAACTAGCCATGTCCATGCAGGGCACTTGCTTAGTTCAAATTAGTCAGTTAACATGAAGGTCAATTTGCCGATTAGTTCGAACTAAGCAGTTAGTTCGAACTAATATGGTCACATTGACTTAATTCGAACTAACTATTTCGAATTAAGGGTTAGTTTGAACTAAACAATCAAATGCATTAGTTCACATTAAGGAAGCCCTTAATTCAAACTAATGAAAGCCTAGTGTGGCCAAGGCTTAAGTTAGTTCAAATTAAGCCTCCTTAATTCGAACTAACTTGCCAGTGTAGTCTAGCCTTAGAGTTTGCTCAGTGGTATAGATCTGGCCCTACCTCCATACTTTGTGTGCATTTCCAGGCTATTGAATTAAATCAGTGTATGCATACAGTAGCTATCTGGTCAAGAATAAGATATCAGTATCCACGAATTATTACACAGAGTGTCAAATCCATCATACACCTATCACTTCTCCCCTTTGAACAAATATCACCAAATCAACATTTTCCTTAATGAGTTCTTGCCTCCACTAGTCCTGTGCTTCTTCAGCATACAGCTGAGTTTGTGTAATAATATAGTGTAAATTTTCATCTTAACACTTAAATTCTCATAATGATTCTGGCAAATTCCTAAGATGTTTCTCTCATTGCCTCATAAATTAGCTACTCCCCACATGAATATGGGGATGGACAATTGTGTGTCTTAGCCTGAGACTAGCTCTGCGGAAATGGTATCTTATATTAGATCCTCTTTAGAAACAGAAGTCCAGTGGTGGAGAATTTTGTGTCGCGACACTGCTTGTACCTGCAGTCAGTGGGAGTTGTAAACTAAACATATGTAAGGTTGCCCACACATTAAGTTGCACCCGTTCAATTAAATTGCTGCAAGTCCATGACTTTAGTTAAACTAGTGTAACTTCGTGTGCAGTCCTTCAGTCTTTGCATTTTAACGTGCATCTGGGCAAGCCTATCCCAGAAGGGTCCCTATCTCAGCTGGAAACACTACACACAACTGTAATATAAATAATGAGCAAAAGAAATGTGCATCTCACATTTCCTCTAGCTGTAATGTTAGGAAACTCTTCACCCATTTTTAAAAACACACTTTAGAACATAAAAAACCTACCCATATTTTAAACAATAATATCATAAAAATATCATAAATTAAAATAAAATAAAATAAATCTGGAGATTTAAAAAAATGGTTAGATTTAAAATGCATACAAATTTTGCTCAGATTACATGTCTTGTGATCAGTTGTTGCCAGATGACACCACGGGCTGAAAGCACAAACACTAACAAGGAGAACTTGTTAAATATTCATTTCTTGAAATATTAGAGCAGAAAGTAAGCACAATTTATTTCAAGTGTGACTGGAATAAGATCAGAAATGTGGAAGCTTGAGGACTTAGCACAGAACTTCTTTATAAAGAAAACCATTCACATAATACTGTAATAAATAGAATCATCACAATCTCACAATCTGCTAAATACTACAAACTACTAAACTATTAGCATATACAATGACAATAACAGGTCAAGATAATGCATAAAAAGTTGCAGAAGTGTTGAAACTACTACATGTAGGTGGTTTATGCACTTTTCTTAGGTAACAATTTCAGAGTAACTGTTTATGGGAAAATAAGGTAACAACTTTAAACATTAATTTGTCTCTTAAATTCATACAAAGACTTGGGAACTATAGCACAACATTGTTTGTGTAGTATATATCCTTCAAATAATTGTGCTGAATGTTTCAGTTTGCTTTGGCAGCTCTCTTTTTGTTCAGTTATAGGACAACCAACCAAGTACTGCACTAAAGTGTAATTATATACAAATAATGATACACTACTTCTTTACACTGTTTGTCCTGAACTATACTGAAGAAGCTGTTTTGGTCCTTATATACTATGATAATCTATATTTTAGGGGTCTTTTTCTGTATAATTATAAAAATTCATAACTTAAAATTAACAAGACTTTTGGTCTGTTTATTTTTAATAATGAAATGTTCAGGGTAAGAGTAACTGCATATTTTTAAATAAGAAAAACAATTATCTAATTACTGAAAGGAAAAAGAAACTTGGCCACAGGCACATTGGAGTTATGCCACATTTATCCTAGATGTGATGTAAAGTACCTCGCTAGCTGCTCTCTTACTGATGTGTTCAACATTCGGTACAAATATCAATGTTTCAAAGGACTGCTCAATTCTGCCCCATACAAGAAATTTATCAAAGTGGTGCAAATCAAAGTAAGGAACTGGGAGTTTTAAATAATACAAACAATCACTCAGAAATAATTAGTCAATAGAATAATGACAATATTCACAATGAATATAATTTGCAACTGGATCAATGCTAGTCTAATGCCTTTAGACACCTTCTAAACACTGCAATATGGGTGTGTCTACACTTGTAAATGAAGTTGACTTAAGTCGACTTAATTTACTCTGTGTCAACACTTGAATTTCCTTAATTTGATTTAAGCAGTTCCTTAAGTCGAATTAAGGAAAAGTTAGCTCGAATTAGTAAAACCTCATTTTACTTCGAACTAACCCTTAATTCGAACTAGTTAGTCTGAATTAAGTCAATGTGGCCATTGACTCCTTAGTTCGAACTAACCGGCACATAGAGCTTAATGCAACTGACTAATTCGAAGTAATCAAGTGCCATGCATGGCACTTCCTTAGTTTGAACTAGCATTCTAGTGGGCCTGTACTAGTTCAAATTAAGTTAATTAGAACTAACTAAAATTAGTTTGAATTAGTTAGTTCGAATTAACTAATTCGAACTAACTTTGGTAAGTGCAGACATAGCCTATAAGTATAGTTTGAACTCAAGCTCAAGTCTAAACTCCCTTCTTTTTACACACAAATAGCCCTAAACAAGGGCTCAGATCCAGAGTTCCTGGATACCATAGGGATGGAGCTTCTGAGCCTATAGCAAACTGGGACCGAGCCCTTTTGGTTTGCAGTATAGATACAGCATCACTGTATTTATTCTCTGATATTCTGCCAAGTTTTCCACAGGTTCACTTTTCGTGTCCTTTGGGCAGATGAGATTGAGGGACACTCACTTTTCCTACATTGCATCACAAACAAACGGCTAGAGTGGTTACATTTTGGGAGGATCCTAAGAAGTCTGGGATATGGGTAGGCCCTCATAATACAGCCCTAGGCTGAGTTCAATAATTCCTAATCTTGGGTTACAAATGAGTGTATATGCTCAGGACCTAGGTTTACACTGCAGTGTAGATATAACCCTTAGTAAATTTTTCATTATGTAACTGATCATTCACTATTAACCAAGTCCTTTCCTGACACTTACTTATGCTTAATATTGCCCCTATATTTGGTTGATTAATTGAACTCTGGTTCTAGTTGCATGGTTATAAATATATATGTTGTTTGTAAAATACATAATTGTAGGTTTTAAAGTTAATAGTGGATTGGATACCTGGGACATTATAGAGAACTTCGGGAGGACAGCCTAGGAGCTGTGGTACCCATGGGTACCCTTGTCAGATATTTAATTTGCATCTGTCCTTCATCTCACTCTGGTTGGTGACCCAAAGACACCTTCTCCAGACCCTGTTGTCACCCATCCCAACAGCAGGTATTGCCAGACATCCAACTTAGTTCAATGAATGGTTTGCAGCCACTAACGAGTCAACAATAGAGATACTCCTGCTGTCTCCTCAGCCCTGGACCAGAGGACCACACCATCTACTCTGGTCAAAAAGCCTGACAAGTGGAGATTATTATCTAGTCTGTCCTTCAAAAAAAGTGGAAGGAACATACACCAGCTTTCGTTACTGAACAATTTGTCTAAATACTTTACTCATAGACGCACTAATCAAGATAAAATAATAAAGGAGTTTATTAACTACAGAAGAATAAATTTTACAGTATTTTAAATAGTGTGGGTAAGAGATTAAAATAAGTTACCAAATGAAATAAATAAAAGGTCATAGTCTAAATTCTACATAACAACAAGCTCTTGAATTAGTTATGTTTGACCCTGGTTAGCCTGCACAAGGGCTATGTCTACACTAGAAAAAGTTAGGCTGACTTTATGTCGATTTAAAGTTGACCTTATTAAAATCGACTTAACAAAATGAACTAAGTTGACTTAACTTTAAGTTGACTTAGTCCACTTGTTAAATTGACCTAACTACCATTAAGTAGACTTAATAAAGTGTTATTCCACGTCCACACTGTCCTTAAGTTGACTGAAGGAGTCAACTTAAGGGTTAAGTCGACCTAATGAGTAGTAGTTATAAAGTCGACTTAAGCTTTCATTAAGTTGACTTAAGGAATTTCTTAAGTTGACTTAATGAAAGCTTAGTGGGGACAGTGGCTTAAATTAAGTCGACTTAAATTGCCAGTGTAGCCATAGCCAAGCAGGTTTTCAAACACAGGCTAGGCAACCTTCCCTGCCTGGGACTCCCCTCCAATATTCAAAGTCCTTTTGTCTTCCAGATGACCTTCAGATGTTCAGCGGAATGGGAGTGGAGCCCAGTGATACTATCATACAGCTGCTTTTCTTCTTATCATTTGTTTCAGCTTGTTAGAACAGTCCATGCATTTGACATGGTGGCTGCTTCACATTGCAACCTCATTGTGAACCTTCATCCTACAAGGAAGTCATTACTATAAGCAGTTCCTGGTAGTGGATTCTTTCCTTGATGGCCTATTAGAATGTCTGGCCACTTAACTGTTGTACCTGAAAAACTGATTTTTAGGTGGTTACCACCTCAAACATATTCTAGTAGCATTTACCACAATATATAACTTCACATACTTTATAACTTCACATACGATTGTACATACAATCCAACAGGATATTAATGTTCAGCAGGTCAAGACTTTTAAAATAATACCAAATAAGGCATGCCTTATACAAAACACATCATAATCACATGACATTGATGAATATGGGGATTTGGGGTTTGTTTGTTTGTTTGTTTTCAGACACAGGGTGTCATATTACCGCAGCAGCCCTGCCAGGGTCCCTGTCCCCCTTTTCCCCATTGCACACAAGCGGTGCCCCCCCTGCCACCGTGGACCTGCCCAAGGTCCACCTAGAAATCGACCTAGGCATCCAGTGTGGACATTCTAGGTCGACTTTGTAAGTTCCCCTTTAAATTGACTTTAATTTTAAGTGTAGACGCAGTAAGTCGAGTTAAAGTTGACTTAGTTAAATCGAGTTAGTTAAAGTCGACTTAAAATTACAAGCGTTGACATCGCCATGGTGCTGTCTCATTCATCTCTCACTGAAGTCAACTGGAATGGATAGTTCTTAGCTCTGCAGAAGATATAATTTTCTACCAAACGTCTAAGTGCTGGTCTACACATACCATGGCTTTGAGTGGCAGTCAAAGGGAGATTTGAAAGTTACTTAAAATAACTTGCATATCACCCTTCAACTGTTTAACACATACTTACTGCAGTGTGTCCACTGTGCTGAGTCAAAGGTAAATCCCCCCCCCCCCTTGACTCAGTTCTACTACACTTGAAGGGGTAGAGTTACTTGATTGACTAACTGGGTCTTTACAGACCTTTCAATCAAACCAGAAAGTTTGAACTGACAGAGGCAAATTTGCTGCCATCAGTTTAGACCTGCCTGGGTCACTTGTGGTATTCATTGCCACAAAGTAACACTGAAGCCAAGAGTGTCCTGTGATTTTAAAAAAGAATTATGCATTTATATGGATAATCAGATCATCCACCATCCACTTTAAACATGAAAGAGATAGACAGGAATACGATCCTGCAGGCTTCAGGGTCCATGCTAACTTTAATTGAGAGGGCCAGCAAGAAATTTTTCCCCTGTTATCAGAACTTTCTAAGCTAGGAAAAAGAGTTCCAAAAGGTTTTACAAGGAAATCTATATACAAAGGAACACTCCACTCTCAGGTTCATACCTCTATCCATATCTGTCAGTGGAAACAACTATTCATGAAACAGAATTAAGTTAATCAAATAACATTTATTGAGAGATAACATGAAAAACAGCTCAGTAGTTTATACAAATACAGCCTGAACCCAAATAATAACCATGGGAAGCAATACAAGAAACCATACATCATCATCAATGCCTTCACAGCAGGTAAGGATCACAAATACATGTAAAAACAACGAGAGTCCTGTGGCACTTTATAGACTAACAGATTTCTTTGGGCATAAGCTTTTGTGGACTATAATTCTCTGTAATAACCCAGAACCCACCCCATGTACTCTCACCTCTTGGGCCACTTGTATATCCACCACCCATATCTTCAGAACTCTCTCAACCTCCTCTGCTGTCAGCTATGGCTGTCAATCCTGTGCATACTTAACAATCAGAGCCCTTCAGAGCTGGGTGGCTGGAAGGCAAAAGCTGATGGCCAAGTGCTCTAAAGGCAGTGCAATGCACAGCAGCAGTGCAGAAGTAAGGGTGGCATGGCATGGAAGAGGTCATCACTTTTGGGGGGATAGGGTTATCATAGCCTGAAATATTTTCAATGGAAGTCCCAGGGGAAAAAAGTACAAGAACCCCAACTTTAATCGATAGGATCCCAATTTTCTTTCTACTAAAGTCAATGTCAAAATACTAAATTAAATGACAGCAGGATTGGGCCTGATAATTTCAATAAATCATAGAGGCTATGTCTACACTTGTTCAAGTAAGTCAACTTAGCATATCTACACTGTAAATTTAGGTCGACTTAAAGTCGACCTTGTCAAATAAACCGAAAGCATCCACACTGGACGCCTAAGTTGACTTGTAGGGGCTAGGTAGACCTGGGAATGGTGCATGGTGGGAAAGGGGGCACCTCTCGGGTGCCCCCCTTCCCCAGGCACCCCTTCCAAAGTGGCAGAGAGCTCAGCATCTTCCCCATTGTACCAGGGTAAATGGGGGCTGAGCAGGATAGGGACAGGGGCAGAGTATAGGAGCAGGGTGGGCAGGGCTGTGTCCTGCCCTGTGGGTGGGCATGCTAGGCTCTGGCTATGCCAGGCATCCTGGCAGGGAGGTCAGTGGGGGAGCCCTGGGAGCCCTTTAAGTCAACTTTAAGTCGACTTAGGGCTAATCCGTGTCTACACTGGTTTAAGTCGACTTAATAAAGTCGACAACCAGTAAGTTGAAGTAAAAGGAGGTCTTAATAAATTGACTTAAAATTTCCTTAAATCAGCTTAAGCAGCAGCTTAAGTCGACTTAAGGAAACTCTAGTGTAGATGCAGAGTAAATTAAGTCAACTTACTTTACTAGTGTAGACACACCTATAGACACTTATAAGGCTGCATCTGAACTGAAACTAACTTTATATAGATGTCTACAATATGACAGTCTTCAGTTATTTTAATTAGTACACTGTTTTTTCAAGCCAGGCTATTTTTTTCCTCTGTGTCTCCTAGCAGTAGCATATCTAATTACATTATCCTTTGTGTGTGTTTCAAAGCATTACTTACTATATCAATAGAGGAGGATGGATTTCCTGTTCACCAGAGAAATCCTGAATCTGGTTTAATATTTTCTGGAAGCTCCATGTCTTCCCATATGCCACATTTTAAACATAAGTAATTAATTATATCTGCAGTCTTATGTTAGCATGCATCAACAAACATATATTTTGAATTTTTGATTGTAGCTCTTAACATTAGTAGACGGTACAGTACGGCAGGATTTATGGTCATATGAAGAACTACTGTGTTTCCTATTTAGCACCATGTCTTCTCCACCCTTCTGTAAGGATGAAAGTCACCCCAATGCAGAGAACCTACATAACGCCTTCTATAACATTTAAGCCCCACATAAAACACACAAGAATGTGTAAAAAGCCCCTGGCTAACCCATTCCTCCCCTCTGCTGACATACTGCATTTCCATAGATTCCATGTATATACCTGAATCCACAGAAAGCCATCTGAGAGAAGCGGTGAGCAGGGGCTTATTGACATAGGGTAGCTCGCCTCCTTCCTGAATTGAAAGATGGACCAATCTGGCTATCAAGCTTTTAAATATTAGTTGGGGTTTTTGAATCTAATTTTAGTTGGGTTTTTGACCAAAAAAAAAGTATCTGTGATTCATAGAATATTTTAACATGTTAAAAATCTGACACAACCCCCCAACTTTTTGGCTTCCAGTCTTTCTTTTTCTTAAATGAAAAATTGACTCTCCTCTCCTCTCCTCTCCTCTCCTCATTAAGGAGACAATGGTTGTAATGTTAAGGAAGCTCCCACCTACAATGGGCCAATGGGAGAAACCTGATGAGCCATTAAGGAGACAATGGTTGTTCACACCTTCCTGTCTAGGGCTTTTCTCCAGAATGACACAAGTTAAAGTATAGATATAACACCAAATTCCTAACTAACTAACTTCTAATATAAATAAAATTCCTAGACATAAACTATATAATCATTCCCAGCAAATGACTACCTTTCTATTGATACCAAACATGACATAGTTCCTATGGATTATAGCATTTATGAGATATCCATTGAAAATAATATCATAAATGCTTCCCTAAATCCAGACAGCGTCACACCCTGCCCACATGCCCTGCCCTTTGGGGGGCATGCCAAGCTTCCGTTGTGCCCCCCCCAGCAGGGAGGGCATTGGTGTAGTCCTGGGGTAGCCCTAAGTCGACTTAGGGGTACCCCACATTTACACTGGCTTAATTCGACTTTAAAAAGTCGAATTAAGCCTTAGGTCTAGTGGAAAGGAGGTTTAATAAAGTCAACTTAATTTTAATAAAGTCGACTTTATTTTCCTTAAGTCAACTTAAGCAAGCTGCTTAAGTCGACTTAAGGAAACTGTAGTGTAGACGCAGGGTAAGTTAAGTCGATTTAAGCAAGCTTAAGTTGACTTAATTTACAAGTGTAGATGCAGCCCATGATAGGATCTGTATTTCCTAAATGTACCACATTTGTAAAAAGAATAAAAAGCAAAAATAAACAAATACTTTTATAACCATCCAACCCAAGGCTGCTACTTTTGTTCTGCAAAAATGTTGCATATATTTTGAGAAAATAGGAAACATATTGGTGATGCTATCTGTATTACCTCTGCTGAAGAAAAGGTCAACAGCTCTATCACACATCTTAAGTTTTAAACTCGTTCACAATTTTCATTGTTATATATCAATTTTTGGACAACAAATACAATTTTATGACAGGCGACCTTATCCCTGTCAGCAAGAGATGTACTTTTGAGCTGTACATCAAAATGAAATACATTATCTATACTTCTTTCACTGTTACCAGGATAGAATAACATATCTTCATTAAATGTCAAGTATTTACCTCAGAAAACTGAAGAAATAATACAAAAATGTTATGGGAATAATATTTAAAAAGTGATGATAACATAAGATTACTTATATCCATGTAAAATTGAAAAATGTTTTGAATAAAGAACATTTTTGCAGTAACTGGTCTTAACAGTGCCTACTGAATATTTTCAAAATGTATTAGAACTGTACAGACATTGTTTTCTGTTCTTCTCCCCACTCCTCCCTCCAAAAACCAAAAAATTTCCTTTAATGGAAGTAAATATCAATCCTATGAAGTTATCTACAGACTCTGAAAGTGAGAACATCATATAGAACATTATAGACTTATAGCATACTTCACAAAATATATAGCCCTGATCTAACTTTTGCTAAATTACCACAAACCAGCTAACTCATCTAAATCACAACAAAGCAGCTCAAAAATTACCTTCTTTTTTTTTGGGGGGGGGGGAGGGAGGGTGGTAACTCTTTCTTTTCATAATCTCACTTTAAAGTTTTCATCAGGTGTGTCCTTCCCTTGCCTGAACTTTATGGTTAAATTCTATTCTAATTATTTTAAAACTAAATAACAAGAGCAAACACTTTTAACTAAAACCAAAGCGTTTTTAGATGGCTTTTTTTTTTTTGTCTATTACTTAATTTTCTGTATCCAAAGATTGAAGAGAGGAAGGGCTGATTCTCTGGTGATGCAAGCCCTGGAAATCTTGGCCAGTCGTAGCAAGTAGGATTTTGCTCCACAATTATATACAGATTATCCATGCTTTTTGCTTTTTCTCTAATTCTCAGGAAATCATTTCTGCCTCACATGGCATATAACTTACCAGAAGTAAGGTACTCATTTTACCACTACTCAAAAACCTTCATGTCACAGCAACACTCTCTTGATGGGTGGACAAGAATATAAGTTCCTCAAGAACTCAGTCTCACCCCTGACTGCCTGGTAGTGTTCATTACAGCTTGAATATATGACTCATCCACTCTTGGAGATGGAACACATCTATAGCCAGAATTTGAATAACTTCTAGAACTACTCAAACTTCCAAAATGGTACAAAGAGATCATCTTTGCCATGGCATGAATTTACATCAGATACTTTGATTTTTTAAATTTCTTTTATTTATTTGTTTTTAACCAAGATGTCTTATTGCAGGGCCTGAGATGGAATCATCATCCCAATTGCATTTCAATATATGGGCATTTAAAAATTTTCAGTTATTTAAAACAAAAAACATGGGCCCTGATAATGGACTATGTTTCTGCCATTTTCTTTTGTAGTCGTCAGATTCCCCATATGGAAATACCCAGTGCAGAGGATTATCCTGGTGGCGAAGATCCAGCATGACATCCTTCAACGCTGTCCTTTACAGTCCCTGATGGAAGGGTTTGCTATAGATTGGCTGAGAACAGGATGTTGTACAGGATGTCACAGTAGGGAAGGGAGTGTCCCAGCTATTCTGGACTAGTGGAATGGCTCAATAGGCAGCTGTTGAAATTTAAAATGGAGAAATGTCATCTTGACATCCTAGCTTTGAGCGTGAGGTCACCTTCTCCCTCATCTCAGGCTGTCCTTTCTGAGAGGTGTAGCTCAGAACCAAAATCTAAACATGATATTAAGTGAAACAACTAGCATTACTTTAAGGGAAATTTAGTGAAAAACACAGTGGTCTAATTGCAAGCTGAACACTACATTGTTAGGCAAAAGATCTGTATGTGGGTTCAGAGCTCAGTCAGAAGCCCCTAGATAAATAAGGTTGGGAAATGCCTCCCAGAGCTATTTAGCAATTTACCGATTAAGGTCTGGAACAACTGTAATAGAAAAAAAGGAGGGAGTAAGCATTAGAAGAAGTGAAGAGCTATTGGTAGCTAGATGGGACATTCTTGGAATATCCAAGAGTGAAGGAAAAAGTTTAGCTTACAGCAATGTTTGTTTCTCATTTTAATGACTTACCGATCTATTTGGTAGTATGACGTTACCTGATATCTCTAAACCTGTGTAGCTCAGAGATGAAGCCTTCAGTCAATGTAGATAAAAATTCATTACTAGATGTCGTTTTGTCAACCTAAACTGTAATAAAGGAGAAACAGTGAGGGTATTTACTGTGTGAAGAACAAACATTTCAAAATGTAAAATAATGGTAGGTTCTCTCAAAAAAATCAAAAGATGGTGTTTCAAGAAATATAAAGATAAGCAATACATGCCAAGATTCTGACAGTAAATGCAGCTTCTTAACAAACAATTCTCAGGAGTAATGTGTGTTGTAATTTCAGACACTTATTATTCTCTGATTGCCTTTCAATTGCCTTACCTTCTGCGAACTCAGTTTCTCTTTTTGGCATCCAGCACATTTGGTGTCTCCTGAAAAGATGTATATTGGAATATACTGGAAGGACATAACAGACACAGAATTATAGCTGGAGACATTCATTTTCTTCCTGTTTGAAAATTAATTGAATGTGTTCTTTTCTTGCTATTAATGTGCTGTAAAGCTCAATAGTTAATAAAGATAATTGAAAGCTGAAAGATGGAATAAGGAAGGAGATGTGCAATAAAACATACTAGAAATGATTATGTGTGATGTTGTTACAAGTAGGTAAGTGAAAAGACATAATAGTAAAAGACTTCATGTTGTTCAGAAAGCAGCCGTTGAATAAATATGTGTTGCTATTTAGATTAATAAAACTGCAACCAACATGTTCATTTCAGTTACTCATTACCTAAGTCATTTCTCTAACTGAGCTCCACTCTTAAGCCATTATTTATCTATTTTCACACTTTTTTAACTGGAGATGGCATTAGTCTCATTGCAATACTTGTTCCACATGTGAGTTAGTTTGTCTAGCTGGTCAGATAAATATAGTCACCTCTCTTCTAAACCGGAGTAACAAAAATGCTATTCTGTCAGAAAGTGTTTCAAGTGTAAAAATAAGGAAGAAGTCAATATATAATAAAAAAATAAGGGGAAAAGAAGAGCATCAAAGAATATAACAAGTGTCAAATTAGTCACCTAATTTCCCCTGTAAAAATAAAATATCAAGTATCTTTTTCTTCCAAAGGCATATTATTCACCACAGAAATGGATAAAACTGGAGTTTAGATAATGAATTGATTGTCATTCTACATTCATTAACGAGCTACTATACTAGATGTGTCAAAGAAGTCAGCAAACAGACAAATAAATTTAGCCACTTTACGGGTATCTCTTTGGAAAGTAAATTTTAATGGCACTTGCTATTTCTAATATGCCCAATATTGCTCTCAGATTGTCGTTCCCATTGACTTTCAGTGGGAAAGGTAAGATACTTCAGTGATTGAGACTAGATAGAGAAAGAGATAGATAGACAGATAGAATTTTATTTATACTATGTTTAGTTCTTATAAGAAAATTACATTAACTGTGAATGCATAGATGTAAGTTATCAGTATACTATAAAGATGATGAGCAAGGAATAGATCATACAGAGACTATTCCAAAGCCCATTAACTCCCCAGTGGAAATCTTTCAATTTAATTTGATGGGTTTTAGTCCAGGCCTACAATACATTAGATTGTTAATCAGTTCTCAGTTCACTACCAAACAAGAGCAGTAATCATAAAAGTGGGTGATGTTATGACAAAAATTAAATCTTGAAAAAATATATTTCATTTCATCTTCTGTCCAGTGATACAGCTTTAATCCATTATGTTGGTTTTAAAATAAGTAAAATTTCTCTAAGGTGTTTATCACCGTCCTATTTACAAATGTTGAACATGAGTTTCATGGTATCGTGGAGCGCTAGGTATGCGAAACCACTCTATCTCTCTCCTCTCTCTCAGGGAGAAAGTGTGGTCCAACAGAGCACATTTGCAGGCCAAATGGAAGAGGTTCGCAGGTCACATACGGCCTGTCCTAAATTAAGCTAGTACTGGAAGGTCCCAAATTTTGGGCAAGCCTGCAGGTTTTGGCCACATGCACAGCATAAGATTTTGAAGCAAGACTTCTGTCTGCGATTTAGTTATATTGCTCATGCCTTCCCTCAGCACATCTCTCTTTTGCAACAATTGTAAAGTATACTGGAAATAGTCTTGGGAGCTTCCTAGGTGTTTATATGGTATGGTTTCATCATGGTAACAGCCGAGAAACTTACAAAACATTGCTGCGTTATGCTTACAAAATCCCCTGTAATGGGGAAACTGAGGCTCAGGGAAAGTGCGAGTACTTGGTGACATGTGGTGTAAAGAGACCAAATGCCCAACTAGCATGGATATAAATAGCAGTGTAGATGGTGAGGCATGGCTTAGGTGAGTAAACTAACGTGATCTGAACTCCTGGGTATGTACCCTAACTGCTCTCTTCCTGTCCAAGCAGTGATTCCCATGCTACACTGCCTCCCTGGAACATAAATAACAACTGCCAGTATTTCTTCTGTGCTTCTCCCCACCCCCTCATACTCCTCCAGCCATGGCATCTGCAGTGGCCAGGCCCTTGAGAACAGGGCCTTTATCAGTGGCTGAGCAGCTGGCTAACCAGAGGGAGAATTTGGAATGAGATGTTCACAGACCCTTTTGCAGACTCACTTTCATCACCTCTCTGCCATAAAATGAAAATAAGGGACAGCTCTGAGGTCAGAGAAAGTGGGAATATGAACACTGAATTGGCCAAATACAGCATTTCTCTTGTGAAATCCATGGCAAAGACTAATAGGAGAGATAACACAGAAGTAATATTCTACTTCAGTGCTTTCTGCTAATGGGCATAAAGACAATCCACTGCTCCCAATCCAGCCATGTTCTGCAGCCCCAGGACAAAACAGAGAATGGGAACACCAGCATATGTTCTCTACCATACCTCTGCAGCTGTGCTCCCAAGTATCATTCATCTCCTCAGCCCCAGCTCAGGACAGTGAGAACAGCTGCACCTGAGATCTTAGTTATTTCCAGCCAACAAATGCCCCTGATAACTTTGAGCTAGACACTCAAGAGTAGAAGGCAGAAGAACAAGCAGAAGCAGAAGTAAGACATATACTTTCCTGTGAATTGCCCCTGCTGACCTCCATTGCACTGTTTCACTTTAAAGCTGTATTTCATTGTTGTTTTAATCAAAGGTTTATTTCTAGGGCTTTTATAAGAAGTTCTGTTCTAATAATTAAAAAAAAATAGAAATTCTGCAACCTGCAATTCTGGCATACACACAAACTGCATTTTGCATGAGTCATAGATTTTTACAAAACTATAAAAGCTCAGACACTAGGCAAAATAAGGAGATCCACATTGTGCTACTTTCACCATCCATAAAATCAATTGTACTGCTCATAATCCATCCCCTTCCCCCCCCCACTCCTCAGAATAACAACTATACAATTGTACTTTGTCAGGCCTCAGACTCAAAGTAAGAACAATAAGCATTCTTGACAGTATTGCCCTGCAGGTTTCTATTGTCTATTGCGCAACTTAGTGGCTACTCAAACCTCTATGGAAAGAGTGTGCAGCTCAGCCTGACACCCATCATAAAGATTTTCTCTCTTATTCCCAAAAAATCCTGTTTAAACACAACATGCAGCTATAAGTCTTTAAGTCGACATAGTTAAGTTGACTTAGCTAAAATCGACTTAAATTTACAAATGTAGACATAGCCTTTGAACTCCCAAATGTGAATTTAAACATCAAGTTAGCCCTAAGTGTGCATTGTCTCTGGTTATTATCACTTTGCTAAGGTGATTGTTTTTATTGCTATTGTATACAGATTTCCTATGGATTAAATATCTGGGGATTTTGTTTTAAAATTCTAATACACTATTACAATATGTGCAATGTTTTTTACAAGATTTCCTTTTTTTCAAAAAATGGTAAGAACTAATTAATTTTAAAACATTTAAATATTGATTAATGGCAGCATTTAAAATAAATTACTAGAGATAAATCGGAACTAGTTTTAAACATCCATTGACCTATGGGGAAGTATGGATGGGGTAGAAGTTATTACACCAAAGCTCCATTTCTATCTCTTGCCTTCAATATTGTAGACTGTGATGGTGCCCACTACTGAGGCTTATTTGGTAATTTCAGTTCTTTCATCTAACCACACATCTACGAAGAAGGCAGGGTTTATTGATTGAAAATTGCACTCCTGCCAAGGTCAGCCCCTGACATTGAAAATGGTAGATAATGGGCAGGAAGGCTTCAAAAGGAACATCAAGACATTTTGAGAGCAACAGGAGCAAAGTTAAGGGAGTTAATCGATGCTGCCATGAAAATGGAAAACATCTGAGCAAATACATCACAGCTCAAAAGAGAATGAATTGGGCAATAGGAAAAGAAAGAACTTGTAAAGCCTGGGAAAATCTACATATAGCTTTTGTTTACATTATTTACAAAGGTGAGCTCAACCTGCAAAATTGAGATACTGACCCAGATTTTCCAGACCCCAGAGTTCAGGAGCATTAGATGTGTGATTTTTTACTTGAACCCATTTAACTTACTAATATAAGGAGAGTTTACTGAAGGAAAATGATTGACTGTGCCCTCTAATATTAAACATCAGTGCTGAAGAGCTTGTGTCTTTAATATACAAAGTAAAGAATAATTGTTCTCGCTGAGTAGGGAAAACGGATGAGGACTGATTATTTTTTCATTATATATCCTACATAGCAGCTTTAGAAATGTTCTGACTCCATTAGAATTGGTTGAGTGACAAAGTAATATTTTGCAAAAGGTAGAACTTTCTTCCTGGGCAGAGATAACGAAATAGCTGATCTAGTTGCATATGGTGGACCTTCTTTTAAAAAGAATAATTATTTTAAAATGCTCCAAGCAATTGCATTAAAAAGAATGTCTAAGGTTGCAAAGTGCAGCATTTCAAATAGAGAAACTAGCACAGGCAGTAGGAAGCTCAGATATTAATAGGTATATTTGGATGATACCATAAAACAATAATATTTTGTAGATGTATGTACATGTATATTTGTATGTCTTAATAGCATCACTTAATGACTTTCTTTTTTTTTCTTTTTTTTTTTTTTGCATCCCCCCACTACATCTTCATCTACACATTATCTATTTATATGAGAGACCTTCAGGACAGTGGCCTTGTCTTCTGAAAAGCAAATGTTCCCTTTGTGATACTACATAAAACATGAAGAAATGAAATATCATTTCTAGAAAGGGACAAGTTCCAAAGGTGTAACTGTATCATTCTAAGTCTGAAAAACAAACGAGGAGTCTTGTGGCACTTTTAAAGACTAACAAATTTATTTCTAGCAGATGATTATTCCTGGAGCAAAATATATCACAAGGCACCAACTTCCCAACTCATGATGACTGAACTACTTTAATAATCAGATGTAAATCCACTTCTTTGTGGTTAAATGTGCAACATGTTGAATCTTGTTACAGGTAAGACAATGGCAATATTAAACAACAAACTGCCATTTTAAAAAAACATTCTAATTACAACGCTAGCAATGATGCTTTTTAATTTGTAATGTTTTTAGAATTATGATAAATGTCAAGAGCAAGGCTAAGAAACATTTTAAATTCATGTTATTTGAAAGTGACATACATCTCTATCTGGAACTGTTTCCCTTTTCTAAAGAAGAGTTTCAGTACTCCTAGTTTTTCCCTTAATAACAACATCTATCTCCATACAACTGTGGAGAACAACTTGAAATTCTGGATAGTTGCAAATCATGACATGATTAATGGGAAATAGACAAAGGAAAATGTAGGCTGGATACTATGATTTTTTTTTTTTTTTTTTTTTAGGATTATATTGGTTAAACTGTGGTAAAGTATTTCTCTCCTGGAAAGTAGTGGAATTCCCATGGCTCAAGACATTTAATAAAATCTAGACTGGAAAAAGTACTGGAGTGCATATTTTATGGAGCAATTTGGCATTGGAGGCAAATGAATTAAGTGAACCAATTGCTCTATTGTTAACTGAAATGTGTATGATTCTATGAGGGAAAAGATGCAGTGTAAGCCCCTGGACAATAATGCTCAGCATATCATGGTATCCCAGATGATCTGCAGGATAGCTTGTAAATACAGATTTTTAAAAAAAGTCACATATCCATCCTCCATTACAAAGGGCAAGAAGGAGCACATTTCCTGTAAGTGGGAAGGAGGACAGAGCTATGTGATGACATCAGAGGAAAACAATGATCTTCCCAGATATGTATACAATTAAGAAAAATTGTTTATGTAAAACCATTAGTAAAAACCTAAAATATATAAAATTCAATCACTTTTTCAGATCACTGGAGAAAAAAAATAGACTGTATTTTTTAGCCTGAACAGTTTATATTATATTTTCTGGCTACATTTCTGCTTAGAAAGGGAACAGAAATATTTCAAGATTATTATTAATACATCAGATTTATACCTATAATTATTTTTGTTTAATGTATCCCTGGCTCATACTTACATAGATACATTCAACACATCACATTTAATATATAAAATCATGTATTTTTGAGTGAAAACATTTAAAACTTTGCTCACTTTATAAATGAGCATCCATGTGAATGTAAGACACTGCTCACAGTCTAGAAAATAAATACAAAATCATAATATAAAACTATGGTATGACATCCCTTGGGGAGGATGTCAATGCATAAAACTTGTCTTATCCTTGATTGACTACATCAGGTCCATGACCTCAAACATCATGCAAACACCTACCTCAATGAAATCCACCCTATTTTAGGCCCTGAATCAAAGACAAACACACATTTAACACTGTAAAGCCAGCATTTTTACCAGTCCTATCACCAATTGTCTATGTCCCTATGCATAGCCTTTGCACATCATTCCTGTCAGGAGCAAACATACCTCAGATATACAACAATAGGTGGGGGGATCATATAAGTGAGAACTTGCCAGGCACCCCTCTGACAATAGGTTCCATCATGAAATGTATACCTTGTGGCTGGAGCAATAGAATAATTCTATGGCTATGTCTACACTAGAAAAGTTAAGTTGACCTTATTAAAGTTGACTTAACAAAGTGGACTAAGTTGACTTAGCTTTAAGTAGACTTAGACCACTTTGTTAAGTCTACTTAACCACCTTTAAATCTACTTAATAAAGTTGACTTAAGGGTTACTTCATGTCCACACCATCCTTAAGTCGACTTGAGGAGTCGATTTAAGGGTTAAGTCGACTAATGAGTGGTAGTAACAAAGTCGACTTAAGCTTTCATTAAGTTGACTCAAGGAATTTCTTAAGTCGACTTAATGAAAGCCTAGTGTGGATATGGCTTAATTTAAGTCGCCTTAAGCCTCCTTAAGTGTAGACGTAGCCTATGAGCTCAGCATATTTCAGGGAATCAAGGAGAAGGGAATAACAGTAATGCTTTGTTTTCATGTCAAGCTAGGTACAATGATCACTGGATCTAAACTATAGCGGTCTTCCAAATATATGAGAGCAAGCCTTGTGCAGCTTCAAGATCCAAGCTTGGTGAGTTTTCTAGAGGTTTCCTCCTATAGCAGGCAGCTCTAAGACACCATTTGTGTTGCCATCCCCTTTCTGCCATGGCATCAACACTGAGGATGATAGACCTGTTTGAAGAGAGAAAAGGAAGCAGAGGATCCCATGGAGAATAAATATGATGGTATTTTTAAGAGGAAAAACATATCTGGTCTTTAGAATAAATGGAACCACAAACTACATATTTTTAAATGTGGGAGACTGTCATGAGTTGGCCTGCTCCACCGGATGATGGGTCCGTCGTGCGCCAACATCAGGTAACGACCCGTGCATTTTGGCTTCGCAGGTGAGTTCTGGCACTACATCCTCTCAGGAGCTTGAGTATGGGTGAGGCTGTCAGGCTCTTGGGACTCGCTCACCAGTATCGGTCAGGGTGGCCTAGTGGTTAGAGTCCCAGTTGACTCTCCCCTACTCTGGGTTAGCGAGGCCTAATATCTGGAGCCTCCACGGTAGCTCCCCTGCTTCGGGGTAGTGTGGCCTGGGCCACTACTGAAGTTCCCCCTGCTTCGGGGTAGTGAGGCATAGAGGCCAAAGTCTCTGGGGTGGTTCCCCCACTTCAGGGTAGTAAGGCTTACTGGCTGGAATCTCTGGGGTGGTACCCCAGCTTCAGGGTAGCAAGGCCTAGTGGCCGGAGTCTCTACCGCCACTCCCCTGCTTCAGGGTAGCAAGGCCTAGTGGCCAGAGTCTCTACCACCATTCCCCTGCTTCAGGGTAGGGAGGTCTAGTGGCCAGACTCTCTACGGTGGTTCCCCTGCTTCAGGGTAGCGAGGCCTAGTGGCCGCAGTCTCTACAGCCACTCCCCTGCTTCGAGGTAGTGGGGCCTAGCGACCAGAGTCTCTGTAGCCACTCCCCTGCTTCAGGGTAGTGCTGCCCAGCAGCCAGAGTCTCAGGGGTGGTCCCCTGCTTCAGAGTAAAGTGGCTTAGCAGCCTGAGCCACTGGTGCAGTTCCCCAGCTTCAGAATCTTGGGCCTCACAGCCTGGGTCTCTGCTGGGCGGATGATTGCTGACCTGGGGAGCACCAACAGTGTGCTCCCTTCCAAGTCAACAGTCCGCCCTGATTGAGCTGTGTTGCTGGCTTTTATACCTTGAGCAAGCCCAGCAGATGCTGGGGGGTGGGGCACCTTCAGCCTGGAAGGTTTCTTTAACCCCTTCCTTACCAGTGCGGGGCCGATACACCCCGTCACAGAGGCCTCAACTTTGACTTAGCAGTTGTGTATTTGTTTGCAAGCACACATTCCTGTTGAGACATTCCAGTCTGTCTGTCTCTGTCAGTCCCATAGACAGAAAGGGTATTTAGTGCTGTTCCATGTAGTCATGGAAAAACAATTCCTGCATATTTCAATACTCAATCTTCTCTAAAGCAAGGAGTTGCTTAAATTAGGATCTCTGGGGAGAAGTGAGGTCTGTGTACCATTTCTGTTGCAAAGACAGTTGAATCTCATTTCATTACAATTACAAAAAGTTGTTCCAGTCAACTGAAGAAATAGTAATAATCTATTATGGAAACTTGAAAAAAAAAATTTTTTTTTTCTTTCACTGTCATTTATTACAACAGCAGTGTCTTGGAGAATAAGAAGCTGGAGAACCATTTGGCACAAATAAGCTTCAAATCACGGACAACTCTGCTCTACAACAAAGAGGCACATTTCAAAACAAAATTATAATTATTCTCTTTTAAAAAGCTTGACAGTTGTACTGCTGAAACACCACGGCATTTAAGTGGAAGCTAAATTAATCTTTATTAATCCTTGTTATCATGATTGCATAATGTCTGGATTTGAATGTCTGATGTGCAGCTTTCTGTTTCCTGCTCCTCTGGCAATCAGAAGTGTGAAAATAAACCTTACACTTAAAAAGGAACACTTCGTTTGGAAAAAATAGATATAATCATCTGTGTACTATGTTAAAAAAAAAAGAGAGACTTCAACTTTGCACAAGAATAAATATACGGCATGTCAGAGTTTCAGATGTGCTATTTTATGTTAAAATATGCATTGCTACATGTCAGGGTTGTGAAAATGGGAGGTAAAACAAGAAGGCAGGTGGCCAAATAGGTACAGTAGGATTTTTTCCTTTATTTTTTTTCGCAGTCCTACAGTTTAATTACTGCGTCTAAAACACCCTCTAAAATGGTCTGTGTGTGCCCTGTTGAAACTTCACACTGCCCTAATTAATGATTAGGGCCAGAGTCAGAAATCAAGGATAGGTTAAACTTTGGGTCTGGTATTCTCTTACAGGCTTCCATACTACAGAATCAGGATATAATGCAAGTAACTATTTTCAAATAACAGATACAATGTATAACATCATTTAAATTATTCTGTCCATTAGTTCAGAATTAAGTTTCTGTCAACATTGTGACCTAATTGTGAACCTAATTGTTGAGGAAAACAGAAGTTTAAACTTAGTTGCAAATGCATTCTGCCTAATATACCCTAAAAAGATTACTCAACTAAAGTAAATGTTTTATTTAATATAATCTCTGAGAAATGTATGCCTAATTTAGGTTAAAGAAAATGAGGGAGAAAGAAATTGTTTGATTTCTGACTTTAAAAAATATATATAATATTAATAGAGGGTTAAAATCATAAACATTATTTAAAGATTATGTTATTAAAACCAGTAAATAAGTTACGTATATTTGGAAGTCTACTTCCCCTTTTCTAAATTGTTTTCTCATAGGAATTTGTGTATTCTTGAGCTGAATCACATCAAACTATGGACTGACACAATATATGGGCCAGATTTTCAAGTGCTCAGCACTTACAAAGTGTAAAAGATTTTCAAAAGAGCACAACTCCTATTAAGACAACAAAGTTACAGGAAGATTTCCAGAAGTGCTCAGTAATCATTGTGGTATGAGTATTAGACCACCCAGTCAGAAGGACATTATACCTATAAGCATTTCTATTTTCATCTTAAAAATAAAAAACAAGACCTTAGCAGGGTCATTTTACTCCTTTTCATTTGTTAAATACAATTTTCTTTCCACAGCTATGATAGCACATTGTATATTTGGAAACTTGACATATGTCTCGTTAAGAACAAGAAGATTAAAATGCTTTCATTTTCCACTGTTTTTCTGACAATTAATCCTAGATCACCTCAAGATCTGGAATATGCAGTTTGCTTTGTATTGCCTTTTAAACTTTATAATGATTGATTCATTGCACTTGAACTTTGAACTCTGAAAATTATCAGTTCACCTTATTGTTAGCCATTTGGACTTATAAACATGCTTTAGAAGGAAATCCAATGGATAATACACTGAACAAAAAATAAATAAATAAAAATACAACTATACCATTCAAATTACTAATTACCATCCCACAAGCTGTCTTGGTTTTCACAATCTTTGTCATGAGGGATTAAAGAATTGCAAAGAAAATCAACTGGCATTATTAGGAATGTATTTAATTATATAATAATTGATCTAATTTACTCAGTTATAGAAACAGCATAATCTCAGCATGAAAATAGAAAGAGAGGTTGGAACCAATCTTACCCTTGGCTTTTATGAGTTCTGATATATGACACAAGTTTCAGCAATTTGGATTTTGGATATTTGGATATTCCATCCTGTAAAATGGAGTGATCCACATGCATACTGGTCAGTGAATTACACAGTCAGATGGAACTCAAAAAGACTTGGACTTGGGACTTTCTTCGCTTATTAGCACTCTAAAGTTGAAATATCTGTCTGAATCTTATTCAATGTATCTGAGTAATTCTGAACTCTGTGAGAGTGGTCTGGATATCACACCACGGCCTTGATCCCAGTCCCCCATCATCCCCCTAGATGCTTTAAAAGCCCTGTGCCATCCTTATGCCACGTCCATCCCATCCCTGTGGCATCCCCCCTACCCCCTTTCCTGCACCGCAGCCCTAGCCCGATACTGGCCCTGCACCGCCTCCTCAAGCCCAATCCTGGCCTCATGCTGCACTCCCCAGCCTCCCAGATACCCTTCCCAGCCTTGTGCCACACACGGTCCTATTCCAACCCTTCACCTCCCTCCTCAGGCTGCCTTGATGCCCCCACAGCTACCTCTGCCTCACTGCCAGGGCCATGACCCTGCCAAGCTCCCCGTGGCCTTTCCAGGGGCCCATGACAGGAGCAGGAGCCCCTCCATGGCTTTCTGTGTCCTCCATCGGGTCTTCAGCCAGGATTCCACTGGCCCCCGCCAGGTCCTGCACTGGGCATGCCGTGGCCACTGCTCCCAGGTGACCCAGGGGCCAAATTCCAGCCGCGGGCAGGTCGGATCCTGGCTATGGGCCATAGTTTGGAGAAGGCTAATCTAAATCATTGAAAACATTGAACAGAACCAGACCCAGAACCTATCCCTGCGGTACCCCACAGATTATGCCTTTTCAGCATGAGTGTGAACCATTGATAATTACTCTCTGGGGCTATGTCTACACTTGTGAATTTAAGTCGACTTAGTGTGTCTACACTTAAAATTAAAGTAGACTTAAAGAGGAAGTAACAAAGTTGACCTAGAAAATCCACACTGGATGCTCTAGGTCGACTTTGTGGGGCTAGGGGGACCTTGGGCAGGTCCACGGTGACGGGGGGGCACCCCTTGTGTACAATGGGGCAAAGGGGGACAGGGACCCTGGCAGAGTATGTGGGCAGGGTGTGACCATTGTCTCCTTAATGTTAAGGAAGCTCTCACCTACAATGGGCCAAAGGGAGAAACCTGATGAGCCATTAAGGAGACAATGGTTGTTCACACCCTCCTTTCTAAGGCATTTCTCCAGAATGACACAAGTTAAAGTATAGATATAATACCAAATTCCTAACTAACTAACTTCTAATATAAATACAATTCCTAGACATTAACTATATAATCATTCCCAGCAAATTACAACCCTTCTATTGATACCAAACATGACATAGTTCCTGTGGATTATAGCATTTATGAGATATCCATTGAAAATAATATCATAAATGTTTCCCTAAATCCAGACAGCATCACACAGGGCTCTGCCCTGCACTTTGGGGGGGGCATGCCAGGCTTCCCCTGTACCCCCCCTCCCCGGCAGGGAGGGCATTGGTGTAGTCCTGGGTTAGCCCTGACTTAGGGCTACCTCATGTCTACACTGGCTTAATTCGACTTTAAAAAGTCAAATTAAGCCTTAAGTCTAATGAAAAGGAGGTTTAATAAAGTCGACTTAATTTTCATTAAGTCAACTATATTTTCCTTAAGTTGACTTAAGCAAGCTGCTTAAGTCAACTTAAGGAAACTGTAGTGTAGACGCAGGGTAAATTAAGTCAACTTAAGCAAGCTTAAGTTGACAAGTTAACAAGTGTAGACACAGCCTGGGAGTGGTTATTCAACCAGTTTTGCATCCATCTTATAGTAGCTCCATCCAGGTTGTACTTCCCTAGTTTGTAAATGAAAAGTTGATGTGAGACCATAATGAAAGCCTTACTAAAGTCTAGATGTATCACATTTAACACTTCCCCTCTATCCAAAAGGTTTATTACCCTGTCATAAAAAGCTTTCAGGTTGGCTTGAAATGATTTGTTCTTGACAAATCCATGCTGACTAAAACTTAACACCTTATTCTCTTCTAGATGTATGCTAATTGATTCCTTAATTATTTGCACCATTATTTTTCTTGGTACAGAGATTAAACTGACTGGTCTATAAGTCTCTGGGTTGTTCTTATTTCCTTTTTTTATAGATGGGCACTAAATTTTCTCTTTTCCAGTCCTTTGGGACCTCTCCAGTCTTCATGGTTTTTCAATGATAATAGCCAAGGGCTCAGACATCTCCTGAGTCAGCTCCTTGAGTATTCTAGGGCGCATAGCATCAGGCCCTGGTGACTTGAAGACATCTAACTTGTCAAATAAATTTTTACTTGTTCTTTCCCTATTTTAATTTCTGATCCTATCCCTTTTTTACTGCCCTCCCCTATGTCAAGCCTCCAATCTCTACCAACCTTCTCGGTGAAGACTGAAGCAAAGAAATAATTTAGTTCCTCTGCCATTTCCACATTTTCTGTTATTATTTTTCCTCTCTATTGAGTAACAGTCCTACGCTATCCTTGGTCTTCCTCTTGTTGCTAATGTATTTGAAAAATGTTTTTTGTTACCTTTTATGCCTGCAGCTAGTTTGATCTCAGTTTGTGCCTTTGCCTTTCTGATTTTTCCCCTACATAATTGTGTTATTTGTTTATAGTCATCCTTTGTTATTACACCTAGTATCCACTTTTTTAGGTCTCTTTCTTTATTTTTGGGTTTTTGAAAATCTCCTGGTTAACCCAGGGTGGTCTCTTGCTATACTTCCTATCCTTCCTACGCGTTGGAATAGTTTGCTCTTGTGCCCTTAAAAATGTCCCTTTGAAAAACTGCTAACTCTCTTCATTGCTTTTCCTCTCAGTCAAGCTTCCCATGAGATCCTATCTACCAACCCCCTGAGAGTACATCTACATTGGAGCCTTAGGTCAACTTCAGGAAGGTTAAGTCGACCTACAGACTGCTGCATCCACATTGGGCTTTTATTAAGTCAACTTAAGCGCTTCCTTAAGTCAACTTAATAACACCACCACCTTACTGTCGACTTAACCCTTAAGTCCACCTTATTAAGTTGACTCAATCCAGTGTAGACAGGGAAAGCCCTTAAATCGACCTAATTGGCCTCTAGGCCTCCTCCCAGGGCTACCCACAATGCATGACTCTTCCATCGAGCTAGTACCTGCCAGTGTGGATGCAGGAAGCTGACAAGAGTTTTCTATGTGGACACTCTAAGTTGACTTAACAAAGTTTACTTTAAGACGATTTAAAGTCAGCCTTTTTAAGTCAACTTAACAAAGCCGACAGTGTAGACATACCCTGAGTGTGCTAAAATCTGCCTTTTTGAAATCCATTGTCTTTTTCTTGGTGTTCTCTTTCCTACCATTCCTTAGGATCTTGAACTCTACCATGATGAGAAAGGGATTTAATTTTGCAATGTGGAAGTAGTTCATAGAGAATGACTGTACATTAATGCCCTGAGTACTGATGAAATGTTATATATGGGATATTACCAAAGTCTGATGTAAGGTAGTTTGAAAGATTTTCATTAACTGAGAACATGGAATGACTGCCTATTTATAGGTAGGGCAGTTATTTTCCCATCAACATAACCCATACACTGACTTAAAATTGACCCTTAGATAATTTGGACTACTTTCAAATCTTGCATTGGGAAGTTTGCCTTAAATAAATCATGTTCTTTGCTTTGAGACTAAATCTCCTTCAACTGCCAGAAGCTGGGGCTGATCAAGAGGGGATGGATCACTTGATAATTGCCCTTTTTTATTCATTACCTCTGAAGCATCTGACACTGGGCACTAATCAGAAGGCAGGATACTGGGCTGAATGGACCATTGGTCTGACCCAATATGGCCGTTCCTCTGTGATCTCTCCCTGACTTAGCACTATTATGTGATTTCTCTATGACCTGCTGATGCACACTAAACTGACATCATAGTTATATCTATGAGTGAGCCAAGTAACACTGTTACTATGGTTATTAGTGGAGAGAAGGTAGAAGGGAGATATTTAAATTCCAAAATAAATGTATTAGAAAATTACTTTTGTTCCCTAGTTAACTTTAGTTTCAAAACATTTTCTAAAACTGTGTAACAAAATCTCCAGTGCATTGCCTGTCATAACTGGCCAGCAGAGATCTTGTTAGTGCAGGGATGAAAGTCCAGTGGTATAAAGTTGACATGAGGACTCTTCCAGCACTAACTCTTCTTGTTTCCATGGCAGGAAGGAAAATAGTTTGATAGCTAAAGAACAGGAGGTTATTGCAAGGATCCCATTTGCTATGTGAATCTTGGGTGGCATTTGCAGCCTTCTGTGATCACTGCAACTTATTATAAATTAGAGCAGTCCTCAGGCTGTCCTTATACTAGGTAGGGGGAACAGAACAGCACCAGGCTCAGGGAGGTGCAAAGAAGAGTTTTAGATCCAATTTAAAGTATTGGAGTCAGTCTGACTATTTGGTTTTGTTTTGATCTGCTAGTTGCCATTTACACCATCTATACCACCAAATACAGGCAGCATTGTGTTATATGTAACCGATTTTAATATTTTTCCTTACAGGCCTTGGATGCTAAGACAATAGGCACAATGAAAGTCAGTGATATCAAATAAATACTATGCAGAGTGTGCAATTGCAGCTGTTTATCAAAAGGGAAACAAGTATAGAGACTACTTCTCCTTTGAGTAAATTGAAAACACGTTCAATTAAACTCATTCAAAAATTATAAAGGATGTTCTTTTCCCCATAATTACAGTCACTATGTTCATATAAAATATATCTTTTGATAAACTCCAAAATGGACCAACAAATATGTGTCTGCATCAAATCGTTAACTCTTACCTGCTTTGACTATTGAAGGGACCTCTTCAAATCCATGCCTTTCAAGGAATCTCAGAAACTATTATGGATAATTACAGATATTACAGTTACCTCTTATTCAGGAAACAAAATACTTTTAGTCATCTAAATTTATCCAGTTGAAATGGAAGTCATAGGGAAACTTACTTTATGATATATGATTCTTATTTGCATACCTAGATTTGTAGCTCCACCCATTCAATCTTGGAATGGTTCTGAACATATGTAATGCAGTAAAACATGAGCCAAGCAACAAATTGGGATTTCTTGTAAGATTATCAGTATCATCCTGTTTGTTTGTGTGGAAATAGTAACTTATCTTTCTAACAGGTGTGAGCGGTGGTTTTTTTGTTTTTGTTTTTAAACAAACAAACAAACAAAAAAAAAACCCTTTTAGTCCTAGCCAGAAATGTCATACAGATAAAATAATTATCAAATTTCTGAGTTTCCAAAAATGGTTGGCTTCATATTTCTATGGATCTTTGAGATGATTCTTATTTTTTTTTCCTGAAACATTTTGTCATCATTTCATTTTAGGTATGATATAGGAATGTAAAGTTTTGTCAGTCAAATATATGCATATTAAATACATTTTTTTTTCAAATTTTCCTTTATATTTTAATAAAATCTTTAAAACAATCATTTATACAACTTTTTTTTTTCCTTTATGAACAATTTTAAAAAGAAGTATATTTTAGGAGTTTTATGAAGCAGAATTTCCCCGGGGAAAAGACACTTCCAAAGTGGCACTATGCTTTCATAAAGCAAAATTCTTCTTGAGCACTGGGAAGATGCAGCTAAATGAAAAACTTGCTATACCTTTAAAAATACCAACACAAATGTACAGAGCTTTATCTCCTCCTAGATGTAAAACCATGATCTGAAACTCCAAAGGGAAGGATTCTTTGCCACCAAGTGTTGATGAACTGTCCAAACAGTAAAATGAAAAAGGAGTCCTGTGGCTCTTTTAAACACCAACAAAAAATTATTTATTGCATGAATGCGTTGGTGTTTAAAAGTGCCACAGGACTCCTTGGCTATGTCTACACTTGCACTTTTAAGTTGACTTAGTGTGTCTACACTTAAAATTAAAGTCGACTTAAAGGGGAATTTACAAAGTCGACCTAGAGCGTCCACACTGGATGCTCTAGGTCAACATTGTGGGGCTAGTGGGACCTTGGGTAGGTCCACGGTGACGGGGGGCACCCCTTGTGTGCAATGGGGCAAAGGGGGACAGGGACCCTGGCAGGGCATGTGGGCAGGGTGTGACACTGTCTGGATTTAGGAAGCATTTATGGTATTATTTTCAATGGATATCTCATAAATGTTATAATCCATAGGAACTATGTCATGTTTGGTAACAATAGAAAGGTAGTAATTTGCTGGGAATGATTATACAGTTTATGTCTAGGAATTCTATTGCGATTAGAAGTTAAAATTTGGTGTTATATCCATACTTTAACTTATGTTAAAACCATTGTGCCCTTAATGCTTAGGAATGTGCCAGGACTGCACCAATGCCCTCCCTGCCGCGGAAGGCACAGGGGGAGCCTGGTATGCCCCCCAAAGGGCAGGGCATGTGGGCACGGTGTGACACTGTCTGGATTTAGGGAAGCATTTATGAGATTATTTTCTATGGATATCTCATAAATGCTATAATCCATAGGAACTATGTCATGTTTGGTATCAATAGAAAGGTAGTAATTTGCTGGGAATGATTATATAGTTTATGTCTAGGAATTCTATTGTGATTAGAAGTTAAGAATTTGATGTTATATCCATACTTTAACTTGTGGCATTCTGGACAAATGTCTTAGACGGGAGGGTGTGAACAACCATTGTCTCCTTAATGTTAAGGAATCTCCCAGGTGAACTGGTCCCAGGGAGTAAACTGATGAGCCATTAAGGATATAATGGTTGTATTCTTTATGTCCTCAATGGCTCATCAGGATACTCCCTAGGACCACATCAGCTGGCAGATTCCTTAACATTAAGGAGACAATGGTTGTTCACACCCTCCCATCTAAGACATTTGTCCAGAATGACACAAGTTAAAGTATAGATATGACATCAAATTCTTAACTTCTAATCGAAATAGAATTCCTAGACATAAACTATATAATAATTCCCAGCAAATTACTACCTTTCTATTGATACCAAACATGACATAGTTCCTCTGGATTATAGCATTTATGAGATATCCATAGAAAATAATCTCATAAATGCTTCCCTAAATCCAGACAGCATCACACACAGGGCTCTGCCCTGTACACAGGGGGTGCTGCCCCCCACCACCGTGGACCTGCCCAAGGTCCCCCTAGCCCCACAAAGTCGACCTAGAGCATCCAGTGTGGACGCTTTAGGTCATCTTTGTAAGTTCCCCTTTAAATTGACTTTAATTTTAAGTGTGGACACACTAAGTCGACTTAGTTAAAGTCGACTTAAAGTGCAAGTGTAGACATAGCCGTATTTCCTATGGATTATAGCATTTATGAGATATCCATTGAAAATAATATCATAAATGCTTCCCTAAATCCAGACAGCGACACACCCTGCCCATATGCCCTGCCCTTTGGGGGGCATGCCAGGCTTCCCCTGTGCCCCCCCCCCAGCAGGGAGGGCATTGGTGTAGTCCTTGGGTAGCCCTAAGTCGATTTAGGGCTACCCCAGGGCTACACTGGCTTAATTCGACTTTAAAAAGTCGAATTAAGCCTTAGGTCGAGTAGAAAGGTGGTTTAATAAAGTCGACTTAATTTTCATTAAGTCAACTTCATTTTCCTTAAGTCGGTTTAAGTAAGCTGCTTAGGTCGACTTAAACAAAGTGTAGTGTAGACACAGGGCCAACTAAGTAAACTTAAGCCAAGCTTAAGTCGACTTAATTTACCAGTGTAGACGCAGCCCTTTTCTGTTTTGCTGAAATAGACTTACATGGCCACACCTCTGGAACTTGTCCAAACTGTATCTCTCTTCCCTTATGGCCTCCAATTACCCCTCCTTTCCCCTCCAACATTTCCCATAACCAATGATTTTCAGTTTTAATATCCACCCCCAGGGTCTGTCTCCCTTTTCGCCGTACTTTTGTCCCAGTCTCTTTACCCAGCCAAGGCCAGTTTTCCCCCAGCACCCTGGCTTCTCAATATATCTACTTCCCTTTTTCCTCATCATCTTCATCACACCCCTTTCGTGCCTATTTCCATTTTCCATGCCCACCTAGTCCTAGATTCCTCATCCAATCTCAAGCTCCCACCTCACTTTCTGGTTCCAAGTCCCAGTCTTCCATGGCTCCCAAGCCAAACAAACCTGGGCTAACTACTCTTCCCTGTCACATTCTTCCTTTCTGCTCCACCAGTCTCCAGACTGAGACTCAGTCCCCCAAACCTCTACTCAGTCTCTTTGTTCCAGTCCATTGTCTCAAACTCTGCTCAGGTGCATCATCTCTTATCCCCTTCCCTTCAAATTAGACAACTTCCTCTGCCACCCTGCTTGATCCAGAAGGGGGTTAACTAACAGCAGTGGAAAGACAGGCTACCTTCTTGTACTTCCTGTGCCCAGATTCATCCCTGATATAGCCTGGAACAGTCAGGAACTGCAATTGCAGGGGGAAACCTTCTCAGCAATCTCCAAACTTCTAAGAGTGAGGGTAATTAACCACTGAACAATTTACAAGGTGGATGCTCCATCAACAGCAATTTTTAAATCAAGATTGGATTTTTTCTACAACGTATGTTCCATAAATTATTTTGTGGATGTTCTTGGTCTGTGTTATACAGAAAGCTACACTAGATGATCACAATGATGGAATCTTAGAAGATTTCTGCTGTGAAGATTTAACAAGTATCTACTCACGTACATGATTTTTTTGTGAAATGGACAAAGCAATGTGATTGTTTCTAGTCTCCTTCTTGGAAATGGCTTAACTGTATTGGCTGAAATTTCAAAAAAGTCATCCTGCTGCAGGCACCCATAATGGAAAATTTCAGACCAGATGATTAAGGTTTGCTAAATGTATAAGCAACTGAATGCAGGATCTTCTCCTGGGAAGTGTCTAGCACCCTGAAAAATAGGTGGCTCTACAGTGCAGCCTATAATAATGGAACTAACTCAGTTTTCAACTTTGTCTGCCAGCTAAGGCTATCACATAAAGGTTCGTGTGTACAATATTCACTACTTTTTATTTTAAAACTTACAAAGAACACTTGAAGAAATTCTGTTCCATGGTTCATTCCTAGTATTTCAGGAAATGCTAATTAAACAATTTTAATCACTAAGTCATGCCACTTCATATTCTTGAAACACTTACAAGAGGTTGCCGATTTCTATTTTTCACTAAACTAGCCAGTATAATCAAAACTAACACACAAAATCACTCCATCTTAATTTCAAATATTTAATCAGAATAATGTGTGTCTTGGGGAAAACAGATGCACAGCTATCTATAGAATGCGTTTCCAAATCCATGAAAAACCAATTAGACTGAATGTGGTACAAGTAGCATACAAAGTAGTGAACTTTCCTGAAATCGTATTGTTGCAAAGCTTTAAAATTAATATATTTTCTTCTGAGTTAAATTTCTGCCTCTCTGCATCTGCTGTTCTCTAGCCTTATCCAGTAAAGAGACATTTGTTACACTGATATCAGGCTTCCATTTTTCTATGTTCATAGTGAAGCATCAATAATACCTAAATCAGGTATTTTTTGTTCTTTTTCTTATATAAAATGCATTATTGTTCCTGTGTTTTATTAATATCACTAGTACTGTCTCTTAGATAAAAGGTTAATTACTTGGCTATGATTCATAGGAATGCAGATGAAACAATTACTGAGGTATCACATCAGCCTCTGCTTTTGTTATGTTATGAAGTACAACTGTTAATGAGAGGAAATAAAGTATTAATTTACCTGTAAAATACAATGCTTATATCTCGGGAATAGTATCAATATCCAAATAGCTGGAAAACTATTAAGATGCAACAAATATACTCTATCATCAACAAGCTATGTCTTTATTGCCTCTATCACACCAATGCTTATTAACTTTATTTTTTTGGTCAGCTTATTTCTGCTAACCATCAGCAATGGAAGTTTTCTCTCCACCACCAAACTACAAGCAGGTGGAAAGGGGACGAGATTCACAAATAATTAAAACCAAATGCAGAGTCTTAATTCTAGTTTGGATTATTTTTGAAATCTACTTGACTGATTTTTTTTACAACCCTGCCTTTCAAATTTATTAAACATGTAGGAAATAGATTTATATATTGTAGAGTAAATCAGAGAGATTGTCCTGACTGAGTAGTCCAATCAAATAGCTATAAAAACTAAAGAAGTGAGACCACAAATGTATAAAGCAACTAACCAGTTTCAATTTTACTATCTGATAGCTGTGGCCACTATTGACCTGTTGCATCAATGCAGTAAATCTTAATATTGACAGGCGCAAATATAAATATGCTTCCAGGGTGGCAGAGAAAAGTGACCTCACAGAAAGTGCAGGAAGCTTTTATACATGGCAGCATAGTGCTATACATATTCTGAATGCTTAATAACCCATAATTTATACTATATAGTTTAGAAATCTTAAGAGCCCTGGAGAAAATTCCTCTTATTTTTCCAGAAACAGATAACACAATCTGTCTTCTACAAGAGACAGAGGGTACTGGCGAATGCAAGCCTGTTAAAATTGAGGTTGTTATTTCCGGTTGAATCAGTTGAAAAGACCTTTTTTGTCTTCTATTCCTTTTAGGCTTGATTTCTGCCCTCTTCCCCCCAATGTCAACAGCTTTAAAAAATCTTGAGATAATCTTTTGTAAGCAGGTAGATTTCTCACCTTGCTCTGAGCAGAATTCAAGCTCATGTGCGCACACATGCACGCACACACATATGGGCAGGGGCATAGCCAGAAAGGATTTTCTAGCGCTGTCAGGGCCTCTGCCTAATGTGAGTGAGCCCAGCTCCCCTCCACCTAGACTGGATGGGAATGGAAGTTGGGGGGGGGGAGGCTGCAGCTCTTCCCTGCTGCTCCACTTCACCCATCCAGCCAGCGACAGGCCAGGGCCAGGGCCAGGGCCAGGGCCGGGGATGGGGGTGGGGGGTAAGGAGCAAGGGGATGGGATAGTTAGGATTCTTACACGCTGCCCCACCAGCAGGTTCCAGGGCCAGGGTTGGAGAGGAGAGGCAGTTGCTGCTCCATCTTGCCCCCTTCTGGGGCTAAAAGGAAGGGGGTGGGCACCACTCTGCCCTGCTGGCTGGTTCCAAGACTGTGGCTGGAGGAGGGAAGGAGTAGGGGCACTGCCAGCTTGGGGCAGGAGCAGATGTAGGACTGCTGTTGCACCCCGCCAGCAGTCTCGGAGCCTGCCGCTCCATTCCACCCCACCCCACTGGTGGGCTCTGGAGCCTGGGTAGGAGGGAAGGGGTGGCTGTCACTCTGCTCCACCCCTGGCGCAGGGCTGGAGGAGAAAACTGCTGACACTCCAGTGTCACTTGATTATCATCAGGCAGCGTTCAGCCTATCACATTGCTAGCCTGAACTGTCTGCTTCAGGCAAGCAACATGATAGGCCAAGTGAGTGGTCCTGCTCTCAAATTAGGTGGCCCCGGGCCCACCCAGGCCCACCTGTAGCTATGCCCCTGATTAAAGATATAGATATAGATTCACATATAGTTCAAGTTTAATTTCTTCCTGGGGTTTTGCTTTACTAGTAACACGGGGAGCATCTACACTTGTAAATTAAGTCGACTTTGTAGGGATTCATGGCCTGTGGCTCATGCAGAGACGGCACGTCCAGGCACACCTGGATGACCTCGATGCATGATCACAGGCTATCCACCTGTAAACATACTGGGCAGAGAAAGCGTGGGAAACGGAGAGCGTAATAGATAAACATTGAGTATTTGACCTTGTTATGTTCCTGTATTCTGCTATGTTTTTGTACATGAATGCTTATTATGATTCTATGTAAGCTGTTTGTGCTGCTTAATAAATAGGAGGTGGCAAGCTCTAAAAGGCAGCTTTTGCTCCTCCATGACATGACATTCTGTGTCTGTCATCCCTTCAGACTTAATTTACTCTACGTCTACACTACACTTTTAAGCAGGTGCTTAAGTCGACTTAAGGAAAAATTAAGTCAACTTTGTAAAACCTAGTTTAAAGTCGACTTTGCTGGCCCTGCCCGTCCTGCCCATATGCCCTACCAGGTATGAGGGGGCAAAGGCTGAGCCCCCTGGCACTTGGCAAGAGGTGCCCTCTCCCCCCCTCCCTGCCACCATGGACCTGTCCCAGGTCCACCTAGCCCCTACAAGATTTTGTAGGGTCCCCTTTAAGTCGACTTAAAATTTAAGTGTGGACATAGCCACAGATGGCAACAACAGAACATAAACAGAAACACAATCATCTCCAAAGACCAGAACTAACTCTGTGCCAATCCCTCATACTCACGGCTTCTGAGAGAAACACTTCAACTCCTCTGACATCCTTTTGGTATAAACAAGATGTATCTGTCACTGACTGAGTGATCATTCCTTAGTTTCTCTAAGAACAATTTCAGCCCCAGAAGTCAGATAACTAAAAAGAGAAAACCTGTACCCCTAAAAAAATATTAGACCTTAATCCTGCAAACTCTTAACTTTAATGGGACAATGATAAAGTTCTTCATGTGGTTATGTGTGTGCAGATCAGGAACTGTTAACAGCTCAACTGAATTCAAAGGAGGTTTTTTTTTTTTTTTTTACTAATATTTTCCTCTTAGATGCTCTTAGTTCTTAGGGAATGGAATGTCTTTGATCCAATCATGTAAAAAAATAGTTACATTTATCTCAAATTCCAAAGCAAAGCAGGGTTTGGTTCTAATGCTACAATAATAACATTCATTTAACAAATTTAAGGTTGTTTTTCCCCTTATCAAAATATCAGACAACTGATGTTTTAAAATGTGTGATAAGGATTAATTATGATATGACCATTGGATTATAGAGTCTGATCTTGGGAGATTCACTGAACTAATGATTTTATGCTGTAAATCTGAAAGAATGGAAAGAATAAACAGTTTAGCTATTCTGATACAAATTACATTTACATACTAAAGCTAAGCATAGCATTTGTTTAAGTGAAACTATTAGGTTATGCCTACACTGCAAGGAAAAACCTTCACCTGGCCCATACCAGCTGATTTAGGCTCAAAGGGCTCAGACTGTGGAGCTATTTCATTGCTGTGTAGACTTCTGGACTTGAGCTGGACCTTGAGCTTTAGGACTCTCCCACCTAGAGCCCAGGCTTCTATCTGAGTCCAGAAGTTTAAACAGCAAACAGCTCCTTAGCTCAAGCCTGCAGTGTAACCAGTCCCTGGTTTTTGGCTGGGGCTCTGCAAGTTCAGGTTGGGCCCGTTTGAAGGCATCTTCCAGTGACCGGAAGCTTCCCCTAATCTTGGCTGGCAGCAGTGAGAACTTTGCTGCCACAGTAGGCCGGCAGCCTCAGCTGCAAGTGTGGCGGAGGCCAGCTTCAGCATCCAATTTAGCTCAATGATTTTTCCTTTGATGTTTTATTGTATCCAATAAATCTTTATACTGTTCAGAGAATTGCAGTCCTAATACAGAAGAGCAACTTTCAAGCACTACATTCTGCCATTCTCCTTCATATACTTAACAGTGTCTACACTTCAGTGAGTTTCAAACAATGTACCAAGATACCAGCAGTGATGTGCATCAAAGAAGAGAATAAAGATATATGAACCACCTTTGTTCATAACTACAAATCCAGTCAATTTAAATAGAAATGAATGACACAAAAGAATGTTTGGGTCCCACAAATTTAGCCTGGTTCCACAAAATACTTAGGCTCAAGTCTCACTTTCAGCATACGCGTAGTCTCATTGAAGTTATCTATTATGTTTACCTTGCAATATCAGGGCCACAGTCACTCATTTAGACATTATGGAATTTCAAACTCTATTTGCTAGTCTTCAGCTAGGGCAAACAGTTGGCCGCTCTCTAATGTTTACTACTAGTAATGTTTTATTTTCTGCTCATTCTATAACATGCTACCTTAGGCAGACTTTGTGTACAATAATAGAACATGCTTCCACAGAGCAAATCCCCCCTGTCTCTTTCCACCCTACACTATAGGTTCCACTCTCAGTTCTACCTACAACTACTTGCAGTTCAACAGTCCTACACTGGATACAACAGATATGTCAAATCCAAGATGACCTAAAAGTTTACCTAGTCAATACTAAGAAGAGCTACAAAGAAGAGCCAGTTATTTTGGTATGCTAGAAGGTATGCTTGTTAACAAAACTTCTTAAATTGAACTACCAGTTAGTTGGCCCTCATAGAGCTCACTGGCAACGCAGTCACCTTTGAGCTCAGCTTATTCCATTCCCTACAAAACCACCCACTTTTTCATAAATTACTCCTGAAGCTCCACATTCAAGATCCATTCCATCACTGCTCCCAACAACCTCTACCCCTTCCCAGAGGCAAGTGTTCAAGGACATGATGTGTGTATAGTCCACAAGATCCTTGATGCGAGAATCAGTTTAGTTATCTGATATCTCATGGAGTGTGAAGGTTATGTTCTTCAAGAACACCCCTGGGAACTGATGAAAAATGTTCATTCTCCTGACCTGGAAAAAGCTTTACACACACACACACATACACACGTGCATGCTCGCACACACGCCACCACCACCACTCAACCTGGAAAACCCAATCCACTGCAAGCCAGAAGGCACAATGGAAGAGAGGATGATATGAGTCTCTAATCCTGGTGCTCAGACCATGACCACTACCCCATAGCTCACTCTAACTGGTAGAGAAGGAGGCTAGTAAAGATCTGTAGCTCACAGAGGCTATGTCTACACTAGAAAAGTTAAGTAGACTTTATTAAGTCGACTTAATAAGGTCGACTTTAAGTTGACTTAAAGTCAACCTTATTAAGTTGACTTAACAAAAGTCGACTTAACTTTTCTAGTGTAGACATAGCCATTTTTTTACCTTATTAAGTCAACTTAACACTTTCAGTCGACTTAATAAGGTCTACTTAGGTGCTAACCCCCATCCACACTGGCTTAAGTCAACCTAGTAAAGTCAATTTAAATGTTAAGTCAACCTAAAACGAGGTGTTATTAAGTCGACTTAACTTTTCCTAAGTCAACTTAAGGAAATGCTTAAGTGGACTTAAGGAAAGCCCAGTGTGGACGTGGAGTAGTTTAGGTCGACTTAAGCCTCCTTATGTTGACCTAACTTGTAATTGTAGATGCACTCAGAAATCCCCATCTACAAAGCTCCTGTTTGGAGGGGACATCCAGCTCCACCGATTGTCTGAGATGCACTATTTAATACAGAAATACACATAGGAAGTTATCTGAGGAACTCATTGACTGCCTGGCTGGTTGCTTCTATGGATCTTGCCTACTTGTCTGACTTTTGATTCCTACCTCCTAGTCTGTTCCTGGTTCCTCCCTTCCTTATCTGAAATCCCCATCTGCTCCTGGTCCCCACTTCTACCCAGGATCCCTGAAGCTGACTTCAGTTTCAATATCTGATTTGAATCCTGTCTCTGGTTCTCCCCTTTCATTTGAGACCTGACTAGAGCTCCAGTTCCAGGCTCCCAACTCAAACCGTTAGGCATGATAACTCAGACTCCGGTCCCTATGCATAAGAGATATAGCAGATTGAGAATAAAGTGCAATAACATAGGGTCTTTCTGCTGTACTTTACTTATTAATTGTCTATATTATGTTTTTCACAAAGAAAGGATTCAATAAACCATTATACTTCTGGGGACAGTGGGAAGTACCACATTAGAAGAAAAGTTTCTTTCTTTCTTTCTTTCTTTCTTTCTTTCTTTCTTTCTTTCTTTCTTTCTTTCTTTCTTTCTTTCTAATTTCCCTCACCCCCCCACCCCTTACCCCTTTTATTTTAATGATAGCAGTTTGAAACAGCATGGACATTTGGAATGTTAGTAGTGCTCGAGGGCAAAATGCTGAAGAAAGAGTCTAAGACACATAATAAACCCAGTTCCAAAGGGGTAGCCATGTTAAGTCTAGTTTAGCAAAACAAACAAGGAATTTAGTGGCACTTTTAAAGACTAACAAATTTATTTATTGCATGAGCTTCCATGGGAGAAAATCCCACTTCATCATATGCTTTTCTCCCATGAAAGCTCATGTGATAAACAAATTTGTTAGTCTTTAAAAGTGCCACTAAATTCCTTGTTTGTTACAATAAACCTAATTTTTGATATATCAACTAGACATCACAAACATAAGTGGTACAGGAAAACAAAAGTAAAGTGCTTGAAATTATAAACATATTGAGCGGTTATCATATCACATGACTGGGAAGTGTTTTCATTAGACTTATTTTCTAACAGTCTATTCTGGTGGAAACTTTGAGTTCTGCCTGAGTACCATCTTAGTATTGATGATTCATTCCTCTTATGCTTCCATACAGAAAAAGAAAAACATATTTTAAGTAAAAAATATCTTATGTTCTATTAACTAACATAACAACAAAATAAAGCAGTGTGTCTATGAAAGAGCACAGTGTGGGGGTCTCCTTTATGACAGGCTTCAGAAAAGCGGTATAAAAATGGCTTCTGTCTCTGCAAACAGGCAGCATTCTTTGAAAAATAAATCTGCAGTACACAGAGAACAAAGGAATCAAATTTTGACGGTCACATACTCTACAAGTTCTGTTTCTGTTTCTGGTTCTTTTGCAACACTATTCTGATTTTCAAATTTATTCATAAGCGTGTGAAGTGGATATTGATTTGGTTCCCAGGTGCAATTTAATCTTTGTTCTAAGGTGTCCTTGAATACAGCTCTCTTATCAGTATAAGATCTTATATTTATTTCCATATCTTGGAGGCTGGTGATAAGGATAGGTTCAGGTGGTAATAATGTGTCATCCTTATGAAAATCATGGGATCATCTTAGGCTGATATACTTAAGCCCAATTTATGCTCACTTAGGCAAGCTTCCCTTTAGGTATTTCTATCTGGATAAGCACTAAATATGTGTATGACTGTGTCATATGCTAACCAACAGTGTGTGAAAAAACATTGCCCATGTACACCATCTCCAAAAATTGAAATATCACAGACTTCATTAAATGGGCAGGAATACAGATGCCTGAAACATACAGTATTTCATTGTTGCATATGATAGTCTTATTTGAAAGTGCAGCTTTCTGTGTCTGTATCATCAAATACCTGCATATAACTAGTCTAACAACCCAAAAGAAATTGCACTGTTGCTATAGCTTGAAATTGCTCTGGGAAATAAAAGCAGTTTTGGTGGCAATGGTACCAAATAAATGCTTATAAAACAGATACAGTTGTTATTCATTTTCAAAATACTAGAATCTTTTGAAGGATGAATTTTAAGTATTAACCATATTGATTTCATTTTTTTCTGTCGAAGTACAGTAATGCATGTAATTATGTTAGAATTTTTAATCACAAGATAAATACAATATCCTCCAAACTGTGATAGGATTCTTGACATGCTGATACTGAAAACAACCCATTTGGAGACCTGACCAACAACTCTGACAATGAAGTGTCATAAACTAGAGACATTCGCAGAAAGAAAATGAAGCAGCTACACCAACTTTCAAAAGCTAATACACTCCATATATCTGCTGCACTAAATGCTTTTAATATCAATTCTTCCTTTGCCTGTGGGTATGTTTAGTATAGAAATTGTATTGTAAAATAACTACAATCAGTGCTAATTTTTCCTGAGACCAGTCTCCACTTCATTGCAGTTACAACAGGAGCAACAATTATTTCACAAAAAAGAATGTTTTCCTGGAGATGGACTACACTCTGGGACTGAACCAGATAAAATAGACTATACATTTTTATCATTACCAAAGACAGAATCAAATTATCTTTGCTAGAAATAAATAAAAAACAAAACCAAACAAAACAGAAAATGGCATTGAAAGAGACATGTTGAAATTGACAGAAAATATAATGCACAGAATATATTCAGGCAGACATGCATATATGAGAGTACTCTTAGGTGAAGTGTGATAGAAAGACTTTATCAGCACGACTTTAGGATAATCATATTACTCACAAGTGGCAAAACAGGTTGAAGTTGCCTTTCTCCAGCTGTGTTATATCAATATGCCAAGGATAGAGAACTCAACACTGCAAAACAATTTTACCATCAAGAGGCAAGGATGATATGAGGAAAAGGAATTCTCTGATGTATTTCCCTCTTCCTAGCAGCACACTTTGCTAGAATAGAGCATTAGCCAGCTATTCTTCTTTCAGGCGCTGATCTTTTTGCTGACACCGGAAGAGATTGCATCTGTCATGATAGAGATGTAGAGTTGGTTATTACCCATGCATTTTTCACATTTCAGCTTTTGTCATCTAACAGAATAAGGTATAGTACAGAGTCATTAGAGACACCAGAGATGAGGGTTCTTGCAGCAAAGGATAATTAGCTCATCACAACTCCCTACTTTCAGTCCCCAGTTTCTTGGAGATGGAATAGGAGCATTTGATGTTCAGTGATACAGAATGCCAGAAAGACATGGCAGAGATGAGGATGGATGTAGTTCCCTTCTCAATGGACAAAATAGGATCACCCTAAAAGAGCAACACATGGCCTTTGTAGCACATCCTAACCTGAACTCTGACTGAGAAAAGGCTAAGATTCTGTCATCTGATAAGTAGTATTGAAGTGTATGTAATGTTGTTGGTTTTGGTGTTATAAAAGAAGTAATGTATTATAGGCTTCCAGATGAAACAGAAACTGAGTGCACATCATCAGGAGAGATCACTGATTCAATTACAACTAACAAGAAGCAGTAACATGTAATATGATAGCATATACCACATTAGTGGATGTGCAGGTGAATGAGCCCCTGATGGTGTGGCTGATGTGGTTGGGACCTGTGATGGTATCACTGGAGTCGATGTCTGGGCAGAGTTGGCCATGGGGTTTGTCGAAAGGATAAATTCCTAGATTAGTGTTCTTGTTGTATGGTGATCGGTGGTTGGTGAGTATTTGCTTCAGGTTGGGGGGCTGTCGGTAAGCAAGGATAGGCCATCCTCCCAGGGCTTGAGAGAGTGTGGGATCATCTTCTAGAATAGGTTGTAGATCTTTGATGATGTGTTGGAGAGATTTTAGCTGGGGACTGCTGGTTGTAACCAGTGGTGTTCTATTGTTTTCTAGGTCAGGTCTGTCCTGTAGTAGGCGGCTCCTGGGTACCCGTCTGGCTTTGTCAATTTGTTTCTTCACTTCCCCAGGTGGGTACTGTAGTTTTAGGAATGCTATCATGTGCCAGCAATGCCCCTCTGCCATGTACATTGGCCAAACCGAACTGTCCTTGCGCAAAAGGATAAACGGACACAAATCCAACATAAAAAATGGCAACAACCATAAACTTGTAAGAGAACACTTCAACCTCCATGGACACTCAGTAGCTGACCTGAAAGTTGCCATACTTCAACAAAGAAACTACAAAAACAGACTTCAGTGTGAAACTGCAGAGCTGGAGCTGATTTGCAAGCTTGACACAATCAGACTAGGTCTGAATAGGGACTTGGAACAGTTAGCTCACTACAAAAAGTGATTGTTCTGTTCACACATTTATCAACAGGTGTGAATAGGCCCCATCTGCTCTCTGAACTGACTTTGCTAACACTTGCCATCCTCCATCCTGGCATGTGTATTTATACCTCTCCACTGTGATTTCCACTTCATGCATCTGACAAAGTGGGTTATAGCTTATGCCGAAGAAAATCTGTTAGTCTATAAGGAGCCATAGGACTCTTGTTTTTGCTGTACACAGACTAACATGGCTACTCCTCTGGAAATTTCTAACAAACAAAGGCTAGAATAAGTGGATGTTGGGATAGCTACATTTATCAATAATTTTTAAGTTATTGGAAAAACAAAACAACAACCACCAAAGAACCTCTTCCCACCAAACTTTCAATGGTTTATCGCCATCATTTTTACAACTTACCTATGGAACTATAGAATCCCATTTTTATTGTCCTTGACCTCTTTCCCCATTGCCTCTTGTTTATTGTACTGCATCCTGTTTCAAATTATTCAGAAAAATAAACATGCTTTCCTATCTTTCTGTACAGTGCTCAGTACAATAATGTCCCTGATCCTAATTAAGGCCTTTATTTGCTACTGAAATACAAGTAAATAAACATATTTGAATGTACACACGCACGTACACACACACACCATTTTGCAGCCTGCAACACAGAAGGCAGAAAGATGCATATCTTAGACCTAGATGTATTGTTTCAGATAATGAAGATGAAGCTCTGTTAGAAAATGTGATGTTAAAACCAAAAGTGGTAGAATAAATTGTAAACTAAGAAGTTTCAAGTATCCAGTCCCAGACATCCACAAGTTCTGAAGGAACTTAAGAATGAAGGCAAAGGACAGATCTCTGGTCTCCCTTTATATTCGGTGTGTGTGTGTGTGTGTGTGTGTGTGTGTGTGTGTGTGTGTGCATGAATGCATGCACGCACGTGCACGCAGACATTTTCAATGTCACAAAGGGAACTTATAGCTGCCCTGAAGCAAGAGCTGAGCACTCTGCCTGAAAAAAATCAAGTTAATTAATATTTGATGATTCAGGGGAAGGAAATATTAATGTATGTACCCCCCCTCCCTCCCTCAAAACCTACTACTTAAAGCTTTAATGAAAAGGGGAGGAAACCATAAATGTTATGGTCAGCTGTTGTATAATGAAGTTATCTACCAAATAAAAAAGAGCCCTTTCTAGTTGTCCTGCAGCTCTGTCACATTCCTCCAAAACATTCTGAAGAAAATCAATAACATATCAAGAACACAGTGATACCTGGCAGTTTAATTTCAGAAAGTCCACAGATCAATACCTTTAGAGAGGCTTAGAATTCCTCAGAACCTAAGTGTAATAAAACTAATGCAGGAGATTGTGTATAGGAAAGAGAGGTTGAGATTTACATTCCTTATTGTGATTTTCTATAATGTTGTATTTTAGCTACCACCCGTAATGTCACTTTGTAAATAAGATTTAGAACATTTGTTTGATGATTATTGGATTTAATTTATTATAGAGGCACCCTGGTTCTGATGTATGTAAGGCTGAATCAGCATTTCCATTAAAACCCAAATTTTAGAAGTTTATAATTCAACAAGATAGCTAGGGGCTGAAACTTCATCTACAACGTGTTTGATCGGGAATACATTATTTTAAATTCAGTATGGCTAAATTTAATTCAACTATGTTTAAGTAAATGCCAATAGATTAAAAAAAATGTGAGTTTAGCTTGATTTCTTCTCCCTCAAACTCAAAAACTGTTTCAATTTTAAAGTTATATTTTGCAAGATTTAATTTACAAATCCCAAGTAGGGGGAAAGAGGCCTTTTTGATATTTCCAAATCAAAATGACCAAAAGATAACTTGAGTTTGAAAGTTGGTTAGTATTGATATGAAATAATATTTTATGGGGAAATTTACGTAGATTCCTAATACAAAATTCTAACTATCCTAAGTACTCTCACACAGTCAATACTGCCATTGATGCACCAGTAACATTCTTGCCTATATTGTACTCAAATAGTTACAATAATGCACAAAATACTGTATGCAATAGTGTCAAGATAGGAACACTCTCTTATCACTGACCTGTAATTTGAGTCAATTAGTTGAATTAGTTGAATATTTGCCTTATAAGTGTCACTACCATGAAATTATAAAAGGCTGAGAGTTTTAATGGCCCAATCCTAGGTCCCTATTCAAAGCCCAATTCAACAGGCTTTGTTCATAGAGTATAATTAATAGTTAGGTAAAAGAAACTGGAAATGACCTCATCATACATTGAGCACTGGGAAATGTTGTTTGTCTTGTAGGAAAAGGTGTGTGGCTCCTTTAAGGTCAAATAGCCAGAGCATAACTTGCTTCAGACCTGGTCAGTTTAGGGATTCTGAGGCATACCCTCTCCAGGGTTAGAAGGGACCAATATGTACTTTGAACACCTCCATAATGCAGGCCACAAAATCTCCTGCAATAAGCTTCTAACCCACGCTACAGAGGAAGGTGAAAAATCCCCAGAACCTTAGCCAGTCTCCCCTAGGGAAAAATTCCTTCCCAACCTCAAATATGGTGATCAGTTAAACCATGAGCATGTGGAAAAGTCTGAAAGAGAAAGAGGGTTGCCAGGTCCACGTCAAAGCAGGAAAAACCCTTTTTTACCTGGACTACATAGAACAGCACCCATATATAGAAGTGGTAAAATAACAGGTGTTGTCAGTATCTGCTATGAGTATTATGGTACTCACTCCTCTCCAGGCCTGAAAAGAATTTTTCACTCACCACCAGATAGGCCAAGGCAAGGTGGAGGAATTTCACCATCCCCATAGCAGGATGGAGGCTTAGTTGGGGTAAACATAAAATGGGGAATAGGTTAGGATGTTGCAACTTATTATGTAAGCATAGAGCAGACCTCCAGTCACAGGTACTCATAGGAAGGGATAATGCAATCAAATAAAATGGATTGTGTAACAGGGTCTGCCCTCACACCCTTTGGCTTTGGTTCTCCACCCCCACAAATAACTCCCAGACATCCATCAAATGCTCCCCACAGTGCTCTTTATTTGTAAGTGTTCCTTCCACCAGGAACATACAGTCTCTGTTTAGGCTCAGGGCCTCTCAGTTTCACCCTTACACTGGGTAGCCCCTTTTCCCAAGAGCTTCCACATTCCCTCTGGGCTAGTCACTTGCCCCCCTTTCCAGCAGCCTCTGGCTCAAACTGCCCTTCTCTCAGGAGCTTGTTGATCTACATCCTTCCTGAGCCTCTTTAGGGCCTAGCTGAGAGAGCCTTTATTAGGCTTAGGTCAAGGAGCCACCCAGCTGCTGCACATCAGCCTCCTTTTCTGCAGGCTTTTCCAGGTGGTTTCACTCCCTTACCCATTAGGACTCAAGTGGCAGGGCAGGCAAAGGCTGCCCTTGCTACAGATTTGTAAAGGAGTTAAAGGGCATATTCTTCAAAGAAACAGATGTGTGTGGGGGGGGCTCCAATGACTAGTAGAGCAGGAAGATAATCCTTGAACTTCTTTTATAGTCCCCTTCTTTTATAACCCTCATTTGAAGCGGGGTGGTGAGGTCTTAGGACCAGGAGGAGTAAGAGGGGAAGGATGATATCAAGCTCCCAGATATGTGTAAATGATATATGGAATTATTGGCACTGTACAATTAGCTTCTGGGTACTCCCTGATATTTAGGAATAAATAATGGCCTGATTAAACCACATACAGCATCTTTGTCCTTCCTCTGTCAGAGCCAGACAATGGAATGATCCCCTCCCCAACAAGAGCAAAGCATCAGAGCAGAAATTCATCTACTTATATAGCCATACAAAGGCCATAGTAGCAGATCTGATCTCTCCATTCCCCCTTTATGGGATGGGCTTTGAATAAGAACTATGTTAATCCAATAAAGACTACACAATTTAAATGGAAGTCAATAAATGCAAAAAAGTGTTACGAGGTCCTGCAACCGCTGGTTGCAGAAAAGGAAGGGCAAGGGCAAGAAAAGTCGCAATGCTAACATTGTACCGCCTTCTGCCCAATTTCCTGCCCCTGAACAACTGAGTGACAAGCCAGAGACACTATGAAATCAATCAGGGACTTTGTTATTCCTAACACAACTGGCTGAAATTCATGATTGACATCTTGACATTTTGTAATATTTTCATTCTGAATCACAACTCAACCAAATATTTACAATATTTACAAATGTTTCCCCCAGGTTTTTTTTTTTAACTTGATTTTTTTTTCTTTTGGGAAAAAAAAATCAGTTTAATCAAAATACCATTTTCCATTAAAAATTATCTGACAGACTCTAATTGCTAAATATTTTGTGTGGATGATGCTCAGGTGTTGTAATGATGGGTTTCAATATAAAACCTTATGAGAGAAAGCCAGAACATGTATCTATTTTATTTAATTATTTCTGGTGGTCAAAGAGTCTAGGCTCCTTTACGGTTCCCCTTTCTGATGAACGGAGCTTGTTGGGAACAACTCGCCAGAATGATTTTCCTCTGAAAAATATCCTTTTTGAAAAAAACTATTATTTTCTTTTTTGTCAGGAAAATCAAAATGAGAACAACCACACTGACTACCTAGAAGGCTCTTTTCGCTTTCATTCTCTAGCAACTGGTTTGAAGAAGGAAACAAAGAGAGAAATCAGGGAGACAGATGTGCTTTCCAGATGTCAAGCTGGAAAGCCGAAAAATTCTGTTTCTGTTTTAAGTGGATTTTTTTCTAGAAATGCCTTTCTGGAAAAAATTACCATTTTTTCTTTACATACCAGTTCAGGAGGACTTTTGTTCTCCCAGAAATGTGAATTTTTTCCTCAGAAAAAAATTCTATTTTCCAGTCAGTAAGAGTGACAACACGTTCAGAGGAATTCCCTAAAGCCCCCTTCATGGAACCAGGAATGGAGGCAGCCAAGCTTCTGAGGCAAGGAATTCTTTAAGAACTAAGTCTAGCAAAGAATTTAAGCATATGATTAACTTAAAGCAGATGAGTAAGGCCATTGACCGCAGTGGGGCTGCTCACATTTTTAAAGTTAAAATGTTTAAGTATTTAGGTGACAGCTGGATTGGTGCCTAATAGCTGTCAAAAGGGGGCATAAGCATCAAATGTCCACTATAGTTTGTCTGGAGATAATGTGGCCAGGATCAAGTATCTCAGCTCCACTGATCACCAGTGGGGGGTGGGTGTATTCTTCTCCCTGTGGTTCCTCACCATGACATAGAGATACAAAGGAAAAGGTCAGGGGTAGTCAGTCCACAAGTGTTTGTCTTCTCTCATTCCTTCTCACTGGAATCACTGCTCATTGCCCTTTAATCTGGCCTCATGATAGGGGAGGAAAGTGTAGGTTTATCGGACCAGCTCCTATCTTTGCTTCATCCTCTCCATGTTCTGGATGGGCAGCCTGATCCCTACACTAAAAGGGGAATTCTGGCCCCTTCAATGGGGCTACCTGATTTACAGCAGCTTTGAAGCTGAACCAACATCTTTTCTTCTTCTGGGTTCCCTTCCTAGTGTTCTATTGTTCCAGCTATTCATTTAAATCTGTCAATACACCTCACTGCCCCACAGTGAAAAGTGCATAGCTGTGTCTATTCCAGGATGTTTTCTCAAAATGTCTCATTGTTATCACCGCTGGTAAGAATAATAGGAATGATAATGCAGGCAAAGTTTCAGGTAGCATACCATGCACTAAGTACTGTAGATGGAAACTTGGCCCTACTGAAATCATTGGTAAAATTTTATTGAGTTCAGTCAGGCTGCAATTACATCTTGTGGGCGGTGCTTTTTTTGTGTTGGTACGCAGGAGTACAGAGTACTGATGCCTTTTTTGCCCGATCCGCTGGCTAGGTAGGGGGAAGTTTACCAGGGAAAAGGAGCGTGCCACTGGAAGAAGAGGGATTGCACAGTAAGAAGAGGGATAGGAGAGGCATGTTTCAAATTTATTATCAAAATATGAGTACTCGTTCTTTTTTCTTTTCTTTTTTTTTAAAAAAAAGTACTGCTTGTGGCTTACCATATTCAGTGCATGTAGGTCTATATGACACGGTGGACAAAACATGGAACTAAAATCAGTGATAGAGACAATGTGAAATTTTATGGGAAAACTGCTAGTGTACACAAAGCTTATATGAGTTATTCTAAGTAACAATACATTCATAAACCTCTACCATTTTTATTTATATTGTAAGTTTATTTGTATATACTGTATGTATACCTAAAAACACAAAACCATGTTGGAAGATGTAACAGGGTAAAGCAGCAGACCTGGGAGCAGGGCCCAGGAGGACTTCTACCCTCCCCCTGCTGGCCAGAGAACAACCCTGCATGGGGTGGACCTAGGAACTCCAGGGGTGGAGCCAAGGGGGGGGGGGGGGCGTATAAAGGGATGGACCAAAGCTCCAGAATGGGAAACTCCTAGGAGGCAGACAGAGCTGCCACCAGAGTCTCCTCAGTGGTGGAGGGACTGGCCCCAAGAGCAACTCCCCTGGGAAGACCCTACTGGCCCTCCAGGTGAAACAACAGAACCCTGGGGCAACCAGGAGGGAGGAAACCTGCTGTACTATCCCCCAGGAGAGGACTTGGAGGAGCTACTCTTAACAGAGCCCCCAGAGAACCGGGAAGAGGAGCCAGCCCAGAACAACCCCTATGATTTAGAAGTGCTGTCCTCAGTGGAGGACCTGGAGGAGCTACCCTTAGTGGAGGAGTTGCTGGACCTGCCACCAGCTGATGCAGAAGGCCTCACTGGCCTGCCTCTGGGATGTACCCTGACCTTTACCCTGAGGATCGGACAATGAGGTCTGGGATAAGGAGGAAGCAGCCCAGGTATGGCTGAGCCGTGGGCAGCAGGATTTGGTTGTAGCCCCACTAACTCCAGTGGCAGACCTCTCTGTTGCTGGATAGGGCCCTGGTCTGGGATGCAGTGGTGTTGGGTGGGCTTGCATCCCCCTTGTTCCCCCCCCCCCTTTTGCACCTAGGGAGCTTCTATTGATCCCTAACCCAGAGCTCTCAAATCCCTGCAAACCCTGTCAAGAGGTTTGTGGCTTCTGTGCCTGCCCTGCCACACTGGGGGGGGGGGGCTGGGGGGCCATTGACTCAGGGCCTGCCCCGCCCTGCCGGGGGGCCACTGACCTCTGGGCCTGGGGCTGCCATGCCCCACCTGGGGGCGACGGACTACATGGTGTCATCCAGCCCGGCTCGGGAGCCGGAGCCGCCCCGTGGAACGGACTTTGTTACAGAAGAGAATGCCATTTAATTACCTGCTATAATACTGATTGTTTTAAACCATTTGCTGCAGCCATCTGCAGTTCTTTAAAAGTCTGCAAAGGTTCTTCTGACATTCAATTCAAACAAAGTTTTACAAAGCAACTGAATGAGCTGAGAGAAAAAGGTGCTGAGTTGTTAGTGCCCTAGGACATACTTTGAGTACCACTGATACTAAATTTTTTTAAAAAAAATATTATCAGAAGTTAATAAACTAATTTTCAAAGATGAGCATATTTATAACTGAGCATGTTAATAATTGCAGTAGACTGGAAACAATTAGGTGAATAACTCCTAATTCACTCCTTATTAACTTCAGAAGTCCCATGTTTCTATTGCAGAAATTCTGTGAAAAGTGGATCTCTATAAAGAATAGACTTCTTAGGGGTCTAAGCAGGTAGTACAACTTTGTTTGCACTAGCTAGTATTTCACTTGTAGAAATAATGCTCTTATTAAAAAAAAAAGAGACACTTGAAAATTAGAGGCAGAAAAGACCTTCTGTCTATTGCATTCTCCTCCTCCTGGGAATTAGAGTGCTATATGATTCCTTTGGCTAGGGTGAGGAACATGTCTTTATTTGAATCTTTCACAAATACTAGTGATACAATGCAAAAATCCTGAAATAAACTTACAATGAAGATCAGGAAAAGGAATATGCCACAGGAAGCCGAGACAATTGAGAGTGAGCCTCTTATTTCCCAGATCATCAGGAAAATTGTCACCAAAATTAACATTAATCCTACAACTATTTTGGCATCAAAAATTGCCAATCTAGAAGCTAAAAGAAGCAATAAATTAGAAGAAATGAACATTACAATTGCAGAAGTACAAGAAGCTGTCTGAGAGAAAGATAGATCAGTGCCCTTGATATTAAATGAACACAGACAGATAATCAACGTACCGAATGGTGGAGCAAATAAAGTTCTAGTCTGACAAATTGGAAAAATGTGAGTTTCACAGAAAAAAAACACCTAAGACTGATGGGACTCCCAGAAGGCACTAAGGAAAGCAACCCATATTTTTCTTTGAACAATGGATTCTTGTTCTGCTTTAAATAAGAGGTGGAAAAACTGTTAAATTAAAATCAATAGAATTTTGTCACCGCCCGCATGGTAGACCCAGAGCTACTGTTACAAGATTACAAAATGTAAGACCAAAGAATGCCAGAAGAATTAAGAAATATGCCGGTCCTAAATGAGGTGATAATAAGGAGTTTATATTTCCGGATGAGTTACTCATTTGTATCTAGTACATAAGTCACTTTTCTATATCTAACTCTAAAACTGAACAACATACAAGCTCCACAACACCAGAATGTGCAGATTTTTTTTCTGTAGTATTTCTTCAGTGAAGTATGAACTGTGGAGTTATTATATGAGAAGAGTAGGTGTGTTCCAGTGTATCCCTTTGATGTTTTATAGGGTTTTTTTTCTTTTATTTTTTCAAATGAGACTTACCTGGAGCCCTCCTGTGGCCCTGCCTTGTAGCTCTCTGCCTCTCACTAGGGCTATGTCTACACTCGTTAAGTCGACTCTGTTAACTCAACAAGGTTGACTTTAAGTTGACCATGTTAAGTCGACTTGGAGCAGCCACACTGGAAACTTAAGTCGACTGCCCGTGTCCACACTGGCAGGTGCTAGGTCGATGGAGGAGAGCCACAGCTAGGGGTCAGGCAGGGGAGAAGGGAGAGCTGATCCCCCAGCCGTGGCTCTCCCTTCTCCCCTGCCCGATCCCCCAGCCTGGAGGCCAATTAGGTCAACTTAGGGCATCCACACTGGCTTTAAGTCTACTTACTAAGGTCGACTTAGGCGTTAAGTTGACCTTCAGAGATGGAATTATTAAATCGACCCAGTGTGGGCGCAGCATTCTGTAGGTTGACTTAAGTGTTGTTAAGTCGACTTAAGGTGCAAGTGTAGACATACCCTAGGAGTGGTAAGGATGGACACACCTTTCCTCTCCCACAAGAGGCAGAACATTCTTTTCCCTCATGGATTGGCATCAAGTAAGTGTCAGAGTGCATCTCCTCAATCCCCAGAGAAGCAGACTGGGCAGCAGGCTCAGGCCTAAGACCCTATTTGTCGTTACTTATCCTAGAAGAAGAAATGTCTCTGATTGGCTGGGTAATCTGAGTCAACTGTCCTATCCTCCTGTTTCATGCTCAGTCTTCTCTTGGACTGGTATTAGCCCAACTCCCCAGAGAGGTGGGTCTTGATTGTTAACTTCCAATGGAGATGATCTGGGACATTTCATAGGTATCTGAAAGTTATCTTTTCAGAGACTCTGAAGACACAGACAGAGATTGCTGTATCATTTACACTCAGTTCATGCTTTCATGCTCTTCTTTGCAACCATAGCAGCTAACCCTTTACTTTTATTTTTTTTTAATAAATGCATGAGAATCTGAGCTATTGCATGGCTCTGCAAGCCAGTGCCCTGTGATAACACAGTAAGTCTAGAAGAGGAAAATCTCACTGGCTAGTAAGAGCTCGATTTAAAGTTCATTGGTTAGCATGTCCATGGGGTTTGTGACATCACTATTTCACATAAAATAGAGGATGTGTCTATGTTGCCATGTAATATTGGGGTTAGTGGGGACGTGAATCAGATAACCCTGGGTTAGAAACACTAATGATTAACCCTGCAGAAGTATCAGCTGCATATTCTGGGTCCATATTCAAGAGTTGTTTGAATGCCCCTCTGGAAAAGCAGCCCATTACAGAGTTTGCAGCAGACTGATAGGACAAAAGCTGCCTCTGTGTCTAAGTTTCTGATTTCATTTTAATGTTTATTAAGACAGTCATAGGAGGGATTTCTGCTTGTGGAATCAATGGAAAAGATATGAGAAGCATGTATCTACTATTGGTGGATCACATGCCAGCAGCAGCAGGCTCCTACCAGCAGCAATTCCAGGCCCAGGGCAAAACAGTCCAGTTCTGCCTTTACTGCCCATGAACCTGCTCACAGCCCACCACAGCTGACACTGCAGTGTAGACATATCCAGAGTTATGTCTACTGTTGAGAGCAAAGGACTGTGGCCAAAAGGCTATCTTCATGGAGGAATACAAAACAGAAGCAAAAAGGTTTGGGGGAGATTTCTAAAGGTATTAGGATGACCTAGAAACATAAATGCTAACATATGAGAGTTTCAGGAAAAATAGAAGCAGCTTTTCTGGTCATTTTTAACATTCTACTTCTTTAGTCCATAGTTTCCGGCAAGACAAAGGGAAGAAGAAGGGTAAAAAGACTGAACTGATTTTCAAAGAAAAGCTATTTCACTCTGCATTGCTAATCATAGCTACCTTTTCATGGACATAGAAGTGTACGTGTAAGGTATTGGGGGAAAACTCAATAGCAAGTGTCTGATACTATTTCCAGCTCCCAGCTAATTCCTAGCTTTACCAGTGTTTGAGATCTGGGAACAAATCAAAAGTCTCACAGACTCTTGTATTTTCACCATTTTCTTGTTGGTCTTAATTAATGTCTAAGTTCCGAATCAATAGCTTACCACTAAATCATTCTGTTTCATTCTATCCCCTTGGACTGATGAAGATAATGTAATTTTTTAAAAATTTCTACTTGATTTTTATAAGTTAGTTCAATAATTATTTTCAACCGTAACTTCTGAGGTTTGATGCCTCTGATTTTCAATCCAAATGAATTTGGAGAAAAAAAACACATGTAGACATTGGTTTGGTTTTTTTTAAAAGGTTATTTGAAAATATCCATATATGGAATTGAATTAGGTTCTGTTCAGAAGATCAGTCTCATTATTCTTATTATTAATTGCTTTATAGTACTTAAAAACGTGGTAAGTGCTTTAGTGAAAATAAATACCGAACAGGTTCCAGTCTAGATATGGGCAGTGGTTGTAAGTGCCAGACCCTACTCCCCACTTCAGCACAGTCTTATTATCCTTGTGGTGGCGATTGATTATTTCATGATGGTTTGCCAAGTCTTTATCCCATTTAATCAGACCTGTACTTAGGGCATGTAACTCTGATATTTAATCCTCTCCCTGTTGAAACCTAGATAGTGTTGAACCAGCTAATTGAGAGAACCCCTATAATAAGTCTGAAAATAAGTGTTGGCAGGAGAAGCAACATTCTAGGGCTATGTCTACACTAGAAAAGTTAGGTCAACTTTGTTACATCGACTTAATAAGGTCAACTAAAAGACAACCATATTACATCGACTTAATAAAGTCAACTTAACTTTTCTAGTGTAGACATAGCCCCTTTAACGCTTTAAGTCGACGTAATAAGGTTGATTTAGGTGCTAATCCCCGTCCACATTGAGTTGATTAAGTTGATTTAAGGAGTCGACTAAAGGCTTAAGTCAACCTAAAATGGGGTGCTGTTGAATCAATTTAAGCTTTCCTTAAGTCGACTTAAGGAAATGCTTAAGTCAACTTAATAAAAGCCCAGTGTGGATGCGGCTTTGTTTAGGTCGACTTAAGCCTCCTTAAATCGACCTAACTTGCCAGTGTAGACACACCCTAGGATATTAAATTACAGGAGTGGTAGGGAGGGCTTCCCCCTTCAGATTATTTTTCCTCTTCTCTCTTCACTCTTTTTTTGTTGTTTTCCCCATATTTTTCCCTAATTTCTGTTTGTCCATTCCTCTAGTTTTTTTCTGCTTAATTTCTTTCTTTTTTCCTCAGCCTCTCTGCATCTATTTCCCTCCAGATTTACCAGTTCACAACATGCTTCCCCTTGCATTTCATTTTCTTGGTATTCTTATATCTTGTCAGATAATATTTTCTTGTTGTTCATATGAAATATCCTGCCACCTTTATTCCTCTCGCTAGCTCTCTCCTAAACTCCATCTTTCTTGCAATCATGCGGAGAATCCTTCCTATAATTCCTATTTCTCTAGTTTTTTTTTCTTTTTTCTTTTCTGGCCTCCTTTCTGCCTATTCCCCTCTCATATCTTCCACTCTCTTTCCTTTCCCAAGGGACTCCCTTTCCTTCCCCCCCCCCCACATTTCCACCCTCTGCACCCTCCCAACTACTCCTTTCTATTTTTCTTTGCCTTCTTTTTTCTATCCCTTCTTTATTTCCCTCCCAGCACTCTTGACCTCCATCCCACCCTCTGGGTGCATCTACACTTAGGAGTTAAGTTGACTGAAGGAGGCTTAAGTCGACTTAATTTACTCAGTGTCTACACTGGGCTTTCCTTAATTCGACTTAAGCTGCTCCTTAAGTCAAATTAAGGAAAAGTTAGTTTGAATTAATAACACCTCGTTTTAATTCGAACTAGCTCTTAAGTTGACTTTAAGTCGACTTAAGCCAATGTAGATGCAGAGTAGTGCCTAGTTGGACTTTTGTAAGTTGACTTAAAACGTTAAGTCAACATAATAAGGCCAAAAAGGGGCCACGTCTACACTTGAAAAGTTAAGTCGACTTTTGCTAAATCGACTTAATAAGGTCCACTTTAAGTTGACTTCATAAAGTCAACCTAACTTTTCAAGTGTATGCATAGCTTCTCATAGGTGCTCTTCTATTTGGTAATTCAAGTAATATTTTCATGTCTCTTTCTTAGTCAGCCTGTCTGTTTACTGTCACCATCAGTTTTCCCCTTTCTCTAGTATGGTATCCATACAGATTGTTTTGGTCTACCAATTCTTCTTCTTCTTCTTCTTTTTTTTTTTTTTTTTTCAGTCTCCTGGTCCTCTCTCTTCTCATTAGTCTTCTGGCTCCAGCTCTTCTCATCCTTCCTGATCCCCAGTTCTCCTTTAGATTTGTCTTTCTCCTTCATCCAGCTCAGGTCCTCCCTCTCCCTCTCCCTCTCCCCTACACAAACACACTCTGTTTTCCCTTCACTACCTGTCTCTTCACCCTACATGTTCTCTGGACCCCAAAATTTGTGCCTAACACCTCAGTTCCTCCCCCATGGTCCCTTCCCCGGTTATATGAGTGATGTGAGGAAGACTGTGCTTTTGCTGGCAGTGGAAAGTGAAGCAGCCAATAGTATAGTTCTCCCATGGCCTGTTCCTCTGTGAAAGATTCATCCTATTGTACCATTAATTTCATTACAGACATTTATTAGGATAATTTTAATCTCTCTCAATAATATTCCATTTATTCTGCTCAGAAGTAGGTGAGAGAGGTGATGAAAGGAGCATATATAAAGGTAGGAGAAATGAGAGGGAAGACCCTGCTTCTTTCTGATTTCCTCAGATCTGGATGACAAATTAGTAGCAAAGAAATAGATGATTGGTCCCTCTCTGTGGTCTCGGGCTTTCCTTGCTAGGAGTCATTCTCAAAGCTCACATTTGAGGGGGCGGGGGACAGGTGGAAGAGTCATGTTCAGTATGTGATCAGAGAGTACATGGAAGATAATGCTGATTGATTCATTATTATCTGTTTGAGTCTCAGGAAAAGAACAGCCATCATTCTCACCCAAACTTAATTCGGGTACACCTACCAGTCACTCAGATTCTGCATACCCTAATGTTCAGTCAGACTGGCTTTCATGCCACTGGAGAACCCAATATTCTCCCCTCCTTGACCTTTCCCTCATTCTGTCTGATTTTAGCTTCCCTCCATGTATACTAGTCAAGAAGAGAAGAGGAGACAGGGAAGAGAGACCTTTACCATTTTGTAGCTCATCATCAAGGATTTTTTCCCCCTCTTTTTTTGTCTTCTGTCCACAGCTGTGATGAGGGAGGCATGGGAAATCTATCAGACTGGTACATTCACTTGATGAAAACAAGGGTGACAAAAAGGTTCTTTTCCTTTTGAGATGGAATCTGAATGCTTACTACTCTTCTTTAATATGTCAAGTTGAAAAATACCTATTTATATTCAGTTTCTGTTTTCATAAATATGGGACTAGAAGGAAGATTACATGCCAGGAGCAAACAAAGAAATGTATATTTAAATATTTATGGACAAAAAAGTTCAGCATTTCAAGTTACTTCATGCAAATATTTCTTTTAGACAAGGAGTAACAGTCAAGAAAGCCAATATTTAAAACAACTCCAATTCATTAAAAAAATAAAAAAAAAACCATGAGAAGTGTGATTCTGTACCAGCTGGCAACTGGAATGTCAGCTGTTATTAGTATATTAAACAACTGAGCAGAGATTCTTTGACCTATGAAAAGTACAAAAAAGGTTTTGGGATTGTTAATAAACAGCAAAGCTTGTAGATTATTGGGAGACATTAAAATTTTGCAAACGAGTGTCTAGGGTGCATGTTGAGAAAAAAGAGAAAGTGGAGACCAATACAGTTGCTTATGATAATTACTGACATCCATCTTTCAAAACATGCTAAGTATTTTGTTGCTTACGTATTTTGCATATGTTGCTGTATTCCAAGAATCCCCTAAGCACTACATGATTCATAAATGTACACCTGTAATATCAAGACATTTGTTTCACTTTGCATAATAATCACTTTTGTTTTAATGGCTTATGATATAACATTTGCACATTTTCATTTTTAAAAAATCACCAAACTGTGCACAATACAATACTTAAGGAGGCTTAAGTCGACTTAATTTACTCCACGTCTACACTGGGCTTTCCTTAAGTAGACTTAAGCTGCTCCTACGCGGCTTATGTGGACCTTTTTAAGTCGACTTAATAAGGCCAAAAAGGGACCACGCCTACACTTGAAAAGTTGTCCACTTCTGTTAAATCTACTTCATAAGGTCCACTTTAAGTTGACCTCATTAAGTCAACTTTATAAAGTCGACTTAACTTTTCAAGTGTAGACAGAGCCAATGAGAAAAATAAAACTCTTGGTAGTAATGAAGGTATTATTTGCAAGAAGATTTCCAACATCACAAGCATCCACATCCATAGAAATAAGCCAAATAAACAGAATAATGTTAGGTGCATGAATGTTAGGCAGCTATTATCATAGAATCATAGAATCATAGAATAATAGGGTTGGAAGGGACCTCACGAGGTCATCTAGTCCAACCCCCTGCTAAAAAGCAGGACCACTCCCCCTAAATTATCCCAGCCAGAGTTTTGTCTAACCGAGCCTTAAAAATCTCCAAAGATGAAGATTCTACCACCTCCCTAGATAGCCCATTCCAATGCTTCACCACCCTCCTCGTGAGAAAGTTTTTCCTAATATCCAACCTTGACCTCCCCAGCTGTAATTTGAAACCATTGCTCCTTGTTCTGTCCTCTGTTACCCTCGAGAACAGCCTAGCTCCCTCCTCTTTGGAGCAACCCTTCAAGTAGTTGAAGGTTGCTATCAAATCTCCCCTCAGTCTTCTCTTCTGTAGACTAAATAAGCCTAGTTCCTTCAGTCTCTCCTCATAAGTCATGTGCCCCAGCCCCCTAATCATTTTTGTTGCCCTCCGCTGGACTCTTTCTAATTTGTCCACATCCTTTCTGTAGTGGGGAGCCCAAAACTGGACACAGTACTCCAGATGTGGCCTGACCAGTGTCGAATAGAGGGGAATTATCACATCCCTCGATCTGCTGGCAATACTCCTACTGATGCAGCCTAATATGCCATTGGCCTTTTTGGCAACAAGGGCACACTGTTGGCTCATATTCATCTTCCCGTCCACCATAACTCCCAGGTCCTTTTCTACAGCGCTGCTACTTAGCTGATCGGTCCCCAGCCTCTAGCAGTGCATGGGATTTTTCCGTCCTAAGTGCAGGACTTTGCACTTGTCTTTGTTGAACCTCATGAGGTTTCTTTCGGCCCACTGTTCCAATTTGTCCAAGTCTCTCTGGATCCTGTCCCTGCCCTCCAGAGTATCTACCATTCCCCCCAACTTGGTGTCATCCGCAAACTTACTAAGCACGCAGTCTATTCCATCATCAAGATCATTAATGAAGATGTTGAATAGAACCGGCCCCAGGACCGACCCCTGGGGCACTCCACTCGTTACCGGTTGCCAACCAGACATCGAGCCATTGATTCCTACCCGCTGAGCCCGTTGATCTAACCAGTTTTCGATCCACCTTACGGTCCACTCATCCAACCCATACTTCCTTAACTTGCCAACGAGAATGTTGTGGGAAACCGTATCAAAAGCCTTGCTAAAGTCAAGGTATATCACGTCAACGGCTCTTCCCGCATCCACAAATCCAGTCATCTCATCATAGAAGGAAATCAGGTTGGTCAGGCACGATTTGCCCTTGGTGAATCCATGTTGACTGTTCCTGATCACTCTATTTTCCTCCAAGTGTTTCAGGATGGATTCCTTGAGGACCTGCTCCATGATTTTCCCAGGGATTGAGGTGAGGCTGACCGGTCTGTAGTTCCCCGGATCCTCCTTTTTCCCTTTCTTAAAGATAGGTACTATATTTGCCTTTTTCCAATCCTCCGGGACCACCCCCGTTCGCCACGAGTTCTCAAAGATAATGGCCAGCGGCTCTGCAATCACTTCCCCCAACTCCCTCAGCACCCTCGGATGCAGTTCATCCGGCCCCATGGACTTGTGCACTTCCAGTTTCATTAAGTGTTCCCTAACCTGACTTTCCATCACTGAGGGCCACTCTTCTCTCCAGTCCGCGTTACCCCGTGTAGTAGCCTGGGAGCTGGCCCGCCCTGTGAAGACTGAAGTAAAAAAAGCATTGAGTACTTCAGCCTTTTCCGCATCATCCTCCACGAGGATGCCTGCCCCATTCAGTAAGGGACCTACACCACCTCTGATCCTTTTCTTGTTGCTGATATACTTATAGAATCCCTTTCTGTTATCCTTCACATCTCTTGCTAGCTGCAACTCCAATTGTCCTTTGGCCTTTCTGATTTGATCCCTGCAGTCCCGAGCAATATCTTTATACGCCTCCCTTGTCATCTGTCCAAGCTTCCACTTCTTGTAAGCTTCCCTTTTATGTTTCAGCTCCCCGCAGAGTTCCCTGCTAAGCCACGCTGGTCGCCGTCCACATTTGCTGTTCTTTCTGCACATCGGAATGTTATCTTCGTGTGCCTTTAACAAGGTTTCTTTAAAATACAGCCAGCTGTCTTGGACACCTTTCCCCTTCAGATCAGCTTCCCATGGGACCCTGCCCATCAGCTCCCTAAGGGAGCCAAAATCTGCTTTTCTGAAGTCCAGGGTGTGTGTTCTGCTTCTTTCCTTCCTTCCATTGATCAGGATCCTGAACTCTACCGTCTCATGGTCGCTGCTGCCCAGGTTGCCATTTACTTCTACTTCCCCGATCAATTCTTCTCTGTTTGTGAGCAATAGGTCTAGAGGTGCAAGGCCCCTAGGTGGTTCCTCCAGCATTTGTACTAGGAAGTTGTCTTCAATATTCTCCAAAAACTTCCTGGATTGCCTGTGCACTGCTGTATTATCTTCCCAGCAGACATCAGGATAATTGAAGTCCCCCATAAGAACCAGGGCCTGCGACGATCTGGAAACTTCTGTTAGTTGTCCATAGAACGCCTCATCCACCTCCTCTTTCTGGTCTGGCGGTCTGTAGCAGACACCCACCACAACATCCCCCTTGTTGCATTCTCCCCTAAACTTAACCCACAAGCTTTCAACCATCTTGTTTCCACTTTCATAGTGAAGCTCCGAGCAGTCGTACAGCTCTTTTACATATAACGCTACTCCTCCCCCCCTTTTTCCCTGCCTGTCCTTCCTGAACAATTTATATCCATCCATGGCAGTGCTCCAGTCATGCAAGTTATCCCACCACGTTTCTGTTATTCCAATTATATCATAGTTCCTTGTCTGTGCCAGTACTACCAATTCTTCCTGCTTGTTTCCCAGGCTCCTCGCATTTGTGTACAGGCACCTAAGATACCGGGCCCATTGCCCTACTTTGCCCTGTCGATTCTCCCTCCTGTCGCATCTTCCCCCTTGCAATTTCTTCCGGTGTCGTCCTTCCCCACTCACCTGAGGTATTATAACTTTATCAAGAAATAAACAATTATTTGACCCCTGCCCCCAGTTCCAACTACCCCCTCTTTTATTCCTGCTGTTACAGCCCCAGCATCCCCCAAGTTCCATCCCTTCCCCCAGGTTTCCCTCAGTTTCACTTACCTGTGGGTGTTGGTCATCTTCCCCCTTCGGACCTAGTTTAAAGCCCTCCTCACCAGGTTAGCCAGTCTGCTTCCAAATACGCTCTTTCCCTTCCTGGATAGGTGGAGTCCGTCTCTGCCTAGCAGTCCTTCTTCCTGAAACAGCACCCCATGGTCGAGGAAGCCAAAGCCCTCCTGGTAACACCATCTCCGCAGCCAGGCATTCACCTCCAGGATGCATCTGTCTCTGCTCGGGCCCCTACCCTTGACCGGGAGGATCGAGGAGAAAACCACCTGTGCACCGAACTCCTTCACCCGTGCTCCCAGAGCCCTGTAGTCACCTTTGATCTGCAGAGGGTCACCTCTCGCAGTATCATTGGTTCCCACATGGATGAGTAGCATGGGGTAGTAGTCAGAGGGACAGATAATTCTCGACAATCCCTCCGTAACGTCTCGGATACGGGCACCTGGCAGGCAGCATACCTCCCGAGAAGCCTTATCTGGGCGACAGATGGGTGCCTCCGTCCCCCTCAGAAGAGAGTCACCAACCACCACAACCCGACGTTTTCTCCTGGGTGTGATGGTTGTGATCCTCCCAACCTCGGGGGTGCACGGCTTCTCCTCTTCCATATCATCTCCCGTCTGTAGTGCTGCGTAGCGGTTCTTTACCACAACGGAGGGTGGGATGGGAGCAGGGGTGGAGCACTGTCTGCTGCCAGAAGTAACCAGCTGCCAGTGTCCACCCTCTGCTTGAGCCATCCCATCCTTCTCCGAGGGTGTGGCAGCAGTCCTTTGCCTCTGGATAGTTTCCTCATCCTTGCATGTTTCCTCATGGATGCTATCCAGGAACTTCTCCAGGGCATGGATACTCCTGAGCCTGGCCACCTCCTCCTGTAACTCCCCCACCTGCTTCCTGAGAGATTCCACCAGGAGACACCTGTCACATTGAATGATCTCCCCAGCCTGACCGTCTGAAAGTGGGAAATGCAGGCCACAGTCCTTGCAAGTCCACGCCAGGATCTGGGTAGAGATATCCATGGTCAGTATGTCTGTCTGGATACAGGCGCAGGTGGAGGAGACAGTAGTGGTGCGGGTCCTCTTCACCATAGTAACAACACAAACCACAAACTTCCTCCAAACTCCCCTGTTTGCAGTCCCTGTTCGCAAGCTCCCCCTGGTCGCTCAGCCACTGGCTTTTAAGGCCTTCTCTGCCTGGGTCAGCCCTTGCCCCTCGTTAAGCACACAGGGGAAGGGTGATCACAAGGCTGATTGAGCTGAGCAGGGCTGAGCAGAGAACAATGGTACAAACAGCCCCCAGACAATCACACAATCACAATCCCAACTCACACAGTAACTGACAATTCACAGAAATCACCTGTGGGGAAAAAAAGACACAAGCACAAGCACACACAGTCAGCAATTCACTCTCTCCCTTGCTTCTTCAGCAAGGGGATCTCCTTCGCCTCCTTCTCAGGGCTTCTCCTTCTCCTTCCCTCGCAAACTCCCCTGTTTGCAGTCCCTGTTCGCAAGCTATTCTTTATCTGTGTTATGTTTTTGTATCAGAAGCAATGGTACAGAAGAAAGTCGTGATTATGGTCATGGTTATATATTGGTTGGAAAAAGCTACATTATGTAAAGTATTGTATCTTATATGTAAACTGGAGAATATAGATGTGACAGTCTAGATCCTTGTAATTTGATGTGAGGGCCTACTCCTGCGAACAACTACGCACAAACTTAACTTTACATAAGATAGCAAGGGTTTACATGAACCATAAGCCATGTTGCTCACTCTTAAGGAAATGTGATTCTCAACATCTTCATGGAGAGTGCGCCTTTATAATTCCATTTGCCCTCCTCATTCCACAAGAAGTCTTTGGAAGTCTGGCGAGCTGATAATTCACTTACTACGAAAGAGATAATTATTCATAATATAGTTAACATATGACCATCTGATGCTGCTGACAGTGCGTGCTTATGTTACTAAGGCAATGAGGCCATTAATATAACTTAATTGGATTTGGCTATGGGGCTTAAAGGTCAATATGGGAACAATGCTGGAACAGAAACAACTAGCCTAGTGTGCTTAGATTATCACCCTAACCCTGCTGGCTCTCTGAAGAATGTGTTACCTATGGCTTATGGAAAACTCACATATGTATATATTTTGAAAGATGTGATGAGCTGAAGTTTTCATAATAGGAAAACTAATAAAGAAAAATACTAAGCCTGTCAATCTCTCCTTCAGCTATGATGGACAAAAAGTCCATGATTGTTAGGAGAAGAAGCTGCCACTGTGTCAAGCCAAGGTAATGATACATAATTTTCCTATCAGCAAGAAAACTGAATGAATTTGAAGTGTTAGCTCTTTACAAAATTACAAAAAAGTTCAAAATTTAGAAGGCAAAATTAATTGATTGAACTTGTTCCTACTGAAACCAATGGTTCAACAAGGGCATATTAGATCTACTGAATTTTCCCAAACAAGTAAAGAAAGGGGTCACAGAAAGTATATCAAATAGGGTGGGATTTTTCATAAATATATATTTCAGTTGCTTCTCTGATCATCAAGTAGCAAAATATTCTAATTTAACATTATTCTCTACTCTTATTTAACTTTTCAATTCCTAGTCCACCCTTTACCAATATCTGTGTTAGTTTTCTCTAGCACTTCCCCCTTCTTCTCATTATAGTTCTGTTCTTTTAAAAACTGTTTGTCCATTGTTGTATTTTGGAATCCCTCTCACATGTCCATGCTCAGATGAGGTCATTGGGTTGAGTTGAATGTGACAATGGAGGGAAATTATCAAAAAACTTCCATCATGTAGACAGGGCCAAAAAGTACTGTTGTGCAGCATGAAAGTGTGTAGTCTAGTTTAGTGTTTCTCAGCTTGTTCGTGTGTGTCCAATGTGGGTTGAGAGAATTAGTAACCCTCACCCACCAATGTAAAAAGCAAACCATCAAAATAAAAAAAAAAATCCTGAAGCAGCTAGAACACAGAAGCAGCAAAGAAAGGAGAAACTACTCTTATATCTTCCTAACCCTGTCACCACACCCTTCTCCCAGTAAGGTGCTTTTTCCAGAACCAATTCCCTTGACCTTGAGTTTGTTAGCTGGCTTTATGAATACTTTTGGAACAAATATATTCCTTTGTGTTTTCCTCATAATTTGTCTTTAAAAACACACATTTTTACAGATAAAATATTTCTTGTGTGGTTGTTCATAGAAAGCTAATAAAAGGGCTCTTTAGTATCACTGAAGAGGATCTGAGTGGTCATTTTTTAATTACATTTTGTGACTGCTTTTTCTGCAGAACTCACTCAGTTCTTATACCAAATAACTACTGGTTTTGGTCTGTACAATATATAAATGCCAGTCACCAGATGACAGAAGAGCAAATAATTACATAAAATGAAAAAAAAAACTATTTAGAAGAAAGCAGCTGTCCTCATGGGAATTCCTTTGGCTATGTCTATTCTTGCTAAAATTAGTTAGTTTGAACTAACTAATTCGAACTAATTTTAGTTAGTTCGAACTAACTAATTCGAACTAATTTTAATTAGTTCGAATTAGCTTAATTCGAACTAGGAAAACTTAGTTCGAATTAGCGATCCCCATTCATTTCAATGGCCGGTTAGTTCGAACTAAGAAATTAGTTCAAATTAACATGGCCACATTGGTTAATTCGAGCTAGTTAGTTCGAATTAACCCTTTAGTTTGAATACCCTATTCGAATTTATTAGTTCGAATTAAGGAAGCCCTTAATTCGAACTAACTAAAGCCTAGTGTAGCCATGGCTTTAGTTAGTTCGAATTAAGCCTCCTTAATTCGAACTATCTTGCCAGTGTAGACATAGCCACAGAGCTTGGTTCTCCTTCAGCATTGATAGGATAGAGTTAGTTTTACTGCTTTGGTAATGAGATTACTGATCCCCCTTGAAAAGGAAATTCTAGGGATACAGAAGCAGTGGCTGGATTTGTCTCACCATGTGTTCCTAAATTATGCTAGCTAAGCTATTTGCACCAAACTCATATAGAATAATAGCAAATCAATATATAAACTTACGATGCATCATTCTTCTCCCCAGTAATGTACCACAGATGTTCCAGAGAATCAAGTTATTTTCTACAATAGTTTGTATGTGTAGCATTTAAAAGGAAAGCTGTTGATAGTAAATATACTCTCGGCTGCACAGAAGCTATTCTCACTTACCCTTTCCTGTGGCCCTCACCTGATAACTTAAAAGGACACTGTTAGTAAGTGTGCTCTGCTTCTGCCTGAAAATGTGGTGCATACAGTAGTTACATATGACACCAACAGTGATCATAACTGAAAGAAGTTAGCAAGAAATAAGCCATATCTCGCTTTTTTTTGTTCTGACTGTTCAGTTAGTGTGTCTGAGGGCACTATATTCAGCAGGTTTCACTTTTTCCCTGTAAAGTTAATTCCTCTTATTTTGAATAGATTATTAATATGCAACTGTTAGAGTAATTAAAAAAAAAAAGACATACTGTGTAACAGAAAATATTATCTTTTATAATTAGTCAGTGTAAAAAAAAAAACCAACAAGATTGCAGCATCCCTTTCAGTCAAAAGTATCTGCAGACCACACCAAAAAACGGCCTCTGTTCTGCAAAAAAAGAGTCCCTGGCTGCTCTGTACAGTGTGGTACATTAATAACATCTTCTTTCCCCCTGGCCTCACAAACTTGTCTCTATTACGAGTCATGGCATGCCTGTATGGCAACATATGATTATTTTAAGTCTCTGCATTCAGTGAACAGAGATGTTATTCACATCACATGTCAGTTCATGTAGAACTTTCTATACTAGATGCTTGCTGGAAGTACATACTGGATAATAGGCAGCAGATACGAACCACGACTACTTGAAAAGGTGCAATCCATAAGTCCCTCTTGAACTGTTAGTACAGTTGCCTTTTTGTTCTAGGAATCATTGGAGTTATCTTGATGATAACCTTTCATGAGAGCACTAGTCGGTAGAAATTCCTCAGTCTCTGAGACACAACACACATATTCAAAGCTGTCCTCAAAGCTATTCCCTAAGTACTTTCCCTGTCTAACTGCTGCTGGGAAGACAGCTTCTTTCATCATGTTATTAACTGAAATCTGCCCTTGCATGGATTACGCAAGGATGGAACTGTTTTTTGTGTGTGTGTGTGTGTGTGTGTATCCTCCTTCTCCCCCCACTGACAAAGACAAATCATAATCTGACCCTTAGTGTTAAGAAACAGTGTTTCCAGAAACAATAGAAATATACCAGTTTAAGCCTAGAAGGAACATCCTTAATGATTCTCTTTCTCTCAGGCTTTTCTCATACTAAAATGACTACAGTTTCTGACAAAACCAGTGGCAAACATGTGCATCTTAAAGAATGTTAGTTCAACTAATATTAGTTCAACTAGTTCAATTACTTGAGTCCTTTCTCAAAAACATCATCCTTCAATACTTGTCCCCACTTACTATGAGAGAGAGCCTCACATCCCTTCTTCTCTTTTCTTTGAGTCATGTTCCTGACTACCAAAGTGAGCTGACAGTTCGACCTCCAGATATGAAATCCTAAATTTAGTGGCTTTGTTTAATAGAAAGACTTGACTCAGACTGATTTGTTAGAAAATTGCATAATTGAATTTTTCTGGCTATTTGCTTCGGAAAACACTTTCATCAAGAATTAGGTAATTAAATTATTACCAGTCCTGTGTATTCTTTAATAAACTTTCATCTTTTATAGTGTTCAATTAAAATAATATTCCTTTTGTACCGGAGCAAATATTTCTATTTCATTGAAAGCCAAGGCCTCCCTCTGCACCACCTGTTTGGTCATTTAAGATCTACTTATTTTTATACAGTGAAATTGTAGCTTTCACATTTAAAATGTTATTGGATCTTTTGAACATTATGAAGCTTCAAATCAGTTTTTTTTGTGGAACTGCATTGTCCCTAAATTCTGAGTATTAAAAGCTATTGCTGACTTACTCTACATTTACCAACTTACTAATATAAGATGGAACTAACAAAAAGGTAGCATTATCACATTCACTGATTTTTATTTTATCATAAATATATCTATAACTAAAATCTTTAATAAAGGTAATGACATACTTTCTATAGTGCTTAGAGTCAAACAAGGTTAACTGACCTTGGTATAAAGTGGTAATACTTAAGAGGCCTTTAAAGATTAGGACCTTAGAGATAACAGTCATTTTAACACTCCAGGGGAAAAAATTCTCCCATTATTGTAAGATTATTTAATGGGAATTTTGAAGCACATAAAGGAGAAGGGAGAACACAGCTGTTTTTTTCTAACCATCATTCTCTTTCTTCCCATGTACAAAGCCAAAGCTGGCCTTCTTAAACAAAAATATAAAAACCTGTTGCTTGGCTGAGCTTGATGATTTGGCAATGGGATTTTTACCATTGATCTCAGATCACAGAATGATACTAACAAAAACTACAGGCAGTTTACACAATGAAGTTATTCAAATACATATAATTGTGGTGTAATTATTCAATATTTGCAAGCTCTGGAAACTTAATTAGAAGAGTTTTCATCTCCTATGACAAGCAGAACAACATCAAGTAAAATATCATGTGATTGTTGAACTATAGTTGTATGCACACATGGTCCTCTAGTGATGGTTACAATTATAGTGCTAATTGCTATACAAGATGCTTTTTGGCCGAGACTGTCCAGAATCCTTAAGACAGAGTTGGTTTGATGGTTAAGACAGAGTTTGGTTTTGGAAGTGGAAACATACCTATGCCCTAGTGGAAATATATTGTTGAGTAATTTTTTTGTTTGTTTGGTGGGTTTTTTGTTTTGTTTTACAGAAGTTCACATTCTATAAATACAAAGTTGGGAATATATGCCCAGATCCCTGCCATTTTAAAATTATGTTTTTAGGAAGGATAATCTCCAAGCCTATGTCTACACTAGCAATTTAAGTCGATTTAAAGAGGCTTAAGTCGACTTAAATTAAGCCATGTCCACACTAGGCTTTCATTAAGTCGACTTAAGAAATTCCTTAAGTCGACTTAATGAAAGCTTAAGTCAGCTTTATAACTACCACTCATTAGGTTGATTTAACCCTTAAGTCAACTCCTTAAGTCGATTTAAGGACGGTGTGGATGTGGAGTAACCCTTCAGTTGACTTTATTAAGTCAGTTAAGGGTGGTTAGGTCGACTTAACAAAGTGGACTAAGTCGACTTAAAGTCAACCTTATTAAGTCGAATTAACAAAGTCGACCTAACTTTTCCTAGTGTAGACATAGCCCAAGATTACGATATAAGGTACAAACTTAGCTATTGTTCTTACAGGAAAAGGACTTCATGTATAAAATTCAGCCAATATACTATAAGCGTGACTACTCAATAATTTTGTGAAAACTAATAAAAGACTAATAAAATTTCTAGCTTTCAAATACATTTGCAGATCGTTAATAATCCAGCACACTTGTCAAAATAGGGTCTGATTTCTGGACCTCCCACTATGATATAATTAACTTGAATGTACTTGTTCTACATCACAAAGAAAAAGGTGGGAAAAGTGATGTAACTGCAATTCATCTAGTACAAGTTTTCTAAAACCCCTTTCTTATGGCTGACTTCACACACTGATTAATAGACACTTTCAACTTCAGATTTTAATTAACAACTATAAAAGCAGTCAGCTGTAGGCCAGGAATGTGTTGGTGACAACAACAAAAAATGCCATTATATAGTAGGAAGATCAAGCACTGTACAAATTTAATGTGAAACCATGTTAAGTAGATCCATATGCTTGTAATAAACATAATTCTGAGGTCTACATGGTTTCAATGGGAATACTAAAATAAAGTAAAATGTCAATTAAAGTCAGGTGAAAATGGTTTTAATTCAGAGAACACCTACTGAATTTCAAAGTGAGTGAAAATGTCAAAATAAGACAACTTTATACATAATGATTTGAGCATTCAGATTGTGTTGTAAATACTAATTGCTAAATTAATTATGTTGAATCTGAAGAATAGTTTAGTATGGGTTAGATATATGCTAATATTTTATAACAAATAAATTTCCAAGAACTTTTGATAGTTTGTTAGATACTGGTGCCATAGTGACTAATTTTAGTTTTTTCAGGGGTCAGAAAAAAAAAGACAACAGCCTATATCAGAAATATTGTTACAAAGAAACAACCCTGATGTAAAAAATCAACAGAAATTAACTCGTGTGCTTTGGTCACATTAAGCAAAAAGAGAAAAATATCCTTGAGAAAGTTGTCATGGAAGAAATAGTGGTGAGTCACTATTACAGAGGACAATCAGCAAGGAGACATATGGGTGGTGTATGGTAGATTAATGAAGATCAGCTGCTGAGTGATCAGAATTATTGATGGATTGTAAAGCCTTCCAAAAACTCTGCTATGATGTTACTGATATTTAGATATGAATAAACTGATTTACTTACATACTTAATCAGGGACCCGAAAGACCTTAGTCCATAAGATCCATGTGCTATAATACTTATTAAGGCCCAGCTCACTGGATTACGCTATAAACCTGCTAATATCTTATCTATGGGGATCTAATGTAGTTCCAGGGATAAACACAGACCTTGTAGAGCTCTGTAATCCCTCATATCCCAATTTAATTGGCGAATTCCTCCTACTAGAACTACCTTGCCAACCAAAAAGACCAACATCCCTACGATCAAATGCAATATCATCTTCCTAATACAGAGGGGTAATAAGGCAGAGAATGCAATGCAGCAGACAAAAGAAACATTGAAGCAACTTACATAATCAGCTGTAAAATATGAATCTCTGGGCTGGCACATGGCAATGTGGGCAATGCAGAGAGAAGAGAGAGAGATCTAAAGAGATCCTCCCATTCAGTAAGAGAGTGGTGGCAGGCTGCCTAGCCGCTGCTGACTGGGAACCCTTTAAGATCTAGTGGGGAATAAGTAATCTCCCAACGTAAAAAGTAAAGCTATAATTGACTGAAAAGGGTGCATACCCCTGCAGTCCTCCATAGCAAGTTCTACCTTGGGGTAACTAGGGAAGATTTCATTACAAAATCCAAAGGACACAGAATGCCGTTAGTTTGGGATTTGTTTAAGAAAAAAAATAAATCCATTCTTCAAAGCAGATTGGTAATAGTTTGCAAGTCTTTCAAGAAAACTTGAGTCTGGAGTTGAGTAAACCTTAGCCCAACTGTGATCAACCCATGTGAAACAGTGTGTAGGCGTCAAATGAGATTAAATGCAACAATAGCAATTAAGTTTTACCTGGAAAGTTAAGTTTATTCAAATGCAAAGTTAAAAAACCAAAAAGCAAAACAGAAAACAAAGTAATCCAAGTTAGGTGTATATGAATCTAGCTAAATACAAAAATGGGGATATTTCATATATGAACAGACAGCTGATTTCCACAGTGCTGTAGCCATCACACCAAGCATAGTACAGCCACAGAAAAAGACAGAAAATTACAAAGTAATTGCTATTTATTTGTGGTATATTACTCCAGGCATTTTGCAGCTACAAAATCTGTCATTGGATTTTACAAGTAATTCTTCAGCCTGAACTCTAATCTGCAGAGCCCTTTGCCAGTATTAGCTCTTACTATTCCAGCAGCCATTGTATTTGTCAGTCTGAAGGGGATAACTTAGAAGACTTTCTGTTTTCGTCTGACGAAGTGGGATTTTCTCCCACGAAAGCTCATGCAATTAATAAATCTGTTAGTCTTTAAAAGTGCCACAAGACTCTGTTGTTTTAGGATGGTCATGATGTCTGTCCTTTCTATTTATACTTTTCTATTATACAAAATTCCATGCTCTACAGTGTTAGGAGTAGTATAAATGCCAAGCCAGATAGCAAGAGAGATTGAATGAGTATGTATTTACATTACTGTAATCACTATAAGGTGAGGAAATAGCAGTACATAGAAAAATATAAACAGGAAGAACAGTCACAGCTAACGTAGAATAAAGAGGAACTTCTTTGTAGTGTTTTGAAGAATGTTCAGTCATCACAAGTAGGAAGTTTCCAAAATCTTCAACTGCTCCCCAGATGTAAGGGTTATATTAAATTGTGAAAATGCCCTGTGCTGGATATATTAAACTAGGGCTGAGAGAATTGTCTGATCCCAAATGAAAACGTATTCAAACCACTCTTAGTTTCAGTTCAGCATACATTCATGAGCTTTGTCCATGCTAAAAGTTTGGCAAACATGGGCTAAGAGTTGCACAGTTGAAAAACCACTGAATGTATTTTCCTCTTGTCAGCAACCATCTAACAGTCAGTTTTTCTTGTAAAAAATATCAAAAGGAAGAGAAAACCATGCAGAATATTATTGGAAAGGGATAGCTAAGATGGATTTTTCTTGGAGTTTTGCATAATGGAATCAAATCTCCAACAGAATATGCAAGATTGTGTCCATTTACAGTCCCTGAAAATAGACAACATTGTTCTATGTCCCAACTATTTAACAAACCAAACCCTAAAAAAGGTGTCCTTTATATTGTGCAAAATCAAAGAACACTTCAGAGAATTTATCCAGTAACTATAGCACAGCAAGCAACTACTTCAAAGAGGAATTGAATGTTAGAGAAAGTGACAGTGAGTGAGTGGAATAGCGGATGTCATTTGCTCATGTAGGTGGAGGGAGATAATATCCTTTATTTTGTGTGAGACTAATCTCAGGTTATCTGGCCTCTAGTTACCTGGGTCATCCCACTTGTCTTTTGAATATTGGCACAACATTACCACTCTGTTAGTCTTCTGGAATTTCCTTGATTCTATACAATTTATTAAAAATTAGCATTAGTGGAGGAGAGATCTTTTCAGCCAACTCTTTTAGGATTAGTCTGTGAAAGTTATTAGGACTGATTATATCAAACTGTTTATCACTAGCAGATGTTTCCAGTGATGAATAGACTGGAAAGTGCTTCATCACACTTAAATGATACTAGCACATCATCTAGAATTTTTCCAAATACAGGACAGAAATCTTTATTCAACACCTCTGTCTTTTTCTGTGTCATTAAAAAATTTACCGTCACCATCTAGTAATGACCCTATGCCATTGCTAGGATTTCTTTAACTCCAAAGTCAGTAGTGTACTTAGGTCTGCCAGTCAAGGAATTTCCGTTGATATCTTTAGTTTCCTTATTAATTTTCTTCACTTCATAATTTCTGATTTATATCAATAAGTATCTATTTCCCCAATTTTTCCATTTGTTATATATCACTTTTTTATTTCTGATTACCACCTTTACTTTATCACTGTGCAAGGATTAGCGTTTAGTCAAAGTTTTCCTCTTCCTTGATTGTGGAATCATGGCTTTTTGGACCTCTAATAAACTTCTCTTAAAGAATCCTGAATTTTCATTTACCTTTTTCTGTCTAAATTTTTCTTACCAAACAATTTTGCTCATAATTTTCCCTTAGTTTTGCTTAGTTAAACTTTTTGAAGCATCAAATAAATATGTTACCGGTTGGGATTCTCCTTTGTTTGTCAGGATAGAATGTAATTAGATCAACATCACTAGACACTGAACAATCATCAATATACAGTCCAATGATTAATTAATTTTATCCATCATAATAAGACCCAAAATAATGTTCTCAGCTTGGATGTAATATTTTTGGTGTTAGAAAATTATCGTCTATATTTTTAGAAACTTTAATGCTGTTATACTACTCACTGCATGAGGCTTAAGCATATGTCTCCCAAACTGGTTGAGGATCAGGCCCTTAGTACTGTGCAGTTTGTTGTACTCATTATTAAAATTTTCCATTAAGAATAAAGAGGGCAGAAAAGAAGGAAAAGGTCATTAGTATAAATGAGAAATTTCCAGCTAAATGGTATATTTTCTAGCAGACTTCACGTGACCCAGAGTCAAAATACCTATTGCTCAGAACTCTCTCAAAAGCACCTGCAAGCAGGCAGCAGAGAAATCTAACCTGTCAATTTCCCAAACAGTGGTCCGGAAAACAAACTACAGTTACCCTAGACTGATTGCCTGCAACAAGACAAATAATTTGTCAGAGATGAAAAAAGAAAATACACGAGGATCATGAGGGAAACTGCTGTGTTACTCTTATTCTTTGTTATTTACCAAGTGTCCTGTTAAGAAAGATACTAAGCATGTGCCTTACTAGGCACAAGAATCCTATAGAAGTCAGTGTGACTACTCATATACTAAAAAATTAGGTTCTTACCATGAGTAATATGACACATGACCCTGTACTTTACTGAATTGGGGCCTAAATCTCCAATAGACTTTAAAGAGTATTCAGAACAGACATTGGAGAGGTTTTCTATAGCCTTAGCCATAAGTGTTGGCCAAATGATGCTTTTTAAAAAACTATACGGTATTCTTTGAAGATAATTTTCTATGCCAATATTTTCCTCTGCTCTAAGTGATTGTAAAGCAGGTACATATTTCCTTCATTTCCAGGTACAGTTAATTATCAGCAGTAGAGATGGGTCAAGAGAAGAAGAAGAATTCACAAGGGTTTGGAAAACAAAACCTGCCAAAACTTACAAAAAAGTATTATCAGCAATGAGGTTTTTTGATCAGCTCTAATAATTAGAATCACTGCCATTTCAATTTGTAATGCCAGCTGGCCTGTCTGTCGGAGTATTTAATAGCAAAGATCTAGATGGGCTTATCTGCTGGCTCTATGTCTGTGAAGCTGGAGGAGTTTTTGCTTAATCAAAAAACATTATTTATACAGCACCATGTGTGCAAGGTACTTTAAAAAGACAACTAAAAGCATCCATTTCTCTATGGTTTCAATTAAAACTTGAATATACTTCATAACAATATCCAATATCACCTTCACCTTGACAATGTTTCACATAAGCTTCTTAGATTGTTATTTTTTCACTGTTGTATTCCCTAATATATCTTAAAGTTGAATTTAATATTCCTGAAACATGCTTGGTTGACACCCTTAGAGACTGAATTCCTCTTTTCAGAAAACAAGTTCAAAATGGGCAGCAGTTTTCAAATAACCCCCCAATGAACCTCTACTGTGATTTTGAAGGATAACCTCTAAGTGAAAGAAAGTATCTCTCTCTCTCTCTCTCTCTCTCTCTCTCTTTTTCTCTCCAATCCTTGTTCCCTCTACTGAGGATGGTATAAAGTACAGCAACTATACCGAGTGCGAGTGTTTTTTGTATTTTGAATGTATTTCCTCTGGGCTGTGAACACCAATTCATTCAGATTCCACTATACAGCCATGAATTTTCTCCCATGAAAGCTCATGCGATAAATAAATTTGTTAGTCTTTAAAAGTGCCACAGGACTCCTTGTTTGTTTTGCTGAACTAGACTGACACAGCTACCACTTTGGAACTTGTATTGCCCCATCACATGTCTAACCAGATTGTTCCTCTTCCTTAGCAGACATTAGAAGTGTGTGAATATCTTAAAACAGAATGCTGTGAATTCATATCAACAATTACAAGCACTTTCACTTGCTTTTCATTAATATTTCCATTTTATGAAACCATTCTTTTTCTCCAGGTTTTAGACATGAAGGTATTCTTGTCCTTCCCTTGCCACTTCATAAACAGCTATGGCCCACACCCATTCCTGCGTCTGCATAGGGCTGGATTTCTGGGGAGTCAATCCAGGCAAACACTGGGGGTATGGTTTTTATTGTTAGGGACAAAAGAGAAAATAGAATGTTTGAAGTAAAATATTTCAGGTATTTTGTATGTGAAGAAAGGATTTGAAGATGCTACCACTGATGACAAAGAAATGGTGGAAAACTTAGAAGAACCTGCCCTCAAGGAAACTCATATTCATCTATTCTTAGAACCCTGCAGATCCACAGATATCCATGGATGCAGATATCTACTGACCCATCGCTGAGGACTGGGGCTCAGATGCAGATACTATTTTTATCTGCTCACGGAGAGCTGCCGTGCAGAGAGTCCCATTGCTCCACCCAGAACATCTGATTGGTTCATCTGCAGCCCTGGATGAATCCAGAGACCAGCAGACTCTGCCCAGAGGAACTCTGCCCACAGTTGTGATCAGACAAGGGAACGGAAATAGGCCCCATAGTTGCAGAGACCCCCAATAGTCAACCTTCTCTCCCTGGTTTTGTAGATAGCGACCTTGGTATAGGTCAGGAGGAGGTTGATGAGGAGGTCCGATGACTTTGTGGGGCCATGGATAGGATGTGCATACAAAAACAAGAGGGGGGAGAAGTGAAGCCAGAACCTCAGTAAGAGGGGCTGCAGGGAAGAGGGGCTGCAACCTGGCACATGCCCCAGAAGAGGGACTGCAACCTGGCTCATTCAAGACATGTGTGTGCTAGGGTCTCCCTGGCTGCATCTACACTGGAAAATTAAGTCGACTTAAGCTTGCTTAAGTCGATTTAATTTACCCTGCATCTACATTATAGCTTTCTTAAGTCGACTTAAGCAGCTTTCTTAAGTCGACTTAAGCAGCTTGCTTAAGTCGACTTAAGCAAAATAAAGACAACTGAATGAAAATTCAGTCGACTTTATTAAACCTCCTTTCCACTAGACTTAAGGCTTCAGTTGATTCCCTAGAGTCGACTTAAGCTAGTGTAGCTGTGGGGTAGCCCTAAGTCGACTTAGGGCTACCCCAGGGCTACACCAATGCCCTCCCTGCCGGGGGGGCACAGGGGGAGCCTGGCATGCCCCTCCACAGGGCAGAGCCCTGCCCACACTGCCCCTATGGCCTGCCAGGGTCCCTGACCCCCTTTGCCCCATTGTACCTATGTACAATGGGGCAAAGGCTGAGCCCCCTGGCATTGGGCAAGGGGTGCCCCTCCCTTCCCCCGTGGACCTCCCCTAGGTCCCCCTAAGCCCCTAGAAGTTGACCTAGACATCCAGTGTGGACGCTCTAGGTCGACTTTCTGAGTTCCCCTTTAAGTTGACTTTAATTTCAAGTGTAGACACACTGTCAACTTAAAGTCGACTTAGTTAAATCGACTTAAAGTCGAATTAAATTAACAAGTGTAGACACAGCCCCTGATGCCATAAAAGGGGCAGGTGTCGAGGCGAGGGGTGAACCACATCAAGTACATGCCCATGTCCACGCCTCTGTGGAGGAACCACCAACTAATGTCCCCAGCGGGCCTTGGAGTCAAGGTGGCATAATAGGCTGGCCCACCGAGGGTCCTCACCCTCAGCTCTTAACCAGCCCAGATTCAGTTAACTTTCAAAAGACACAGAATCACAGAACTGAAGGTTACTCACTTGTGCAGTAGCCAAGGTTCTTCGAGATGTGTGTCCCCGTGCTGCTCCACTCAAGGTGCGCTGGCGCCCCGCATCTTCGATCGGAGATTCTACAGCAGAGCCCCTGGGACCGCGTGCGCGCGTCCCCAGCAGTGCGCGGGTGTTCTAATGCCCCTGTAGGGGCGCGTGCCCGGTCCCAACCCCTCAGTTCCTTCTCCGCCTCAGAGTATAGTTATATAAACCCGTACTCCGAAGCAGAGGGGAGGTAGTGGAGCAGCACAAGTGAGTAACCTTCAGTTCTGTCTTCGAGTAGTGTCCCCATGGTGCTCCACTCAAGGTGAATACCAAGCAGTACCCCTAATTGGAGGGGGGTTCTTCGGAGTTTGAGCTTTGAGCAGCTTTCAACACAGATAGGCCAATTGCCGTGTCAAGTGCAGACATCTGCTCCACAGCGTAATGTTTTACGAAAGTGTCCGTTGAGGCCCACGTTGCTGCTTTGCATATGTCTAGCAGAGGAACATTGTCCAGAAAAGCCCTAGACGTCGCTATAGACCTGACAGAGTGTGCTCTTACAGGGCCAGGTGGGACCGATTGGCTGTGTATACATGAGGACACCCATTTTGATATTCTCTGTTTGGAGACTGCAGTCCCCTTTGTACGCTCGGCTATTGATACAAACAATAAGGGAGATTTCCGAAACTCCTTTGTCCTTTCTAGATAGAATGCAACTGCTCGCCTCACGTCCAACGAATGGAGGGTAGACTGGTGAGGGTCCGTGTGAGGCTTCGGGAAAAAAACTGGAAGATATATAGTCTGATTTATGTGAAATGTGGACGAAAACTTGGGGAGGAATTTAGGATGTGGTCTAAGCGAGATTTTGTCCTTATAAAAAAACGTGTAGGGCGGGTTCGCCATGAAGGCCCCAAGCTCAGAGACGTGCCTCGCTGACGTTATCGCTACCAGGAAAGCTACCTTCATCGACAAATAGAGTAACGAACATGTGGCCATAGGTTCGAATGGGGGTTGAGTCAATGCCCGTAGGACCAGGGTGAGGTCCCAGGGCGTAGCCGGGGGTTTCACTTCCGGGTATAAGTTATGTAGCCCAACCATGAACCTTTTAACCACCGGATGGGTAAAAACTGTCTTATTCTGCTATTGCTCGTGGAATGTCGATATAGAGGCCAGATGTACCTTTATGGTGTTAATTGATAAACCTGTCAATTTTAGTGTGAGTAGATATTCCAACAGAGTCTCTACAGACGCCACTTGCGGATTCATCCCTTCCTGATGGCACCACTATACGAATCTACACCATTTTTGCAAATACGTCCTCCTGGTAGTTGGTTTTCTACTGTTCAGGAGAACGTGTTTAACCGATTCTGAACAACATCTCTCTAATGCATTGAACCATTCAGGGTCCACGCCATGAGATGTAACCTGTTTAGCTGGGGATGCATCAACTGGCTCCTGTTCTGAGTCAGCAGGTTCTGCATCAAAGGGAGTGTTATCGGACGTTCCCTGGACATTTCCGTCAAGTGAGTAAACCATATCTGTCGTGGCCAAGCTGGTGCTATCATTATTACCCTGGCCCTGTCTTGTCTTATTTTGAGTACGGTTCTCATAATCATTGGAATTGGCGGGAAAGCATACATCAGGGTACGGCTCCAGTCCAGGAGGAACGCGTCGCCTATTGATCCCTTGCCTATTCCTGCCCTGGAACAGAATCTCTTGCATTTCCTATTCACAGGAGTCACAAACAAGTCCACTTCTGGAAACCCCCCTGATGGAATACCCATTGAAGAACGTCCTCGTCTATCTCCCATTCGTGATCTTCTGTGAACCTTCTGCTCAGGTCGTCGGCCATAGTGTTTAGGATGCCAGGTAAGTAGATCGCTGACAGGCGGACATTTTGCGCAATACACCAATCCCAGAGTTTGACTGCCTCTGCGCAGAGGGATTGAGAACGTGTGCCCCCCTGTCGATTTATGTAATACATGCAGGCCATGTTGTCTGTCTGAATTTTTACTACCTTGCCTTCTATATGTGGCAGGAAATGGCGGCATGCATTCCGTACTGCTCGGAGCTCCAATACATTGATATGTAGTGTTCTCTCCTGTACCGACCATTTGCCCTGGGCCATGAGGCTCCCCAAATGTGCGCCCCACCCCAGGAAAGAGGCGTCCGTGGTGATCAGTTCCGAAGGAGGTTGCGGTCTGAAGGGAACGCCACGTAGAAGGTTGCTTGGAGACGCCCACCATTCCAGAGTCCTCTTTACTGAGTTTGGTACTGATACGGTAAGATGTACCGGGTGTTTGCGTGGTCTGAAAACGGTTGTTAACCATACTTGTAAGGGACGCATGTGCAGTCTCGCATCCTGTACCACATAAGTGGTTGCTGCCATATGTCCCAACAGTTGTAGGCATGTTCTCACCGGGAGCGTGGGGCTGACTCATAAGGTAAGTATCAGGCCCTGCAGTCTCGAATCTTTCTTTTGGTAAAAAAGCCTTGCCCACGGTGGTATCTATGCCTGCTCCTATAAACTGTATCTCTTGAGTTGGAATTAATATGGATTTTTTGTAATTTATCAGAAGTCCCAGCGAGTGGAACAGAGTCTGCGTCGTAGCCACTGCCCACACTGCTCTCTGTTGGTTGCGAGCTCGTAGCAGACTGTCGTCCAGGTATGGAAAGATTGACACTCCCAATTTGCGCAGATGGGCACTTACTGTTGTGAGCACCTTGGAGAACACTCTTGGTGCTGTGCAGAGTCCGAATGGTAGAACCGTATATTGGTAATGTTGGTTTCCTATAATAAACCGGAGAAATTTTCTGTGAGCAGGATGAATCGAGATATGAAAATAAGCATCCTGTAGGTCGAGGGAAGCCAGCCAGTCCCCTTTTTCTATGGAAGGAAGGATTGTAGAAAGGGTCACCATTTTGAACTTTTGTGATTTGACCTGTTTATTTAGTTTCCTGAGGTCTAATATGGGTCTCCATCCTCCTGTTTTCTTCTGAGTTAGAAAATATCGAGAATAAAACCCCTTGCCCCTGAAGTTCTCGGGTACCGGCTCTATGGCACCCCTTTCGAGGAGCTTGTTCACTTCCTCTTGTAATAGATGTACGTGAGATGGGTCCCTGAAGAGGGACGGGGAAGGGGGTTGGGAATGGGGTTTTGTAATAAATGGGATGGTATACCCCATATTGATAATTTCTAAAGCCCATTTGTCTGATGTAATACTTTGCCACTGGGCATAGAATGGGCACAATCTGTTTTTGAATAATGGTGATGTTGTTTCTGGGCCTTCCAGGCATACAGGGAGGCTGTGCAAACCCTCGACCAACTCCTCAAATCTGCGGCCTAGGGGGCGCTGATTGAGGATTAGAGAACTGATGCTGATTGGGGCGTCTCCGGCGTTGCCTCTGTTGATTTGGCCTGCCCCGGGCACTGTCATATCTTCTGTTACTTTGATATTGTGGGTACCTGGGTACAGAAGGCTGATTCCTAAAATTTCCTCTTCTTATTGTAGGTGCATAAATCCCTAGGGTGTGAAGGGTAGCTCGTGAGTCTTTCATCATATGCATGGTGTCATTTGTCCCTTCTGCGAACAGTTTTCCCTTGTCAAAGGGCAGATCCTCAATAGATGCCTGTAACTGTCTTGGTAAGCCCGCTGAATGAAGCCAGGATGCCCGTCTCATCACTACAGCAGTAGCCACTACTCTAGCTGCTGTATCTGCCAAATCCAATGTTGCTTGGAGAGCTGTCCTTGATATCAAGTGACCTTCATCAATCAAAGACACAAATTGTTGTTTCCTATCCTCCGGTATGTATTCAAGAAAGTCTGAAATTTTTGAGTAGTTGTCATGGTCGTAATTGGACAATACCGCTGCATAGTTTGCCACTCGTAATTGTAAGGTGGCAGAGGTGTAAATTTTTCTCCCCAAGGCATCCATCCTCTTGTCTTCTTTATCATGCGGCGTTGACCTCAGTTGATTCTGTCTCGATCTTTGATTAGCTGCGTCGATCACCAATGAGTTCGGTTGAGGGTGGGAAAATAAGAACTCGTTCTTCTTGGGGTTTACAAAATATTTCTTATCCACTCTTCTGGAGATGGGATTCACCGAGGCTGGTGTCTGCCATATACGATCTGCAGGTTCCATGATCCCATCATCCATAGGTAAGGCCATCTTAGAAGAAGTAGAGGTTTGAAGAATCCGGTATAATTTGTGACTCGGTGTGGTCAGCTCCTGGAGGGGAATCTCCAGGGCTTCTGCTACTCTTTCGAACAGCTCCTGGAACTGCTTCATGTCATCTCCTGAAATAGAAGAGGTCTGAGCCACTGCTTCTGGGGACGACGTGGCATTCAGAATAGAATCCCCTTCATCCGGATCTGCATCATGGATTGAAGACTCCACAGCCTGAGGAAGCTGCAGAGACACCGAGTCTCTACGTCTTGGGGCTGGAGCCCCTACCCTCTTTGAGGTTGACGGTCGGGGATCAGGTGCTGAGTACTGCGATTGTACATCCCATTGTCTCCAGGGCATGCCGTAATGGGGTGGTCCATACCACGGAAAGGGGGGCCATCCGTATTCTGTTCCCATGGCGTTCCACCCTTGAGGACATCGTTGTGCTTGTTTGGAAGCTTCAGGTGAACTGCCAGGCAGTTCCTCCCCCTGATCTTCCTCTGAGGAGGAAGCTGACAATAGGAATCCACTTGTCTGCCCTGGAGAAGCTGTTATCCCCCTTGGTGATAAAGGAGGGGAGAGGGAGGGCAATTGTTTCTCCTCCCTGCAGTGCCTAGTCTTCTCCTTCCTCTTCTTTGGAGGAGGAGAAGCTGTTACTGTTGCTGCAGCTGCTGGTGCTGAGTTAGTGTGCAGCGCCCCTAGAGGCCGATGCTTCAACGGCACCGGTTGCCGTCTCTTTAAAGCAGGGGCTCGTGGCTTTGCCCGTGCTGTCAGCTGTTCTCCCCCGGTCGGCACCGTCCCACAAGAGGCAGGCGGTGCTGCCGCACTGGTCATCGGCACTTTGGCCAGAGGCTCTGTCGGTGCTGGCATGGGGAGCTGCTCGGCCGTTATGGCCGTTAATGGTGCCGCGGCTTCTGTTGCTGCCGGCGTCTCCATTTTCTGCTATTGGGGTATGTCCCTAAGGACTGTCCCCACTCCACATGATTTTTTGCCAGTGGGCTTGGCAGTATCTTTTTTAATCTGATACCTCACTCCCTTCTCCGAGCCCAGAGGAGAGGAGTAGATTGGCAGTCTGTTTGATCCGCCGGGGTGTCCCGGATCAGAGGCAGGTCTCAGTGCCTCCTTCATGAGGATCAATTTCATTTTCAACTCCCTGTCACGTCTGGTCCGCGACTTTAAATTTTTACAGTCCTGGCAGGACCGAGGCAAATGGCCCTCGCCAAGACAGTGGATACACTCCGCATGGCCATCGGATGCTGGCATGGCATCTCTGCACTTCGTGCAGCATTTAAACCCCAGAGTGGCTGTCATCGCCGCTTCTCTGGTTTCGCCGGAATAAAAGGTGTTTTTTTTTTTTTTTTTAACTATGAAAGCTAAGTTAAAATTATGAAAGCTAATCTAAAACTAACACTAACTACTAACTAGACAAACTAACTACACTACTACTAAACGGGCTGTCAGAACTGCTGTATGCTCCGCCTTAGACCAGAGGCGGTTAAGAAGGAACTGAGGGGTTGGGACCGGGCGCGCGTCCCTACAGGGGCGTTAGAACACCCGCGCGCTGCTGGGGACGCGCGCATGCGGTCCCAGGGGCTCTGCTATAGAATCTCCGATCGAAGATGCGGGGCACCAGCGCACCTTGAGTGGAGCACCACAGGGACACTACTCGAAGACAGAACCAAAGTTGTTCCGAGGTCAACCAATGAGCAGGAGCCAGCCCGGACCCCACCCTTTCTCCTCCCCTTGCCACCAATAAGCTAGTCTAGGAACAGCTTGCGATGCCATCCAACAGCTAAGTGGTCCAGATGGGCTGGGGGCCTATTCACCATCAGCCCTTCAGGAGCTGTGGGGTGGAATCTCCAGCTATTTGGGGGTCCCCTCCAGGAAGCAGAGAGGTTAGTTACTAGAAAGACAGCTGCTACTCTCTAACAATCCGTGTACTGACAGAGGCAGCTGCCACAGAAGAAATCATGGAGGTTGCACCAGGATCCTTAAGACACTCTATACATTTGTTTAAAATAAAAACAGTCTGTGCACATTTACTAAGCCCCTGCTTTTACGTTAAGTTACATTACAGTACATACATAAGCAGGAACCCATACAAACAGAAGCACAGTATGGGATGAGGAGTGGAGCAGAACTTCTGTAAGGTGGGGGTGGTGCCGGTGTGGATATGGATACCCACAAAACATGGAGATGTGGATTGCAGATTGGATACATGCTTACAAGGCTCGGATATGGATTGGATGCAGAGCCACATTTGTGTATCTGCGCAGGGCTCTACCTATTCTCACCCTGACCAATTGACACACTGAAAATTGAATTCAGAATGGACACTTATTGGACTTTCTGCTCCTGATTGAAAATGTCAAAATGTTTCATTCTGAAGAAGTCATACTGTTTCATTAACAAAATATTTCAGAATGTTTTGCTCTGTGAAATATTTTGATATGTTCATATTTTGTCTCAATTTGGGATGGAAACAAATGCCAAAATTCCTGTGGGACAAAAAAATCTATTCTCAAACCAGGGTTAAATATTTTCTTTTGCTATGTGTGCTTTGTTGGGGTATATAAATTAGACAAGCATTGAGGTAATATTTAATTACATTAAATGAATGCAAAGTGTTAGACTAATATTTCTTGATAGTGAAGTTGATTGGCAATACATTAATAATAGTACAATAGGAAATTATAGTGTAGGGATGCAGTGTCATATACTTCATGTGAACTTACATGTTAACATGGAAATATATCCAGCATATTTTCTTTTTCTTTACCAGTCCATTGCCTATATTATCAAGAGGAAGTAATTCTTACATTAGTACACAGGGAGTATGGGATGTCTTCTGTGAAGCTACAGTATTCTACTCCCAATGTGAATGATTTTCAAGTGAAATCATAAAGGTATTATCTTTAATATACTTATCTGTTACAATAGTATTTTCATCCACAAATCTCAAAGCTCTTTAGTCCCTCTTCTCACATCTTCTCTTAGTCTAGGTCAACATTAAAACTAGGGATGTGATTTCCCTGTATCTATACTCACTTTAGCTCTCATCTACATAAAATGTCTCTGCCACAACAGAGGTGGCTGAGTTGAGCTAAGTACAAGTTCTCCTGAAACTGGTGGGTATGAACTCAGGACCATTCAGCTGTGCCTTCATTACCACTGCCTGTGCTACATGGCAACATTGATATTAAAACTTTATCTAGCTGTACATGAGCAGGAGAATCAAACCCCTAGCTCATAGTGTAGACATAGCATTGAGACACAACCATTTATTCTCTGAGCCCGGCATAGACTTTTGCAAGAACCAGCAGAAATGTGAATAAAATCCATATTTGCACTTTTTCTAGGTGGAGTCCATTAAAAAGAAATATTCAAATGGTTTTTTTTTAGTCCTGTTAACTTGCCTGACTTTGACTAGATTTCCTTCAACTGATGCTTCACTGTAAAAATTCTGGGTAACAGAGAACTTTATAAATTATTTACTGATGCAGCCGGTAAAACTGTTTCATTAAAGATATCTCAGAGATTGAACTGCATCAGGAGAAAAAAAATATTTCTTGCCATAATAAGTACAAAATTTGTCACTGTGCTGGATTTCTGAATTCATATTTTGGTTATTTTTCACTAGTGAAACACTATAACTATGGTCAGATGCAATATTTTATAAATGTATATGTATTTGTGAAACACTATATATGTGTGTATCTATATGGTTAGTTAGTTATAGTATTTCACAAATACAAATACATTTATAACAACATCATGCACAAAATTAAGGCCATTAGATTTCAGCAACATCAATTTTTAATAAAGGCTTTTAACAATCTCAGTATGGCAATAGTCTGCAATCTGGTTGATAAATATGCAGCAAATGACAAATTAATATGAGCTGGCCCTCATCAGCAACAAAGACAAATGTTATTATAATGTTTTGGACTCTGCTCAGTTTTGTCTGTCTAGGGAAACACTGATGAAAATGGCATGTGGAACAGCAATACGGAGGTATAAACTGCCCTCTATGTGAAAAGAGTATGAGCTACATCATGCAATTGGGAAAAAAAATGGGAATTATAAGGTTCAGAGTGAAATGCATTTAATTAAACTGCCAAATCTATTAAACTGCCTAAATATAAAAAGGAGTGTGCTACTGAAATTCCAGTAGGGCTCGTGTTCAGATAAACCAATGATATTTTTTCCCCAATGAATAATGTACTTCCACATATTAAGTGTGGATTTCATTTTTCATCTTTTAGGGAGGTTAAAAATCTGCAAGAACTTCTTCCTGTTAATCACACAGTTTAATTTACAAATAAAAAATCAACAATAAATATTACTACATAGTCCACTCTGTGTACAATACACTATAGTCACTTGTAAAAATAGGATTCTGGAAAACTGAGTAAGTAATGGTGCTTATTTCTTAAAAAATCATATTTAGACCATTAATACCTTTTTTTTGACAATTTTTGCCTTTTAATTTCTGGTTTTAAAGAAATATTTTATTTTATTTTATTTTTATTTTTTGGCAAAATAATCCAAAACCAGACATCTTCAACTATAAACTAAAATATGTTGGCCAAAAACTTTTGGTTTAAAGAAGAAAAAAAATCATATGGAAATACGGCCATAGTGTCTTATGGGAGTAGTAATTCTGGTGCCTTAGCTGGCCCTTGTTCCCAGGTCCTCATTCCCCTATTTGCCAGATGGATCTAGCATAGCTCCTAGCATAGCATAGCCTGTGAATCATCAGCTTAGTCACTGTGGTGCATTGTGGGGGTTGTAGTCCTGGGGGGAAGCCAACTCACAGAGCAAATTGGGGATACGAGGAACCAGAACTATAAATATCCTGATACTGCAGCATTTCAAACCAAGTTTTCAATTTTGAGGAATCTGTTTTTTCAAGGAAAAAATTAAAATTATTTGTAAAAATCAAATACTTTCACAAAAAATATTTAGTCAAAACCCATTTTTCCCATCAAAAACAGATCCAATGGAAATATATGAACATGCTTACTACTTTATATTCTTTTAGACTATGTCTACACTTGTTAATTTAAGTTGACTTTAACTAAGTCGACTTAGTGGGTCTACACTTAAAATTAAAGTCGACTTAAAGAGGAACTTAGAAAGTTGACCTAGAGCATCCACACTGGACACCAAGGTCGACTTCTAGGGGCTTAGGGGTGTGACCGGGGCCTCCTGGGATACCCTCCTGGACGTGCAAAAATCAGGGCAAGCTGTAAAACCAGGAGCCAAACTCCCCACACACTGATGGGTGGTACTTAAACCAGTCTCCCTATCAGTCACAAACAGGTTTCTGGTTCCCCACACTGGGTATCAAGAAATCTGCCCAAAATAGAAACAGCTCCCTTTATTGCACTCCAGCTCCTCTGGCTCCCACTTAGCTGCATGGTCCCTTGAAGATATAGGTTCTCCTGACCCCAAAGGGCCAGCAACAGCACACAGGACAATATAGGTTTGGATCTTACCCAAAATACCACACTGATAGCCAATCCTTTAGTAACTACAACTAAAGGTTTAATATAAGAAGAAAAGAAGCAAAATATGAGATGTTAAAGGGTCAAAGCGAATCACATACATACAAATGATTTAACGTTCATGAAAAGCAGTTGCAGGCTTGTTCCTCTGGTAAACACCCAGCATTAGGGTGGGCCTCAATCCTTTGTTCAGTCTCGGAGGAATAGTTCCAGAGATGGGTGTTGGCTGTAGACTGAGGACTTGAGAGCAAAATGGAGTTGGACTTGCTGCCTTATATCATCTCTGGCCTTCTCCATGCTGTGTGCAGGTCTCTCCAATCAAACTGGAGTTGAGTCACATGTTTAAGTCCTAGTGGCTCAACAGGTTTTCTTCTTTATCCTGTTATCTGAGGAGCTTCCTTAATAGGCCCTTAAGGAGACAATGGCTGGGCAGACATTCAGTCTGGGGCATTTTCCCAACCTTACACAAGTTAAAATATAACAATCCCATTCCTAACTTCTAATATGAATACAAATCCTACACAAACTATATGATCATTCCCACAAATTATTACCTTTCTATTGACACCAAACATGGCATAGTTCCTATGGATTATAAAAATTATAAAATATTAATACACAATAATATCATAAATGGTTCCTTAAATCCTGACAGCGTCACAAGGGGGTCCTAGGGGAGGTCCATGGAGGCAAGGGGGCACCCCTTGCCCAATGCCAGCCCCATTGTACATAGGTAGGCAGGGCATAAGGGCAGGGTGGGCAGGGCTCTGCTTTGCCCTGTGGGGGGGGAATGCCAGGCTCCCCCTGTGTCCCCACTCCCCCGGCAGGGAGGGGATTGGTGTAGTCCTGGGGTAGCCCTAAGTCGACTTAGGGCTACCCACATCTACACTGGCTTAAGTCGACTCTAGGGAGTCGATTTAAGCCTTAGGTTGAATTCAAAGGAGGTGTTATAAAGTCAACTTAATTTTCATTAGGTCGACTTTATTTTCCTTACGTCGACTTAAGCAAGCTGCTTAAGTCGACTTAAGAAAACTGTAGTGTAGACGCAGGGTAAATTAAGTCGAATTAAGCAAGCTTAAGTCGACTTAATTTACAAGTGTAGACGCAGCCTTAGACTGAGAGGTAACTCTGTTCCAGTGCTTCTAGATACCATTCCTCCCTATCTTGTATGGAAAATGCTGCAACTGGGAACTCAACCAAAAGGAATCATTAAGATGTTTATTTTAAATAGAAAATGATGTTTATACATATCAACACTTATGAGGGTCATAAATTCTACCTTAGAGTCTAACTTCAAACACCCTGAATATTCAATAAATATTCACTGATTTGACATGTAGACCATATCTGCTGTGTGAAATCTAATATTAAAATCCATGCTTGGTTTAAACAAAAAAAACCCAACAAATCAAATGAGATTCTAAAAATTTGTCAAAGAAAGAGCAGAATCTAGAATTGGAATAGACGTGTTTAGTACTGTGTTTTAGCTCTGTGTTTAGTATTGATATGACCAATGCTGGAATACTGTGTCCAGTTCTGGTGCACACAAATTAAGGAGACTGATAAATTGGAGGGGTTTCAGAGAAAAGCCACAAAAAGTATTAAAGGCTTTGACACATGCCTTCTTGTGACAGACTGAGTTCCTTGAGTCTATTTAGCTTAACAAAGAAAAAGGTAGGGATGAATTAATTATAGTCTATAAGTACCTATATGGGAGCAAATACTTAATAATGGACTTTTCAGTCTAGCAAAGAAAGGTATTACTAGACTTTTTTTTTTTTTAAATAATCAGAGTGAGTGGCTGGAAGTTGAAATAAGACAAATTCACCCTGGAAATAAGGTAGAAATGTTTAAGAATGACAGCAATAAACCATGACCGTTGAAACAGCTTAACCAAAGGTCGCGGTATATTCTCCATCACTGACAATTTTTAAATGAAGAATGGATGTTTTCTAGTACCTGTAATCTAAGAATTACTTGGGGGAAGGTGTATGGCCTGTTTTATACAGAAGGTGAGACTTGAGGATCATAATGGTTCCTTCTGGCCTTAGAAACTATAAATTTAAAATTGTCACCAACAGCCAGGAAATAAATGAGTTCAACCAAATTACCAAACAACTGTTTGGAATAAATAAAAAGTATATGAGAGGCTGACACAGAAGTAAGTCAATATGATAGAAAGACTTTCGCATGTCATTAATAATAGCTGAAGGTGAAATCCTGGCCTTATTGACTTTAGTAGGGCCAATATTTCACCCATCCTTTCATGAGCTATGTAAAAGAAGTTGGTGGTCACAGAGTAGTTTCTCATGGGCAGTTGTGCACTGTATGCCCAAATGATCATTTCTGTGGTAGAGGTGAAGAGGTTTTTGTTATTGAGTTAAAAATGAATTTTGATTAAGTTGGAAGAATACTAGCAAAGACAAAAAGCAATCAGAAGATAGGCATTTTAGCTTTGAAAATGTTATTTGAAATATTTTGAGAGAATGGTAGATTATTGAATATAGACTGTCATGACCTGATTTGGAAAGTAGACATGACTATTTTAAAAATACTAAAAGGAGGACAAGTACAATGTAACGGGTCAGGGGAGGGATGAAACAATGAGAAAATAATCAGAAAAAAAGTATTGTGAGAAACCAGTATTCCTTTGAAACATTTCCTGAGGAAGTATGAAATGAATAACCAACTTTCAATATTTTTGCACTGCTGATGCTTATTTCTTTTAGGCAGATTCCTAGCCTAGTTTAAAACAGACAAAAGCCTATAAATGCTGAAGGTGTTTTTACCCATGGTGAGGTTTTTCACTCCACATCCATCCACCATCCATTGTAGGTTGGTCAAATAGAGTAATAGTAAACTTTCAAATTGGCAAGTGAACAGTTCTCCTAAAGTGCCACTAAAAGCTTCCTTTCTAAAAGCCTATGATTAACAAATTAGAGGGGAAATATCTTTGGAGTGCTGGTAAGACAACAAGTGCTTCAGAAAAAGAAATGGTTTCTAAAATTTTCACAGTAGCTTTCAAGACAAGGAATGAACAGGAAGAAAATAAGAAAAAGAGAAAACCGTTTTTATTATATTTTTCACATACACAAAGAACAACCATATATATTTTAAGATTCAATGCCTATGTCTACACTGGCAAGTTAGTTCTAATTAAGGAGGCTTAATTCGAACTAACTAAAGCCATGGTTACACGAGGCTTTAGTTAGTTCGAATTAAGAGCTTCCTTAATTTGAACTAATACGTTCGACTAGGGTATTCGAACTAAGGGCTTAATTCGAACTAACTAGTTTGAGTTAACCAATGTGGCCATGTTAATTCGAACTAATTTCTTAGTTCGAATTAGCCGGCTATTGAAATGAATGGGGATCGCTAATTTGAACTAAGCAAGTGCTTGTTTAGTTCGAACTAACATTCCAGTGTGGCCATACTAGTTCGAATTAAGCTAATTCAAACTAACTAAAATTAGTTCAAATTAGTTAGTTTGAACTAACTAATTCAAACTAATTTTAGCAAGTGCAGACATAGCCAATGACTTTTACTTTGGAATAAAACAAATAACTAGTACTCCAAGAAAAAACAAAAGCAAAGTATCTAGGAGGGAATTCAAGAGGAAGAATAATTGTTTGAATATGCGGCATCAACTCTTCATCACAAAATGGTAGCCTGATTGTTTTCAAGTTTCCAAGAAATCTAAATAATAAAACTTAAAAGCCAAATGGCATTATATTTCAACCCTCTTCCAATTTTATAAGTGCTCAGTGTTGCTGGAACTTCAAGCCTTTCACAAAAAAAAAAAAAAAAAAAAAAGTCAATGTAGAGTATAATATTAAACAGAGTAAACAATAAATCCATATAGTCCTGTTACCCACTTTTTGACCAAAGTTATAGAACCTCTGTGCTAGACTTCCTGACTGCTGGCAGCAATTTATGCTTGTCTCTTGACTAATAATATCTAGCATTAGCTGCAAGAGTCTGAAAAATTGATTAAAAAAAAAAACAAAGTCTTGTGGCACCTTAAAGACTAACAAATTTCTTCAGGAATAAGCTTTCGTGGACTACAGCACACTTCGTCAGATGCAAGTGTGTTGTATCCCACTAAAGCTTATTCCCAAAGAAATTTGTTAGTCTTTAAGGTGCCACAGAACTCATTATTTTTGCTATATACAGACTAATACAGCTACCCCTCTGGAACTTATCAAAATTTGATGAAGATTTCTGAAATACTTAATTTAAAAAGCCATGAAAAATTGAAAGATAGTTTAAATACCTAACTAATAGATCAGGCTAGAGCCTTAGGTGAAACTAAAATGCACACAATGAAAGTTCAGGGGTATGGGGGCTAAAGTGGTTTACAGCTCTCCTTTCAATCCCCAGTTATGCAGCTCTGCGTTTGGGTGAACCCATGTACTATGTTACAGCAGCTTAAATCATACTGGCCTTTAGTAATCATTACGGCCTGAAGAACAGCCTAGGAATGGAATGATATAGTGGGATCCTTATACTATCCCCTTTCTGTAGCCTCACTCCCTTTTCAGACTTGACCAACAGAAAGGAGAGTGAACAGTGTAAAAGCCTCTATGTTGGCTCTACATGACCGCAAACTCCACATTAATCTGATATGGTCTTTTCAGGGCCTATCTGCTCCATTATTTTGAGGAAAAACCTTGTAAGGAAGTGCTTCTTTCCACAAAATTTCTTCTATAGCAGCTAAGTATTTGAAGGAAAAAAAGTAAAAGTCCCCTTCCCAGTAATAAAAACAACATATAAACTGCCATGTTACCATAGAATGGATACAGGGGACTCTATCAATATCAGTAAAAACTTAACTGGACACCTGAACAGTTTGGTAATTTCAAGTAATTCAAGCATAATCAAAGTTTTGATCCAAAAAACATTGAAATCAATGTGATTCTTTCCATTGATTTTGCTCAATTGACACTGCATCAAAAGAGGAAGTCTGGAGATTAATATTTTATTTTAAAAAATCATTTAGTATTTATAACATTTAACTGATTTAATTTTATAGAAACTCATTACTGCTTATAAGATTTAACTACATTGACATATTCGATTAAGCTCTCATATATCAATGTGTTTAAGCACAGCAAGTTTAGGCATGACTTCAATGGGATTATTTACTTACTTAGACATAGGTTTAAGAACTTTTCTGAATCAGGATTTCAGATGAGATATAAATTTACAAAATTGAACCCTCTGATTAACATCAGTGTATTTATCCATGATTTATAAATCTCTCCTATGTCAGTATATTGTATTGAAATGGGGTACTCGAATACCACAATAAAATATTAATTAAAACCAACTACCAGGAAAAAGCCCTCCTTATTTATAAACAGATTTCATTACTTAACTGTGGTTGCTGAATTTTATTATCTGTGGCTTGAGAAAAATATTACAGCAGCCAGACATGCAGGACATCATCAAGCACTAACAACAGAAACAGGAGAGACCACTGAGTGGTTGGTAATGTTTCATTTCATACTCTCCCATTAATATATTCTGCAATAGTTCAACAGTCAGTTTTGTGATTTTATAATTCTTAATAGTAAAAGGGGATCACTCCTTTCTAGTGACTTTGAAAGTTCTGTATTTTCTGAACCTAAAATTGTTGGGCATCATCTGACACCAGTTTCATTCTTACTGTACTACTTTAACAGCATAAAAACATTAGTTTAAAAAATATAACTAAAAAGTAAAGTATAGGAAGAAAAATACTGCTAAATTTTTGCTATATCTTTATTTTAATTTTTTTAACTTTATCATCACAGTTGGGAAAAAAAAAACATAGTGAATGAACAAACTACAGGCTAAAATTAGATAAAACTACAAATAAACACATATGTAAAAATTACCACCTACTCACATATAATTCACAGAGAACAAGGGCTAAAATTCTAAAACAGATAAATTAAATACAGCAAATTAATTCAGAAAGTCCTGCTTAAATGTATGTAAGTACTTCATCCAGATGTGCAGAATAATACTTATAAGCTGGTTGCTTATGGTTCTGCCAATGCTGGATGCATGACCACTTGAAAATTCATCATAACAGCTGAGCAAGAATTCAAATTCCCCCACTTGAAAGACAAGTTTCCACCACCTGAGCTAAAAGATAATCTCCAAAACAATATATAGCCTATTAAACACAGATGAGTAGTTCTTACTCCAACATGTAGAAGGAAATGGTCTAAGTCACTTTTGCTAACTCATTACATATAAAAAATAGAAACCACGTTGAAAGAACAATTCAGGAAAGTCAATGGTTTCAGAGTAATTTTAATGGACTTATTCACAAAGAACAAGATATTAAAACATTATAAGGTACTGTTTAATAAATGTGTTTCCCTGCTGCAAGCATCAATGATAAAGCTACTTGTCTTTTGATTAGTAAAAAAAGAAGATAGGAAAGGCTTCTGAAAGAGTATTTTGAACTTGAATATTTTCTACTGGCTCAAGCTAAACACATTGGCTATGTCTACGCTTAAAAAGTTAAGTTGACTCTATTAAGTCAACTTAACTTTTCAAGTGTAAACAGAGCCTTGACTCCCCACTGAGAAGGGAGCCATGGTCCCTGGTGAGAAGGGACCCACAGCTCCTTTTTACCTGGGACCCGCGGCTCCTTTCTTGCCAGGACCTGCAGGTGCTCACAAGAAGGGAGCGCACTCCCTTCTTGCCGGGACCCATGGGGGTGCTGGAGAGAAGAGAGCAGGGCTCCTTTCTTTCTGGGACCCAGAAAAGGGAGTGGAGCTCGCTTCTTGCTGGGACCCACATGGGTCCCAGTGAAGACAGCTGCCAGCACTCTGCGGACAGGGGAACCTCTGGGGATCCCCTGTCCATGGAGCACCAGGGAAGACAGCTGCAGCACTCCACGGATAGGGCATCCCCGGTGGTTCCCCTGTACACAGAGTGCTGTGGAAGACTGCCACCAGTGCTCTACCGACAGGGGAGCCCCCGAGAAGAGATCCACCAGCAGCTCTCTTACCTGGGAGCCCCTGGGGCTCCATTGTCCCGAAGCCACGGCTCCCTTCCCCCAGCCCTAGGTCGACTTCAGTAATTAAGGTTGTTAAGTCGACTTAATAAAGTGTTAGGTCGACTTATTAAGGTCAACTTAGACCTTCAGTCGACCTAAAAGGTGGTAGTTATTAAGTCAACTTAGGGATGCCCTTAAGTCAACTTAATGAAAGGCCGGTGTGGACATGGAGTCATTTAAGTCAACTTAAGCATTCTTAAGTAGCCCTAATTTGCTAGTGTAGACATAGCCATTGGGTTTTTCCCACTATTAAATTAATTATCACTGCATTTCACTGACAATGAAGCAAATATGGGTATGTTTACATGAATAATAAATCATAAGTAAAGACTAGAAGAAAAATATTTGTGCTTTCTATACTAGCAAGTACTTCGGCCTGTTCCACACTTAAAGCCCTGCCTGTCACTGATTTATGGTTCCCTCTTGCATTGTGCTGATAACAAGCCCATTTATCTGCTCATTAACAACTAGAAATTACAGGACCAAAAGACTATTATTCGGTTTATATGTAAGCTTTGAAGAGCTTTAAGGTGCCGAGTTAGACCATTGAGGCAGGTGCTGCAGTTGGACACCTGCTTTGGCTGTTTTCATTTCATTATGTCATCAGGAGAAGAAGCTACCTTAATTGTCACCTGTCAGCATACAGCTAGAGCTTCATGAAGCTTTCATAACAAAACCCTACAACCTAGTGAATTTAAACCACACAAACTCTAACCCTGTTTTGAATTTTGATCTGAGCCCTCTCAGCAGCCAATATCTGAATATAGATATAGCATCTAAAACAAAATGGGAGACAACTGGGGATTGACTTCCTATAAAAGTTTATGCCATCTTACATTGTGATAGCTTTAAAATACCTTTTACTGCATCTTTTCTGACACTCGGCTCTTTCATTCAAACCCCTGACAAGTCTTAGCGTGCTACCCGTAAATATGACACATTCATTTAAACTATACAAAGAATGGGATCCACTATATCTTGTCAATTAGAAGTTCATGTAATGCAATGTTCTCCCCTTTGACAAATTTTATCCTTATTTACATTAAAGCCATCAGTGATTGTTCAGGGCATGACAGTACTAATCCAAACACTTTTTGGAAGTAATGATGGAACTGCAGAAATTTTGTTTAGTATCAAGGCTAATGGCCTGGGTATTTTCACATCAGCCTGTCTCTCTCATGCTCTCTCCCTCTTTCTTCAAAGCATCTGACGAAGTGGGATTTTCTCCCATGAAAATCTTTCTGATGCAATAAATAAATCTATTAGTCTTTAAAAGTGCCACAGGACTCTGTTGTTTCTCTCTTTGTGTTATTTGTTTTTATTTTTAACTGAGATTTATGGCCATGGCAGAGCTATAATACTACATAACATCTGAAGTTATTTATAATCACATCTGACTTCAGTCCCAGGTTCCTCTACTCTAAAAAGGAAGGGGAAAAAGAGTCAGGTCAAGTGCTGCAGACAACATTCCAGCAGCTGAGAAAAAAATCATCACAGCTGGCAAAAACAGACTAATGACTTCACTTAAGATGTGAAGTTTCCCAAAAGCTCTCATTACGGTCTCTGTGCTCCAAGACAAACAACCTAGTTTCAGAGAAAGGGAGACAATCAAATAGCACAAACATTCTTAGCTTTTTTGAGGCAGACCTGCCAAATGTTTCTTGGACCTTCATTGCCCAACAAATTCCAGTCCACCATTATCATACTACCATGAGTATGGCCACTCTAAGGATTTGGGGAAGTGTTCGTGAAATGATCCTTCAGACAATTCCTAATTAAGAGTTTCCCTGTATATACTCAAAGCACGTACTGAAATCTTTAAGTTCCCTCTTTCCTCCCCAGCCTCTTTTCCAAAAGTGGAACCCATCTGCCCTTTTCTTTTCAAGCCTAGTACTTCCTTTACATCAATTCATGTTTCCAAGATTATTTTGTAAGAAGCTTATTTCTTTAATAAATGGAAACCTGACAATCCCCTTTACATCTCTGACATCCCCAAATCAAAGGGGCCCACAACCATAGTCCAATATTGTCTGACAGTGAGTTGGAGAAAGATGCCTGATCCTTCAAGGTAATGAGCCCCCAATAATTCTATTAAAATTAGTAGCACTTTTCAGAAGGGGTATCTAAATCAAATATTGTGAAAGGGGAAGAGAATCAATGAGAGTACTTTCTCCCCTTGTTTCTCACTGAAGAAATCCATTACTATCCTAAAATTCATTGAAAAGCTGCCTGCTCCTGAGATCATATAAGTGAAGACATCTATAGAGCTGACACCGTGACCTCAATTTTAAGGTGTCATTAAAGGCTGTTCAAATCCTCCATTCAGATGCTGATACTGACATGCAGACTGTAAAATGGCATTTAAATGTAAGATTTTTTGCAAGCATTTTTGTACCTAAGTTTACTGGTAGAATATTCACCACACTAATGAAGATTAAGATGTTACTGTAAAATATGTAGAAATTCGTAATCATGAGCATTCACACCAGACACAAGAGCCAAAGATTTATTTTTCTCCATTCAAAGAAAAAGAAACATACACACGTTGTCCTATCTAAACTTTTCATATTGTTAGTACTGAATATGCCACAATCTGTTCACTAACAATCTACTGACCAACAGCTATTTCTGTACTCAATAAATTTAAAGTAATTTCAAATAACAAAAAATGTGAGAAAATTAGTTTTCAGTTATTTTACGAACATCAAAATAGTTACATTAAATGAATAATTATCAATTATGTTTCCAGTCACTGATAAACCCAGTTCATTAAGTTTGGGTTTACTGATGGAATTTGTGTATCAAAAGCAAAATCACATTATCACTGCTGGGAGCACAGTTATTCTGGTGAAAAACAAAGGCTTCCAATTAGTGTTACAGTATTATATGAATAAAGCAGCATTTGAAACATTCAAATTTCTGTCAATTGTTTAATTTTAAAATAGTTATTTTATATTGCTACCATTCAGCATTTCAGATCATATGCATACAACTAAATATAACACTGTATTACACCAATTTTGAGCTAAATGAACTAACTGGGTATAAGAAAGTGTCAAGTGCATAAGAGAGAATGAGATGAGGAAGAGGTAGTTTAAGGAATCAAACAGGATCAATAATGAAAATATTAAGTGTTTGGTTATTTTTACAGATATTATGTTGCAGTATAAAATGACTAACTTCAGAATGTGTCAATGATATATTAAAGATTTAGTGAAAGCTGTGAATACTGCTGAGGTAAGGTGCAAAGGATAAAATACTCATGGTAATATTAACTCGTGGTGATATTTACCCTCTTTTGTAAAACACTGACCAATGTGGAAAGTAATACTACTGTCTTCTGGTTGAGCCTAGGAGACATCTGAAATGTGGTTTCATAGTGTACAAACTGTATAAATGTTGAGTAACAGATAGTTCCTTTTACAGATGAATGGAAGGTATTTAATACAGTAGAAGAATGAACAAATGTATTGATTAAACATACTAGTCAAACTCTGTTCTCAGTGACACCTGTTTCACCAGTGTTGCAGTGATATAATTTTTGAGCAAACCCTGGTCTGTAGCCTCCACAGCACAGAAGTCAGCTGGAGGCCATTAATTAGCTTGCCCAGCTGTGTCTCATAACCATGATAACATATACCTGCACAGCAAGAGCATCTGCATGATTGGAAACATAGGTCCTACCTGGGCATTTAGCCCTTCCTTTCCAGGTACAGGATTTTGGTTTCCTCCACCCAATACACCAAGTCACATATGACAATCAAAGGAACTTGAGAAGGATGCCTGGGCATTCTTTTCTTTGTCTAAATACCATGGTGATAAAACCTGAAGAAACAGAATAAATATATATCTTGGATTGAATAGAAATCCCAGTAGAAGGATAGGTTCTTCTTTGGCTGATTGACAGCCAAGGAGGGTAACCATAGTGGATCTATAAAGCTTATGGACACCTATCCCTACTCACAGCTTTGACATTGAATTGCCTTTATTCCAAGCGTGCTAGCTCCTGAGATAATACCCATAGGGTAGTTCGTATAAAATCTTTCAGGCACATTGTGAATAGACAACTGAAGTCAGTGGATCATTAAAGGATGTTTAGCTCTCACAACAGGGCATAGATCATGGGTTCTCAAACTTTGTTTGCTGGGACCTCCCCATGAAAATATTTCAGCCTGTGACTACCTTGCCCCAAAAAGTAATGATTCCCCTTCCCCATGCCATGCCATACCATGCCAATCTTACTTCTGCACTGCTGCTGGGGGCAGAGCTGCCTTCAGAACTGGACATCTGGCTAGCAGCAAATGCTGTCTAGCCACCCAGTTCTGAAGGGTTTTTGCTGTTCACTGCATACATGGCTGACAGTCAGAGTCCTCAGAGTCCAGAGAGGAATGGGGGGCTGCATTAGTAGGAACATTACTAACAGATCGAAGGAAGTGACTATCCTTTCTATTCAGTACTGATGGGGCCTCATTTGCAGTACTGTTTCCAGTTGTGGGTTCCCTCCTACAGAATAGATGTTACAAATTGGAAAGCACCCAGTGGAGCACAACCAAAATTATTTGAAAGCTGGAGCACATCACTTATGAAGAGAGGCTGAGAAAACTAGGCTTGTTTAGTCTGCAGAAGAGAAGAATGAGGGGATATTTGGTAATAGCTGTTAATTATCTGAAAGGAGGTTCCAGGGAGGATGGACCTAGACTGTTTTCAGCAATAGCAGATGAGAGAACTAGGAGCAATGGTTTCAAGTTGCAGTGTGAGAGATCTAGGTTGGCTATTGAGAAAAGTTTTTCATGAGAAAGATGGTGAAGCATTGGAATAGGTTTCCTGAGGAGGTTTCTAGGACTTAGCTTGACAAAGACCTGGCTGGGAGGAGTTAGTTGGTGTTGGTCCTTGCTTTGGGCAAGGGGTTGGACTAGATGACTTCCTGAGGTTTCTTCCAACCCTAATCTTCTATGATTCAATGACTCCTACCAACGCTTTCAATCTCAGTGATAGCTCATTCCTCAGGCTAACTGTGTTTTGTGTTCAAAGTGTTTCTCATTATCTATTTTAAATATATTACCTTTCATATTCAAGGAATATATTTTTACTCTTGAATTATGAGAAACAAACACAAAAATAGGTCTCCAGTGCCAGATATATATGAATTATTACTGACTGTAAAAAAAAGCCATTTATTTTTTGCAAAAAATAACTGTCCCTGGGTTCAGCTCATTTTCTTTTATTCATAAGTATCCTGTTTATCTTCCTTCAATGTACTTTTAGCAGTCTCCAGGCCTTTGTAATCTCATGTAATATGAAGGTACCCAAGAATAATACCAAACAGCTCTCTTCTAGTGCTGTTAGCTAGACTTTTTGTTCCATTCCTTGGCACTTGAACAGTTACTGAATAGAAGATTCTGTCATGGTTAATTGACATAGATTCCATTATTCCAACAATTGAATTACTGTTAAGCACTGTGTTGCTAAGCTTTATGGTATTTCATTCTTTCATTATCATCAGTAGGCCTGGAATATTTTTTAAGATATAGGATTTATTCAAACCTGAATGATAGGGATATATTTGGCTAAAATTATTTAATACAGATTCTATTAGGGATTGGAAAAATAATTTACAGATTCCTTAGCTCTGTGACTATATAATAAGGCATTACAGGGACAATTGTAAAGCTTTTACAAGAAGAACTCAAAGTCTTTACTGTTCATAAAAGCTTACATAATATAATAATAATACTTCAATTTTCCTGACTCTGAATAATCAATTCAAAGAAATAGAATGGTACATTGTTTTTTTATATAAAAAATCCCTTATTTTTACATTAAATGAGCTTCATTTGATCCTTGGGAATTCATTTGGTCCTGGACAAAGATTATGCATTTTATGAAGTACATTAACTGACTTCTTTATCACTAGAGGTTCTATTTTCTGAACTCATGAGTAGGAAAACTGTTTTTTCCATGACAAATCTTAGCAAAGGCTGAACTGCGAGGATCAGATAAAAACACAGGTTTTAAGCTGTTGAGCATTTCAATTAATATCAGTAGATAAATATTTGACTATCTCTAAATGCTTATTTCTCTAGTAGGGCATTAGGTATTTTATACTATATAGTATAACTAGTTCATTTTCATGATCATCATCTGGAATTTCCCCAAATAAAAAGAAAAAGATTACAGTGAGATATGCTTTATTTGACATATTCTCCCTATGGAACAATTAATTTGGGGAATTTAATGGAGTTTTTTTACTGACAGAGCTATGCAATGTTTCTCCATTCTTCTATTAAAATATTCTAATTAAATCAGTCATCCTAGTCCCATCTGTTATATAGAGCTCTCATGTGGGGTGGCTGCTGGATTCTCTCCAGGGTAGCCACTGTATTTAGCTCTTTTCATGGCTGGTTGGATGTCAGACACAGAAGAATCTTGTTCTCCATTAGAAATGATTGCTAAAATATATTTTGGTGTTACATCACACAGAAAAGAAACCCCAGGACAATCTGCCCTATCATAAAAAGCATCAGTTTGACAAGATGAACTGAATCATATCTCCCTGTTTGTTTTCTGTAGCAAAAAGGATGGTTTACATTTTTAGAAAGGGTGAAAGGGAAATTTCATGTATTCGTTTTAGAGCATACTTTGAGCCCTCATTTCCTCTTTGTCAAACAAGAGGCTTCTTTATAATTATTGCTGCACATGTCATATATAAATGAAATATTAACAGACCAGGTGAAAGACTATATTCATTCCCATGAGGGCATCTCACAAAAAGAAACCAAAATACTTACAAAACCATTTGAGTGCATCAGAGGTCTGTTTGGCTCCATCCCAAGTACTTTTGGTGATATCCTCATCCCACTGAACTTGATGGGAGTTTTTCCATTGACTTCCTGGGCCCAGGATCACCTTCTAAGTACAATTTATATGAAACTAAAAGCTAAACTATACTAAATGTGTCACCCTTAACCCATAAATAAATAATCAAGTGTTTCAAAATGCTATTTAACTACAGTAAATTAGTTCAGATTTAATATAATTTGTTGTTTTTTTTTTAAGATTTTCATGTAATTTTGCAGTCATGAATTAAACACATGCAGGTCAAATGACTTTCAATGGAATACACAATGAGTCAGTAGTACACACTTTATATCTGTAGAACACTGAGTAAATATACAGTGTTGTAAGTAAAAACAATGAGAGTCCTGTGGCACCTTATAGACTAACAGATTTTCTTCAGCATAATCTTTTGTGGGCTATAACCCACTTTGTAAGATGCCGGTTGTTGTCAATGTTGTAAGTGATTTTTAATAATAAAATCAATGAATGCACTTGAACTGTGTCTCCCAAATTTTTGTGACAGATCTTTAGAACATACAATTTCAGTATAGTTATGTGAATAAAATATTAATGCTTAACATACAGTGAACTGTAACGCTCTCCAATCACTCCCACTGTAATCATACAATTCTGTGCAGGAGCAACATAGTAGACAAGGCCTCTTTCCAAGCCCTTGCCAACAGATAAATTCCACCCTATGACAAGTTAAGTAAAATTTTAAATTTCAAAAGTTGTGCACAGCACAGTTCTTCTGTGGTCAAAATTAAAAGTGCAGGTACTCAGCCAGGGACTTGGGGCTGCTAGAGGTGGCGGCAGGAGCCAGAGCCACATGGCTGTGGAAAAAAACGGTGACAGCACTCAGTACCCCAGAGTACCATCACAAAAAAAGCTCTCTCTATATATATATATATATATTTCTGTATTTCTGTTACAGGGGGGCAGCCATGTTAGTCTGTGTATAACAAAAGTCCTTTGGCACCTTAAAGACTAAACCATTTCTTCAGGCATAATAACAACAACAAATCTATAAAAAATAGACTAAAAAAGGTAATATATATCAGATAAATAGCTCACTATGAATAGTTTACATGGCTGAAATATATACTTCATATTCATAATGTATCCATAGAGATACAATATATATTATTCACACTCTATAAGCAAAAATATAAAGAGATATATTAACTATCAGTTTTAAGAGATATGATATGATGACTGTCTCTCTGTAAAACTGTAATATTTTATTGTTTATCTAATTTCAAATCATAGGATTTCCAACTGCCATTTCTTTGTTAACATTCAGAAAAAGATTTGTATAATCTTCTTGCATGGATGAATCTTGCTCGAGAAGATTAATTTAAAGATTTCATGGTAATGACTATTCAACTACTAGATTTATTAAAAATATCCACGGTTATTAATCGAAAAGAAAGGTTTTAACCATATTATAAAATATTATGGGAAAGAACATAAGTGGCACATTTAATATTTTTTCATATTTCTAGGATTATTCAAAGCTATTGAGTCTGAATGCTGGTTTTGTTCCCAAGTCCCTTTGCAATGCAGTCTTTGTGTTCCTTTCCCAAATTATCACTATTATTATCACTGCATAATTAATTATTAATGCTTAAAGTCTACAATTTAATTCTTGTTAGTGTCATTTCTTTGGTTTTGATTGGCTTTGTAGCCTCTGTAGCTTCACTAGAGATCAAAAGTCTTTGAGTTTTTTTAGCCAGATGGTACTGCTTCCATGTTCCATGGGAGGGCCACCTATGAAAGGCAAGCTGGATGAATTTCAGAATAAGATGCAAATAGTAGGAAACCACATCTCGAACACAAAGACTTCATAAATACCAGGGCAACCACAGAAGGCAAGAGGTGAAGTGCAGCAACAAACAAGAGATTCAGACATAATATGAGTTTTGATATTTAATATAATTTAGGTGACTCAAAAGATATGTATGGCATTACAAAATGTCATTGTGCCTCTTCACTGACTGAAAAGATGTTTTTTCTAAAACAGTATTGTACAATAATGTAACATGAGGGGTATTTCATAATTAGCTGGATTTTCATAGAATAACAGAGTTAGAGATGAAAAAGATCTATTAGACCATTGAACTCATTTCACTGCTATTGGAGGATTGATCCATCCTTTATATTTCCATGAAAAATATAGTATACAATCAAGTACTTTCCTACATGGCTAGACAGGTTTATACATGACTGTTACAGTTTATATACCAGGCTAATGGAGATAACAACCCAAATTTTCCAAATTTTCACTTGAAATTTATTTTTCTTAGCTGCAGCTAATTGTTTTTGCTTACATTCACTTACCCCACTCTATCTAATTTCTTTTTCATCTGCAGTGTTCTTATCAGATATTTTCAGTTAGTGTTTTTTTTCTAGCCTGTAACTTAGCCAGACTATTTCTATTTAACTCCTTTAGGGTGCGTCTACACTTACAAATTAAGTCAACTTCAGGAGGCTTAAGTCGACTTGAACTACTCTGCGTCCACACTGGGCTTTTATTAAGTCGACTTAAGCATTTCCTTAAGTCGACTCGAGGAAAGCTTAAGTCGACTTAATAACACCTAGTTTTAGGTTGACTTAGCGCTTAAGTCGACCTTGTTAAATTGACTTAAGCCAGTGTAGATGCAGAGTAGCCCTAAATCGACCTCCATGACCTCCAGACATCCGCGCCAGGGTTCCTGGCACAGGAAGAGTCTGTCCTGGCCAACCACAGGGCAGGACACAGTCCTGCCCACCCTGCTCCCCAGAGCTGCCCAGGCCTGCCGCCTGGGAAGATGGCTAAGCCAAGCAGCCAGCGCTGCAAGCGGGCCCCATCCTGAAGCCACCAGAAATTCCTGGACCTGCTGGCCATTTTGGGGGATGAGGCAGTGAACGCCCGGTTGCATGGCAGCCACCCAGGTCTTGGCTGCCAAGGGCCACACCCGGCACCCAGCAGGTCCAGGTGAAAATAAAGAACCTCCGCCAGGGCTACCAAAAGGCCCAGGAGGACACACTCCAGACAGGGGCAGCCCCCCCCTCCCCCACCAGCTGCAGGTACTACCAGCAGCTGGATGCCTTTCTGGACAGGAGAGTGACAGCCTTCCAGGCCACACCATTGACTCCACCGAGCCACCTTCCCTCGATGACGACCAGGAGGAGGGCTCAGGGGATGAGGCTGTGGTGCTGGAGCAGGGGGAGACCAGCGCCCAGCAGCAGCAGGCTACCTCACCAGCCCTGGAGTCATCTGCCAGCCCAGTCCTCATCCCTGCCCCAACGGAAGACCCAGCCTCACAGCAGGAGAAGGAGGAACAGGTTCCACCCGCTGAAGAAGACCCAGGCGAGGGGACAGCACTCAGGCACCTGCTGCACCTGCTGGTGAGTGCTCCCTCCATCTCTCCCTCCCTCCCTGTGGGCAGGGCTGTGCATGCCTGTGGGACAGGGACTGCAGGGGGACATGGCCCAGGGACAGACAGGGTTGGGCAGTGCAGAGGGTCTCCCTCAGGGGCAGAGGGGCTGCGTAGTGGCGGGGAAGCCAGAGCCGAGCAGTGCAGTGCTGTGTTTGGAGATGAGGTGAGGGACTGTAGGCGGGAGCACCAAGGCCAGACGGCATGCACCCAACACCGCTGGCACTTGGCCTCATGAGATATCCCTGAGGCAGGGCTGCTTGCAGCTCCCCACCTTGGGCACTGTACCTGACTTGGGCAGCAAAGCACACCTGCGTATACCAAGGGGACAGGGACTGGGAAGCAGGGGGAAGGTCAGGGGACAGCAACTGCTGTCAGGCTGCATACCACACAAGCTAATTTGAGGAACTCTGTTCTTTGGTTCTCCCCAGCAGACCCTGCACCCTTGACACGCTGTACTCTCGAGGCCCCACCAGCCCCAACCGGGAGAAGGAGGAGGAGGGCATCGTGCTCACGGGATGAGCTTCTCGAGGACCTGATCTACATCAGACCGAGGCACGCTTGATGGCCGGCAGGAGCAGGAGGATGCCCACCGGAGGGTTGAGCAGGGGCAGCGGAGGATTGAGGAAAGGCTGCTCGAGTGAATGCTCAACCTTATGGAGCGGCAAACCCAGTCCCTGGACCACCTGTTCCCTCAGGGCCCCAACAGCCCCCTTTGCTGGCAGGCCAGGACACAGGGCAGACGTTTGCAGGCCCAGGACCTGCCTTCCAGAGTCTGCTAGCACCAGCCACTGCCCCTGACCCTCTTCACTCCCCCCGATCCTCTTCACACCCTCAACCCTGCTTTTAGCAGGGGGTTGGACTAGATGATCTCATGAGGTCCTTTCTAGCCCTATGATTCTATGAACCCCCCCAACCCCTGCAGCTCCTAACCCCCAGTTCCTCCCATGAATAAAAACCCTGTACACCATTATACATTCTGTTGTGGTTTTTATTGGTTTTGGGACAGAGGGGAGATGGGTGTATGGGGTTGGGGTAGGCAGGCATAGGTGGGTGGTGGAAGTGACGGGGCTTGGTAGCAGGCCCACCCCTCAGTGCTCTTCGTTGAAAAAGTGGGCCCTCAGTGCATCCCGGATGAGCTGTGCTTCCCGCTGGACCCGCTGAGTCTGGGGCAGGGTGTCATCAGGCTGCTCATACTGCGCGGAGAGCCACTCATTCTCGGTCTCCCAGATTCAGGGTACCTTTTCCCTCCTGCAGCTCATAGAGGTCGTGCAGATAAAAGCATACATTGACAAGCTCCGGGAGGTTGCTCTCACCGAGCTTCATCAGGTCAGGGGGGCCCTCTAGTGAGTCTTCAGACATCCAAAGGCACGCTCGATGATGCTCCGGCACCGGTTGAGCCTCAGATTGAAGAGGTCCCTGTTGTCATCCATGCGGTCCGTGCATGGCTTCATAAACCAGGGGAGGAAGGGGTAGGTGGCATTCCCAAGGATAAGGACTGGCATCTACACTTTCCTGATGGTGATGGTGTGGTTGGGGAAGAAGTTACCCGTCTGCATGTGCCTGTACAGAGCGGAGTTCCACAGGATCCGTGCGTCATACACCTTCCCCTGCCAGCCCACATAGATGTTCTGGAAGATTCCGTGGTGGTCCACGAGGGCCTGTAGGACCATGGAGTAGTACCGCTTCCGGATGACATAGTCCCTGGTGAGTTGTGGGTGGCATCCACAATGCCCCCACAATTGGGGAAGCTGAGTCCAGCAAGGCAGTCAAGGAATTCATGCATGTTGCCCAGGGTGATGAGGTGGGCTAGCAGGACCCGGTTGATTGCCCTGCACACCTGCATGAGGATGGTCCCCATAGTGGCCTTCCTGATGCCAAACTGCTGGGCCACGGTGCAGTAGGAGTCTGGGGTTGCCAGCTTCCATAAGGCAATGGCCACTTGCTTGTCTACAGGCAGGGTGGATCCAAGTCAGGTGTCCATGTGCTGCAGAACCAGGGTGAGCTCATGGACCAGCTCGAGGAGAGTCTGCTTGCTCATCCTGAGGTTCTGCAGTCACTGGTCATCATCCTAGGTGATCAAGACAATCGGCTCCCACCAATCGCTGCTGGATGCAAGTGCCCAGAGGTGATGAGGCACGGAGTGCACTTCAGTGAGCACGGCAGTTTTCTGGAGCAGCAAGGTGGGGGGACAGGCTGTCGTCTGCCTCCACGCTGGCGGATTGCCAGCAAAGCCTGCTCCACAGCACAAGAAGCCTTACCAGTAGCTGGCAGGTGTCATGCAGCTGCCTGACAAATCACTGGAGAAGAGTCTGGTCCATGACCTGCTCAGCCTCCATGTTGCCAGGCACAATGGGGAAGGTGCTGAGCTCACTTCCTCTTTTAAAGGAGTGGCCGGGGGAAGGAGGCACTCTCAGGTTCCTCATGCCATGCTTCCCACAATGCACCACTCCTAGGTCAACCTAGCCCCTTGCAGTCAACTTAAGCACTTAGTGTAGACACTCTAGGTCAACTTAACAAGGTCAATTTAAAGTCGACCTTGTTAAATAAACTTAACAAATTTGATTTAATTTAACAAGTATAGACATAGCCTTAGGGCCTGATCCAAATGCATTTGGTCAATGGAATGACTCTGTTGAAGTCCCATGAGCTTTAGAAAAGACTTATTTTTATTTCTTCTGCCCAAATATTGGGTTTATTTCTCCAATGCTCTGCACCATATATAGTCATTTGCACCTGTCCAACAGGAGTGCAGAGTGGGTGTACAATAGTACCAAATGTGGTAGCATTTTACACCCCTTTTGCACAGAAGTCAATGAGTTCACAAGGTTCGTAGTAGTGGGGGCATTATTTTATTTTATTTGTTTAAATATGCATTGTTGTGGGGCAGGTATACTCCATTACTTCCTAAGGGGTTTGGTGGCCAGGAAGCCAAGTTCAATAGATCTCCCTTCTCCACAGAGTGGTATGGTCTACTGGCTGGAGCCTACAAGGCTGTCCTTCTATGAGGCCTAGAGGCCAGACAGGGAGTGAGTCACCACCCAAGTATGGGTTGGTTGCTAAGGTGGGGGTGGGCTACCACTCAGGCTTTTATTTCTCCACTGTTCCTCAGCGGGATCAATGTCTAGTTCCCCTAGGCTACTTCCTACCCTGCCTGCCTTTCCATAGGCCACAAGCCCTCTGTTCTTCCACTATAATCAGCAGGTGAACTCCCAACAACTCCTCCTGGGCTTCCATGTCTTGCTGGGTATTGGTCAGGTGTCAGTGGACCTGAGGGCTCTGACAGTTCCCAAGTGGCAGCCCATGACTCACATCCTCTTTCCTCAGCAGTCAGCCCAGAGCAAGCTGGACTTCTTCCTTTTATACTGTGGTTCCAGTTGAGGCATGTCCAGCAGAGAAGAGGGGCCAATGAAGCACCCAAAAACTCCAATGTTTGGTTTCACAGGTTTCACAAAAATAGCTCCAATAAAAATTTGAAAACAGTTGAAATATTTTAGACTGTAACGTATGTGACATGTACAGACTATGTTAGTATGATGTATGCTATAAAGATTTTGAGCACTCATTTGTGCTGACCTGTGCAATTCACTTATAGCTTCATAATATTATATTTCTGTCTCAAACTCTCATTGTTGAAACCTTTACACCATTCTGTCCCATTCAGTATTTCATACATATATATCATTAGCAATTTTAGAACAGAAATACTATGTGTGACAGACTGACAACACCCTGTAATGCCCTGGACAATCTTCACTGAATTAAGTTAAACTTTACTGAATTAAGTTGAAGATTTTTGGCGTTCATTACATTAAAAATGCAAATGTCTATGTAGCATTTTGATACTTTATGGAGCTTCTTTAGCAGGAGTACAAGATTAATGCTAATTATGAAATACCCCTCATGTTACATTATTGTACAGTCTGGAAATGCCATGGTCCGAAGAGAGAGAGAAGTATGTCTTCACTCAAGACAGGCTACAGCTGGAGAGTTGGAGGTCTGAACTTGGGTGCTAGACTAACTACTGGTGGAAAATAAGGTGCAGTTGTCCTGAGTCAGGAAAGTAAGTTCTTTCAAAACTGATTTACCTATTAGAATGCAGAACTGTACAATATAGTAGAATAGATTATAAAAAAAAAACATAATTAGACAACAGAAAACAAAGATCTGTAGTGCCAAATGTCCATGACCACACTGTACAACTCCCCAGTAATAGTCATGCCATCTCCCACCTCCATGACTCCCATTTGGGTTGAGATCTCTCCATTACAACACCAAGAAATTTACTATTTAAATAGCTGAAACTTTGAAATTTACAATTTTTAAACTCCTATGACAATGAAATTGACCAAAATGGACAGTGAATTTGGTAAGACCCTAATGATAAGAGATCCTGGTCCTGAAACTTTGCCATTTAATTTTATTTAAGTTGATTTTTTTTGCTATTTCAATAAACCTTGGGGTTTTTTAAAATTATTTTAGAGTTATTGGCTAATTATGGTTCTCAAACTACTTATATCAAAGCAGCAGTTATTACCCTATGCCAGATCCAGAAAAGATAACTTACATCTTGAATTGATTTTATCTTGTTTTACATAATTTCCTCCCTTCCCCTCCCCCCCCCCAAGCTGTCGAGGTCTGCACTAGAAGACCTGCCCCATTTGCCTGGAACTTGAAATTGATTTTCCTCAGAGAATATGGAGTGAGGAGCACAGTGCATATCTTGAAGCATTACTTGAAGTGACACAGGAATAAACAAGGGAAGATGACTGCTTTTTCCAGGGAGCAGAAATAGCAGCATGGAGAATATTAACACAGAGATTTTGATTAGGTGTAATATAGAGTATGTTATGAAAACAAGCGTCTCCTGGGTACAGTGAATATTGAATGGAGAAGACTTGTGTTTTCACTGTACTCATTATTACTGTATTTACTCTAAGAAAACCAACACAATTCTTTTAAAAAAAAAAAGTTATCAAAATGCCTGACTAGAAATATGGAGTCATTTTTATTTCAAAAGAACAAGTTTTATTTATTATTATTATTATTATTATTATTATTATTATTATTATTATTATTATCTAAAGCAATTGTGAAATCTGACATTTTTCAAAGCTTTAAGTTTTGGAACAATTTCTCCTACTTCTTGGAACCCACTTCCTTTTTTCTACCCACTCATCTCTTATTTTTACAGTTTGGAAGTATATAATCCCAAGTGAAATGTGAAATGAGCAAATGCTATAGGACACTCTTTTCTATTCTAACATATATAATTTATACTCATTATTGTTATTTATGTATAGTCTAGGTACTTTCCTCAAATGGTGAAATTACATGACAAACATAATGAAAATAAATATAAGACGTTTCATGACCTTTCACAGAAATCCTACATGGGGTATATCTTCTAAATTAAAATACTTAGTCTAATCGATAACACATAACTCATACATGATAGTCACTGTTGGTGTGCCAAATTCATGATAATATAGTACTTCCTAAATTAACAAATGCTGCAATGTCAGGTATCCCAAATAATTAGCATAACACAACATGAAATCCTGGTCCCATTGAAGTCTATGGCAAAACTCCTACTGACTTTAATGGGATCAGGATTTCACCTGTGTATTGTATATAAAATAATCTAGGAAGCATTCAGCTAGGATTAAAGTGTGAATTTTACATCCAAACATTCAGCTTAAAAATAATGGGGGAAAGAAACCAGCATTTCCCAAGGTTTTCAGCTAAATCTGAAACATAAGCATTATACTCTGTGAATATCTTCTCAGGGCTTCAGAGAAACTAAAGAATCCAGATCTTTAAATTGTTTTCTACAGTTGTAACACTGCAGCTGTAGCATGGGATGTCTTCATTGTACACTCACTTAGGGCAGGAAAGATAGAAACAATTCAAGAGTCTATTGTATACCAATATGAATTATTTTTAAATTGTAAAAAGCCTATAAAAAGAGATCAGTGACAACCTTCAGAGAACCTCCCTGAAAACAAAAATCAGCCAGTCAGATTACTACCTCTTCCAAAGACCTAGTTTTGTTAGAATATGGGGTTCTTAAACTTGGTTAAGTAGTTAGATTGGAAGGGAGCCTCGGCTGGCCCTACTATGAAAAGAGGGATCATAGTACCCAAAAGATTAAGAAACACCCAGAGTATTCTAGCTTGAACTGAGGTTTTTGCTTGAACCATGATTTAAGGCCTTACCTCTGTTACCTCCTTGCATTATGTAGGACTTACTGAAGAACATTACAGGTCTCTGGCTTCAACCCTAATGAGCTTCACCCAAATAGCCTCCTCTGTCTTTCCATGTACTAATTATTAAAACTATATGCTCACTTCACCTGCTCTGGCCTACAGAGGGAGTTGGAGGGTGGAAGTTTTGAGGATTTCACCTATCTTTTCCCAACCCCCTGGAGCAGGCTTTCTAAAAGTCTGTATGCAACTATCTGTGACACATTGCATTTTTGAGCAATGACAGGAACCATAAGATGTATACTCAGAGGAACATGTCACTAACATGACGGAGTGAGATGTGGATGTAGGTGTGACATACTCAGATATAATCCAGACAAGTAAATAGCTGTGTCACTTCTGGCCTCTAATATCGGGTACTCTTCAAATGCTTTGCTACTCAAGCCTCCAGCCTAGACTACTCAGATGCAAGTCAGTCCCAACCACACAATCCAAGCTTTTCCTGGACAATACAAGTTTGTGTAAAGCCCATTATTTCTTTCATAAAAGTGAGATTTATGCTTCACCAATCTACTAGAATTCTGGGCGGGGATCAACAAACATATGGACCAAGAGTGACAAAGTGGATATATTGTACTTAGATTTTCAGAAAACCTTTGACAAAGTGCCTCACTAAAGACTCTTAAGCAAAGTAAGCAATCATGGTATAAGAGAGAAAGACCTGTCTTAGATCAGTAATTAGTTAAAACGTAGGAAATAAAAGTTAGGAATAAATGGTCAGTTTCCACAAAGGAGAGAGGTGAATAGTGATGTCCCCTATGGGTCTTTGCTGGAACAAGAACTGTTAAACAAATTCATAAATGATCTGGAAAAAAGGATAAACAATGAGGTTTAAAAAATTGCAGCTGATACAAAACTACTCAAGATAAAATAAAACAAGATAAGATAAGGTAAGTCCAAAGTAGACCACAAGGGTTACAAAGAACAACAAAATGGCAGAAGAAATTCATTGTTGATAAATACAAGGTAATGCACATTGGAAAACATAACCCCAAGTATACATATAAAAGAATGGGGTATAAATGTGCTGTTTCACTTAAGAAAGCAATCTTGGAATCATTATGAATAGTTCTCTGAAAATATCCACTCAATGTGCAAAAAAAAAAAAAAAAAAGGACAACTGAATGTTTGGAATCAGAGTAGAAAATATATTACCTCTTTATAAATCCATAGTTTGCCCACATCTTGAATACTGCATGCAGATCTGGTCACCCCATCTAAACAAAGATATACTGGAATTGGAAAAGATACAGAAAAGGGCAACAAAAAGCTATCAGTAGTATGGAAAAGCTTCCTCCATATGAGGAGAGATTAACAGGACTGGGATTTTTCATCTTGGAAAAGAGACAACTAAGGGTAGATATGGTAGAGTTCTGTAAAATCATGACTGGTGTAGAGAAAGTAAATAAGGAAGTGGTATTTATTCCTTTTCAGAACACAAAACCTACAGTCAACAAATAAAATTAATTGGCAGCAGGTTTAAAATGAACAAAGAGAAGTATTTCTTCATACAAGACAAAATCTATCTTCTGTGGAACTCCTTGCCAGAGGATACTCAGAAAGCCAAGACTATAATGTAGTTTTAAAAAATGGGATAAGTCTGTAGAGGATACATCCATCAATGGCTATTAGCCAGGATAGGTAAGGATTGTTGTTTGCCAGAAGCTGGGAATGGCTGACTGGATGGATTACTTGATGATCACCTCGTGTGGGAAGGGCCCAATCAAAAGCTCCAGAAGTCCAGGGCTGAGGGGAAGGCGTGGAGCACCCTCTTGCAAGACCCACTCGAGGTAAGCTTGAGCAGCAGGGAACAAGGTCGCTTTCACCTCCTGGAGTAGGCGCAGGGGGTGAGGCCAAAGTATGGAGAGCCCCAAGTGCTGAGCCAGCAGAAGGGGATCCACCCAGTCCCCCCGGGCGTAGTCCAGGAGGTGTCCGACCCTGGTGATGCCTTCAAGGACCAACCTCCGCCACCTGCACAACAAGTTGGGGATTGTGTAGCAGGGGCTCCGCGAGGAGGTCCTCCCCTTCGGTGGGCACAAGGGACCTGGAGGCCGAGACAAGCCTCCATGTCTAGAGGAGATGCTCGTAGAAGACTGGCAGCTCAGAGAGGTCTTGCAGAAAACCTCTTGGGTGGATGTAAAACAGTTGCTGATCATATTAGAGCCCTCGGTAGTGGTGGAGGAAGGTGTACGCCAAGTGTTTCCGTGCCGGACTACTTGCAGTATAAAGGAGTCTCTGTAGGGCCTGGAGGTGGAAGTCATGGATCCGGCTGTAGATGAAGCACAGACCCTCACCTCCCTCCTCCAGGGGAAAACTCAGGATCCCTGCAGAGACCCCGTGCAGTCCTGGCCAGAAGAACTCCAGAATTGTCTTCTGGAGTTTGGCCAGGAACCAGCCTCCAAGTGCTCCAGGTTGCCCAGGTTCTAGACCATGAGGCGCATGTCAGTGGTGTACACTGACAGGACCAGCCTCAATCTCTGACGGAGGAGACAGAGGAAGGGCTCCACAGCCAGACCGTACAGCTGTCCTGACAGCGGACAGCCTTGACATACTCATCGCCCAAAGCTGGCTGGTTCAGTCAGGGTCCAGTTGAGCCTGACCAGAAACTCTGCGGAGGCACACAGCACCTGGAGAAATTCCACGAACCGGGGCCTGAAGCCAAATGCCTGCAGGGTGGCCATAATTCTTGCCTCTTACAGGCACCTTATAGAGTAACAAATTTCTTTGGGCATAAGCTTTCATGGGCTATAACCCACTTCACCAGATGCATGAAGTAGAAACCACAGTGGAGAGGTATATGTACGCATGCCAGGATGAAGGCGGGCAAGTGTTAGCAAAGTCAGTTCAGAGAGCAGATGGGGTCTTTTCAGTTGATCAAAGGGAGAGATGTTGCCATTTTTTATGTCAGATTTGTGTCCATTTATCCTTTTGCATAAGGACAGTCCATTTTGGCTGATGTACATGACAGAGGGGCATTGCTGGCACATGAGAGCATATCCACATTAGTGGATGTGCAGGTGAATGAGGCCCTGATGGTGTGATTGATGTGGTTGGGACCTGTGATAGTATCACTGGGGTCGATGTGCGAGCAGAGTTTGCAACGGGGCTTGTTGCAAGGATAGGTCCTGGATTAGTGTTCTTGTATGGTGTTCAGTTGCTGGTGAGTATTTGCTCCAGGTTGGGGAGCTGTCTATAAACAAGGATAGGCCTGCCTCCCAGGGCTTGAGAGAGTATGGGATCATCTTCTAGGATAGGTTGTAGGTCTTTGATGTTGTGTTGGAGAGATTTTAACTGGGGACTGTAGGTGAAAACCAGTGGTGTTCTGTTGTTTTCTAGGCCAGGTCTGTCCTGTAGTAGACAGCTCCTGGGTACCTGTCTGGCTCTGTCAATTTGTTTTTTCACTTCCCCTAAAACTGTAGTTTTAGGAATGCCTAATAGAGATCTTGTAGGTGTTTGTCCCTGTCTGAGGGATCAGAGCAGATCCGGTTGTACCTTAAGGTTTGACTATAGACGCTGGATGGTGTAATGTGTCCCGCGTGGAAGCTGGAGGCCTGTAGGTATGTATTGCAGTCAGTTGGTTTCCGGTATAGGGTGGTGTTAATGTGTCCATCCCTTATACGTACAGTAGTGTCCAAGAAGTGGATTTCTTGTGTAGACTCATTCAGGCTGAGGTTGATGGCAGCGTGGAAGTTGTTGAAGTCCCAGTGGAATTCTTCCAGGGACTCTTTCCTGTGGGTTCTAGATGATGAAAATGTCATCAATGTAACATAGGTAAAGGAGAGGCAATTGTGGACGAGATTCGAGGAAGCGATGTTCTAGGTCGGCCATAAAGATGTTGGCATACTGTGGTGCCATGTGGGTACCCATAACTGTGCCACTGACTTGAAGGTATGGATCATCCCCAAATCTGAAGAAGTTGTGGGTCAGGACAAAGTTCAGTTACCAGGTATGCGGTCATTGTCCAGGAAACTGTTCCTGGTGGCTTGTATCCATCTTTGTGTGCAATGGTGGTGTAGAGGGCTTCTTCATCCATAGTGGCTAGGATGGTGTTTTCTGAGAGATCACCAGTGAATTGTAGGTTTTTCAGGAAGTCAGTTGTATCACAGAGATAGCTAGGAGAGCTGGTGGCGTAGGGCCTGAGGAAAGAGTCCACATAGCCAGACAATCCATCTGTGAGAGTGCCGAAGCCCGAGATGATGGGGCATCCAGGATTCCCAGGTTTGTGAATCTTGGGTAGTAGACAAAATATCCCTGTTTGGGGCTTTTGGGGTGTGTCCGTATAGATGTGATCCTGTGCTTCCTCAGGGAAGCAGCTATTGTAGTATATATTGGTATTCCTCAGTGGAATCAGAGGGTAATGGCTTGTAAAATGTGGTATTAGAAAGTTGTCTGGCTGCTTCCTGTTAGTAATCTGACCTATTCATGATGACTACGGCACCTCCTTTGTCAGCCTCTTTGATTATAATGTCAGAGTTGTTTTTGAGGCTGTGGATGGCATTCCATTCTTCACAGCTGAGGTTGTGGGGCAAGAGATGCTGCTTGTTTACAATCTCAGCTTGTTCGCATCAGCAGAAACACTCTATGTAAAAGTCTGGTCTGTTGTTACGGCCATCAGGAGGAGTCCATGCAGAATTATTCTTCTTGTTACTTTTGAAGGAAGATGTCTGTGGGTTAGTATGTTGTTCAGTGGTGTGTTGGAAATATTATTGGAGTAGGAGATGGTGAAAGTAGGCTTCCAGGTCACCGCAGAACTGTATCATGTGCGTGGGGGTGGGGGGAAGCGAGTCCCTGAGACAAGACAGACTCTTCAGCTGGGTTGAGTGTATAGCTGGATAGATTAACAATATTGTTGGGTGAGTTCAGGGTATCACAGGTGTGGTCCCTTGTGGCATGCAGGAGCTTCGATAGTTTAATGTCTTTTTTCCTCTGTAGAGAAGCAAAGTGTGTGTTGTAGGTGGCCTGTCTTCTTGTTGTAAAGATCAGCCATGTGGAAGTTTGTGTGGAAGTTTGGGTTTCCATGAGGTTCTCCAATGTTGAGAGGTCTTTCGTGATCTTCTCCTGTTTGCTGTACAGGATGCTGATCAGATTGTTCCATGGTTTTTTTGAGAGTGTGTGACACAATCTCTCACCATAGTCTGTATAGTATGTGGACCATAATGGATTTTTAACTTTCAGTCCATTTGGTACAATGTCCATTTGTTTGCATTTGTAGAGGAAGATGATGTCTGTCTGTATCTGTGCAAGTTTCTTCAAGAGGTTTGTAGATTTCCATTTCATATAGCTAAATTCAGTGCCTTGCATGATAGAAATTTCCAGAGGGGTATCTGGGTTAGTCTGTGTACAGCAAAAACACAGAGAGTCCTGTGGCACCTTATAGACTAACAGATTTCTTTGGGTATAAGCTTAGATGGACTATAACCCACTTCATCAGATGCATGAAGTGGAAACTGCAGTTGAGAGGTATATACACACATGCCAGGATGGAGGAGGGCAAGTGTTAGCAAAGTCAGTTCAGAGAGCAGATTGATCATGCCTTGTGGAAATGATGCTAATGTTGAATGGCCCACAATGGCTGGCTTTTTCTCCTTGAACTTGGAATTGGTCAATTTCTGTATCCTATCTACTGACTTTTTGCAGGGTCTTCTCATGTCAAAGCTGGTCCACCACACAGTGGACTGTTTCTTTAGGCAATAAGGCATGAGGGAAGTATCGGATGCCTATTGTTTGTCATTTGAGAAAGCAATAACCAATTATGTTTACCAAAAAAGGTCCCCAATCAAGTGATCATTGTCCATTAAAATTTAGTCGGGGAGTGAGACCATTAAGTGGATCAAAACAAAGAGATGTAATGGAAATTGTCTTATAAATTTAATGATATTGAGTCACGGCCAGTGTCCAGCTTTAATTACTTTATCTATATAGCAAATAGTATGTTTAAGATTACCGGAAGCTTCAAATTATAGCTTCTTATTTTTAAAATTTCATAACGTTCTTGGGGGGGGGGGGGGATTACTTTTCAGGTGGAACTCTCCATGCTTTGTTTCTCTGTAAAGGTGAATTTTTGAGATATATTTGAGCCAAATGTCTTCAAACTGTTCATACATTTAGACTTTGGTGAAGAATATGCTTCCTTTACAAAGTACTATAATCACACACAGGTATTTATTATACAATGAGCTCTGCAAAGATGGAAGAGTCAACCTATGTGACACTTATTGTAGAAAAAGGTATTATTCTAATATAGGACAGCATCCAAAATGTCACGAGTATGCAATTTGAAAGAATATATGGGTAGGGAGTCCTTAGAGAAGAACAGTGTATTTAAAATCAGGGCCTGCAAAACACCTAGTCTCCAAGCAGACTTATCAGTACAGCTGGCCTGCAGCATGCTGCCTAATTGGCCATGCTGCCTGATTGGCTTTAAGGGCCAGCAGGCTGGATCTTAAGTTAGAAGCAGCTCTCTGGCTTTTCAGTGCTCATGCCCAGGGCCAGCCCTGGACCAAATGACACCGTAGGGAGTATCTTCAATTCCCCCCTCCCCCTCCATTTGTTTGACTTTAGAATACCTTCTTTTTTATTGCATTTTTAGCCTATTTCATGACTTTGAGGCATGATCTACATGCATGATTTATCCCTATCATATAAGATGGTAAATTTGCACACAAGATCTGTAAATCTGTATTTATTATTATGTAAGCAAACAAACATAGTTTTCTCAAAATGTATAGAAACTTTTCAATTTTCAGAGTAACTGAAATGTACTAGGAAATTAGTGAAAAATGCATCTACATATGGAACACCTAGAACATTTTACGTCAAACTTTCTATTTTCTCTTTTATTGCTAACACCAAAAAACAGCATCCCGATACTGGTGCCCCTAAAGTCTGTCATCCCAGCTGGTTGCCTGGGTTGCCTCCCCTAAGTTTGGCCTTGCACATACCCATCACTGTGCATGCTCCTACGTTACCTTGTGTCTCCTACTCTACCTTATACCCAGCCTTGCCTCTGTCCTGAACCCCTCTTTGCCTGTTTCCCTGTTCATGCCAGTTCTGACCACTGGTTTGACCTTGGTTTCTGAGTACTGACTCCAGTTCTGAGCCTAATCTTTGGATCATGGTGCCTGCTCTAGCCACTAAGCTTGACACCCCCCCCAACCACTTGGCTAAACTGCTCTCAGCTCAGTCAGCTTACAGTTTCATTGCCGGGTTATTTTAAAAAACCCAACCAAACAAAAGATGGTTTTGATTTAACTAAGTTTTTCACCTTTGAAAATTGAGTCCCATGTATCCATAGTACAAAGTCTTCAGATATGCTGAATGACATGACAAAGCAGCCAAATCCCAGAAAATGCACACTTTTCCTGAATGCTTCAGACCCTGAATCCTTCCCATTTTCTTTCCAGCTTTCTAGGACCCTTCTTCTTATTTGACATTTGTCGATATTTTCAATTCAGATATCCCTGGTTCTCAGGGGAAAAAATCAAAAGCACATAAGTGACTTCTGAAAATCCCATGCTCAAGCTTAAATTTGTCCCTCAGACAAATATTACTGATACATTTTTCAAAAGAAACCATAAAATATGCATTAGGTCAGTTAAGGTTGCTGAAAGAACCTTACATTTTACATTTTCTTTAATTTTTTTGTAATGAGCATTGTATTATTATTTTACATGATACATTTTACATAATTATACATTGATGCATTTTACACGATATACATTGTAGACAATTATTCTGACTACAAAACCTAGGTTGTTTTTTTGTTTTTTTTGATGCACCAGGAACGCTCTATGTTGAATAAAGTTTTTATTTTCTTGTCTTCACTGCTTTATTGATGAATGCACTGGAAAGAAAACATGTACAGTTTTACATTGAAAGAAATTTAAAGTTAGTTTCCTATTAAACATAAGATATTCTTTCTCTAATCTGCTAATACTTTGTGTGGAAACTTAAAGATATCATCTTCAGAAAAAATACTTTTTGCCTTTGTTCTTTGAGATTAATTCCTCTGAACTAATGAGACTTTCAGAATGATCCCTATTAAATAAAGTGGATTTCAAGGGGAATGTTTATAAATATTTAGGAACCAAAACCATCATACGAAACCTTCGAAAGTGATTCTACCCAACTATTGTCTGACAGTGACCTAATTAAAGTAATTTGCATAATAATGAGACTTTGAAAGAGATAAGCAATAGCATGCTTGTAATAGATAATTAATTTGTGTTTCAAAATAAGCTATGGATATTTAACCACAATTTATATGACATGTTAAATTAAAGGAGTTGTACAAGTTACTTCATAATGATAAACCATAGATATAGCTTTTCAGATCTATTTAAGCTCCCATTCAACGTAGTCCCCTCTTTGTTGTAAAGTGTTTCAGTCACTTACACCTTCTCTCCATTGTTATATTGTTCTCTTTGACCCAATAATATGAACACACTCCATAATATGCCTTCCCCTAATTATGGCCTTCTGATTCTCCATTCCCATTTGTAATGACTTAATAATTTGGGTATATATGGAGTCATTCAATTTTTTTCTTTCACAGATGCCCAAAGTTAAGGCTGACTTTGAGTTGTGGATTTGAATACTTCCAAAAAATCAAAGGGCTATAATTTCCAAACCACTAAGTTTTACCTCATTCCATGTGAAAAAAAATCATGTGGAACCACAAGGCTCAAACAATTTCTTTGCTAAATCACAAACTGGTTAAGATTCACTGAAAACAGGACAGTGTTTGCAAAATTTAGTGAGGACTGTAAGGGATCTCAGGAGGTCATCTATTCCAACTCCTTCTTCAAAGCAAGACCAACCTCAGCTAAATCCTCCCAGACTCAACTTTGTCAAACCAGGCCTTAAAACCTTCTAAAGATCAAGATTCTACCTCGTCTCCAGGTAACCCAGTCCAATGCTTCAACACCATCCTCATGAAAATCTTTTTCTTAATACCCAACCTAGATCTCCCCCACTGCAACTTGAAACCATTGATCCTAGTTCTATCATCTGCCATTCTTCCTGGAGGTCTGATTCTGGTAGTTAAAGGCTGCTTTTAAATCCCCCCTTCATTCTCTTTTTCTACACACTAAACAACCCTAGTTCCTCAACCTCTCCTCTTAAGTCATATGCTCTGGCCCCTTAATAATTTTTGTTGCCCTCTGCTGGAGTCTCTCAAATTTGTCCATTCCTTTTCTGTAGTGGGGGGTCAAAACTAGCAACAATACTCCAAATGTGGCCTCATCAGTGTAGAATAGAGGGGAATAATCACTTCACTCAATCTGCTGGCAATGCTTCTACTAGTGCAGCCCAATATGCCATTAGCCTTCTCGGCAATAAAGGCACACTGTTGACTTATATCCAACATTTTGTCCACTGTAACCTCCATGTCCTTTTCTTCAGAACTGCTGTCTAGCCAGTTGGTCCCCAGTCTGAAAGAGTGAATGGAATTCCTTCATCCTAAATGAAGGACCTTGCACTTATCCATGTTGAACTTCATCAGATTATTTTCCCCAATCATCCAATTTGTCTAGGTCACTCTGTATCCTATCTCTACCCTCCAAGATATCTACCATTCTCCCCCCCCACACACACACACCCAGCTTAGTGTCATCTGCAAATTGTTGAAGATGCAATCCACCCCATCCTCCCAATCATTAATGAAGATGTTGAACATATTCAGTATATTCACGAGCCCCTACAACACTCTGCTTGTTAATGGCTGCCAAGTACACATCAAACCGTTGACCTAGCCAGCTTTCTATCCATCTTATAGTCCATGCATTCAACCTATATTTCTTTAACTTGCTGATAAGAATACTCTGGGAAAGTGTATCAAAAGTTTTGCTAAAGTCAAAGTCATGTCCACCACTTTCCCCACATCCAGTGAGCCATCTCATCATAGTAGGCAATCAGGTGAATCCCTGCTAACCATTCCTGATCAGCTTCTTTTCTTCCAAGTGCCTCAAAATGGATATCTTGAGGATCTACTCAATTATTTTTTCTGGGAACTGAGATGAGGTTGACCAGTCTTTAGTTCCCCAGACCCTCCTTCTTTCTTTTTTCTGAAGATGGACACTATATTTGCCTTTTTCCAATTATCTGGGACCTTTCCCAATAACTATTAGTTTTCAAAGATAATGGCCAGTGGCTCTACAATCACATCAGCACCCTCAGCACCTTCAGATGCACTGCATCCAGCTCCAGGGACTTGAGTATGTCCACCCTTTCTAAATAATACTGAACCTGTTCTTTCAGCATAGATGGCTGCTTACCTCCTTCCTATTCTGTGTTGCACAGTGCAATGCTTTGAAAGCTGATCTTGTCTGTGAAGACAGACTTAAAAAAAAAAAAAAAAAAAGATTACTTCAGCTTTTTCCACATCATCTGTCACTAGGTTGCCTTACCCATTCTGTAAGGTGCCTACACTTTTCCTGACCTTTTTATTGCTAACATACCTGTAGAAACCCTGCTTGTTACCTATCATATCCATTGCTAGCTACAACTCCAGTTGTACTTTAACCCTCCTGATTTCAATGCTGAATGCTTGAGCAAGTGTTATTACTCCATCCTGGTCATCTGACCATTCTTCCACTTCTCGTAAGCTTTCTTTTTGTGTTTAAGCTTACCAAAGATTTCTTTGTTAAGCTAAACAGGTTGTCTGCCATATTTGCTATTCTTTCTGTACATTGGGGTGGTTTGTTTTGCAGCCTCAATAAGGTTATTTAAAATTTAGCCAGCTCTCTTGGACTGCTTCCCCCCTCATATTAGCCTCCCATGGGTTCCCACCCATCAGTTCCCTTAGGGAGTCAGAGTCTGCTTTTCTGAACTCCAGATGTATTCTGCTGTTCTCCTTTCTGCCTTTTGTAAGGATCCTGATCTCTACCATCTCATGGTTACTATTGCCCGGATTACCACCCTCTACTACTTCCTATAGCAATTCTTCCTTGTTTATGAACAGCAGGTCAAGACCTAATAGGTTCCTCCAGTACTTGCACCAGAAAGTTGTCCACAACACACCTCAGTAGTTTTCTGGGTTGCTTGTGTCCTGCTGTATTACTATCCCAATAGTTGTCAGGATGATTGAAGTCTCCCATAAAAAACAGATCCTGTGATCTGGAGACTTTCACTAGTTATCTGAAGAAAGCCTTATCTACATCATCCTACAGGTCTGGCAGTCTATAATAGATACCAACCAAATCATCACCTTTGTTTCTCTCCTCTCTACACTTAACCCAGGACTCTCAACAGACTTTTTTACAGTTTTATTCTGGAGCTCTGAGCAATCATATTGCTCTTTAAAATACATTGCAAGTCCTTCATCTTTTTTCCTCTGTCTGTCCTTCCTGAACTGTTTTTTACCTATCCATGACAATGCTCCAGTTATGTGAGTTACCCTACCTTGATTATTCCAATCACATCATAGTTTCTTAATTGTGTCATGACTTCCAATTCCTCCTGCTTGTTCCCTCTTGCATTCATGTAAAGGCACCTAAGATAACTAGCTGATTGTCCTACTTTCTCAGTATGAATCAGAAGGCCTTCTCCTACTGGTGTCCCATTTCGCCTCTTAATTCCAGGCTTAGGTCCCCATCCCCTGGTAAACCAGGTTTAAAATCATCCTTGTTAATTTAGCCATCCTGCCTAAGAAGATGCTCTTCTGTCTCTTTGTAGGGTGGATCCCATCTCTTCCTAGTAATCCTTCTTCCTAGAACAATATCCCATGATCAAAGAATCCAAAGCCCACTCTCTGATTCTTCTTTCTTAACCATGAATTTACTTCTGCAATTTCATGGTCCCTACCTGGGTCTTTTCCTTCAACAGGAGGGATAGTTGAGAACACTACTTGCACCTCAAACTCCTTTATCCTTCTTCCCAGAGCCACGTAGTCTGCAGTGATCCACTCCACTCATTCTTGGCAGTGTCTGTCTTTGGTGCCCACATGGAGCAGTAGGAAGAGGTCGAGATCTGAGGGCTTGATAAGTCTCAGCTGACTCTCCATCACATCCCAAATTCTAGCTCCAGACAAGCAACACACTTATTAAGTTTCACACTTTGAGTGTCTGAGTATAGCTACACACCTAGCCCAACAGCTCAGACCCCAACAGCCTGTCATCACTACCCTAGTCACCCTCTGACTTTCACCAGACTTAGTTATTACTTTTATGGCAGCTTCAACACTCCCAGAATACCAAATTATCCCCAAAACTTCTGTTCAGCCCCATTCAGTCCTCCTTGGGCAGTTCAGATATTAGAGGTCTGTTGCCCCTGTAAAGCATCACTATTCTTTAGTTTGCTACTTTATCTGGAGTTACTAAGCAAATCAGTTTAAACACAGCATTGCATTAGTTTTTATTAAAAATATTAACAGAAGATGGTAGGATTTTAAATGAGTACATGATATTAAAATCAGAAATGGTTATAAGAGAAATAAAGATAAACACTTTCTAGTAGATAAAACTTAATTAAGTTAGACTTGGTTCAAAATAAAATCTTTACCACAGATTCCCAGCAACATGGCTGTCCAAATTTTCAGGTCATGTCAGACTGTCCCCCACCAGACTCAAAACACTGTTTTGTTGTCGTTATTGTTGTTGTTTTTAAAAGTGTGTGTGGTGAGAGAGAGAGAGAGAGAGAGAGCGAGAGCCTAGAAGAGATACTTTAGGGTATTTTTACTCCTCACTTTTATAGTCCAGTAACTCTTGGAAATGGATTTTTCTGAGGGTTACCCTCTCAAAACAAAATTTATTTGAACAATAAAGAAGGTGACATGGAGACTGATGGTAAAGGTGTCTTCATGCTCTTTTTTCTCCCTGTGTATGCTGAAATGAAGATTTGCCTTTTCTTCTGCCATTTTGATTCTGCTGTCTCAAGGATCCTGTTTACTACTAATGTAAATTGAGGTTAACGCACATTTCTTTAGTTATAGACCTGCTCAGCAACTTTTACCTAGTCAGAGCTGTAGGGTTTGTACATGTGCTAGCAACATCCTACAGAGAATATGAATAACTTTACATCTAATTTTGTTACAAGTGTTTCATCATATTATTGACCAGCAAGTTATTAATTTTCAAATGATACCTTACAAGCATATTTTGTATAATGATTATTACAATAGTGTGTGACTAGAGTGTGAATACAGGGGTGTTTTCAGTCACAAAGTGCAAGCTATTAAAATTTGAAAAATATTGTATTTCTATTGATTGATTTTGTATTTGTATTGATACACAGAAGGAACATTCAAGTGTCAGGCTATTTTCCTTTGAAGTTCACTCCTTGGCTGATGATAGTGACACTTTGTAAAGCTGCTTGAAATAGGGGCCTCTATATTTTCCTTAGTGATATATAGAGAAAACTATCATTTATACAATTTTTAACAATCAAAATGCATTTGAGTTGCATTAAAATATTGCTTTTGGCTTCCCAATTTCTTCATTTGAAAACTTTATAAGAATTCTTCCAGCGGTGTTCTCTCCCCTTCTCCACCTACACACACAGTGAGAAAATGACTACAGATTTATATTAGGAAATATGACGTCATGTCTACTTTGCAACAAATAATGTAACTCTTCTGCAAAGTGGCATCAGCAGCAACAAAGTCCAGGTTTAGTGTCTAGGTATTTCTCTTAACACCACAACATAAAATCCATCTTAAATTCCAACCCAGTAATCTGGGAAAACTATCCATCACAGCTGTAAACCTCTAAAGACTTCTATACTTCTTCACTTGCAAGCTCATTGTCCAACAAAACAAAGCTTTTATTAACAGGGGAAACGGTGACCCAACATTAATTTGAGAAAATACAATAAGCACAATTCAAAATCACGTGAACATTTGCAAACTTCCACTCCATAAGTTGTTGGGCAGTGTCTTTTGCCTCCGTTTATCACCTTGCAGTGTGATAGCCCAGCAAAGGAATTTACCTTAACACACCACTCTCTCTGTGCACTTCAAGCACAGTTGGAGGTCCTTGGTTAGTGAAGACCCAAAGTTCAGAGATGTATTAATGAGGATTCACCTCCCACCACGAGAAGACAAGGTGTGTTGAGTAATGCCTCTGATGCTGTCACCTCTGCAGATGGCTTACAGCTACCACTATTTCTCTGTCACTGCTCATTCCATCTGCAATGTCATATTCTGAGGTTCCACCACTTAACCCAGCTTAGTGATTTCAGTTCTCAGTGATTTCAGAAGGTAGTTCAGAAGCCTCACAGCCAGTGCAGCCTCTGTGTTGTCTTTCACTGTCCCTACAAAAGGTCTAAGAACTAGCTCCCTGACCAGCCCAACCATGATGTCAGCTCTGTGAATCCTCAGCTGGAAACAAGGATGCTCAATTGAGTCCAGTCAGCTCTGTCAGTAAACATTGGAAGAAGCAGATCAAATAATGCCTATGATTTTTTAGCCAAAGCTTACACTAACACATAGGAATATGCATCCCTGCCCCTTCCTTAGTATGTGAGGTTCACTTGAAGATCACCCACTCAATCAGGACAAGCTAAGTACAGTAACCCCTTCATTTATATACTAGAGTTATTTGCAACCCCAAACAGCCAAAATTGATCATTTTGGCAAAATAGCTCCATTTGCTGTGCACCTAGGAAAAGTCAAAGTGTCTGTGCTGATATAGTCTGTTCCAAAAGACTTTTCCCTTCAGCTCATCACTAGTTGTCAGGGGAGAGCTCATTTAGGCCCTGCTTATATCACATGTTTGCACACATTTTCTCTAAGAGTAAATTTACCACTTTCAAGATCAAAGCAATTTTGTCCTCTTCATACAAAATCAAATTTTAAGTTTTGCAAAAACAACCAAAAATTCAAAGTGAAAATGAAAATGAAAATCTCTTTCCCTAGTGATTATATGTTTCCATCTCCAGAAATGTTACTACAGGGACTATACCCAAGCAAATGTAAGTATTGAAAATCTTTAAACATACTCACTGGATATGTCTATACTGGTGGCTCTGTTAAGTCAACTTAACCAAGGTCGACTTTAAGACAACTTAAAGTCGACCTTGTTAAGTTGACTTAGAGGCTCCACAGCCCTGCGTCCACTCTGGCAGGAACTAGGTCGACAAGGGAGTGGCTAGGAACTCTGCAAGGGGGCCCGAATGCCAATTAGATTGACTTAATAAGGTCGACTTAAGCCTTAGGTCAACCTTAAGAGGTGGTGACATTAAGTCAACTTGAAGAAGTGCTTAAGTTGACCTAATAAGCACCTATTGTGGACGCAGCAGTCTGTAGGTTTACTTAACAGTCCTTAAGTCAACCTAAGGCTCCAGTGTGGACGTACCCACTGTGATTAGCTATAATAACTAAGCCAATGGTGTGTTGAAACTATTTTAGAGCTAAGCTGAAAGGAAGAGGGTGAAGGAAGGAGGGAGAAGAGGTGAATATTGGACATAGGGAATAGACTTAAAAGCGGCAGAGAATTGAGACAAATGTACAAGGAGAAGGAGGATTATCCATTAATTGGGACTACTCCAGAAGGTTAAAGCTGAACAAGTGTTTAAGTGCATTGCTGGATTAGGGCCTTAAATTTTTAACTTGTTAGGGCAGGAAACTTGCCTCCTTTTAAATCCATTATTAATTAATTAAATGTCATTAAGCTGTATTCCTTTATAAAACAAAACAGTAATATTTCAGTAAAAATCCTAGGAATTCTTCCTTAAATTATAGGATGGTCTTTTGTCTAAAGTATAGGCTAGACTCTGCCTTTTAACAAGTCATTAAGACTTTGAACAAATAACTAATAGTTTGGCCCTGAAAGGAACTTGACAAACAGATGCAAGTGCAGGACTGGGGTCCTAAATTATTTGTGTGTGTGTGTGTGTGTTAGAATAACAGAATCATAGAAGATTAGGGTTGGCAGGGACCTCAGGAGGTCATCTAATCCAATCCCCTGGTCAAAGCAAGAGCAACCCCAACTAAATAAACCCAGCCAGGGCTTTGTCAAGCCACACCTTAAAAACGTCTAAGGATGGAGATCCCACCACTTCCCTAGGTAACCCATTTCAGTGCTTCACCACCCTCCCAGGGAAAATTGTTTTTCTAATATCTAAGCCAGACCACCCCCACTGCAACTTGAGACCATTGCTCCTAGTTTTGTCATTCACTACCAGTGAGAAGAGCCTAGTTCCATCCTCCCTGGAACTCTTTTGCAGGGAGTTAAAGGCTTCTATCAAATACCCTCTCACTTCTCACACTAAAATTCTTCTTTTCTGCAAATTGTTTTGCTCTATAAATAAAATGAAAATAAAGCCTGTCTTAGGCTATGTCTACACTGGGGAATTTAGGTCGACTTTACTAAGTCGACATTAAAAAGGCGACTTTAAGTCGACCTTATTAAGTCGACTTAGAGAGTCCACACAGGACTCTTAAGTCGACTTAAGGTGGGCCATTCTAAATCGACTTAGAGAGCCTACACTAGACTCTCTAAGTCGACTAGTTAGGTCCAGGGGGAGGTGAAGCTCCTTTGGAGCCTCAGCTCCCCAGGCAGCAAGCCCGGGCGTGGTCTGGGTGAGAAGGAAGCCCCATGCTCCCTCCTAGCCAGGACCCTGCGGTCCAGACCAGGAGGGAGAGTGGGAGACCTGCGCTCCAGCTGCTGGCTGCTTGGCAGCTGGAGCGCAGATCTCCCGTTCTCCCCGCACAATGCTGAAGTCGACTTAAGAAGTCATATTAAGCAATAAAGTGGATGAAAAACTAGGTTTTACAAAGTCGACTTTACTTTTCCTTAAGTTGACTTAAGCAACAGCTTAAGTTGACTTAAGGAAACTCCAGTGTGGACGCAGAGTAAATTAAATCAATTTAAGCAAGCTTAAGTTGACTTAATTTACAAGTGTAGATGCACCGTTAGAGTTGTACTTGCTCAGAGGGCTATTGTGAGATTTAATTTCATTATATTTCTAATGAACTACGAGAATCTTGAACAATGTTCCCTCTAAGGTTTGGCGGCTTGTGTGCAAAATTTTCAAGCCGTGTGCAAAAAGTTAAAGTAATTGTAAATAGAATTAATTAATTGTGTTTAATTGAATTTGAATGAATTTTGAATTGAAATTTAATTTTTAGAAAGGTTTTTATTTAAAATTAATTTTTTAAAAGTTTTTTTTTTAAAAAGGAAGGAAAAAAAGAAGGGAGGAAGGAAGAGAGAAAAAGAGAGAAGAAAGGAAGAGAGAGAGAAAAAGGAAGGAAGAGAAAAAGAAAGAGAAGGAAAGAAGTGGAAAGAAGGAAGAGGAAGGAAAGAAGAGAAAGAAAGAAAAAAGGAAAGAAAAAGGAAGACAAAGAAGGAAAAAAGAGAAAGGAAGAGAAAGAGGAAGAAAGAAAAAAGAAGGAAAGCAAAGGAGAGAAAGAAGGAAAGAAAAAGGGAGAAAGAAAAAAGAGAGAAGGGAGAGAAAGAAGGAA
>ML685802.1:10930264-10990192 GCA_007922175.1 Pelusios castaneus | reverse complement strand
GGCCCTGGGAAGCTGCCGGTGGGGGGGGGGGGAGCAGACCCCAGCCCCGGAGGCTGATCCCGGCCCCGTGCTGGGAGGCCGGGGCTGCGGATTAGCCCGGCCCCGGTCCCAGCCCCGGGAAGTCGAGGCAGTCGGGGGGGGTGGGAGCCCGGGATCCTGCCGCAGCCACCCTGTTGACCCGGCTGCGTGGGGCAGGCAGGCAGGCCCACGCTCCTGAGCCTGCCTGTCCCACCCTGGGGGCGGGGATGGCCAGCCCAGAGGCAGGGCGCAGGCCAGGTCTGCCGCGGCAAAGCCGTGGCCCCGGGGGTTGGAGGGAGCGGCGGGGGCTGCCCGCCCGGCTGCGCGGGGGTCCCTCACTGCTGCGCGGGGCGTGCGACGGCCGCTGCGCGGCCGCGCACCCGCGCACCCGCGCAGCTTAGAGGGAACACTGATCTTGAATGAAATGTGCTATGCTGAATGACAAAGTATATCACGTCTGTTGTATTTACATAATTCAGAATGAAAATGATGAAACATCTAGTAAATACCAACTTAGCTGCTACAACTGGCTAAAGAACAACAGAGGTTTACTATGATTTATTGAATTTCTTCTTTTAAAATATCATTCTCTTCTAGACCATTAATCTCTGTTTCATATAAAGATGAAACTATGCTTTGGTTTATTTTCATAAAGTTAAGTCACTCTGCAGTAAGGCAGTACTGTTAACAATTACTGTATGCCTGGCACCGCTAAAATAGACATAATTGCATCTATACAACTCAAATAATAAAAGGCCACCCTAGACAGAAAATTCTGAACTTTTTATTCATCTTCTAGGTGGCTAAAAAGGTCACCACTGAACATGGACATTAACAGGCATTTACAGAAATGAGCTGTCTACTACTGTAGCCACAAACGTACACATCTGATTAATACCATGATCAGGTAGCTCTGCAGAAAACAGAAGGTTAGGAAAGTAGCAAGTAGCTGTGGATTTTTTTTTTAAGAAAATCTAAATTTAGGCTCCCAAATTCATATTTAGGCAACAAGTAAGTAAGTAGTAAGTAAGTAAGTAAGTGATTTTCAGAAAGATTGCAAAGCTTTTGACACTTTTGAAAACTAGTCCATTTATTTAGGTGCTTAAATATAGATTTTAGGAAACTGACTTTATGTATATTTTTAAAAGGCAATCTTGGTTGAAAGGTTTGTCAGTTCATCCACAGACAAAAATAAATAAATAAATGTGAAGCTACAACCCCCCAATGCTGAGCAAACTCCAGAATTCTCCCATTGATATAGCTACTGCTTCTTGGAGAGCAGGAATACTTACACTAATGGGAGAAGCTCTCCTAATGGTGTAGGTGGTGTTTTTGCTAGGTGCATCTGTGCCACTGCATCTCTAGGGGTGCATCTACACTTGTAAATTAAGTTGAGTTAAGCTTGCTTAAGTTGACTTAATTTACTCTGCATCTACACTACACTTTCCTTAAGTTGACTTAAGCCTTAGGTCTACTAAAAAGCAGGTTTTATAAAGTCGACTTAATTTTAATTAATTTTAATTAAGTCGACTTTGTTTTCCTTAAGTCGACTTAAGGAAGCTGCTTAAGTCGACTTAAGAAAACTGTAGTGTAGACTCAGGGTAAATTAAGTCGACTTAAGTAAGCTTAATTCGACTTAATTTACCAGTGTAGACACAGCCTTGGAGTTGCCACACAGAAAAAGGACAGAGAAGACATAATAAGAGAGAGAATGAAGAGATTTGGATAGAGACTTATTTGGATTGTGAGGGAAGATGGATACAAAACTGCAAACTGAAAACTATTTTCTGGGATAGGGGTGGGAATTTTGTACCTACTGAGGAACATATTTTGTTACTAGATGTCCACATACTTAGATAATTATATGGTCCTCATCACCTGTAGAATCTGAGTGACTCACAATCAGTAATGAATTTTACCCCTCATAAAACACCAAAATGTTTGAGTGTTATTCTAATATGAAAAATGTAAGTAATTTATGCACATAATTCTTGGTCTTTAGCCCTTTTACTTGTGATTCATTGCAAATATTCAGTATTCAGAACTTAGACATTTTGATTGGATATACAGGTCACAGGGGTTTCTCTCTGTTTCCCAATTGAACATGTGTAACTCTTATAAACATGTAGTCAAATTCCAGAGAGAGTATTGAAGACTGTGAATTGCTTTTCAGTAAACCAAGAAAGAAAAATCAACCTGGACACTAAAGATGATAGTTGTTGTAAAACGGTGCGAAGTGGATAAAAAGGGAGCAGGATGCATTCCATTTAGCAACGAAAGAGGTAGATCTTAGGAACTAATAGTACAAGCTTCATCATGTTTCCCTGCCAATTTACCACAACATTGTTTTTTGAAGTAGATGCCTGTAGGGAGTAGCATTCAGGCTTTAGTATTAAATGGCTCCCTTGCTGGTAGTCTCAGCAGAGAAGCCATTTCCAATGCTGTTTTGCTGTTACTTTTCTTTTTCTTTCATGGATACATCTGCCAAGTAGCAACTGGAATGAAACCATCAAGTAATTCTAAATAGACCCCTGAACAATAGACAAAGGGTAAGAACTTTTACTGTTATTTATATTTTTGGAGCCTGACCCCATTGTATTAGGCACTGTACAATCACAGAACATAAAGAAAGTTTTCATCCAGAGAGCTTACAGGGTAAATAAACTACCTAAACAAGCATCTAGCCTAAAATAGCATCTAGAGATGAAAACCCAGATTCTATTACCAATCTCAGGAAGCAATTAGATCACTGTCCCAAAGTATATTTGAAAAGAGAAGTTTTCAGTTTATTTAAAACACATGGGCATCTGAAGAATGGCATTTTGTTAAGAACATAGATAATAAAAGTTTGATCACCAATGGGCTGAAATCTGCTTGAAGAAATTGACCAAAAGCCTGAATCGTGACAAGAGCTAGTGAGGACCAACAAATTAAGAACCTCTGAATATTAGATACATAATTTCACACAGTATTATAGGGAAAAACTAAGTATTATGCACATCGCCTCCTGAAGAAAGACATATTAATGCAAATAACAAAGTGAAAATGTATAATAGAATGAAATTAACCATATTATCCCCCTGCACCATACTTTCACTTTCTTTGATTTTTTTGTGATGCTTGCTGGTTAAGCAGAGCTGTGTCTGAACTGAAAATAAATCATTTTGGTTTCATCCATTCTTTTTCCTTTTTTGACAACTCCACCCCATCCTCCAAAGTTTCAGGTTGCCTGAGGTGTTTTGCTTGACATTTGGGATAGAGGTTAGGGAAGAAGGTTAACCTTTATTTAAAAAATACATTTAGGCAAATTTTGAAACAAAATAATACTTGGAAATGAAAAATTGAAATTGTTTGTTTTGTTTGTATGAAAATTTAAAAACAAAACATTAAGATGTTTTATCTTTTTTTAATAGCAAATAGTTTTTGTTAGTCCAAAGCTTTTTATCAGTGAATAAATTATTTGTCTTAAAAATTTTGCCCAGATAAATGATTAAGTAGCTGACAAAATTTTAAGTAGGCTTCTGTAGTTTGGAAAAATGCTAAGAAAGGAGAACTATTTTATAAAAACATAAGAATGGCCATACTGTGTCAGACCAATCATCCATGTAGGCCAGTATCCTTTCTGCTGATGGTGGCCAATGCCAGGTGCTTTTCAGGGAAAGAATAGAATACGTAATCATCAAGTGATCCATTGATTTCTAGTTGTCCAGCTTCTGACTAATGACAAACCCTGCCCATCTGCCTAATAGCCATTGATGGACCAATCCTCCATACATTTATTTAATTATTTTTTTTTGATCTAGGTTATAATCTTGGCCTTTACAGCATCCTCTGGCAAGGAGTTGTACCTGTTGTCTGTGCATTGTGTGAAGAAATACTTTCTTTTGTTTGTTTTAAACATGTTGTCTATTAATTTTACTTGGTGACCCTTAGTTCTTGTGTCATGAAAGGTGTATATAACACTTCCTTATTAACTTTCTTCATAACAGTCATGATTTTTTAGACCTCTCTTTTTCCCCCTCTTAATTGTCTCTTCCAAGCTGAAAAGACCCAGTCTCATGAATCTCCCCTCAAGCTTTTCCATACCCATAATACTTTTTGTTGACATTTTCTCTGTCTTTTTCAGTTCCAATATATCTTTCTTTTGAGATGGGATGACCAGGTCTGCATGCAATATACAAGATGTGGGTGTATCATGGATTTATAAAGAGGCAATATGATATTTTCCATCTTATTATCTATCCCTCTCTTAATGATTCCTAGTATTCTGTTGGCTTTTTTGACTCCAGCTGCACATTGAGTGGATATTTTCAGAGAACTATCCACCAACTCAACAAGATCTCTGTCTTGCATGGTAACAGCTAAATTAATTTATATAATAGGGTAATGCATTCTATAGGAGTATAATTTCTAAAGCCCACTAACTTGTTGAACATTGTAGGCCTTCCTGGTATGCTTTAACATAGTGTTGTTTGAAACAGAACTATGTTAAAGTAAATTAGTGTGCACCAACACAGTCTAAAAGAAACAATTAATGCAAAGGATGTTAGTGTGCTTTGGAAATCACATTACATCACTATACAGACAAGCACATAGAATCTGACTCAAACCTACTTAATGTGAGCGATATGGGAATGTGAAGAGTTCAGATGACTGTATTTGAATGTGTCAGACAAACATGAGCTTTTGGGACAATACATGTCACACAGAGTTCCTGGGAAATAACTTGGGAATGTGTTAATACCACAACTTTGACTAGGCAAAAAACTCAGCCTTATTAAGTTATACCCTGTGGAAGGGAGCCCTTGACTGATGATTACCCGTTCCCAGAGACTGCAAATCAAAGGTCTGAGAAGTATAAAGAAAAAGAGTATCTGCCCATTCTGCATTCTGGGTCCTGATCTGAAAACGAATATGAATTTGGTGTGACAGGGAAAAAAATCTAGTTGTGGGTTTTGAAGGAGTGACACATACAAGGCCCTTAGGATTTTAGGTGAGCATTGATAGCCTTTTTAGCATGTGCATAGGTTCTTTCATTGTTTTTATGTTTGTTCTGTAAAGTTTCTACTTGAGAATGCATGTGCTTTCTTAGAAGGAACTGTGTGGTAACTTGTAACTGCAGGTAACACACTGGTCCTACCCCTTGGAGAAAAAAACAAAATACAGAGGCTGGCCTTTTAGGCAGACTGGCTTGCTGAGGACATCACAGTGTAGGTCAGGGAACTATGCAGCCTTAAAATTCCCATTCAGAAGGGAATGAAATGTGGGTCTCCACCGTGATGGCTGAGCTCCAGGTGCATGAGGAATACGGACGCAGTTGCTCTTAAAATGATGACACTTAACATCTAATTTACTCCCGTTTTCATGCCTTGGTATGGAATTGGCACATTGGGGTCAAAGACATTGTAATTTTTATGCTGAAAAAACAGAAAAGAGAAGTATGGAAATAAAAAAAAACAACTAAAGAAAGGAGTATGTAGGGTAAATTTAAATAGATTTCCTGCTACTTCAATTTAAACTTACTTCAAAATCATCAGTATGCAACTTGCACCAATATGGACTCCTTTGGGCTCTCATGTTGGTAAGTAAGTCAAAGGGAGTCTAAAACTGACAGAGCTTGAACATATGCCACTGTGCTTAATTTTACCTTCCTTCGCTGTACCTCTCAGTTTAGTCCTTTGTTTTGTTTTCTATAGTGCAACGGTTCCCAACCTAGGTGTAGGATACCCTGGTGGAGGAAGGGGAGGGCAGCCAAGATTACAGAGGGTCCACGACACTTCAATAATATTGAGGTCATTTAGTGCCTTGAGCTCCATTCCAGAAGGCACAGCAGCTTTTAGCCCCACAATGTCTGAAGCAGAGGAACAGCCTCCCCGAAAGGAGCAGGAGCTCCAAGCCCTGCAACAGTCGGGGCAGAAGAGCAAATCCCCTCACCCACAACCCCAAATTGTGTGCCAGCTAGAGTGAAGGGGCAGCCCCCCTACCAATCCCAAATTGGCCAGCCAGAAGAGAAGATCCCTGTGCCAGTGGTGGCCTAGAGCTGTGGTGGCCTTCCAGTGCCTGTAGCCTCCATTAACCTCAGTCCATGAAAAACAGGAAGAGTCAGGGCCGCATATAGAATGTGGTGGCAGTTGCACCAGAGAAGGGTTAGACTCAGGTAAAAGTAATTTATTCTTATTTATTGTTATTACCATTATACTTATTTATAGGGGTTATATATGTCTATGGTCAAATCAAAAACAGGGTGTGGAGGCATGTGTTTTATAGAATGTTAACTAGTAGAGCTTTCATTCAAAAAGTTTGGGACCCAATAGTATAGTGGAAGAGGTGTAAAGAATAGACAGGATTACAACCATTACATTGTTATGTTTTTTTCTTTATGTAGACACTAATTATACATATATAATATATACTATATATTAACAAAACAAAAAATATTCTTAAATATTTTTGTTCTTCACCAGTCTCGTTCCACATGCTCTGCAGGCTACAGGCTTTCACAAATGAAAAATCTATAACTAGATGTTACACAAGTGAAATGTTTATAGTGGGAATCATCTGTTTTAACATAGTCAAACCCCACTTTGGAAAGACTTATGTTTATTTCAGGAATTTTGGAATTCTTGAATTCTTCAATTGTCCTTTTTGTACTAGAATATGAGACAATGGGAACAGTGCTGGAGGTCTCTTCTATTTTTATCTGCTATGATCAGAACATATGACTTTTGTTTTTAAGGAAATGTCATTTCCATAATATGCTGCTAGCTGGTATCAAACATCTCCAAGGTGACTTTTAGAGTAGTTCCTTATGGAGCATGGCTGTGTGCTGGAAAATGGAAAGAACAGCTCCCCGCAAGATGCTTAATGACTTGGGCAATATTTTCTCAGCTGACAGCAGGACTATACATTATCATTTTTAACTTACAGCTGTAAAAGAGGAAATCTTTTGTAACAACAGCTAGTGTGTATATATGTACATGCGTGGTTAGCAGAAATATTCTATCTCTTAGTTTTACACCTCAGATGAGAAGTGAAATGTGAGATAATAAATGCTGTAGGTAGCTGTACAGAAAATACTGAAGTCTGATTTAGGTCAGGCATCAGAATTAATCACTTCAAAATTCTACACTTCAGCAGATTCTATTTTTTTATTTAAATACAGTGTTGGTCAAGTTATGGCTTGCTTTGGTAAATGTTTAATGTTTTAGGACCTAACAGTGCATCTACACTGGCAATCTAGGTCGACTTAAGGACGCTTAAGTTGACCTACACAAAGTCATGTCCACAATGGGATTTTATTAAGTCGCCTTAAGCATTTCCCTAAGTTGACTTAAGCACTTCCTTAAGTAGACTTAATAACACCACCTCTGAAGGTCAATTTAAGCCTTAAATTGACTTCTTAAATTGACTTAAGCCAGTGTGGACTGGGATCAATTAAACTAATTATAATTATTTTTTTGGCTGATAACAGCTTGAAAGCAGGCTAACGATGGGATGACCTTATTAAGTCGACTTAAAGCCAGTGTGGACAGCTATGTCTACTGTTAAGCCGACTTAACAAGGTTGACTTAAGTCAACTTAAAGTGTAGCCACTCTGTTAAGTCAACTTAACAAGGTCAGCTTTAAGACAACTTAAAATCGACCTTGTTAAGTCGACTTAACAGAGTCGACTTAACAAGTGTAGAGATACCCTAAGTGTCATAGTTACTATTATTATTTCTGTAGCTTCATAGTTCTTCATGGCACAGTTAGAAGTAGAAGAATAAAACATGGTTATGTATATTCTAGTTAAACATAAAACAAAGGAGAATTTAAGAGAGATCATAAAATGTCACATGGTTTGAATTATTTCTATTTCTTTTGTCTCTTCATATAGCTCCCCAACTTTATTCTTATTAAGGAAAGACTTAATATTAATATTTAGTTTAGTATTTACATTAGAATTTAATTTATAATTTGCATGATTCTACTTTAAATTACAGATCATGAAGTGAAGTATGATTTTTGCACTCATAGACTTTAAGGTCAGAAGGGACCAATACGATCATCTTGTCTGACCTCCTGCAAAATGCAGGCCTCAAGACCTCACCCACCCACTCCTGCAATAGGCCACCAACCTATGACTGAGTTATTTACCTCCTTAAATCATGATTTAAGGACTTTAAGATACAGAGAATTCACCAGTAGGTGAGACATGCCCTGTGCTACAGAGGAAGGTGAAAAACCCCCAGAGCCCAGGCCAATCAGCCCTGGGGGAAAATTCCTTCCCGACCCCAAATATGGCGATCAGTTAAACCCTGAGCTCGTGGGCAAGTCTCAACAGCCAGTTATCCAAGAAACAATTCTCTGTAATAACTCAGAACCTACCCTACGTACTCTCCCCTCTTAGGCCACTTGTAAATCCACCACACATAGCCAAATATCAGTCAATTTCCAAAACAGGCTAATCATACCATCCCCTCCCTAAATTTATCAAGCTCAGATTTGAAAGCAGTTATGGTTTTTGCCCCCACAACTCCCCTTGGAAGGTTATTCCAGAACTTTACACCTCTAATGGTTAGAAACCTGAGTCTAATTTCAAGCCTAAATTTCTTGATGGACAGTTTATAACCATTTGTTCTGGTGTCCACATTGGTGCTGTACTCAAATAATTCCTCTCCCTCCCTGATGTTAATCCCTCTGATGTATTTATACAGAGCAATCATAGCCCCCCTCAGCCTTCTTTTGGTTAAGCTAAACCACTGCACTGACTGGTTAGGAAAAGAAAGGTGTCTAAAAGAAACAAATAAGTGGTAAGTGTTGATGGAGTGACCTCAAGTGACTAGGTATCCCTACTTAATTGTGAGCTTAAATCCACCCACTTGTCCATTAGAGAAAGAAAAATATTACAGCTGTTGTTGATTTCAGATTCAGAAATTTCAGGTAAGCACCTCTTTCCAATAATCATCCAGCTCACCACAGCATCATTCTTTTGAAGTTCCAATGACTTTCTACAAACATCTTCAAGAAATTGAATGTTGAAAAGCCTTATGGGGAATTGAAAGTATTTAAGATGGGTTAAAGGGAACATAGCCTCGATAATGGGGTAAAAGAAAATACTGGAAAATATTAGGAAAAATATATTGACCAGTGAGATCTGTAAGTAGATGGAATAGTCTATCAAGGGAAGTAAAAATTAAATAGAACTAAGGTGGCATGAAAGAGAGGTGAAGAACCTTTTTGGTACCTTTTCTATATATAATATTATTTTGTTTTTCTTGATGGATTTCCTATTTACAAACATTTTTATAGTGCATTTGAATTTTGTGACAAAAAAGAAATGGTATTATGTGGTTTGAAAGCTGGCACAATCAAAATATGTAAGTGACAAGCTGCCTATTTTCTTTATTGCTAATTTTCTTTGATTCACAATTACATACCTCTGGGAAGCATGGAATGGTATTTAGCTTCTGTTTATTATGTTAGCTTGGCACATGGTAAACAGCAAATTTGAGCTCTAAAGAAAAATATCTGGAGAATAGTACTCTTTTCCTCAATGGTCTTCCTCTCCTTTGTCTCAAAATAGTCCTTTCGTGATTACTACTGACACAGCATCATGATACATTAACAAAACCTGGGGAATGACCTAGGAGCAAGAGCCATGGACAAAATGTTAAGAGGCATGGGTCGGGTAACAATGTAGAATGTAGTTAAACAAACAAGGAGTCCTGTGGCACTTTTAAAGACTAACAAATTTATTTATCACATGAGCTTTTGTGGGAGAAAATCCCACTTCCTCAGATGTTTGAAGATGGGGAACTTACAGAATGGGAGGAATATAAATGCAGGGAAGTATAAGTCATAAGATCAGGTCAGACTGATACAGCAAATCAAAGCGGTTGTTTAGATTCAAACAGTGGAGAACAGCATATAGAGGGAGGTGAGATTAAATCACCTGTAGATAGATAGAGAGATAGATAGTGATTCTTTTAGGTTCTACTTATGTTTTTAAGGTAGTGAGAAAAAGTTTAGGTGCCTGACTACTATTAATATCCATAAGACTTGACAATTAAATAATTAAATAATTATTTAATAAAATTATTATCAGTAGGTCTCCATGTGCTACTTTGCAAATGTGCTCCTGAACGTTAGTGTATGTCATGAATATTTACGTACACAAGTTTAGCTAAAGTCTCTTGACTATGTATGTTTTAGTCTTGGTATCCTTGGAAAATTTTGCTTCATGGTCACGTTTGCCTTTCTAACTTTTGTTGAGACAGGAAATATTACTAAATAAACTTGGTAAATCTGCACAATAATAAAAATAATTACCATCTGGGCCTGATTGTGAGCTATTAATCACCTGCTGGAAGGTACAGAGTCCTCCTATTCAGATTATTCTCAGTGAGTATTAAGGACATCAAGTATATCTGGACAATAATAGGGTCTGGACAATAGGGACAGGGTCTGGACAATAATAACCAAACCCATTACAAAAATACCTAACATGAGAACCTGGGAAATTCAGCCTACAGTTAACCAGGATTTTTCTGATGAAGTTTTTATTTTATTATTTTAATCCCAAAACTGAAACATTATACAAGATCATAACAAGTTTGACAAATATTTTTTGTTAGGAAAGCTTTCTCGGGTCCATTATAGAATTTCTAGGTAAATGGGGAGAGACAGAGAGAGACCTCAAAATGTCCTGGGACTTAGAATGTGAGGGACCAGGGACTTGAATCTTGATCTTCTATATCACACAAAAGTGCTCTAACTATCAAGCTATTCTGAGATAGGGCTCTCTTTCCAAATACATTTGATACATGTGTGGTTTGTCTCAAAGAGGAATGAGAAAATTTTGTGGGACAAACCATTTCCAATCTAGTTCTTTTTCATTCATGTCTTGGTGAAACAAATCACTACAGCTTAGAGAAGATTTTAATTTGTCTAAAAGTAATCACATTTTATGACCAGGAGAAAAAATCTGTTCAGTACTAAAAGTGGGAAGGGAGACTGAGAGACTGGGATAAATAAAACTAATTATAATTATTTTTTTGGCTGATAACAGCTTGAAAGCAGGCTGACAATGGGATGATCACACATACAAAGTTAACCTGAAAATAGACATATCCTAAGTGAAATAGAAAATAAGTTTGCATTAATCATACAAAAGTCACATGTGTGACTTTTTTGCAAACAAGAATAAATTTATGTTAACCCTTTGAAAATATGTAGGAAATTGGATGACGGTATAATCCATGTGCTACTGTAGGAGGTAAAGTGTCCAAGTGGGTAGAACTGGGATTCAAAAACTTATATTCATGTCTGTATTCTAGTCCCATCTCAGTGATTGGATTGCCTACTGACCTTAGGTAAGTTATTTTCCTTTCCTATGACCCAATTTGACCCATCTGTAAAACAGCAATAATGATACTTACATTCTTCATAAAGCTTTTTGGATCTCTAGATGAAAAACACTGTATAAGAGCCAGGCATTTTTATTAACTACAATACCATTCACTGCTATTTCATTGTTCTATGACTCCATTTTGAGTGTAGTCACTGAAAGTGTTTTTGAGTTCTATAATCTATAAAACATAAATAGGTCTGAGAGTGATGCAAGCTATGTAAACAATAATCAAGGAATATGTATGCTACTATGCTAAGCAATTACTATTCTGCCTAATGAAGTCACTATGGGTGCATCTACACTGGCAACTTAGGTCAACTTAAGGATGTTTAAGTCGACTACACGAAGCTGCGTCCACACTGGGCTTTTATTAAGTTGACTTAAGCATTTCCTTAAGTCAACTTAATAACAGCTTAAGTCAATTTAATAACACCACCTCTGAAGGTCAACTTAAGCCCTAAGTTGACTTCTTAAATCGACTTAAAGCCAGTGTGGATGGGGAATAGCACTAAATCGACCTTATTAAGTCAACTTAAAGCCAGTGTGGACAGCTATGTCTACTGTTCAGTAGACTTAACAAGGTCAGCTTAAGTCGACTTAAAGTATAGCCACTCTGTTAAGTCAATTTAACAAGGTCTGCCAGGTGATATGGTCCCAGGGAGTAAACTGATGAGCCATTAAGGACACAATGGTTGTATTCTTTATGTCCTCAATGGCTCATCAGGATACTCCCTGGGACCAGTCTACCTGGAAAATTCCTAAACATTAAGGAGACAATGGTTGTTCACACCCTCCCATCTAAGGCATTTGTCCAGAATGACACAAGTTAAAGTATGGATATAACATCAAATTCTTAACTTCTAATCGAAATAGAATTCCTAGACATAAACTATATAATCATTCCCAGCAAATTACTACCTTTCTATTGATACCAAACATGACATAGTTTCTATGGATTATAGCATTTATGAGATATCCATTGAAAATAATATCATAAATGCTTCCCTAAATCCAGTGTCACACCGTGCCACATGCCTGGCCCTTTGGGGGGCATTCCAGGCTCCACCTGTGCCCCTCCTCGGCAGGGAGGGCATTGGTGTAGTCCTGGGGTAGCCCTAAGTCAACTTAGGGCTACCCCAGGGCTACACTGGCTTAATTCAACTTTAAAAAGTCAAATTAAGCCTTAGGTGAGTAGAAAGGTGGTTTAATAAAGTCGACTTAATTTTCATTAAGTCGACTTTATTTTGCTTAAGTCGACTTAAGCAAGCTGCTTAGGTTGACTTAAGCAAAGTGTAGTGTGGACGCAGGGCACATTAAGTCGACTTAAGCCAAGCTTAAGTCGACTTAATTTACCAGTGTAGACGCAGCCTCTGTGTCTGGTCAGAAATTCCATCCTGATCCTGACAAAGTTTCCCATGAAGAATTTGTCAAAACAGGTATCTTTTCATTTAAATGTCTCAAACAGCTAGAGTATGTTATTTTTATTCCATATTTAGCATGTATGAGACAGTATTGTTATTAATATAATTAGTTATGTACTAAGTACTTGTGAACATTGTGGAAGAAGTGGACATTTAAGATGAATTGGTATGAGCACTGGAAGACCTTGTTGAATTGAGAAATGTGAGGTCATTCCATTCATAAAAGGATGTACTGGATTTTATTGAGAAATAATAAAAATGCATCAAGGGTGACACATCAGAGAATGGAATGTGATAAGAGATGTGGTCCAAGATTTAGGCCATGGAAGAATTATATAAGCCCTTGAAGTTATGGGACAGTAAATTAAATTTGATGGAGTGTTCACAAGGGATGCTAGGATAATGGCTGGATAATAATTTTAGATCTGGAGTTTGCAACCTGTGGCTCCAGAGCCTCATGTGGCTCTTTGGCTGCCTTCTTGCAGCTCTGGGCTCCGGGCCCCCTGCAACCAGGGGACCCTGCAGGTGGCCTGCACCAGGCTCCAGACTCCCCTTGCCTTTCCTCCTTTTAAGTAATTGATATTTATTTTAAACTTTAAATCCAATTTACTGAACACATTTCTGATGGGAAGTTATTTGTTGAATCTCAACAGAGTGTTCGAGATTGTACAAACACAGGCACAGAAACAGTTGCTGCCCTGAGGAGTTTATAGTTTAGTTAGGCACAGACAAAACAATTCAGACATAATAGTAATACACCTAATGACATGACAAGCTTGAGGCTGTGCAATCTTCCTGTGCCAAAACTGTATGAACATCCAGGAAAGAATCTAAAGGAAGATGTTAGAAGAAAGGAGAGAGGTAGTTCATTCAGATGAAATAGGAAAACTGTAAAAACGTAATGGGTTTAAATGGAGAGGAAAAATGCCCACCATACCTATCATCTCTGATCTGCTATGGAGACTTTGATTCCTTTGTTCTGCCAGTCAGGGTCATCCCAGGGCCCGTGGTTCTGTGGGCCCTGCACTGCTCTGTTCCCTGCAGGGCAGCATGGGGCCAACACTATTGTCCCCCCACTCCCCATTGCCGTGCTCCTGTCTCCCTCTCCCCCCCCAACTGCTGTGCTGCTCCCCAGAGCCTTTGGCAGCAAGAGGAGGGGCAGAAGGGTAGATCCTAGCCTCTGGGCTGGCCTGGCCTGCCCCCAGGGGTGGAGCAGGAGCACAGAGCCTTCACTCTGTGCTGGCCCTGTCCTGCACCCAGCATGGGGTGTGGGGGGCACCAGGCCAATTTGACCTGAGACCCATCCCTCCCTTGGGATAGCCCTGCTGCCAGTGATCCCATTCTTGATTGCCTACTTGTCAATTTTTTCAACCTGCACCTCTATACTTTGCAAGGAGTTAGTTCTATCTGAGAAATCATGGATTTACTTTATTATTATAATAGTTTTCCTTCTTTTCATTTCTAACCACTGACATCAGTCTCTCAGCATCTTAAAAAAAAAGACAAAAAATTGACTGTTTTTGCATCCAAAAGCTGTTATCAGATGGACGTACAAGGCTGAAGGTTAGCTGTAGTTTTACATTTTTTATTGAAAGATCACATTTAGGCCTGAATGTCTTTTTTAAATTACAAGAGGAAAACTTTATGGGAATTCCTCAGAATTAACACTATTTGACCACAGTGGTCCCACCTGGTTAATCAAGCCTATCTTTGATGAACTTTATTGTAATCCTGGCTATTATCAACCTAACTCAATTCACTGCCAATTGTCTTGTAGATTACAAAGTTAAATTACAAAACCTAATGTAACAGACATTGTGAAGAAGAAAAAAAAATATTGAGTTTGGTAATGTCCAGCTGAGCTAGAAGACAGAAGGTAATATGACACATAATGCCAACTTGCTGGCTGGTCAGATGGAAACAAGGGCCTCATAATCCACCAATGAGATCTGGTTGCTGGGTCTAGCCCACAGGCTTTGAGTTTAACAGATCACCAAATCTGCAGCTGGAAAGAAACTTTTCCCTGTGTAAGATTGGCAAGCCCCTAAGGGTTTTTCACATTACTTTTGCAGCATGTGGCACCGGTCACTTGCAGCTTTTAACTAGAGTAAAATGATGGATTATTTGCAAATTGAAGTCTTTAAATAGAGATTTGAGGACTTCAGTAACTTGCCCAGTGTAACCTTCGGGTGGGCTAAAATTAATTTGATTGCCCTTCTCCAGTGACTCACAGAAATACACCCCAATCCCTGTAGAGAAAGTGTAACCTTCGGGTGGGCTAAATTCATTTAGTTGCCCTTCTCCAGTGCCCCACAGAAATCAATCCCAACCCCTATGGGGAAAGCAGCTGGAGACCCAGGATCCAGTCTGTACAGGACTCACGGCGAAGCTTGCTCAGAGCTACACTCACACATTAAAATACTACTAAAAACAAACATAACAATGAACTTTATTAACTACTAACTAAATGAACCTTATCCTAAGAAAACAAACTACAATTAACCAAGAACAATCCCTTGCATGAAAGATACCCAAGAGTCCCAAAATCTGTGTGGAGTTCACCCAACTCTCAGCTAGTCTCTGTTCCAGTGTGGAAGCTTGAGTGGCAAGAAATAGCTGTCCTCTTCTTTCTTTGCTGGGATCCTCTGTAGCATTACATGCAGGCTTTTTCTTCTCCTTTGCAACCAGCCCTCAGTCCCATATGCATGTCTGCAAGGTCTGTCGCACATGACTCCTTTACATGGAGAAAACATCTTGTTCACTCCTGGCTCAGCTCCTCTCCAGAACACTGAGCACATGATCTCCTTTCAAGGCAGCTCCTGCCTGCTGTCTGCTCAGGCTGCTGCTCTCCAGTCATCTGACTGACAACATCACATCATACCAGCAGGGTACACTGTGGAGCATGCTCAAAATGCTACCACCCCCTGCTTCTGGAAGTTTCCAGTTGTGGGTCACTAATCTGCCCAACAACAGTAACCCACCCTCAGCAGGTCTCTCAGAGATAGCCTTTTCAGGCATATGGGCTACAAAAGCAGCTGGAGACCTAGAATCCAGTCTGTATGGGACTCACAGCAAAGATTGCTCAAAGTTACCCTCCCACATTAAAATACTAAAAACAAACATAACAATGAACTTTATTAACTAATAACTAAATAAATCTTATCCTAAGAAAACAAAATACAATTAACCACGAACAATCCCTGCAGAAACCCCCTCATAAAAGATACCCAAGAGTCCCAAAGTCCAGATGGAGTTCACTCAACTCTCAGCTACAGTCTTTGTTCGAATGTAGAGGCTTGAGTGGCAAGAAATAGCTGTCCTGTTCTTCTTTCTTTGCAGGAATCTTCTGTAGAATTCCATGCAGGCTTTTCCTTCTCCTTTACAACCAGCCCTCAGTCCCATATGCATGTCTGCAAAATCTGTTGCAGATGACTCCATTAGAGGGAGAAAACATCTTGTTCACTCCTGGCTCAGCTTCTCTCCTGAAAACTAAGCACATGGGCTCTTCTCCAAGCAGCTCTAGCACAGACTGCTGCTCTCATGTGACCACACTGAAGGCACCAGATCACACCAGCAGGGCATCCTGTGGAGCATGCTCAAATGCTACCACTCCCTGCTTCTAGAAGTTTCTAGTTGTGGGTAGCTAATCTGCCCAGCAACAGTAACCCACCCTCAGTAGGTCTCTCAAAGAGAGGCATATCGGTTACACCAGCAGTTATGGGTCCATTACAGGAGTGGGTGGATAAAGTTCTTTGGCCTGCATTGTGCATAGATCAGACTAGATGTTCACAATGTTTCCTTCTAGCCTTAAATTCTATGAGTCTGTGAATGGTAAAAAAAATTATCCCCTTTACTGTACTTACCACAATGTTTACCCTCCTTCAGGGAGTGAGAGTTCAATTCCACCACAACCAAAACTCTCTGGACCTGATTCTGCTTTCACACCACTTTGAACCTATAGTAACTTCATTAAAGTCAATAAAGTTACACTAGTGTAAAACGAGCATAAGAGACAAAACAAAGGGATTTCCTTTATCTCTGTGCTACACTTGAGCTTCATTATTGCACTAGCTGGAGGAGTAAACCATTTTGGAGCTAAAATGACTTCAAATTTTCTGTGGGAAAGGCGTGTTTGGTTAGCAGAGTGCTCACTTCTGTTCTCATGTTCAGCAATTGCAAATTGCCTGGGAATATTCTGTTGTAAAATATAATTTGAACTTTCTGGAAAACATTCTGGCTACAAATGAGCACGGGCACAATTATCTCATTTCCTTTTCTATGACCCAGTGTCAAAATAATCAAAATAATCTAAGGAGATTTAGCAGATTTGTACAGTTTCAGTGTCACAGAACCCTTCATATATCCCATGCTTAGTTTTTCTACCACCTCCTGCTGCGATCATATCCAATATGCATAGGAATTGCTTTCTCAATATGAATACAAATTAGAAATCAAGTTTTTGAGAACTGTCTCTTTAATATAGTGATGCCCCTGATACCTGTGATGATGCCCTAACTGGAAAAATATAATACTTCTAATTTGTACTTATTTTTCATGTATTTCCCTTACTCATCAGACTCAAAGTCTAAGATCTATTACAAACTTTAGCATTCATTACAAAACTACTGAAAGCATTCTGTAGAACCTGTAAGTTACATGTTTCACATTTCAACAGCTGTTATACATTACCAGTGGTTTCACTTTTTCCTAAAAAGCATCAGAGAAGCCTTTTGTCTTTCTCTGTTGCTGTGATAACTAATTATTATTACTTCAATTATAGAGATGAAGTAAACAGTTTTTAAACAGGGGATGCAGTCTAGATTCTATCTTAAAGTGTAAAGGTCAAAGTGTCAGAATCATACTTGGCCATTTCCACCAAAATATTTTTTGAAATATGTAATCTGGCAAAAATTTCTTTTATATAAGTCCATGGAAGCCATATTCCTCTTAAAACATAAATACCCAACAGTAGTTAGTAGAAGCACTTCAACTCATACATTTACCAACTTTATTACTAGCATCTGTGCTGCACCACGAGCCAACTTTCTGTACAAAATTCAGTATCCACAAACTCACTGCAACTACCAGCAAAACCAAAACAGCTTTATGAATATGGATTTTATTACCCAGAATTGCCTCAGACATGTCTCCCTAACCAAAGGAAGTTTGTTCTTCATTTCCACTCTACACTAATGTTGTCTCCTATTTGATAATGTCAGAAACATGACATTGCATATTGCTGTCATTTTTAAGTTATTTTCTTAAAACTTAGTAGATTAAAGATCAAGATTTATTTGTTGTTTAAGAAGACAAAAATGGCTAAAGCAACCATGTATATATTGTTTAATAATAATTAACCTCCACCTTTGAAAAGCTGGTTACTTTTAAAATTATTTCATATTGTTTGTTCTTTCTAAATTTCTCCACTTTGGAGCCCAATCCTGAAAAACATTTTATTTCCAAACATTGTGTTAAACATGGGGAATAGCACTATTGACAAGCACTTGTTTGTGTTTAGATTGTTTCTTTGCCCTGAAACTAAATAAATTGTCAGTAAGGGCAATCCTTTCTCACCAGGAATCTTGAAATACAAAGAGACCTGGCTGTTGAAAAATCAGTTTCTCCATTACCATGCATAATAAAGTACCATAACAGGATCAAAGAAGATAGAGATGGGAAAGATTTATTAAGTCATGTGGTGAGCCATCCCTCCTCTCTCTCTCTCTCTCCCTCTCTCTCCACTCTTACTGAAAATATCATTAGAGAATGTTACAAATACTGAGCATTGTTGATTATATATATATATTTCTAAAATACAACTTAATTATTAGCTTTTTACCGTGTTTGTTTAGTCTCCAACTCTGGTGAGATCAATCATTGGGATCAGCCTAGACTCCTTGTATGTTTGTGCCATTGAAGATTTTCTTTTTCCATTAATAGAGCACATCACCCCAACTCTCTCTCTCCCTTTCCCTTGCAATTGCTACAGGAGCTTTTCACTTCTCTCTCTAGTGTAATGATTATGTATTTATTATCCCCACCTAATTTGTACTGATAAATATCTAGTTAAGACAAATCTACTTTTCTCGAAGAGAGGCATGAGCATGTACATTGGAAACATTTCATTAAGGCAGTGCCCTTTTAATAATGAATTCCTGTTGACAAAATAAAAGTGGTTACCACCTAAAGGCAAATAGAAGGCAAATGGAATTTACATGTGTTTTGGTTTCTAAGATTGATATCCAGGAAGAACAGAAGAGGAACAGCATACCTCCCAAGCATAGGGAAAGCCTCTATCATTTTTTTATAGCTCTGAGTACTGTAAAATGCATAGTTTAATTTGCATTTAGTTAGTTTATAATAGCAAATGACTAGTGTATGGTTCATTTTAATTTCGTGCTCAGTAATGCTGAAATTTAGCACTGTAATTTCTTCAGTTAAGCTTTGCAGTTACGCAACTAATACACTTTCCATGTATTTCAATGTATTACACTATCAATGTACACTTTCAGCTAATATGAAACTAATAGACTTTCAAACCTCCAACATTTTATTGAATGAAAAAAAAAAAAGAAATCACACAGTGGATATACCACACAAATTAGCAGGAATTTTAACACTTTCCCTTCCCATTCCGCTTCTACACCATGCTGTGATAGCTCACTCACCCGGCAAACTGCTGATACTAAGCAGGCTTCGAGCAGTGGTCCTTTAGATTATCATCAGAACCTCCAAGGAAAATAATCACTGGACAAATGACAATGTTTAAAGTACACAGAATTTCTATAAAATCAAAACATTGGTATTTGGGTACCCAGAATCTCATTTATTTACATCAATAAAATATGCACCTTAGGACATGCTGGGTCACTGTTGAGTAATGTATTGCATTTTCCACTGTTTTTAGAAGGAATGAGTAATGACAGTGGGTTCATTAAAGAAAAACAAATTTGGAGCACTGGAGCTCTTTATTTAGAAGGAGCCTGTGATACAAGTTGACAGTTGCTTTGTTTACACAAGTGTCATAGTTTTATTTCACTGACTAAATTTTCTGAAGTCAAATAGGGCAATCATTATTTCTGTATGCATATTTTAGTGAATAATAACATCAACAACATACAATGGTTCCTAATTGAAGGACTGGACAGAAAGACCTAAAAATTAAGAAATCTTCATTTTGAAATAATGGGATCATTTGACCCAAACTGAACTTTCATATAAAATGTTCTAAATTAGCAGAACTAGAATTTGGTCTCTGGGCTTTTCTTTATTTCCTCCTAAGCTAGCGGCCATCCATGCAGCCTTTACTCACAACAGTTATTTGTGTGCATACATGAAGTAATTTCATCTTTAACTAATGTCAGTAAAAGTTTGCAGGTTCAGGCCATTGAAGCCCAAGTTTGACAACAAAACTCATTATTTATTTATTCTTACTATTCAGGCTTCTTGTTATCATCTTGAAGGGCACTACATATCTGCCCTCTGCCCTGATTACAGTATTTAAAGTCTTGGAACTGGATGAAAAATATATCCCAGTTTAGATCCATTTTAATTTTGTGATATTTCATAAGTGATTTTGTTGTCAACATTTCCCTCTACATAGAATGTCCTTCCTGAGCTGGTTTGTAAAGGTGATGGTGCTGGAGGATAGCACATAGTTTGTGAGAAAAGTAGGAAAATTAAGGTGGAAATTGTGACTGGTGAAATGGAGAAGGTGAGAAGCATCGGAATAGGAGTTATTTATATGGTGCCTGGGATCATAAAGGCTGAGATCCATTCATGCTCAGTAAAAGATCAGAGGGAATAAAGCTGTCCTAAAAGCCCTGTTTGCGGCTCAGGGAGAATTCTCCCATCCCAAGCATTGTGGAAGATTACGATTTCTGTACAGCAGCAGAGAGGAGGTGCCAAGGGCAGGACTGAAGATGGAACTGGTATGTCAGGGTTGCAAGCTATTTCTGTAGAGATTCTGGATGTCAGACTTAGAGAACCTCTGGGGCTTTAGTTTTATGTTAACAAATAGATTAAAGCATAATATAAGATAAAAAATATCTTACATAAAGGCCATTGCCTCCCATGCTTGAAGAGGTCACACTGTACCCCCCCCCCCCCCCAGGTAACTACAGTATCTCTTGTGTCACTAGCACACCCTTTTTATCCCTCTAAGCTTACTCTCAGGACATGCTCAGGACAAGCTATTTGCCTGTAAATAGCAGGTGATCCTGGCTACTTTTCCTAATTCTGTTTTGCGGGCTCTGTAGATCGCTTCAAAGTCCACTGATCAATTAGGTTTGAAAAACACTCAACTGGTATTTAATCAGAGTAAATGGAGAAGCACAGAAATAGCACTCAGTAACCTTTCTTCTGACTCTTCTAGGGACAGCCTAATTTTATATAGCAATGCTTCCCGTAAGGATCACAATGTAGTTTCCTAACCCCCTTTGTAATCCTCCTCAGGAACCAGTTAATGACCCTTCAATTTCAACCCCTCAAAGTTCTGAATGAACAGCTTGGGTGGAGCTTCCATCCAGGAGTCCCAGTCACTGATGGAATATCTAGACATAAAGAAAAATCCACAACTGGCCCTTGCCAGCCATCTCAGGCTTGCAGTGCATGGGTTAAAGGGATGTTTCATAGCTGGGTAGACTTCTGGATTCAGGCTGGAACCAAGCTCTAGAACCTTCCTTCCCCATAGATCCTTCCCTAGATCCTGGGCTTCAGCCCAAGTGCATAATTCTACACGGAAATGAAACAGCCTGTGAGCCCAAGCCTTTCAAGCCTGAGCCAGCTAGTATAGACCAGCCACAGGCAACTAGTTGCCTATATTTCTGTGCATGCAACAACTATGTTCTTAGTCCTTGTCCCATAACATGCCCCAAGATACAATTTTCCATTACACTTCTCCTCTAACTACATCTCACCTCAAATAATTTCAAGTTAACATAGTACCTTCTCCACATAAGGTGTGAAGAGCCAGCTTCTTCACACATCCCTAACGGTGTCTGAATGTTTCACTCTGAACAGTTTTTTTGGCGTCAACTGTCTTCTCTGCACCCAGAAAGAGTGTCATTTTTCACCTAGCCAGAGTTCTTTTTTTCTCTCAGTTCATGGACTTTTTGGCCTTACTAGTCAGAAACCAATTTGGTAATTCCAGTAAGAAGTTGAATTAGTCTACTTTGGGGCAATGGTTCTCCCTTCTCCAGTAACAACCCTCAATGATTTTTCAAGGGATAGCCTACCTTGAGTCACTGTTTTTTCTTCCTGTTTGTTCCCCAACAGCCTTGAATCATACAGAAAGCATCCCAATATTTAACACAATACTTTCACACAGTAAATATTCCTATAATCGGTTTAATATACAATATCCATTACTTATTGAAAGGTAGCTCCACTCCTATCTCAATATCAACAAAGGAAAATAAGTTTTTTCTGACAAGATTTGTTCTATAAAAATCCATGCTGCATATTTTGTATTTTAGTACATAAATACTGATTTTTTTGTCTTAATATTTCTTACATTATTTTATTAAGCATTGAAGTTACATTCAACAGACCGTAATTGCCAGTAATCTCTTCCTATTTTGAAAAAAATGCTTATCTCTGTCCCTGACAGATGTTCCCCTGTGCCAGTTTTTTGCCTCCCTTGTTTGTGTGGCCACCCCTCCCAGGCTGCTCATGGGAATGACTTTTTACAGCTTCTTTGGTGCCATGGCCCTGCCTAGGGAGGAGGCCCCTTAACTATTGTTCCAGCCCTGGCTTGGTGTAGGGTGGACAATGCCCAGGAGTGCAAGACCAGAGTGGCTCGTTTTTCACAAAGGACATGAGTCACACACCAACACCTGTGACTATGAGTCACATACCTGCAGCCCAAGACTCTGCCCAGACATGTCCCTTGTTTGCCCACAGTTTTCCTTGCCCTCTCTCCGCCCCTGTAATTCAGGGAGCGTATCAGAATTACTGGTGGGAACTGTTTGAATATGGCTGAATTTGACCTTTTGGGGGCTAGACCTCAGAATAGCTTCCTGCACTGCCTCCTGGCCTGATCAACCTGGGGTCTTTGGGGGACCCTTTCTCCGCTCTCGGCTAATTTTTGATTGAGTGTATCCCTGTTTTAACTCCCCTCCCACGAACAACGAATTTTCTCCTGGAGATCTCCTGAACTACGAACTACGAGCTGAACCGAGTCCTCTCTGCAATCTTCGATGCTGTTGCTGCTTCTGCTTCCATCCTTGCTGCTCTCCTGGGGATTGGTAAGATTCCCCTCTCTCAGATTCTTTCTGCCTTAGGTCGTTGGGATCGTTTTCCCCAGCGGGCAAGCTCTAAATTTACCTCGGGGTCTGTACCGGAGACCCCTTCCTGCTCCGTGGTTCCTTTCCGCCGTGGTAGCATAAGCCGTACCGCTGCTGAGTCGTCTGCCTCTGTGGGCCTTGCCCGGAGCTCCCTGCTCCCAGCCGTTCCAACCTCACACTGAGATAAATTTGCTACCACGTGCTGATTTGCTGCCGATTTGCTGCCAGTTTTTCTCCTCAGCTGTGTTAAGTTTTACTATTGTAAGTTTGTTGCTGCTGATTTGCTGCCGGTTTTTCTCCTTAGCTGTGTTAAGTTTTACTATTGTAAACTTGTTGCTACTGAGTTGCTGTCGGTTTTTTCTCCTTAGTTTTACCTTTGTTAGATTAAGTTTTTACTATTGTGCCCTGTTATAGATCTGTTAAGATTCTTTCTGTGCCTTTCCTGAGCCCTTTGCCGCCTGGCCGTTGCCTTCCCCGTCTCCACGTGCTTTTCTCTGAACCCCCTTGCCATTGTCCACCTCTCCGTTGCTCTCCCTTTGCTCCCTCCGCCACTTTCCCCGACTTTCCCGAACCCGCTCTCCACTCCCTTTGCTGCCCTCCGTCGCTTTCCCCGACTTTCCCAGGTCCATTCCCTCGCTGCCTTTTCCCTCTGCTGCTTGCCCCAAACTTCCCAAACCCTCTTTCCATTCCTTTGCCGCCGTTTTTCTGCTGCCTGAAACCCCTGTCTGGTCTTCCCCTCAAACCCCCTGACCCCCTGTGTTTTGCTGCCCAGATCCACCCTAGACCTCCCCTTTACCTCCATTCCCTTGCCCAGTTTCCCCACGTGCTCCCTCCATGGGTTACCCTGCCCCTACCTTCTGAGTTTGCTTCCCTGGTCTGTTCCCCTGCTCACCTCCACTCCAAGCATGCTCCAGCCCGTCTTTGGTGCCCCCACACCTAGCCTGCAGACTACTTAAAGTCTCCCCCTGCAGGGCTTTGAGGCTTACTGCATCCTCTGCTGCTGTGTTTTTTCCTTATCCTTCTGTTACTGCCTGCCCATACTCCCTGGTCATTTCCCCTGACCTTAATTTTACTGACTGTCTCTCATTGGTACAGTTGCTTTGTATAACTTCAGTCATTACCTTTATTGTATTGGGTTATACTTGTAAAAAACCCCATTGGTTTACATTGATTTACATTGATTTATCATAACATTTACAACTATACTATCCCACTGTGACACTACACTGTTTTATAGGGATACCCTTCTCCCGGTATCCTCTATCCCAAATTCTATATACCTTACTGCCCCATTCCATTTACCCTTGTTCACTCCCAATAAAACACCTATGCTATATCTACACTTGCACTTTTAAGTCGACTTTAACTAAGTCAATTTAAAGTCGACTTAGTTAAGTCGACTTAGTGTGTCTACACTTAAAATTAAAGTCGACTTAAAGGGGAACTTACCAAGTCGACCTAGAGTATCCACACTGGATGCACTAGGTCGACTCTGTGGGGCTAGGGGGACCTTGGGCAGGTCCATGGTGGTGGGGGGCACACCCTGTGTGCAATGGGGAAAAGGGGAACAGGGTCCCTGGCTGGACAGAGCCCTGTGTGTGATGCTGTCTGGATTTAGGGAAGCATTTATGATATTATTTTCAATGGATATCTCATAAATGCTATAACCCATAGGAACTATGTCATGTTTGGTATCAATAGAAAGGTAGTAATTTGCTGGGAATGATTCTATAGCTTATGTCTAGGAATTCTATTTTGATTAGAAGATAAGAATTTGATGTTATATCCATACTTTAACTTGTGTCATTCTGGACGAATGTCTTAGAGGAGAGGGTGTGAACAACCATTGTCTCCTTAATGTTTAGGAATTTTCCAGGGATAATGGTCCCAGGGAGTATCCTGATGAACCATTAAGGAGACAATGGTTGATCACACCCTGCCATCTAAGGCAATGTGAATAGACTCTGGCCCTAACTAACTACTTCCACTGTAAAAGCCATCCTCATTCCTCCTTAATTTAACTGGCAAGGACTAACTCATATTGCATTTTGTACCTTTCTACATGTGCTATTTTGATCCCCTTATTTTTTTTTCACTGACTATTGTTCATTAAGTCAAGTTCCAGAGGGGTAGCCATGTTAGTCTACTGCAGAAAAACAAACAGAACTTCAAGAACATCAAAGCATCTGACGAAGTGGGATTTTCTCCCACAAAAGCTCATGTGATAAATAAATCTGTTAGTCTTTATAAGTGCTACAGGACTCTGTTTTATTGTTCATTAACTTTCGCTTTTTGCTACTTCCAGTATTCCAATAGAAAATATATCAAATTCGTTAATATGCTTCTATCTTGTAATGTTCAGGCACACTGTATCTGAGTATTTTTAGTAAAAATTAAAGAACTAATAGATTTGCATGAGTCCTTATGGCCTGGGCAATATACAGGATGCTATAGCATATTTGCTCACTATTCCATGTTAACTAAACAACAGAAAAGGTTTTTTAATGAGTTAGGCTGCATCTACACTTGTAAATTAAGTCGACTTAAGCTTGCTTAAGTTGACTTAATTTACCCTGCGCCTACACTACAGTTTCCTTAAGTCGACTTAAGCAGCTTGACTTAGGGCTACCCCAGGACTAAACCAATGCCCTCCCTGCCGGGGAGGGGGGGCACAGGGAGAGCCTGGCATGCCCCCCAAAGGGCAGGACATGTGGGCAGAGTGTGATGCTGTCTGGATTTAGAGAAACATTTATGATATTATTTTCAATGGATATCTCATAAATGCTATAATCCATAGAAACTATGTCATGTTTGGTATCAATAGAAAGGTGGTAGTTTGCTGGGAATTATTATATAGTTTATTTCTAGGAATTCTATTTCAATTAGAAGTTAAGAATTTGATGTTATATCCATACTTTAACTTGTGTCATTCTGGAGGAATGTCTTAGATGGGAGGGTGTGAATAACCATTGTCTCCTTAATGTTAAGGACTCTGCCAGGTGATATGGTCCCAGGGAGTAAACTGATGAGTCATTAAGGACACAATGGTTGTATTCTTTATGTCCTTAATGGCTCATCAGGATACTCCCTGGGACCATTATCCCTGGAAAATTCCTAAACATTAAGGAGACAATGATTGTTCACACCCTCCCCTCTAAGACATTCGTCCAGAATGACACAAGTTAAAGTATGGATATAACATCAAATTCTTATCTTCTAATCGAAATAGAATTCCTAGACATAAACTATATAATAATTCCCAGCAAATTACTACCTTTCTATTGATACCAAACATGACATAGTTCCTATGGGTTATAGCATTTATGAGATATCCATTGAAAATAATATCATAAATGCTTCCCTAAATCCAGACAGCATCACACACAGGACTCTGTCCAGCCAGGGACCCTGTTCCCCTTTTCCCCATTGCACACAGGGTGTGCCCCCCCACCACCGTGGACCTGCCCAAGGTCCCCCTAGCCCCACAGAGTCGACCTAGTGCATCCAGTGTGGATACTCTAGGTCGACTTGGTAAGTTCCCCTTTAAGTCGACTTTAATTTTAAGTGTAGACACACTAAGTCGACTTAACTAAGTTAAAGTTGACTTAAAAGTGCAAGTGTAGACATAGCCTAAGAGATGAAACCCATTGTCAATTAATATTGTAAAAGTCAATAGCTTGATGTCAAAGAGGTCAGAGACGTGACATTGCAAATAGAACTTCATGATCTACAAATATACCTAATGGCAAGCTAAAGCAATGAAATTGCTAGGTAATAAAACCAGCACATATTTAAAACTAGCTATAATAGGTATTATCAATACAGCAAAGCAAATGCCTGCAAATAACACAGGTAAAAATGTTATTTAAATAATCAGTCCTCAAGTCATTTTCAGAATGCATTTTAATTCCATATTTTATATATAAAACCCACAAATCTAGTAGCCAATATTCTTTAAATATAAAGATTCTCTCAATCTTAGGCATCGTGTGGAGTACCTTATTTTCCAAAATGTCCCATTTGATGAGTAGGACTTATAAAGGAAAATCCATTTGGTTTGAAATGTATTTAGAGACTTGCATGAAAATTCTCATGAAGTAAAATACTCCTCAGTTTAAGTGTGACAGCTTTTATAGAATCAAGCCATTAAAGCCATGACAGCTGAAATTATTCAATTCCAAAGGTATCATTTTGCCATTTAAGGTGCAAACATGCTTGTAATCCTCTTCCTCAGAAGATACATTTATAGAGCTGATCAAAAATTTCCCTTTTGAAAAATCACCATTGTGAAAAACTTATTTTGTATAGGAAACTTCTAAGTGAAACTAAAATAATTACTTACTTTTTATTTTTTTATTTCAGTTTTCAAAAATGTATTTATTTTTATTTTATTTAAGATTTGGTTGTGTTTTTGATGACATTATTCCTTTTTTCACTCTAACTTTTCAAAACCTTTCCAGCTTCAGAAAAGTTTGAGTGACACAGGAGGAATAAAAAAAGGAAAGTGTGTGTGGAGAGGGGATGGGGAGAAACCATAGGCATAATTCATTCTAATATTTTATTATTAATTCTATTATTATCGTTAATAACCAAAAAAAGAAACGGAAAAGGAAAATATGAGACAGGATTTGGAAAAAATCCAATTTCAAACAAAGCACATAGAAACATAAAAATGTATTTAAATTAAAACAAAACAAACATTTCAGTTCAATTTTTTTCTGTAAAAAATTGAAATACTTCAAACAAAAATTATGAATGAAATTTTTCATTCAGGATTTTTCCTGGGAAATGAATTGAGTAGCTCTAGTGGTACAATAAGACAAAGTATTGTAATAATACAAAATGTGCAGGTGTCAAAACAAATGTTAAAGACCTTTCCTGTACTTCTTACTCAAGGAAAGCTTCCACTAAAATTGTTTTTCCAAGTATCTAGGGAAAAGATGGGCCAGGGCATTATTCCTTGGAGACTTACCTTCTAACCTTAAGGAGGAGTTGACCCACTGAAAATCTGCATCTCTGGCTTCTCTTTTGATTAAGTCAAGAAAATTGAATCCTTTGGGTATCATTTGTTCACTGTACTGCCTATCTGTCAGATCACTGCATTCTTGGCTTTTGTGGCAAGTAGCATAGCTGTTACCAAAAACTACATCTCAAAGGCTATGTCTACACTTGTGAATTTAAGTCAACTTAGCATGTCTACACTTAAATTTTAAGTCGACTTTGGGGGTACCCTACAAAGTCGACCTAGAGTGTCCATAGAGGAAACCTAGGTCGATTTGTAGGGGCAAGGTGGACCTGGGACAGGTCCATGGTGGCGGGGGGGGGGACCCCTTGCCAAGTGCTAGGAGGCTCAGCCTTTGCCACATTGTGCCTAGGTACAATGGGGCAAAGGGGGACAGGGACACTGGCAGGGCATAGGGGCAGGGTGGGCTGGGCTCTGCCCTGCCCTGTGGGGGGGCATGCCAGGTTCTCCCTGTGCCACCCCCCCCCGGCAGGGAGGGCAGTGGGAGAGCCCTGGAGAGCCCTAAGTCGACTTAGAGTCGACTTAGGGCTACTCCAGGTCTACACTGGCTTAAGTCGACTTTAGAAAGTCGACTTAAGCCAAAAGTTGACTTAAAAGCAGGTTTAGTAAAGTCGACTTAATTTTCCTTAAGTCGACTTAAGCAGCTTGCTTAAGTCGACTTAAGGAAAGTGTAGTGTAGACGCAGAGTAAGTTAAGTCGACTTAAGCAAGCTTAAGTCGACTTAATTTACAAGTGTAGACGCACCCAAAGGTATTATGTGGGATACTAAATGTATATGCTGACAGAACAGAGGGGACCTACTTGGAAAGGTTAAAAAAAACCAAACAAACATGAGTTTGTTTGTAAACTGAAAAAAGTTAAGTTTGTTTGTGTATGAGTGAGTGCGTCTACACTTATAAGTTCGGTCAACTTAAGGAGGCTTAAGTCAACCTAAACTACTCTGCATCCACACTGGGCTTTCCTTAAGTCGACTTAAGCATTTCCTTAAGTCGACTTAAGGAAACGTTAAGTCGACTAAATACACCTTACATCATTTTCCCTCCCTCTCTGACCTCCCTTCTGGGCAACTGTTATCCATTGTCAGCTCATTCAAGATCTTTCCCCAGTGAAATGAGGGATGGGCATTTCCTAAAAGCAACAGATATATAGCAAAAACAATCTCTGATCAAGCTGAATAACCTCTTATGCAATAACATAATTCAAAACAAGTGGTCAGAAATCACAAGTGCCACAATGCTTCAACACTACTAAGTAGTGTAACTTGTTGAATGACTAAATGAGAGAAAATTTGGTGGCTGGTCAGATTTAAAATGTGAAGTCTAGTTTGAGTTTCCTACCAGAAAATAATGGTCCATTACTGATCTGCTTAGTACATGTTAAACTCATGCAGCATCCTAACTGAATGTTTCTTTTTAGTACATTTCAACTCTCTCTAAAGCTCAACAAAGAATGTAGCTTTGCTTTGTACTTATCTGGGAACTAAACAGTTCATTTCTCTACTTAATAGCAAGAACTACAGCTTCACATCAAATCCAAATATCATTTTTATGATAATAAAGTCTAACCAGTAAATTGATTACCAGTAAATTGTACTTAGTTTAGTTTATGTATTATTGTATTTGCATAATAAGCACCATATGAATATCAAACAAATCATGAACCTCTTTAATTACATCAATAAGAGTTCTTTCTTTACTATGGCAAAGCCACCCTTCATGCCAAGCTAAAAATATTCCCTCTTGAAATACCAGATTTTCTGCCTCCATTTTCCTTACTAATTAGTGACCTAAAATCATACTTACTCTGAAAACAGAGGGCAAACACTCAAAGTTCTTTTCCTTTATGTACTATATAATGCATGTGGAATAGTGGCTTATTCCTCATTCATTTCAGAACACAGATATTGTTCCCATCAGACATTGCTGATACTAAATTCCAAATGTCACTCATGTTATAAGGAGCAAGTATGAATGGTCCCGGCCAGAAGGAAGCAGCGGCACCCTTTTTGCTGGGACCCGTACTCGGGTCCCGGCTAGGAGGGAGCTTTGTGTGTCCTCCTAGCTGGGACCATGCTCCAGCTCCCAGCTGTTTGGGGAGGCGTCCGAGCTCCCGGGAAGCTGCTGAGCGGTCCTGCTGAAGGGATCCTCACTTCAGCTCACCAAGCGGGACCAAGCGGTCCCGGCAAGAAGGGAGCTGGGACAGCCGCCCACCCCTCCTCAGCCCGGCAGAGCCAGCTGTGCACTGGCTGGCTCTGCTGGAACGAGCTGGGAGTGCCTTCTTGGCCCCGGCAGAGCCAACTGGTGCACAGCTGGCTCTGCCGGGACTGAGAAGCGGAGAGTGGCTTCTCCGTCTGGCACAGCCATCTGGTGCGCGGCTGGCTCTGTCAGGACCAGCCGCCCACCTCCCCAGCTCTCCAGCCAGGGTTCCAGCAGGGGATCCACTCCCCTTGGAGCCCTGGCTGGGGGGCCCTTCTCCCCAGGACTGTGGCTCCCCTGGCAGGGAAGCCACAGGACTTGGGAGAGGGGAGCAGGGGCTTCCCAGGACAAGGGAGCCACAGTGGCTCCCCTCTGCCAGGGAGACATGTGATGCTCCCTTGTCCCCCTGCCCTAAATCGACTAAGTCGACTTAGGGCATCCACACTGCTGAAGTCGACTTAAGAAGTCAACTTAAGCAGTAAAGTCGATGTAAAACTAGGTTTTACAAAGTCAACTTAAGTAGCTTAAGTCGACTTAAGGAAACTCCAGTGTGGACACAGAGTAAATTAAGTCGACTTAAGCAGGCTTAAGTCAACTTAATTTACAAGTGTAGACGCACCCATAAGCTACACAGGTGGTCTCGTAAGGATGGGAAAAGCTATTGGAACAGGTATACCTGTGCCCACGACTACAACTTGCAGAAATAGTTCCTGCACCATCCTAATGTAGACTACTGGGAGAAACCCATGATGGAGGTCAGGAGGAAGGGACACAGGATCTCTAATTAATAAAGCTTTTGATACAATCTGACATCACCTTCTCATTAACAAACTAGGGAAATGGAGCAGTGGATTTCAACTCCCCAGCATCTTTCATACCCACTTGTCCAGACTGTACTAAATGGGTGCATTTTGAAAAAAAAAAAAAAAAAAAAAAAAAGCATGCAATGCTCTTTCATATCATAGGCAAGTGAACTGGAAGCCAAAGTAAAAACAGAGCCTAGAAAATCAACTTTTTATATTGCAGTTTGAAACTATGAAGGCATCAGATGTACTGTATGTTATTGCAAATTGGCTCTATGGATTACCTGCAAACACCATTTAAAAAAAATTCTTAACCCACATGGGAAAAAGCTATCCTCACCATCAATAAAGTCAGTTAATAGTGACCGATTAGTCTGTCCAACAAGTACAATACTCTTTCAGCTAAAGGTTCTCTTTTATGGCTCCCTCTAGCACAAAGCTATTATGTTCTGGCTTACAATTCCATTGAAGACTATTATATAAAAAAATACCCTTATACAACTCATCATATTGTAACAACTTTGCTTCCAAAAATATACTGTTCATAGTGATTCTGCTGTACTTCTCATTACATGAACTTTGAAAACATGGTGAAATTTATCAAACTTTGATTCTACCAATCTTGACATTGTCCCTTAAACTAGCGTTAACACTCGGGTACATTTTCCTTTGCTTCTGTGGTATGAACATTTGTTACATTTCTATGTAGTGCTGATTTTTCAGGGGTCATGCTTTTCTTCTAATTCTAAAAAATACCTACTCACTTAACTTCCTGCTCTGCATTACTGTTGTGAAAAATTGCTTTGGAGAGCGCTACTATTGCTTATTTAGAGAACTGTTTAGTACAGGGAGACTATTTTTGCTTTAGTTGCTTTTAGCAATGTCTTTTCTAGAATACTTTTGTCCCTGCAGTGCTTTGATGCACTGTCTTCGTCCATAAGGAACATGATCAATGGTGCCAAAATTCAGTGGCATCTTCCAATTACTACAAAAAACTAGGGCTGACTTAGTTTAAAAAGTAATTACCGTTGGTGAGAGTGGTGACAAACAAGAGCTGGTAGGATGCTGAACTTTCAAAAAAGCCATTGCTTTAGGGGACAAAAAACCCACTGATCTGGTAAACAAATGGGAAAAAAAAAATACTGTTCTGCCTGGGAAGACCACCAAGGAACCAGCTCAGAGTACAATTGTGAGAGTGTTAATATTGTTAGGTAAGAAATGGACACTCAACACAGATGAATAAATTTGGACCTGCTCTGACAGACACTATGGCCCTTTCCATTTAATAGTATTAATAATGTATGGTGCTTATAAAGTACTTCGCAGATGAGAGTCTGATCCCAGTTGGTCCTGGTTTGGCATCAGTGCACAACCATTTGTGGCCAAACTCATTTTTAAAGTGCTAGTTTCCATTACCCTAAATACATGATGTAGAATTTTTTTCAATTGTTTTACTAAATTCACATTCATTTGTCATATAGCTCAAGATCTGTTCAGTCTTGGTCACTGGTCAGGTCTTAGTTGTGATGCTGGCTAAATGTATGAGGAGGGTCTAAGGTTATAGTTAATTGTCTGCACAGCCAAGGCTTTCCGTTCGGTAGACAATTATGTTCTACACCCTCTTTATGCCTGCCCAGAATGAATATTAGACTATTTCCTGCCAGGCCTCAGAAATTCTAACTTTACTTCTCATAAAGTAAAGAGGAAAATAAGGGGTTTTGCCTTCTTGTCATTCTAATAACTTTCATAAACCCTAAATTTATGTTTTAAAATTACATGAATGGCTTGTGCATAAAGAGTTGCTAGCTGTCATTAGCATGCCTGTAAATACATATATACAAGTGTTGCAATCAAATTTTCTCTCATTTTTGTAAGTGACGAAAGAGAGAGAGAGATTTTGTATTAATTGTATTGGTCCTGGAAATGTCATTTTGGTAGTTCTTTGAAGATAATACTTCTGGAAATGTCTAATTTCAGTAAAGCAAACAAGTATACCTCATGTTTTTGTTCATTTTAAAATTTATTTTTATTAAACTTTTAATTTTTGTAAGACAGAGACTGCTTTTCACACAATTGTAATGGTTATTCTGATAATTTTAGCACAGACAGTTTAATGCTAGTCCTGGTTCTTTTAATATTGTCCATCTATAATTTAACAAATTAAAATATTATCTCAAATTGCATCCATGTGTTGAACATCTTGGTGAAATCAAAGAGAGACAGATTATTTTTTAAGAGCGCAGTCACCAGTTATATCATCCCAGGTCTGTTCTGCAGAAAACCAAATACAAAGAAAAAAAAATCAGTGAGCAAGTCAAATATTTGAGCAAGCTGACCAGCCTTCACTGAACATACCAAATGTTCAGAAATAATTAAATGCATCATCTAACGAGAAATAAGTCTCACATATTGACCTTATTGTTAAATAGCTTGTAAACAAACAACAACAACAAAAATCCCACTCTTTTGTAATCCCTAAATTCCATAGCATGAAAAGCTTTGTAGAGGGATAGTGAGAAGTCAATCTTGCAATACTTATTCTCATGCATAACTTTAAGCATTTTGGGCAGTCTCAACTGACTAGAAGGAGAAATGCAGAACAATAACACGAATATGCATTCATATAACTACTGTTTTGATTATTACTGTGATTACATGGGTACAATTGAGTTCAAATCTTGTTTAATATGTTTTCTAGACCATTAGAGAGAAAAAGTGTATGAGGTATGAACTAGTATCTTTCATTGGACCAACTTCTGTTGATGATGAAGACAAGCTGTCAAACCACACAGAGTTCTTGTTTGTCCCTCTCAGAAACAGAAGTTGGTCCAGTGAAAGATATCATTTCACACATCTTTCCTCTCTAATATGCTAACGTGGCTACAATAATACTGCATATTTCTAGACCAGGGATGTCAAACATACAGCCCGCAGGGCAGATACAGCCCACAAACCTTTTCTGTCCAGCCCACAGCTGCGCTCTGCAAGACCATACTCTCTCCCTAACACACACACACACACAAAGAGAGAGAAAGAGAGAGAGGCCTCATCGTGGTATCACTGACACAGTCTCACATACCCAGGGCATGTCATAAGAGTGTCAGGTTTCATGAAATTGTGGAGCACAAGGTATGTGAGACTGCACTCCACAAAACCACACTGTCTCCCTAGCAGAGAGAGAGAGAGAGTTCTCATGGTAGTCTTACATACACAGCATTCTGCAATGCTGCGAGGGTGTAGGCCCTAGTATTTCGATTTATGGTATGTACAGCCCACTTGAAGTATGTTTAATTCAAATCTGGCCCATCATAGCAAATGAGTTTGACAACCCTGTTCTAAACCTTTAGTGTACTGAATTTAATTATCTTGATTGGTGGGCTTCAACAGTGTCCAGAAGGTTTTCATCAGACGTACCCTAAATTTTCCACTGAAAAATTCCATCTATATTTTCCCATTGTACCTTGTTAAATAATTTATCTCCCTCTTTAGTGATCATATCCTTGAAGTATTAGGAGGTTGTTATGCTCTTTTTCACTTATTTCATAACTAATTTACAGATTTTTTTTTAAATTATACGGAAATGTGTATATAACTGATTTTTTTTGTTTATGGACAGTTCCCAAAAAAAATTTTTTTTTTGCCTTTACAGAAAGGCAAAGGAAATTTAATAAATAAATAAACAGAGTGAAACAAAACATTTTGCTTGAACCAAAATGAAACATTTCACTTCTATTTCAAACTTTTAAAAAGCTTTTACACACAGCTAAGACTTGACCAGTGACCAAGACTGGACAGATCTTGAGCTATCCTGCAAATTAATTTGAATTTTGTAAAAAAAATGTATAAAATTTAAGGAAATGTTGATACAAGCTCAGTTTGAAAACAATGTTGAAACACTGTGTTCCAAAAAAGTCAAAACAAACAAGGAGTGTTGACCAAATAATTCAGCAATCCTGACACTTAGACACTCTCTCTGACATCTTTTTCTGGACGAATTGCCAACCACTTATATTTTACATAGCCAGCTACAGATTCTTTCTCGAATCTCTGTCACTAACACTTAAAACCAACAGGTTATCTTTAACACCTCTCTTTCCTCAGTCCACATATCCAGGCCAGGTTCAAATCCTGCAACTTCTTTTTATTCAGAATTTCTAATAACTTTCTTTGAAAAATCTCATCCTTGATCCCATCGTCTTCAATCTCTGACTACTACAACTTCCTCTCTTTTGATCTGCCTGGACCATAAGTCTCACAATAATGCCTCTCTCTTTCAGACCTCATTACCTGCTCCTTCTCAAGCACATCAAGTTTAAATTTGGTAAGTGAAATCCTTGCCTCATCGAAGTCACTGGCAAAACTGCCACTGAATTTGATGGGACGAAAATGACACTCTTTGTCTTTACCTTTGTTGGTGACCTCCGCCCCGGTGTCATTATTGGTGCTACGCACTCTGGGCAACGAACCCACTGTTGCTGACCCCGGCCCATCTCCGGGCGTCCCTACCTGCAACACCTTCAAAACTCCTCACAGTAGAATTTCTCTTCAGCATACTATCTTTATTTATTGTCTTCCCTCCATGACCCGTCTGCTCTGCCAATGATAGTTTTCCCAATCCATCTCTGTGACTTTTTCCATGTTACTTCTTAACCTTGAATACCTTTCCTGAACTGGGCCTTAAGGTCACTTCCCTTCTCATCATTTAAATCCCTTATAAAGACCCACTGGTAGAGCAACATCCACTAGAAATGAAGTAAAGGGATTGGGTTAGAGCCTCATTTTGACTTCTATTTATGCTACATGAAAAGGCAGGAGCAGCCTAAGAGGGCCATAAATGCCTTGCAAGTGGCTGAGTAAGTATTCCCCCAGTACAGGCACTGAAGATGAGAGCCCTAAAGATGTCACACAAAGACTCCTCATAAACACCAGCAAATGGGTCAGTGCTAGGGGCAGGTAGGTCATGTCAGGGTCACAGCACACACTACTTTAGAGATTACAGGCAGTACAATTGCCCATAGGAAAGCTTGTGGAGACTGCCATAATTTAGATAAAACAAACAAGGAGTCCTGTGGCACTTCTAAAGACTAACAAATTTATTTATCACATGAGCTTTTGTGGGAGAAAATCCCACTTCGTCAGATGCTTGAAGATGAGGAACATACAAAATAGGAGCAAAATAAATGCAGGGAAGTGCAATTCATAAGAGAGGTCCTCATGGCTGTCTATCTTATGCGGGGGGGGGGGCTCACCCCTATAGTATTAAATAAATACCCCCAACTTCATCTGGTAAATAAAATGAAGAAGCTGTAAGAGCAGGGCAGGAACTAGATTTTTTCATTTTGTGAAAAATGCCACACACAAAAATCCATTCTGAAATGGAAAGACAGTGGAAAAAATGAATTTTTTGTGAAAAGAAAAAAATGTATTTGGAGTAGATGGAAATGTTTCCTTCTGATAAATCAAAATGTTTTATTCTGATGTCAGCTTTTTAAACTTTACGCAATAGGTTAGGGAGTAAAAAAGCCAAAATAAAAAGTTATTTATAAATGGGGAATTGAAACATTCTATTCTGAAAATGTTGAAATTGAATATTTCAACCTCATCAATATATTTTTTTCAATTTTTACTCAAAAACAAATTTTCCTCTAAGTCAGTAGTTTTCTGAAGAAGAAAAAAAAAAGGCATCATCTGATGGAAAAATATTTCACAAGTATATTACATATGCTTTTGTGATTCCCCCCCCCCCCCCTGTAATCTCATGTCTATTTCATGGTATTTCAATTAAAAGAAATAGAAATTGTACCTGCTAACTGAAATTCTGCAGTAGGAATATGCACATTCAAATGGATAGTAAAGAACTAATTTCCTACCAGACCATCAACAAACTTAGAATTATCCTCCCACAATTAATAGCATTCATCCTATACTCAGTATACCAATTTTATTTTAATAAGTTAGGTGATTTACAGATATTTACTATAAATATAGTAAAAAAAAACCCAATTCCCTGCCTCGAAGCTAGATCCTGATTCAGAACTTGACTATCTACAAGCACGATTGCTACCACAGAAGATAGTGGGACTGATCTCTTGTTAGAAATTAGTCATAATCTCTGGTAAATTTCAGAATAGGTAAATGTGACAGTTCCCCAGCGTACAACCTGGACAATTAAACATCTGTGTCCTGTCAATCCTCCAAGCTGGGGTGCCTTTCATACTGCTTTGCTCTGAGAACAACCATTCCTGGTCTGTTTACATGCAGCCTCTAACCTTCAAAAATCACTACCACCTGAATTATATGGGTGTTTCTAACCAACTACTCCTGAATTATATGGCAGAGTGACACCACACTTGTCCCAGAAATATGCATCTAGTACTGTCCAGCTCTTTGCCTCTTCACTGTACAAACTCATAGAAAGTTTTGACGTGCACAAACCTGTGATCTCCAATGGAAATTCTAGACACTTTAATCCAAACACACGCTGGTTTAGGGGAAACAAGAAAAAACTAGCTACAGAAAGATAGCTTTTAAGTGGTTACAAGTCAGGGGGCATAAAAGTCAGAATTAGTTACAAATAAATAAAAGGTAAGACACATACTGATACCTAACTTAACAAGCTAAGTGAACGTCAAGCCAAAAGGTTCTTATCACTTGTTCATAGCAGTCTAGCTGACTCAGCAGCCTGGAGCAGTCCCTCAGTTCAGTGATACTTTCTTTGCCTTTCAAACAAGATGGATGTTGTCACTAGAGATGAGGGGAGAGAGATGATTTGTGTCTTCTGCTCTTCCTTCTTATAGCATTTCTCTTCTTTGAGAATCATCTCCTGCTGGGGCTTAAGTGAAAGTCTGGGCAGAAAGTCTTCTACCGAAGAGGTAAATTTCTCACTAATACCCTTCTTCCTGTCAAAGAATGGCTGCTAAACCCAGAAATTGTCCACTTGATTATGTTGACACCTGGCTGAGGTGCTGGCTAAGCTTATGTCTTTGAGAAACTGGTCTGGGTTGCTTTTCTAAGCTTGGAGCATGTCTCAGCAATGTCATAGAGTAAGATCTTATAACTATATACATTTTACCAGGTCAGTAATATTCAGTGGATAATGACTTTTCAAAGGATACCCACAAGGCATACTTTGTACAGAATTTATCATAGTATTATAAACGTAGTGAAGATAAGGGTACAGTCTGTAACAGTAAATAGACAATTATAAGTAAATATGTGTTTTTATATGTGATAGGGGCCTCATAATTTATCTGAGAAGCACTGTAGGCTAGTTGAAAAAGAATGGGCTGAAGTCAGAGATAGGTTAATATCTATTTAACACCAGCTTGATGGGGCTTAGACAGCACAGGGAACCTGAAATAGATATGCTAAGGTCATAGGTATAAAAGCCAGGACAGACTATAGTAGGACTACTTTTCCCATCTGCTAAACAATGACAATATTTATCTCCTTCAAAGACATATTGTGATAACTAAATGCACATTGGGGTCATTGTGGCAATTCTTTGAAAACATCCACTCAGTGAGCAGCAGCAGTCAAAAATGCTAACAGAATGTTGGGAATCATTAGGAAAGAAATAGATAAGACAGAAAATAGCATATTGCTTCTTTATAAATCCATAATTCATCCACATGTTGAACACTGTGTGCATATATGGTCACCCCCCAAAAAAAGATCTCAAAAAAGATATATTGGAATTGGAAAAGGTCCAGAAAAGGGAGAAAAAAAATGATGAGGGAATGGAAAAGCTTCCATATGAGAAGAGAGCAATAAAACAGGGACTTTTCAGCTTGGAAGAGAGATGACAAAGAAGGGATGTTATAGAAGTCAAAGGAATCTTGACTGGTGTGGAAAAAATAAATAAGAAAATGTTATTTACTCCTTCTCAGAACACAAAACCTAGGGATCACCTAATGAAACTACTATGCAGCAGGTTTAAAATGAACAAAAGGAAGTATTTCTTCACACAAGGCACACGGTGTATGGAACTCCTTGCCAAAGGATGCTGAGAAATCCAAGACTATAACAGAGTTAAAAAAAAAAAAAAGAAATCTATATAAGTTCATGGAGGACAAATCCATCAATGCCTACTAACCAGATGAGCAGGGATTGCTGTTTGCCAGAAGCTGGGAATGGCAAACATGAGGGATCAGTTGATTATTACATGCTCTGTTCATTCCCTCTGAATTTGGATCTGTCAGAGGACACAATACTAAGCTTGTTGGACCGTTGTTCTGATCTAATATGACTGTTCTTGTACTTGTACTTCTATTGTACTTGTAAAAATGTGGGACAATTGTTTTTACAAATATAAATATTTTTATTGCTAGAAAACAACATGAATGAAAACAGAACTCAGAAGTTCTGCACTCTTACATATTCATACTTCTGCTCAAATTTTCATAAACTGAAAGCTTGATTAGTTATTGCATGTACATTTTCTATATCCTGAAATAGTTAAAAATATCAGTCAATCAGAACATACAGAAAATCAAGTTAAATGAGAAAGCTAAAAATATGTGAGCTTTCTTAAAAAATGTGCCACCAATTATGTCTAGCTCTTTTCATCATACATCCATTTCTACGTTTAAACTAATTTGAGTCTATAAAAATATGGCCTAATTAAGTAGTTCGTACTTTAAGTATCTTAAGAAGGTTTAAGTAGTTTCAGTAATTTCAGAGCCTCCTATACCTTCCCAATTGTAGTGACATGTGAATATGCCCAAACAAAACATAGTTGGCAAAATCAGCTTGTCTGTTAATTTGTATGTAATACTGGTAGCTTGCCACCCACAAATGTGTTTGGCTGTTTTTTCTAAAAGATTTGCTCTAGGTCAAACGGGAATTATTCTGGGGAAGTTCAATGACCTGTGTTATGCAGGAGGCTAGCTCGATGATCATACTGGTCCCTTCTGGCCTTTTAATCTATCAATCTGATGTTTCTTACGTGAGATGAGCATAGTTATTTCCTCCACCCATAATACATGTAGCAAATTTAACACATTGTTAAGCCAGCAGTGTGTCTGAAACTTCACAAAAGCCATTACCATACGGAATTAATATTTCCTACCTAAATAGCTGCCCTATCCTTGGTTATTATACAAACATGCCAACTAATTAAAATTACATTTCCTCCATAAATCTTGGACTATAGAAAGTCACATTCAAGTTTAAGACACTCTAAAGACCAAAATCCACTTTATCTTTACTCAAAACATCATCCTGCATGTTTTAGTTTTAAAAGAAAACCTTTTTATTTTGTTTTGATAAAGCATTAAAGCCTTTTTTTCTATTTTTGCAATGCAGGCTTGTAAGATTTTCTGTGCTTTCACATGGCAGATCGTGACACATGGGGTATAAACTAGAATTGTTCAGACTGGAACACTGTTTGGTCAGGAAATATTACATGGCTGCCCATGTCAGGAGGAAACATTAAGAAACTCAATGTACGTATAAGCCAGTGGACTGCCATTGCATGCCCTCTCTTGTTCAGCAGAATTTAACCCAATGTAAATTGATGCTTGATTATCTATGATCACTCACTACAAAAGCCAACCCTCACTCCCCCAAATTGGAAGAGGGATGTTAAAGTAGAGTTGGTTAGAAAATAAGATTTGCATTTTCAAAAAAACATCAAGGTTTTGAGATTTTTCCCCATTCTTCACCAAGACAAAAACAAAGTCTTTTGAAGTTTTTCATTAAGAAAAGAGATACCTATCCCAAAATACCTAATTAGAGATGATCAGAAATTTTCAAAGAAAATATATTATAATCAGCAAATGCTGAATCATGAAAACCATGTTAAACCTGAAGAAAACCTGTCTGGTTTCTTATCAGGTTAACTAGCAGGTTGCTGCAGAGCCTGAGATTCTGGTGTCCATGGCTATGTCTATACTGGCTAGTTAGTTCGAATTAAGGAGGCTTAATTTGAACTAACTAAAGCCATGGCTACACTAGGCTTTAGTTAGTTCAAATTAAGGGCTTCATTAATTCGAACTAATGTTTGAATAGGGTATTCGAGCTAAAGGGTTAATTCGAACTAACTAGTTAGAATTAACCAATGTAGCCATGTTAATTCGAACTAATTTCTTAGTTCAAACTAACCGGTCATTGAAATGAATGGGGATTGTTAATTCAAACTAAGCAAGTGCCATTCATGGCACTTGCTTAGTTTGAACTAAGTTTTCCTAGTTCAAATTAAGCTAATTCAAACTAACTAGAATTAGTTTGAATTAGTTAGTTCAAACTAACTAATTCAAACTAATTTTAGCAAGTGTAGACATAGCCCATGATTCTATGCCCATGCCCTTATACAGACTGCTCTCAGAGTGGGGAGAACACAGTTTGTAAGAGCAGACACTGGCAGCAGGTTGCCAGGGCTCCTCAGCTCTGGAATAAAGGGAGCATGAAGTGTCCCTGATAGTTAAGGTAGTCACCTACTCCATTTTGTTCCAGAAAAAAAGCTAAATGTAAATATTTTTATTTTTCTGAAACAAAAATATTTGGAATTTTACTTTCTTTAGGAAACTTCAAAATTCCTAGTTTTCAGTCCGAATTGGAATGAAAATGTGTGCTAGAATTTCCTGTGGAACAGAAATTGTAGGTTTTGGGTAATTAGCCCCATGGCGGGCACACTTGCTTAGATACTAGCTAAGATAAAAATTCTGATTTTACACTCCAGCATTTCTTTTTCAGACCAGGGATTTGAACCTAGGCTGACCACATTTCAGGTAAGCACACTAACCAGCAGGTTATTGGCAATTTAGGTAGCTTGCTGGCTTTGACCATAATTTCCCTTCTGGACTTGAGATACCTTTCCATAAAGTTTTTTTTTTAAATCAAAACTCTTGTTTTCTTTAAAAAAAAAATTCAGTTTCAACAAATCAACATTTTCTAATGAAAAATGTTTAGTCAACAGTTCCCAGCTGAGGAGCTTTGTAGCTTCTCAGTTGGGAATAAATCAATAAATAAAATCCTTATGTAGTATATTTCAGAAAAAAATAATTTTGAGATGCTAGAACAACCAAGAACTAGACTAGTGAAGCAAATCAGAGGCTTAGTGATGGGGGCTGGTGGGGGGCCAAGTCCCTGAGTGTTGGCCTGCAGGGAGTGCTGCAACAAGGGGCTGCAAGGCATGGGGTGGCATGGGACCACAAATGTGGGCTTGGACCCTAGGCACTGACGGGTTCCAGACACCCATGCTATACCACTGAAGCAAATAGCTTCATAACCTCAAGATGGAGAGCTGTTTGTCTAAGCTGAGCTGGGTCCTAAGAAATATGTCATGCTTATGGATTCTGTTTTTACTACATATGGTCAGGCCCAAATGTCAGATAGGTGTCAAATTGGTTTGATGATTTTTACGAGAGATGTGGTATGAAGCAGTCATTGTTTTCATTGGACAGCCTCCTCAATAACCCTAAATGAAATCTTTCTGAGACATTGACTTTTGATGTCATATAACTTTTGATATCCAAATGACTGCTGACAGTCAGAGGCTCTATAAGGGCCCAAATCTTCAAACACTCACATGCATAAATATTTTTACTCACATGAATAAGTACCATCAAATCTAATTATACATTTCCAGAGTAAAGTCCCATAATATTACCTGAAGAGTAGAGGACAGAATGATAAAGCATTCATGAAATCTATGGTTGCTAAATAAACGGATAATGCTACAGATGATGCTAGAAATAATAGTAACACTTCATGGGCTGTCAATACATTTGCTATCTCTACTTAAAATCAAGTTTTTCACTCTAAACCACAGTTTTACAACCAACTTACAAAATTTGGGGAAAAAAATGTTAGACAGAAAGGTAAATGTTAAATGAAAATGTGTTTTTATTCACTGGAATAATAGAACTGTCTTAAAATATGTTTTTCTTATTCACTGGAATATTATAACTTTGGTTAAGTACCATGTAAAATGTCATTGTAATGAAAATGATCTTTTTCCCTACTTTAAAAATAAATCTCAGTGAAGCCCTAAAAAGGACCAGTGGAATCACCAGCAGTTTCATTCTAAAGCTTCTTTTATTATTTTGACATTCTACATACAATTTCAGCTTATGTGTGGTCATAATAGAAACAGTGGACCAAATTAAGTATTTCTCTTGAAGGCAATGTAGTTATTCCAGAGATGAATTTAACCCATTGCATTTATGATGGAATATTTTGTTTTGAGATCATGGCCAGATTCCTTACTGTGCTGTGAGTGTGCTTTGTCGTTCTGGGAATGCAAAGCAGATGTAACTTGTCATAAATGGCTGGTTAAGTAAGATATGCAATAGCTACATTTTGCCACAGTGATACAAAGCAGCTAGGGAACCTTGTGATTCTGGTCTGTACCAAGTACTTCTTAGATGAGATATTCATCTTCTCACATCACTGCTCTATAAATTAATTATTTAGGTTTACAGACCAGACACTAGAATGAGGAGAGTAGGGCTAACAGACCAACAGGCCAGCCTCTGGCATGTGATTAAGGAGCTGACAGGTTAGATAATAGGTGCAGTTCAAAGTCCCTAGAATAAGGCATTCATCACTAACTTCTGAAGGATTTATATATACAGCTCAATCCAAAGTCATCATAAACTATCATTGGCAGTTCATATACCTCATCTCCCAGATCAGGACAAGAGTTTGGGTAAATCACTGTTCCCTATATTAATGTCTGTGGAAAATGATCTGTTATATTTAGTTTCCTTCTTTTAGTTCTAACCTCAATTTTGTTGTCTTTAAGAATTTCTGTTCTAATTTTATTTTTAATCGGTGTCAAAAGATGTTGGTTTGCTTTGAGCAGCTCTGAACTGACTAGTTAGATTTGATCTTGAATTGCATTGAGAACTATCAACTTGCCACAAGCTGTTTGGAGCGCATTAAAGGAAGAGGACTTATTTTAAACATCCATACAATTATTAAAGAGCATCAATCCATCTTGAGTGGTCCCAGCTGCATCAAGAGTCCTGATTAAAGCATTTCTGGTATGTGGCAGGAATAAAAAACTCTTTTCAAATGCTTCTGCACTTAATTGAACACTAACCCCTTCTATATTAAAGGGGCAAAAGTACTGCATGTGGTCAGTTGTCCAGAAATAATAGTTTCATTGATCAGAGCTATTCAGAAGTCCCTTTGGAGAAACCAAATACAATGATAGGCATCTGTCTTGATTGATTCTTTTACAGATAGTCCTAGAAAATCTGTAGCATGCTCAAATCTCATTCTAGCCTACTAGTGCATCAGTGAGACAAGTTAAATGTAACTATGGATAGAACGAGTCTCTGGGTTTCCTGAACTCCTATGACAAAGGGTCAGAGCATGGCACTCTAAGGGGGTAACTAATACATGTGTATCATGGCTCTTTAGCATATGTAATCATCACTGTTCAAATAAGTATCAGCGACAAAGCTCTTTGAAACAAAGAAGAAATTTTTCAAGCAGGTATAGTCATTAGCTCTAGAATGTAATTAGGTATCTTTGTAATTGGCCTGTGATTTTAGAACAGAAGGTTCTGTCCATATTGTTGCTGGAACCTCTAGCTATGTCTACACTTGCACTTTTAAGTCAACTTTAACCAAGTCGACTTAACTAAGCCCACTTAAAGTCAGCTTAGGTAAGTTGATTTAGGCTATGTACACACGAGAACACTTGTCCCGCAATAAGTTATTGTGGGACAAGGAAAGCGCTATAAATATAGCGCTTTCTCATGTATACACGTGCTGTTTCTTTCGCGAAAGAAGAGCAGTGCATGGTGGGCACCTGTTCCACCATGCACTGCCCACAGCCAGCCCCCTAGCCCAGCTGCAGGGCTTCCGGTGGCAGGGGTGGCTGCGTTGCCAGCCCCCGCTGTCATCCGAAGCCCTGGACTATGCTGGGGGGCTGGCTCCGATTCGACCGGCCCCCCAGCACAGCTCCAGGGCTCCTGCTTACAGCAGACCTTGCTGGGGGATCGGGTGGTGGCAGAAGCCCAGCCGGGGCTTCTGCCGCCACCCGATCCCCCAGCTGGGTCGGCTGTCAGCAGGAACCACGGTGCTTAAAGCGCGGCGGCTCCTGCCAACAGCCGGAGCCCGGGAGCTGAGCTGGGGCGCTGGCTCGAACCAGCGTGGGCAGCGGGTTTGGGCCAGCCCCATAGCTCAGGCCAGGGGAGCTACCAAACCGGGCAGCTCCCAAAAACACTCAATTTCACTGCTCTGCTAGAGCAGTGAAATTGACATATTTGACAGCTCCAATATCCCAGAGTGGCCTACATTGGCACTCTGGGACATTTCCGGAGGCTGTCTATTTCGCAAAATAAGTACACACGAGCATTACCGCGGAACAGCTGTTCCGCGATAATGCTAACACTCTGGTTTTGAGTGGTTTAACTGTTGTGCGGCAAGAGTGTGTGGCCGCGCAACAGAGAAATTGATCGTGTGTACTCAATTGGCTTTATTGCGTGGTAAGGAGCCTTACAACACAATAAAGTGATCGTGTGTACATACCCTTAGTGTGTCTACACTTAAAATTAAAGTCGACTTAAAGGGGAACTTACAAAGTTGACCTAGAGCGTCCACACTGGATGCTCTAGGTCGACTTTGTGGGGCTAGGGGGACCTTGGGCAGGTCCACGGTGGTGGGGGGGCACCCCCTGTGTACAATGGGGCAAAGTGGTACAGGGACCCTGGCAAGGCAGAGCCCTGTGTGTGATGCTGTCTGGATTTAGGGAAGCAATTATGAGATTATTTTCTATGGATATCTCATAAATGCTATAATCCATAGGAACTATATCATGTTTGGTATCAATAGAAAGGTAGTAATTTGCTGGGAATGATTATATAGTTTATGTCTAGGAATTCTATTTCGATTAGAAGTTAAGAATTTGATGTTATATCCATACTTTAACTTGTGTCATTCTGGACAAATGCCTTAGAAGGGAGGGTGTGAACAACCATTGTCTCCTTAATGTTTAGGAATTTTCCAGGTAGAATGGTCCCAGGCAGTATCCTGATGAGCCATTAAGGACATAAAGAATACAACCATTGTATCTTTAATGGCTCATCAGGATACTCCCTGGGACCATATCACCTGGCAGATTCCTTAACATTAAGGAGACAATGGTTGTTCACACCCTCCCGTCTAAGGCATTTGTCCAGAATGACACAAGTTAAAGTATGGATATAACATCAAATTCTTAACTTCTAATAGAAATAGAATTCCTAGACATAAAATATATAATCATTCCCAGCAAATTACTACCTTTCTATTGATACCAAACATGACATAGTTCCTATGGATTATAGGATTTATGAGATATCCATAGAAAATAATCTCATAAATGCTTCCCTAAATCCAGACAGTGTCACACTGTGCCCACATGCCCTGCCCTTTGGGGGGCATGAGAGGCTCCCCCTGCGCCCCCCCCCCCAGCAGGGAGGGCATTGGTGTAGTCCTGAGGTAGGGCTACACTGGCTTAATTCGACTTTAAAAAGTCGAATTAAGACTTAGGTCGAGTAGAAAGGTGGTTTAATAAAGTCGACTTAATTTTCATTAAGTCGACTTTATTTTGCTTAAGTCGACTTAAGCAAGCTGCTTAAGTCGACTTAAGCAAAGTGTAGTGTAGATGCAGGGCACATTAAATCGACTTAAGCCAAGCTTAAGTCGACTTAATTTACCAGTGTAGACGCAGCCTCTGTGTGACCATTGTTTTCAGCATAGATATAGAACAGAGTTCCCAGGTTGACTGAATTTGTTATATCAATATGATTATTACTCATAATAGGTGGCTTCCTGCAATTTTTATACACTCAAGCCGGCACACAGCACTGATCTTGCACAATAGCTCTGTAATTTGTTGCTTATCTGTTTAGTGAATGTAATGGCAAATCGTCTGCTGGTATAAAATAAATGAAGTAATGTTGATTTATTCAGCAAATGATCTGGCCATCCACCTATTGAGTTTTCTCCTTTACTACATGGATTCTATAAAAATATAACAATAAATAATTCTTTAAATTCTACAATATGTATAAAGAATAAGAAGTACTTGCAATGTGTCCAATTCTATTCTTATTTAAGTAGGTGTAACCACAACTGCCTTCATCTGGACATGTATTCATAATAATGGGAGAAGAACTTGGTTCAGATACTTATGAAGAATGAGTGAGATATTTCTTAAAAAGAGTTCTGTTAGATGATTAATCTGTTCCACTGAACCACAATTTTAAAAAAACAAACAAAAAAAAAGTTAGGTGAGTAACTGTCCTTCTCAACTGAAGAATGGGCTATGAGGAAAAAAACCTTTTTGTTTCAAGACAACTCCATCTACCAGCCCACTTCACTCTAATTTATGTGATCTCATTTTGGCATTATTGTGAGATGTCCAGAAAAAGGATCAGAACAACAATGCTGTTGTCCTCGGAAACTTTACTGTAAATGGAGGAATCAGGCTGACAGCCCTGTTCCCTCTGAACAATCACCTTAACAGGGAAGTGGCTGTAAATATTTTCATTCATGTCTCCAATGTGTAATCTGAGGAGTGAGAATCAGTAGCATGAAATGAGTAAGACCCTGGTTATGCCCTAAGGAGGATCTGGCTATGGAAGATGAGCCACCCCAAACACACACAGAACCAAGCAAAGGTCTTTATCTACTGGGAAGCATAGGCTGGTTTAATTTATTCTAGCGATATACTTTCTTATGCTGCCTGTAAGTGGTTTCCTATAAGAGATATGTTAATGACAATAATGTGTCTATGGGAAGCAAGGCCTGTTTATATATATATATATATATATATATATATATATATATATTTAAAAACATTAATTAAGACACTCACCTACAGTTGAAGCTTATAGATAACAGAAAATTAATATATATTTTTTTCCAAGATTTGATATTTTTCGACTTATGCAGTACATTCATTTCCAAAGTGGAACAAAAGCACTTTTCAAAAATCACTGCTGTCTTTCAGCATGCCTATCAGGAAATGTTTTCCTCCATTTTAGAAATAAGTAAATTACTGCAGGTCAATAATTTGTCTGAAATCACAGAAATCTGTGGCAGAGCAGGACTAGGCCTACATTTCTTGCTCACAGTTTTGTTCCTTAAATATAGGATCTACCAGTTCCTCATATATCAGCTAGACTTATGATAGGATCATTAAGCCTGGGAAAATTCTGAGACCAATGGCTTGTTGGACTAGATAAAATCTCGTTGTAAGTTTGTTGGAGAGAACTGGAGGAAGGCCCGGGGGCAGGTGAAGCCATGGGTAAGACTAGAGAAGTTTGAGTTAACCTTGTTACAAAGATATAGATTTATTATTCAAACAAAATCCCTAAACTGCTTGAGGTTGTCCTATCACTAATAACTATGCAGGTTTATTTGCAGGACACTTTTCAGCTTTGTAATAGCTGAATAGCCTTAATAGCATAGTAGACCACAATGTACCTACCATAGCCTGCTTTCTTATTTTGAAGGCAAAAATAGTTATGTATTTGATAATGGTGTAATAGTTACTGTGTAATTTCATGGACATAGAGAATATATGATATTTGTCGTGCCCCTAGCCTTTAAAGGAGGAAGTTTTACACGGTCTGAGTTTTTGTGCCGATCCCCTCCTGAGGGAGAGTTTCACACATGGCCAGCGATCATAAGGATCGCTGGTCAAGCAACCGGACACTTGGCAAGGAACTTAGACCAAGAGAGGTCACACACAGAGAACCATACTTATCTATTCTACGGGATACGGTCAATGGCATCCCAGGCCGTCCCGGAGTTCCTGGCAGCCTCCTACTGGGCTGCCTACCTGCCGAGGCCTCGGTCTTCCCTGTGGTCCGCCCACGAACCACTCCTGGTGCACTCCCTCGTGCACCACACCTGTCTCCTTCAGTCTCGGGTTCAGGATCGGTAGGTCAGTGGGCCTGCCAGTAAGTGCCCGCTGCTCTCGTAAAGCGAGAGATGGCGCCTCGGGCGATTCCCCGACGAGTCCACGGAGCCTCCGATACCACCGCTGCCACCAGAAATGTCATGCCCCTATAAACCAAATGAGACTGAAGGAGAGAAAAGAGCTCTTGTTTATTATCGCGGCTGCGAGGTTGTCTCTGCACCCCCCCCCCAAGGGGAAACAAAGGCAACAAAAACAAGCGGGAAAAGCAATACAGTTATACTCTTTGGTTACAGCGTATCTGACGTCATGGTCATAACTCATCCTTGACAGGTCCAGATGTTAATCTGACCGCAGACACTTTCTGTTATGTGTGGTCACTTGCTACGCCTAGATAGCAGCACATTGCTTATATCTTTAGCAGAACAAGCAGCCTGGGGGTTTGGTAGCTAAGGATATATAGTAAAAAAATAATCTTCAAGGGGCCTAACAGCTAAAGGTTATACAAAATAGTAAAATGGAGTCAATATAGCTAATGCTAAAAAGAGCAAGAGCAAGCACAAGCACAATTCTGTCTTTAGGCCCCACATATTTAATTGAAAAGTGTTGACAAACTTTGCTTAATTATATAATACTTTTCTAATATACTGTAGCAGTGCAGAGATATAATAGTAAGAACTAAAGGACTTCCTTTTTGTGCATGTTACTTTTATGAATAGCACACCTGATTCTTTTGGACATAAAAATAATGCCTATTTTTGCAGTGCTTATGACTCCTGACTTTGTATTTCCAATTAAGGCTTATAAATTGCAGCTACATTGTGCCTTTCTTAGCTTTTCCCACATTGCCAGGGTTATTGATTTCTGAAAGGATAAGAGGTAGCTTCTCCCACTGCCCCACCCACCACCCACTCTTCTGTGTTAGTAAGAGATAGGTTGCCAATGCCTATTACCTGGGTTCAGTGAGAATAATGCAGAAAGACTTTGGGCAGCTTATTCCTTTTTAAAAGTAAAGGCAGTCAGAACCACAAGAGTGGTTGCTAAGAGCTCTTAGGAACCCTCTCAGTATTGAAAAACACAATAAAATCATTACTAATTTTTTTTTCTAGTTTACATGAGATTTCCAATACCACTGTAATTTAGCATCAGATGGTTTTGCTCGCAAGAGGCAAGATTACTTGTTTATCACTTATCAAAGGTATGGATATGTACATCTTTTGTGGGACTCTTTAATGGTAGATGATAGAGTTTCAGCATAGTCCATTGACATCCTGGTCAGCCAGAAACAAAAGCCGATACTCTATAAATCCACCCAAATGACACCAATTGAAATATTGTGCACAGAAGCACAAATAGAGAATAACAGTGTTTTTTCTGACCAACAAGAACACAATAAAGTGCATCTCAAGAGCTTTGTTTGTATTGAACAGACCTCTCTAAGGTCTGTCTGTTCAGAATGAACTGGCTGAAGAGGCTTTCCTTAATGCACTGGTTAATGGCATGGCTCTTCAGCCTGTACCCATTCCATTATGGCATATATATTGCTTCTCCTTGTTTGGCTAGCTAGAGGAAAACAGCATGAAAAAATGTTGCAGTTTATTCAACCCAAATGCATCCAACTCCTTTCCTAAAATACACGTAGTGTTTAACATTGGCAAATTTGATGTTAAATCTCTATTTGGCAAAGTGTCCACTGAAAACAATGAAAAATGTAAACAGAACTTGTTATAATTGACCTCTTCTGCCATTAAAATCTTATTAAGTTAACAGAAATGGTTTGATTTGAATCAGACATAAAACTCACAGAAATCTCGAGGTTTGTAGATATTGTGCAAGTTGAGAAGCAGCCACATATCTTCCTGTATAAATCTTTGTACTTGCAAAAAAGGAGTCCTGTGGCACTTTTAAAGACTAACAAATTTATTTCTTGCATGAGCTTTCATGGGCGAAGTCCTACTTTGTCAGATGCCAGAAAGTGGAGAAAGCTTTCAGTGAGGGGGAAAAAAAAAAAAACAGTATGGAGAGGGAAAGATGAACCCTGTGATTAACATTTCAAATTACTTCAGCAAATAAAACAAGTTGTATAGATTCAAACAGTGTGTAGCAACATATCAGAAGTGGTGTGGCTGAGAGAGGTGATAATCACTGTAATGAAGTACAAAGGAAGAGTCCTGTTGCACTATTAAAGCCTAAAGTTTGTAGTTAGAAATCTAATTCATGTCTCTATTAAACCCCAAGCTGGTAGTATCAAATTTGCATATGAATTCTAACTCTGAAGTCTCTCTTTGAAGCCTTGATCTAGAATAAATTTGTTTGAGGGTACTGAGATAAATCCAATAAATAATAATAGAGTCATCATCATCTCCGGGCCTCTCTCTACTGGATTCTTGTTTTGCTGAACTAGACTAACATAACTACCCCCCTTGGAACTGAACTTGTCATCTTTGTACTTAATGTACTTAAACATAGGAGAGCAAATACATATTAAATTTGGTAATTTTTCTTTGTACCCTAATTTGTACACTGTTTTGTACTGTATTTATTAATGTGCACTCTCTTCTTCTACATCTAAAAGCGCTGAGAATAAATAACTCTCATAATTATATGTGGATGCTACTAAAGTAAGCACATCTTTTAGCTAGCATTGCAAATTATATGGTATAGTGAAATAGTGATCACCACTAATTACATAGAAATGCTTGTCATCCACGAAGTACTGTTTTTGTTTGCAATAAAATGACCAGGACATGAGGTTAGGGAGATGCTGTAAAGTGCTCTGGTGAGAGGGAGTTGTATTCTGCTTCAAGAGGTATCTCCACTTGTGATATAATCATTTGATTAATCCATATATTTTGCAAATAAATCAGATTGCATTAGGGTAAATGTACATAAATTGTGTAGGGAATCCTGTATTGATTCCAATATAATACATTAAATCCTAAGGGTTTAACCTTAAAATATGTCAGGGAGAAAAATGAATAATCTGATTCTGACTTGGCATGTGATTAGGGATGAGCAAATGCATTTTTGAGGCTGACCAGGAAACTGAAAAATGAAGAGAAAACATTGGTTTAGTTGTGAAAATATTAGGAGTTTTTCAGCAAATTGGAAAAGATCTGTTTTGGGCCAGCAAATTCTTTGAATGTGTGTGCCTTTAGTTAAGCGATAACTGCATTTGCCAGTGATGCAGGAGATCCAGGTTTGAATTCTCACTCTGTAGCCAGGAATGAAACTCTGATTTTCCTCCTAATCACCATCCTATTCTCAGATGGGTTACTCTCAGGCCTAATCTACACTGGGGGGATAAGTCAATGGGAGATACGCAACCTTATTACACTTGAATGGGTGGCGTTATTGTGTCGACTAGAGAGCGCTAGTGGGTCTACACCCTAGGATAATGCAGTTTTTCCAGTCTAGACAAAGTCTCGGTCTCTCCTGTTAATGATCTTCCACTTTGTATAGATACATAAATATTCATTGGGCCAGAGATAAAGAACAATTTGACAGCCTGATGATTAAGATACACATGGGAGGTAAAAAATGTGGATTCAAATCCCAAGAAAGTTTAAATCCTTAAATAGCACCAGCACACTCAAATAGTAACTTACTGATTAGGTTTTCCCTTTAATTCAGACCAATGCTTTGTATAAAGCAAATAAACAGTACCCTAAATCCCATACTGTGGTACTGTACAAAAAAAAATTAAATTGCTAGGCTGTTTTCAGTGTTTTTTCACCGTACTTTAATACTTACCAAAGGCCCCATCCTGGATATTTGGATTTTAAATAATACAGCTGTTTTCCTAAATTGCTGGAAAATCTCAGGTTAGAACAGCCATGCATCAGATTGTTGGATTCAGTATCTATGGAGCATAATCATACAGTGGACACGCTCAAAATGTTTCCACCAGTTTGAAAGATTTTATTGGTTTAGGAGACATTCCCTAAATGTTGAATGGAAAATACTTTTACAGCTGATATAAAAAAATTTCAAACAGGTCGACCTTTTTTAACAGAGGGCACTGTGTTTCATTACAAAACAATAAACTAGCAAATCTTCACCAAGGAAAATCCAGACCATACTTTGATATTTTTCTTTCACTCAAAATATTATCCAAGCTCTAATTGTTTCAAACCAATATTCCTACTCTTTAAGGCTATGTCTACACTAGAAAAGCTAGGTCGACTTTTGTCAAGTTGACTTTAATAAGTTGACTTAAAATCGACCTTATTAAAGTCGACCTAACAAGTGACAACACTTTAAGACGACTTAGTCCACTTTGTTAAGTTGACCTAACTGCCCTTAGGTCGATTTAACAAAGTGGACTTATGCGTCCACACTGGGTTTAGGTCGACCTAAGAAGGGTTAGGTCAACCTAAGAAGGCTTAAGTCAACCTAATGAGTGGTAGTTATTAAGTTGACTTAAGCTTTCATTAAGTCGACTCAAGGAAATTCTTAAGTTGACTTAATGAAAGCCTAGTGTGGACGTGGCTTAATTTAAGTCGACTTAAGCCTCCTTAAGTCAACTTAAATTGCCAGTGTAAGCCCAAGACCTTCTCCTGCCATAAGTTCCACCAGTATTAGAAGAATTGGGAATATGAGGGTTTGTTGAAACTAGGATTTAGCATTATGTTGCTGGATCTTGATAAAAAAGCTTGTTCTGATACCAAGATTCCTAGGGCCACCAGATTTTTTGCTACTAACTAATTAAAACTGCTCTGAGCAGAACAGGTCAAAAACATACAAAAATCCCAGACAGATGTAGGAGCATAGTCACAATAGCACTTTCACCACTTCTACCACGGTTGCAACAGCTCTGATAATAAAAAACAGTGGAGATTGTATGCCAAAAGGAGTAAAGGATTATAAATTGTGTGCTGTTTGGGACAGGAATTGGCTGTCACTATGGACTTTTCTACACTGAGGATCCCAAACCCACTGCTCAATTACTTCCTGGAACACAGTGCACTGTGGGCAGTAGACACAGGGGCTTGTGGGGAGGCTCCCTTCACTCTCCTTCCCCTCTTCTCTAAAGAAAGAAAGAAAAAAAAAGAAAGAAAAGAAAAGCTTCCCTTGCTGTTTCTCTGCTGCAGGCACAGTAGAGATGCATAGTGCATCCAAAGAGAAGAATTAATTGAAAATTTTCCAGGACTGCAGCCAGGGGAGGAGCTATATTGTTACGACACAGCAGACTGGGGCAGGGGAGGGAGGGGGGGGAAGGAAAATTAAGTTTAGCTACTCTGACCTAAATTTGACTGGAGATTTCAACCTCAGTGATACACCACTTGCAGGGGCGGTGTTATTAGGTCAAATTACAGGACCATTTAATTTGAACTTATTGCTCTGACAGCAGAGTCTGAAACTGCAGAAGGTTGAGGTAAGTAGCATTATGGCAAACTGCTCTGTCAGTGTAGACCTGGACTATGTGTCTAAAACTCATAGCAAAAATTGGGTGCCTCTGAAGAACAAACTCTTATTGAAGAACTGAGGCCACGTCTACACTGGCACAAGATTTAAAGTCAACATTGAGATGCTCAATTAATAAAAGCAGAAGAGCATGTTCACATGATACTCCTTAAGCTTCTTGCATCCTCTTTGATAGCTGTTAGTTACAAAATAGAAGTGTTGCACCGTAGGTAGCCATTTCACAGTGCAACAAAGTCCTCCTGTGATGCAATGTGGTGTCTTCCCCGCCCTCCATCTTGCAAAGAAACAGGAAATAGGTTTTGCACCATTTTTCTCTGCTTCAGGCATTGAGCCTGCTCATCTTTTCAGTTTTATGGACAGCATTTTGAACACATCCTGGTTTATTTTGCAGCATTTCCAGCAGCTCAGCAGGATCAGTGGTGCAGGAACAACTGATGTTCTTGAGGCCACCCTGCCAGAAGCCATCAAACAAAATAATTCCCATTTTCTGCAGGCAGTAATGCTTCATCTACAGTCTGTGGACTGCCATTTCTGGGCCCGGGAAACAAGCACAGAATGGTGGGACCATATCGTGCTGACCATGTGGGATGATGAGCAGTGGCTACAAAACTTTCGTATGTGAAAGGGCACTTTCCTTGAACTTTGCAAAGAGCTCACTCTGGCACTGCAGTGTATGGATACTCACTGGAGAGCAGCTCTTACAATGGAGAAACAGGTGACCCTTGCTCTATGGAAGCTTGCAGCCCCAGACTGCTACCAATCAGTTGCCAATCAATTTGGAGTCAGAAAATCCAACAAGGGAACTGTAGTGATACAAGTGTGCAGGGCCATAAATAGACTTCTGCTGAGATGAGTAGTGACCTTGGAAATGTCCAGGACATAGTGGATGGGTTTGCTGCTATGGGTTTCCCAAACTGCAATAGATGGGACACATATACCCATTTTGACTCCAGATCACCTTTCCAGTGAGTACATAAACCACAAGGGGTACCTCTTTATGGTCCTCCAGAACCCTGTGGATCACAGAGGCCTCTACACAGACATTAATATGGGGTGGTCTAGGAAGGTTCATGATGAGCGCATCCTTAGGAACTCAGGCTTGTTCTAAAAGATGCAGGCAGGCACTTTCTTCCCAGATAAAAAAATCAGCACTGGGGATGTTTAAATGTCAATAGTGATCCTGGGAGATCCAGCATACCCGTTGCTCCCCTGGCTAATGAAGTTGTTACTGGGGCCTCCTGAGATACCCTCTTGAAGGTGCAAAAATCAGGACAAGCTGCAAAACCAGGAGCCAAACTCCCCCAACACTGATGGCTGGTACTTAAACCAGTCTCCGTATCAGTCACAACCAGGCCTCTGGTTCCCCACACCGGGTACCACAAAGTCTGCCCAAAATAGAAAAACTCCACTTTATTTAAACACTTTATTGCACTCCAGCTCCTCTGGCTCCCACCTAGCCTCATGGTCCTTTAAAGAAATAGGTTCTCCTGACCCCAAAGGGCCAGCCTCATCACACAGAACAATATAGGTTTGGATCTTACCCAAAATACCATACTGATAACCAATCCTTTGGTAACTACAACTAAAGGTTTAATATAAAAAGAAAAGAAACAAAATATGAGAGCTGTTAAAGGGTCAAAATGAATCACATACATGCAAATGATTTAGAGTCCATGTAAAGCAGTTTGCAGGCTTGTTCCTCTGGTAGACACCCAGCACCTGGGTGGGCCTCAGTCCTTTGTCCAGTTGCAGATGAATAGTTCCAGAGATAGGTGTTGGCTGTAGACTGGGGACTTGAGACCAGATGGAGTTGGGGCTGCTGCCTTTTATCACCTCTGGCCTTCTCCAGGCTGTGTGGAGTTCTTTCCAATCAAAATTGAGTTGAGCCACATGTTCAAGTCCTAGTGGCTCAACACGTTTCTCCCTGGGCCCATTGTATCTGGGAGCTTCCTTAATGGGTCATTAAAAAAACAATGGCTGTAGACATCCAGTCCGGGGAGCATCCCAGAATCACACAGGTTGAAATATAGATATAACAAACATATTCCTAACTTCTAATACAGATGCAGTTCCGACACATAAACCATATAATCATTCCCAGCAATTTACAACCTTTCTATTGATACCAAACTCAGCATAATTCCTATGGATTATTGCAATTATGAAATATTAATAAGAAATAGCATCATAAATGGTTCCCTAAATCTGGACAGCATGATAGAAGTCATACACCAATAAAGAGTGTTTCAGCCATAGGCTCAGCTAGTGCAGAATGCTGGTAAAATGTGCATTGGGGCATTTAAAAGGGAGGTGGTGGAGCACCCTGACTAGGCTTGATCTGTCTGAGAAAAATATACCCACAGTTATATGTGCTTGCTGTGTGTTGCATAATGTTTGTGAGACATGTGGGGAAAGGTTCCCTCAAGGCTGGGTTGCTGAGGCCGAAAGGCTGGCCGTGAATTTTGAACAGCCAGATGCAAGTGTTATAGATGCAGCCATCCATCTCAGGGAAGCATTGAAAGCACAGTTTAGCAATGAGCAGCAGTGAAGTTTGTGCCAGCTATCCCTGTGCTCTTTCTCCCCACCCTAAACTCTGCTTATTGCTCCCCCTCCCATTTTGTAACCCACAAGGAATTGCATGATCCAAAATAAACACAGATCTTGAAAACATAAATTATTATGTTAACATTGATGGGATGGGGGGTGAAGGTTAAAGGTGTCATCGCATAGGTCGACCAGAAAGCAATGGTGATAAGGTAACCACATACTGCACCCTGCCCCTGTTCCTCCTTGGTCAGTGGTGGGAAGGACTGGCTACCACAACTTATGGGGCATTCTCCAGGGGCAGGGGCTGTAGGGGGACCCTCTGTGACCACAGCTCTTCCTGGAGCTCAACCAAGCACCACAGCCAGTCAGACTGCTCGTGTATGACCCACAGTATCTCTTGCTGCATTTTGTGATCCTCTTCCCGTGCTGCTTTTCTGTCCTCAGACAGGGATACCAGCCATGCTTGGATCTCCAATTCTGCCTCTGCAGCAGAACGCATAATCTCAGCAAACACGTTATCCTGAGATTTACACTTCCTCTTCCTTATCTGGGTAGGGCGCTCTATGGGAGTTGAACATCCCAAGGTCGATGAACCCACTGTAAGGAGTGAAAGACACAGGTCACATTGTTAGATGAAGCAAAGACATGCAAGGAATCAAACAGTCCTCTCTGAACTCCCCCAATTGCTGCAAATTGTACTTTTTAAAAGTCATTCCACTTTGAACAGAACACACTAACCAGTAAAAGCTCAGAAGCTATGTCTACACTTGTAAAGTTAAGTCGACTCTGTTAACTCAACTTAACAAAGTCAACTTTAAGTTAACTTAAACTCAACCTTGTTAAGACGACTTAACAGAGTGGCTACACTCTAAGTCGACTTAAGTCAACCTTGTTAAGTTAACAGTAGACATGGACTTAATAAGGTCGACTTAGCAGTATTCCCCATCCACACTGGCTTTAAGTCGACTTAAGAAGTTGACTTAAGGCTTAAGTCGATCTTCAGAGGTCTTATTATTAAGTCGACTTAATGAAGCGCTTAAGTTGACTTAATAAAAGCCCCGTGTGCCCACGGCTTTGTGTAGGTTGACTTAAGCGTCCTTAAGTCAACCTAAGTTGCCAGTGTAGATGCACCCAGAGAGCCTTCCACATGATGGTAAGCTTTGGGGAAACAATTATCTCCAGGACCCACCACCTTCCCCCTCACCCCCAAACAATTGGAATAGGAGAGGTAGCATGGCGGGGAATCACAATGCACAATGCAGAGCCTGTTTCGGGGGGGGGGGGGGGGGGGGGGGGAGGTGAAATGATGGGAGGTTGATTCCTTAATTAATGACTATTTGTGCACTATCTTCCCTAGGCGACCATGTACGACATCAGTCTCCTGAGGCTTACACTGTCCAAGAGGGAACAGCTGCTGCAATCTGTGGGTGGCATACCTGACCCATATGCCACTCTGCTGTGTGCCAAATTCATGCCTGCAACTTTAATAACCAAGTGGCCGGGCAAGGTTGCATTCCATGCTGGGGCAGAGAAGTCCAGTCTCCCCAGAAATCTTCTTGCAAAGATTCATGAATACGTGTATGAGAGCTTTTCGATCATTTCTCTCAAGGATAAACAAAGCATCTGCTTCCGCACTGGAACCCTGTTTGAGTAGTCCTGCTGGGACAAAGGAGTGATATGTGCCGGAAATTATACCTGTGGTGGTGGCCTCCCTCTCCTACCCCCCTCACAGCCCTGTTGCAACACATCACAGTTTCCCCCCTCCGACACTCCCTCCCCTCCATCGTCCATACGCTCCGGCCATCTGTGTTCTCCAAAATCCATGGCTATGCCTTCCTCCCACTTTCTCTGCACTGATGACCTGGTGCCTCTTCCCAAGCTGTCTCCGCTGGCTATTACTGGAATGCAACTTGAAACAAGCATTGCACAGATCACTCACTCACCTGAAGTGCCTCCCCCCCATCACAGTCAGTGATGCCATCCTGAGGTGGGACAGGCTGCTCTGGGGTGATGAAAAGCTCCTGGCTGCCCAGGAGAAGTGACTCTCTCCTCTCTTGAACTGAATTTTCCTTATCCTCAACTCCTCCTTGTCCACAGAGTCGTCTTTATTCGCCCTGGAGTCATCACAAGTATCAATGTTCCGAAGTGGCATGCTGGTTGGGTCACGGCCAAGAATGGCACCCAGCTCCTCATAATACCTGCACGTCTTTGGTATGGACCCTAGTCCACTGATAAGCCTGATGAAGCTCCTTAATTGCTGCGTGCCTCTATTGTAGCCCTTCTCAACTGTGTTACATGAAATTTTCTTGTAAATATCCTGGTTCCTTTTGCCTTTTTGAAGGTGAGTGAGCACCAACTCCTCACCCCGCAGGCTGATGAGATCTAAGATCTCGGAATGGCTCCAAGTTGGGGCACTTTTCTGCGCTTGGACGCCATTGCCTGCACCTGTGAAAAGCTCTCCATGCTGTCCAGGCAAGAAATGGAATTCAAAGCTTCCTGGCACTTTAGGTAGGGGAGGAGCTATTGGTTGATGACGTGGACAGGTAGCGGTGAAGGCGGAATTCAAAATGGCAAGAACCGGGAATTGTGGGATACATCCTGCAGGCCAATAAGTTCGCATTCTGTCTACACTGCCACTAAATTGAATTACTAAAATCAACCAAAACAGTACACCTCTTGCAGGGGTGGAGTTATGATGCCAATTTAATGCATCATTAACTTTGATTTTAAGAACATGTGACTGTGTACGCATGCACTAGAAGGGTGACGTAAGTGGCATTACATTGACCTTAGCTCTCAGTGTACACCAGGCCATATTCTTACTAATCATCACAATATATACAGTACAGGTGTCAGCTTTCACAGATATTTTCTGATTCTGTAAGATTTTCAATTTATAGAAAGAAAGAAAGAAAGAAAGAAAGAAAGAAAGAAAGAAAGAAAGAAAGAAA
>ML685802.1:10846548-10930254 GCA_007922175.1 Pelusios castaneus | reverse complement strand
AAAGAAAGAAAGAAAGAAAGAAAGAAAGAAAGAAAGAAAGAAAGAAAATCCATAAAAATGCATAAACGTACATTCTACCAGTTTCTTTCCATTAAACATAATTGACTGTTAAATTAAAATGGTCAGTAGGTCGGAACCAGACAACGGTCAGGTTAATTTACTGCCTTCAAAATATTAAATATAGCTAGTCCAGAATTAACACAGAAAAGAGTTATTTTATCTTTCAATATCATATATCATTCATTAAAGCAATGATTCTTAACATCTCAATCCCATGTTCACATTTAAGACAAAATTGAAGAATGTGTGTATGATGTAAAAAAAAATCTACAAAACCTGTCACATGTAGTGGGGTTATGTCTAAGGGTGTACAATAGCAAATTAAAATAATAAAATCTGCTTTCATGTATTCAACAGACTCAGATCAAAAAAATATGGCTCAGAAAGGAAGGAATTTGGTGATGGAACCCATTCCACTTTCCAGGATTCACCAAAAACTAGACTGAAGACATAAAGATGAAGATTTCATTGCACTTCTCTGGGTTCTTTCATAGTTTAAACTCTATAGATAATAAAGAATAATACCAGTAAATTAATCCAACAAAATGATGCTGCTAAAATCGCCTTCTTCTACAGATGCACAGACTATAACACTTACTCATTGCATGGGCTTCAATGATGACAATCGGGAGGTTGCTCTCGCCGAGGTGCAGGAGGGTCAGGAGGGCCCTCCAGCAGTCCTTGAGATGGCCGAAGACACTCTCAACGACACTGCGGCACCAGTTGAGCCTCCGATAGAAGAGGTCCCTGCTGGCATCCAGATGACCCATGTATGGCGTCATCAGCCAGGGAAGCAAGGGGTAGGCAGCATCCCCCAGGATCAAGACTGGCACCTGCATGTCCCCGATGGTTATGGTGTGGTCGGGAAAGAAGGTGCCAGCCTGCATGCACCTGTAAAGGGTGGAGCTCTGCAGGATCCGTGCGTCATGAGCCTTCTCTGGCCAGCCCACATAGATGTTCTGGAAGAGTCCGTGGTGGTCCATGAGGGCCTGCAGGACCATGGAGTAGTAGCCCTTCCTGTTGACATAGTCTATGGCATGGTGTTCCGGGGCTTGGATGAGGATGTGGGTGGCATCCAAAATGCCCCCACAGTTGCAAGGCTGTCGAAGAGTTCATGCACATTACCCAGGGTGTCAGGCAGGCTAGCAGAACCCAGTTGATTGCCCTGCAGACCTGCATGAGGGCGGTCCCTACAGTGGCCTTCCCGATGCCAAATTGCTGGGCCACAGAGTGGTAGGAATCCGGGGTTGCCAGCTTCCTCATGGAGATGGCCACTCACTTGTCTACAGGCAGGGCAAGTCAAAGTCAGGTGTCCATGTGCTGCAGAACCGGGGTGAACTCGCAGACGAGCTCGAGGAAGGTCCCCTTGCTCATCCTAAAGGTCTGCAGCCACAGATCATTGTCTCAGGTGGTGAGGATGATCCACTCCCACCAGTCGCTGGGGTGATGAGGCACGGAGTGCAGTGCAGTGCCCGTGGCAGGATGGTGGTTCAGCTCAGCAAGGGGCAGCCTGTCATCTTCCTCCACGCTTGTGTGTCTCTGGGCAGGCCTGCTCCACAGCCAAAGAAGCCTTACCACTATCTAGCAAATGTTGCTCAGCTGGCTGACAAAGTGCAAGAACAGATGCAGATCCATGACTTGCTCAGGCTCTGAGGTTCCAGGCACAATGGGAGGGGGCTGAGCCCACTTCCTTTTTTGGGGTTTGGCCCGGGGATGGGAGACCTTTCCTGCTGCCACACTTCCCCCGATGCACCCCTTCACCGCCCCCAAGTTGACTTAAGAGTATAGACTCTCTAGTATAGACTCTCTATGTCAACTTGATGAAGTGTGCTTGAAATCGACTTGGGAATCTAGTGTAGCCTCTCTACGTCTACTTGGTATGGTTGACTTAAATTTGACTTAATATAGGTGACTTACTACAATCGACTTAGCTTTCTGAGTGTAGATATAACCTTCTATTATATCCTACCCTAAATGGAAAGAATCAGTGAAACATCAATTCTGCTAGAATTTATTTTGGTTATTCTTTTTTGAAAATTCATCTAGCTTCCAAAATTACAATAATTGAAAGATGAAAGGGAAATATATATATATATATTAACCTTCTCACTTGATTAGTCCCAGACAAAAATGGATAAAATAATGTTAAGGGGTGAAGCACATATAAATAGTTTAGAGTAAAATATATTAAAAAACTTTTAAAGGAAATCCAAAAAAGATTAGCTATGGAAATTCACAGGGCACTCTAACAACTTTCTCTTTTCAGTCTCTCTACATCAGATGCTTGTACCTATCAGGCCATGTTTTCAAATGGCCTTCAGTCATGTCCCCATTTGTGCATTTTGCACACACAAATGTACATGCATACTTGTGCATACATGATCACATTTTCAAGTGCAAAATAAATTGCCAGTCCCATTTTCGCTGATCTTCAACTACACTTGCATGCACAAACAAACATGTAAATTATTGCAGCACCCATCCATTAATTGCCCACAAAACTAACTGCATGCACAAAAGCTGTATGTGCACAATGAAGGACATGTTTTGAAAATCTGGCTTTTAATTTATACTTTAAAGAATAATAAGCTGAGGCTATAGTTCCAGAGAGAATGAGACATAAAATTTGACAACACTACTACTATTTCCATTCATAGATTCCATGTTCATTTTGTATCTCTGCTAAGCCTCTTAATCACCCTTCATTAGCAGAACAAAATAAGAAACCAGCTTAGACCAGGAAAATTATCTCTGATAGTCTGATTCAAAAGTAATTAAAAATAAAGAATTCTTCTTCAAAGTAGTTTTGGCTAGAAATTTGCTCAATTAAAAGATTCCTTAGCTTAATTTTTAATTGTGTTTTAAAACTAAAACAAATTAAGAAGGTCTTATTAGAACTGAGCTGCTGTTTTTGCAATCAATCCCTCCTTCTCCCCTAGATTATTGTCTCATGATTCCCAAGCTGTTTCTGCCCTTCTCTTGCTCTTGTTTTGGGCTGAGCAGCTTCTTCAAAAGAGATCATAATAAAACAGATTTGTGTATTTTTATCAGGGATTAGTGGTTGAACTGACAATTAAGAACTGTGTGTACCCTCCTGTAGGGCGTATTAGCTCTCAGGCCTTTGTTTTACTACTTAATATTATTAACAAATGTCAGTGTTCATCAGTATCGCAGTCTATTTGTACTAAAGGAGATGATTTCAGTGGACTGGAAAAGAAAAGTGGAATGACATTAGAGAAGCATGGTTAAGCATTGAAACCCAGTCCTTCAGGATGTTTTTTATAATTATTTTGTGCTTTAGGGGATTCCCAATCCCCATGGTTAGGACCTGGAGGTTCTGATACCCTATTATGACCCATTTTCCAGTTCTTGCCTTTTATTATCTCCCAAAGGAAAGATAGGCCACTGGGGAAAATGAACTCTCCTATTACACACACGACTATTGTACAAGCAAACACACAACTATTTCTTGTCTTGATGGAAACATTTAAGAGAATGAAATTGCACCAGTTAATATACATGTAGAAGCATATGTTTGCCCATTGTGTGTGCTAGGTAGAATACTGCTAGACATAGATGTTTCTAAAGTATCATCTGGAAAAGAGGACTATCTCCTTTTATTCAAGACAATATTAAAACAAACTTCACCAAATTGCATCTTTTTATATTCATTTTATGACAACTTGATTAAGAATTTTGTTTAAACCTGGGGTGGGCAAACTTTTTGGCCTGAGGGGCACATCCAATGTATGGTGGGGCACAGGTGGTGGGGTGAAGAGGCACGGGGGGCTAGGAGGGGGAGTTTTGGGAGAAAGGAGCTGGGAAGGGGAGCTGCTCAATGCTCATCAGCTGAGCTCTGCAGCACTAGAGGGCCCCAGCCGGAGTTCAGCAACAGATGATCAGAGCTGATCTGTCTCGCTGTGTTCTGACCACGGTACTCTAGTGCTGCAGGGAAGGGGTGGAGCCCAAAGAGGAGAGATGTGCCTTGCTCCACCCAGGGCTCTGCTAGACACATGTGGTGGGAGGTGGGCCCAAGAAAGGGAAAGGCAGCTGTGCTCCAGGTCACTTGCTGGCTTAGCAGGTGGGATGGATTAAAGGCTCCCACGGGCTGTATCTGGCCCATAGGCCATAGTTTGTCCACTTCTGGTTTAAAGAATCCTTTTGAAAAGAATCTCCACATCCAGATAACTGTTACTTTTGCTGCTCACAGACTGATCATTCGTAACCCTGCTTTGTTGTCATGTTTTGTTTTAAATATTATAAGGTATGTCTATACTAGCAATTTAGGTCAGCTTAAGGACCTTTAAATTGACCTAAATTACTCCATGTCTACACCTGGCTTTCATTAAGTCGACTTAAGAAATTCCTTGAGTTGACTTAATGAAAGCTTAAGTCGACCTAGTAACAACCACCCATTAGGTGGTCTTAAGCAGGGGTGAAACTAAGGGGGAACACACTGGAACACAGTTCTGGGGCCCCAAAATTTGAGGGGCCAGAGTACTGAGGCCCCTAAAAATAGAAAAATCCAGTGGAACACATGTTCCGCCCTGCCCTGGCTGCTGACAGGTCCTATGCCCCACCGTTGTTAATCACAATACTTATTGTGTTATGCAGTGTTTGCTAGTTTGTGACAATAATTGCTATAGACACCATATAAAATTATAAATATTTTTATGGATTGATAACCGATGCATGTGGTATTGAGAAGTGGTTGCAAATGTCTACCTGGGCTGGGGCCCACACATGCATGAAGGGGGCCTGGAGATTAGGAGGGTTCTGGGGCCCGTCAAATTATACTTTAACCACTGGTTTTAAGCCTTAAGTCAACTCCTTAAGTTGACTTAAGGACGGTGTGGACAGAGAATAACCCTTTAGTCGACTTTATTAAGTTGACTTAAGGGCTGTTAGGTCGACTTAACAAAGTGGACTAAGTCAATTTAACTTTAAGTTGACTTAGTCCACTTTGTTGAGCTGATTTAATAAGGTGAACTTTGAGTCAACTTAAAGGCGACCTTATTAAGTCGACTTAACACAATCGACATAACTTTTTCTGGTGTAGACATACCCATAGACACTTCTCTGACCCTTCCCGCTATAGTATCTGAACACCTCACAATCTTTAATATATTTTTCCCCACAACATCCCTGTGAGACAAAGAAGTACCATTATGACCAGTTTGCACACAGGGAGCTGAGCCGTGGAGAGAACAAGTGACTTGCCAAAGGTCACACAAGAAAGTTTGTGATGGATCCAGGAAATGAATTCACATCGCCCGAGTACCAGGCTAGCCCCTAATCAGTGGGCCGGCCATCCTTCCCTCCTTAAATATCATATGTTTACTCTAAAAAATAATTATCATCCAGTTCAGCACATATTTAGCTTTAAGTACATGCTTCATTTGTTCCCTGTTCAAGAAACCATGTAATCAAAGGGCTTAAGACCATGCATTGGTGCTTTGGTGAATCAGCCCTAGGAACACTGCAATATTTGATACTCCTTTGTTCAGGGATACAGTGTGATTCTTACATCAGTGGCTTGATTACACCACATGAGCTCAATTGATTTCTGTGAAGTTACTCCTGATTTACAGTGCTGGAAATAAGACCAGTATCTATGCATTAGATTGTTCAACAAGCGTAGTTCAAAAACTATCCATAATGTTTCAAGCTATTACATAAAAATATTGTCAGAAGAGGAAGTCTCCCTTTTGCTCATATGGTCTAGCATTCTACTGTCCATATGCTATCTACTGACACACGTGTAATGAGTCTCCTTCAATGTTACTGATTAACATCAACTGCAGTGTGAATCCAAAACAAAACATTCAGTCCATGTTAATAATGATAAGTAATTTTTGTGAAAAACAACAAAACCTATGCATAGTTAATACAGTACATAAATATTATTAGAATACATATAAAACAGAAAAAAGAAATAGGTAGAAATTAAAATGTTATAGAGGTGTAGTCATGTTAGTCTGTGTATAACAAAAACAACAAAAGTCCTGTGGCACTTTAGGCAATGTCTACACTTGGCCAAATAAGTCGACTTTGTTAAGTCGACTTAACAAAGTTGATTTTAAGTCAACTTCGTTAAGTCGACTTAGCAAGTCTACACTCAAAAATTAAGTTGACTTAAAGGGGACCTTGCCAAATCGACTTAGAGCACCACACTGGATGCCTAAGCCGACTTCTAGGGGCTAGGTGGACCTGGGACTGGTCCAGGGTGGCAGGGGGGCACCCCTTGCCAAGTGCCAGGGGGCTCAGCATTTACCCCATTGTACGTGGGTACAATGGGGGCTAAGCAGGACAGGGACACTAGGAGGGTATAGGAGCAGGGTGGGCAGGGCTCTGTCCTGCCCTGTGGGGGGGGGGGCATGCCAGGCTCTGCCTGTGCGAGACACCCTGGCAGGAAGAGCAGTGGGGGAGCCCTGGAGCCCTTTAAGTTGACTTAAAGTCAATTTAGGGCTAATCTGCATCTACACTGGCTAAGTCGACTTAATAAAGTCGACTAAGCCAGTAAAGTCGACTTTAAAGTAGGTTAATAAAGTCAACTTAAAATTTCCTTAAGTCATCTTAAGCAGCAGCTTAAGTCGATTTAAGGAAATTGTAGTGTAGATGCAGATTAAATTAAATCACTTTAATCAGGCTTAAGTCGAATTAATTCACAAATGTATACGCACCCTTAAAGACTAACAGATTTCTTCAGGGATAAGATTTGTGGGCTGTGTCTGACGAAGGGTATTGAAGCCCATTAAAGCTTATCCCTGAATAAATTTGTTTTTATGTTGCCACAGGACTTCTGTTGTTTTAAAAATATTACAGATGAACATTTTTCTTTCATTGACACAATTAAGAAATTACTATTAATCTGCTATATCTATTTTAATAAATCCCTAAAAATTCTAATTATTTAAGAATATTTTAATTTAAAATAAGACTGGGTATCAGATATAAGGATTTTAATTAAGTTTTTCTAACACTCAGGAGGAGAAGGATTATCAACTTGTATATTAAGATTGAAGAAGATATTCTTTTGGATATAAAGAAAATAATGGGAATTATTATATTATGGTGCATTTGGTTAGAGACACAGGAGGTAGAATACTGTGTGAGTTATTTGGGGAACACTTTCAAAAAAGAAATAATTGCCAAAATGAGTTTATATGTGGTGTTAGTTATGAAAGCTCTTTTTTCGGTAGGTTGTAATCTTTGGATTTCTAAGAAAGTTGCCTGTGTCCAGAAAATATACAGGAGTAGCTGTTTTAGCTGCAGAGCCCAGGTGATCTACTAGGCCTGATACAACACTGCCTTGCACATAGTATAAACATTTAAACTTGGGCAAAGTGGATGGGAAATTCTTCTGTTTTGCACTTGAGTAATAAACACCTACTCAATATACTATATATATATATATATATATATATATAGTGAAGAATCAGGTTCTACATTTGAAAATAATAGTCTTAATAGGGCCCCTCAGAAAAATTATCTTGATTTGGAGAAAACTAGTGCAAAGCTAATTTTCCTGTTCCAGCAAGGAATATTTATACTGTCTTTTACTGGACCAAGTCCTGTTGGTGTAAAGTACAAGCTTTTGAGTTTCATAGTATGTACTTTCTGTTAACAGAAGTTGGTCCAGTAAAATATATTACCTCACCCATCTGGACTATCTCCTATTCTGGGACCAACTTGGCAAAAACACCACTGCAAACTAGTAATATTAGGCAATTTAAACTTAGTTATTCTTTAACAAAAAAATAGTTAAGAAGTGGGAGAGGAGGGCTGAGAGGCACAAAGGAGAAGGGAGAAGAGGGAGGAAGGGAGAAGAGGCACATGTTTGTAGTTTGTAATGAGCTCAAACTGTTCTAAATATTGCTGCTATTTTGGCAAGCAATTTTTTCCATCTTGTGCCTGAGAGAAGTGGCAGTGTGGAAAAATGTCAAGCTAGTAAATTGCAGTCTTTTTTCCCCCTAGTAACCTTTTTCCCTACTTTTCTCTGTACCTTACCTCAATCTCCATTAAATCTATGCTAGTTGCTCAAAAGGTACAGCTTGCTAAAAGCACTCAAGGGAGGGACAACTTGTAAAATGCATGTAACAGTTCATTATTTTTTCTAGAGTAAGTACAGGCAGTGCTGTAAGAATGTACTAAATTAGCAGGGAAGACACAAAACAAACCACAACATGCTGCTCCGAATATTTCCAGAAGGAATTAATTTTTTTTTAAATCAGTTTCTTTTTTCCCTTGTCTGGTTTGATAGCTATTCTTCATACCATACCATATAATTATGTTTCCACTATAAAGTATAGGAAAAAATAATTTGTCAAATGATTAAGGGATTTTTATGAGACAGTGTAATCACTAAAACAGAAAGTAAAGAATTCAAGTAGTAAAAATGCAGACTCATACCCTAACATGTAACAGCACACTGCATAATTCCACTGGAATTACATAGACCATTAAGAGAGTTTCTCTGATATTGTATAACATTCACCGTAGGACTCACATCCCATTTTTCACCTTCAAGTCCCTTCCGCTTTTATTCACTAAGGCCTTGTACACACTGCAAAGTTATTGAGCGATAAAGCCCTTTATTGCGCAATAAGAAGGAGAGCGTACACACTATACTTACAGTTTTTGCACGTTAAGACCCGTCTTGTTGCGCAAGATGTAAACCACCAAAACGAGCGTGGTTGCTCTTAACGCGGAATAGCTATTGCGCGACAGCCCGTGTGTGTACACTTCTCGCGCACTGTGAAACTTCCGGAAATGGCCCACAATTCCAATCCCATCCCTTCTGCACCCCCGTCAGTACTCTATTGCCATGACATCATTTTTCCCGACCTCCCCTTCTGTCCCGCGAATTTTTTAATTCCACACTCTCCCTTCTGGCTTGCTTTTCGGTGCTGCTGCCTCTGTGTGCTCCGCTCGCAATGTCTTCGCGGCGCAGCAAACGATCTCCAGCTTGGACGACAGCAGAGGTGATGGACTTGATAGGCATCTGGGGAGAGTCCGCCGTGCAGTCACAGTTACGTGGCAGCCGGCGGAATTTCGACATTTTCGGCCAAATATCTCAGTCCATGACTGAGAAGGGGTACGAGAGAGACACTCTGCAATGCCAGGCCAAGGTCAAGGAGCTGCGGATAACGTTCCACAGAGCCAGAGAGGCTAACCGGCGCTCTGGCTCCGCGCCAGCAACATGCCGGTATTACAAAGAGTTGGAGGCAATCCTGGGAGGCGATCCCACAACCACCCCGATCTCAACCGTTGACACCTCGGCGACATCATCCGAAAATGACAAGGGAGCGGAAGGCGAGGATGCTGTCGTGGACGAGGAAGCAGAGGCGGAAGAGGACGAGGACAGTGATGATGGAGCCACTGAAATGGGGAGCCAGGAGTTATTCGCCACCCCGCCAGAGACAAGCTCCACGGATTCCTTTGGCACACCGTCCCCTGAATCAGCCGAAGGCAGCTCCGGTAAGTTAGCCCTGCGGTGCTTTCTAGTCTAGCAGCTACAGCTTAGCGGGTACAGGAAGATAACGCATTGAGTCCTTTTTTCTGTCTTCTTTTCTGCACGTTACAGATGTGGCGTGGAAGTACTGTCATTACATAAAAACCGCATCAATGAATGCCACTATTGACATGTAGTCGTCCCCTCTCAAGTCACTGAACGTGTGCTCCAACTATCTCCAAATTCTTCTTTTGAAATAGGATGGTAGAGCGAGCCTTTGCCCTCCCCCATTCAGGGAGAATTTCCCTCTCATGCTCGCAAGCACTGCCACGGGAACCATTGCCGCGCACAATCCTGCAGCGTAAGGTCCCGGCTGGAAGTCGGCCACATGCAGGAGATGCATCCTCGCTTGCAGAGGCACTCTAAGCAGTGTGATATCGGCTTCTATTCCAGCCATCTCTGACACAGGATCAGAGAAGGCAGTGGCAATAGTCGACTGTCCCGTGGAGCAATTCACAGCAACCCGTCCCTCGCTTTGGACAACTTGGTAATGCCCCCCAGTATGTCCTCGCTGGAGTAGGCGAGGAATGTGTAGGGAGAACATCATTCTTTGCACCTGACCGAGGTTTGAACAATAGCGGCATTTACTGTTTCATATGTACGCAGGAACGACCTTCGATGGACACTGCACAGCTGCTGTTGACCGTCTGAGAAAGATAAGGCGGAGGCCTCGCAGGAGCAAGGAAGACATATTCAAAGAGCTCATGGATTCCAAGGAGGCATCTGCTAGGGAGACAAGGCAGTGGAGGAGGCAGTGCAGGCAGGACAAGAGAGAGAGCAGCGCAAGGAGGGAGAGGCAGAAGGATGCCCTGATACACATTCTTCACGAGCAGACAAACCTCCTGAAGACCATGGTCGGTCTGCTCCAGGCTCGCACCACCCCCCCCTCAGCCTCCTCTGCCTTTCCCTCCACCCACACAACATTCACCTCCCAAACAATACATAGAACACCATGGACACCCATGGTATAACGTGACATCAACCCCTCCCCCAACGTATGTCGTGGAGTCCCGCACCTACACCCATCTTTAGACACCCCCCCCTTCCTGCTGTGTTATCATTTTTGTTCTGTAAATAAAGTTCTGAGACTGTTTAACGGATCAAGACTTTCTTTATTTTCATTTACAGTACGCCACTGACGATTGCATTTTGGGAAATAAAGGAGACCAAAAAATAATACTCTATTTTCCTTAACCTTACTAGTTAAGAATAATATATCTATACCATGGAGTACAGAAATGGCAAGGCTGTCCTTCAATCCCCATTAACAAAATGGCTCTTCAACGCCTCCCTGATGCGCACTGCCCTTAGCTGCGCACCCCGGATACCCCTGGTGTCCGGTTGCTGGTAGGCATGTTCCAGACGTTCTGCCTCCCTGGTCCACGAGTTAATAAATCTCTCCCCCCAGTTTTCACATATATTGTGAAGGACACAGCATGCGGAAATCACAACTGGTATGTTGTCCTCATGCAGGTCAAGCCTGCCATACAGCGATCTCCACCGCACTTTTAAACGGCCAAAGGCACACTCCACAACCATTCTGCACCTGCTCAGCCTGTAATTAAAACGCTCCTTTGCAGGATCCAACTTCCCGGTAAAAGGCTTCATAAGCCATGGCATCAGTGGGTAGGCGGGGTCCCCAAGGATAACCACGGGCATCTCTACACCCTGCACAGTCATTTTTTCATCCAGAAAAAAGGTGCCCGACTGTAGCCTTCTGAACAGTCCAGAGTTCCTGAATATGCGGGCATCGTGCACCTTCCCTGACCAACCTGCATTTATGTCCGTAAACTGACCACGATGGTCAACCAGTGCCTGAAGAACCATGGAGAAGTATCCCTTCCGATTAATGTACTCGCAGGTGAGATGGTCGGGCGCGAGAATAGGGATGTGGGTCCCATCTATTGCACCACCACAGTTCGGGAAGCCCAAGTCCTGAAATCCGTTGATGATCTCCCTCACGTTCCCCAGGGTCACCGTCCTCCTTAACAAAAGACCGTTGATGGCTCTGCACACTTGTGACAGTGCTACTCCAACGGTCGACCGTCCGACCCCGAACTGGTAAGCGACCGAGCGGTAGCAGTCCGGAGTCGCCAGTTTCCAGAGGGCAATAGCCACACGCTTCTCTACTGGGATTGCAGATCTCATCCGCGTGTCCTTGTGCCGCAGGGCAGGGGCAAGCTCATGGCACAGTTCCATAAATGTGGCTTTCCGCATTCTAAAGTTCTGTAGCCACTGCTACAGCTGGAGAACGATTCGGTCCCACCAGGCTGTGCTTGTCTGCCGGGACCAAACACGGCAGTTCAGGCTGTGCAGCTGGTCTGCAAAACTGATCAGAATATCAGTTCTGCTCTCAAGGCTGTCAGTCTCCGAAGTGGAGTCATCCGAGTCCTGTTCTGAGTCAGAGCCAAAGGTGTACTGCAACAGAATCTGGGCTGTGTTCACAATGCTGAAGGCAGCATTCAAGATCACAGCTGAATCCATGATGATTCTGAAAAGGCAGTGACGGAAAGAGGGTTGCTTCTGTTTGAAATTCGCGCCCATTGCTATTGGCGACCGCCGGGTAGCGTCGGTAGCAGAATGCACCACGGGAAATGATATTGGGGACTGTGGGATAGGTACCCAGAGTTCACTTTGTTTGGCTGGAGGACTGTGAGAAGATGGGGGGGGGCTTTGATCCGTTACAGCATGCCGAGTGTGTACGCGGTAACGCGCAACACCAACAGCAGGTCATTTAAAGCGCAATACGCTTATTGCGTGATAGCGATGCTAGTGTGTACATAGCCTAAGTAATACTTTCTAGTGAAAATCATTTCTTTGACTCTTAGTTTCTTCGGCTATGTCTACACTTGCACTTCTAAGTTGACTTTAACTAAGTCGACTTAACTAAATCGACTTAAAGTAGACTTTGTTAAGTCGACTTAGTGTGTCTACATTTAAAGTTAAAGTCGACTTAAAGGGGACCTTACAAAGTCGACCTACAGTGTCCACACTGGATGCTCTAGGTCGAATTTGTGAGGCTAGGGGGACCTTGGACAGGTTCCCGGTGGCGGGGGTGCACCCACTGTGTGCAAAGGGGCAAATGGGGACAGGGACACTGGCAGGGCAGAGCCCTGTGTGATGCTGTCTGGATTTAGGGAAGCATTTATAATATTATTTTCAATGGATATCTCATAAATGCTATAATCCATAGGAACTACGTCACGTTTGGTGTCAATAGAAAGGTAGTAATTTGCTGGGAATGATTATATAGTTTATGTCTAGGAATTCTATTTCGATTAGAAGTTAGGAATCTGATGTTATATCCATACTTTAACTTGTGTCCTTCTGTACAAATGCCTTAGACGGGAGGGTGTGAACAACCATTGTCTCCTTAATGTTTAGGAATTTTCCAGATAGAATGGTCCCAGGGAGTATCCTGATGAGCCATTAAGGACATAAAGAATACAACCATTATGTCCTTAATGGCTCATCAGTTTACTCCCTGGGACCATATCACCTGGAAGATTCCTTAACATTAAGGAGACAATGATTGTTCACACCCTCCCATCTAAGTCATTCCTCCAGAATGACACAAGTTAAAGTATGGATATAACATCAAATTCCTAACTTCTAATCGAAATAGAATTCCTAGACATAAACTATATAATCATTCCCAGCAAATTACTACCTTTCTATCGATACCAAACGTGACATAGTTCCTGTGGATTATAGCATTTATGAGATATCCATAGAAAATAATCTCATGAATGCTTCCCTAAATCCAGACAGTGTCACACTGTGCCCACATGCCCTGCCCTTTGGGGGGCATTCCAGGCTCCACCTGTGCCCCCCCCCCAGCAGGGAGGGCATTGGTGTAGTCCTGGGGTAGCCCTAAGTTGACTTAGGGCTACCCCAGGGCTACACTGGCTTAATTTGACTTTAAAAAGTTGAATTAAGCCTTAGGTCAAGTAGAAAGGTGGTTTAATAAAGTCGACTTAATTTTCATTAAGTCCACTTTATTTTCCTTAAGTCGACTTAAGCAAGCAGCTTAAATTGACTAAATCAAAGTGTGGTGTAGACATAGGGCAAATTAAGTCGACTTAAGCAAGCTTAAGTCGACTTAATTTACCAGTGTAGTCACAGCCTTCTTGACTTATTAACTGTATATTGTGGGGGGGGTGCTTTTAAAATGCATTGACTCCATTCAAACTACAACACAGATTTGGGTAGTCTGAATGGCTGTCTACACTTAAAAAGTTAAGTCAATTTTAAGTCGACTTTATTAAGTAAACTTTAAGTCGACCTTATTAAGTCGACACCAGACCTACACCAGATTCTTAAATCAACTTAAAGCAGACTTTATTAAGTCGACTTAGAGAGTCTACACTAGACCCTAAAGTCAACTTGTGGGGGGGAGGTTGGAGGGGTGCATTGTGGGAAGTATGGCAGCGTGGCAGAAGAGAAGGTCCCCCCTCCCCCAGCCACTCCTTCAAAAGACGAAGTGAGCTCAGCCCCTTCCCATTGTGCCTGGCAACATGGAGCCTGAGCAAGTCATGGACCAGCCTCTTTTCCTGTGCTTTGCCAGGCAGCTGCACAACACCTGCCAGCTAGTGGTAAGGTTTCTTCAGATGTGGAGCAGGCCTTTCTGGAAACCTGCCAACGTGGAGGAAGACTATAGCCTGCCCCCCACCTTGCTGCCCCAGCAAGCTGCCCTGATCACAGCAGTGTGCTCCATGCCTCGTTGCTTCTGGGCACATGGGATGATGACCTGTGGCTGCAGACCCTCAGGATGAGCAAGCGGACCTTCCTCGAGCTGGTCCGCGAGCTTACTCCGGTTTTGCAGCACAGGGACATCAGACTCTGACCCGCCCTGCCCATAGACAAGTGAGTGGCCATCACCATGTGGAAGCTGGCCACCCAGGACTCCTACCGCTCCATGGCCCAGCAGTTCAGCATTGGGAAGACCACCATCGGGACCGCTGTCATGCAGGTGTGCAGGGCAAAGGTGTGCTAGCCTGCCTTGTCACCCCAGGAAACCTGCATGAACTCCTCAATGGCCTCGCTGGACTCGGGTTCCCCAACTGTGGGGGCATTTTGGACGCCACCCACATCCCCATCTGATCCCCGGAACACCGCGCCATGGACTATGTCAAAAGGAAGGTCTACTACTCTGTGGTCCTGCAGGCCTTGGTGGACTACTGTGGGATATTCCTCAACATCTATGTGGGCTGGCTGGGGAAGGCACATGATGGACGCATCCTGCGCAACTCCGTCCTGTACAGGCGCATGCAGGCGGGCACCTTCTTCCCCGACCACACCATCACCATCTGGGAAGTGCAGATCCCTGGGGGATGCTGCCTATCCCTTGATGCCCTATCTGATGAAGCCATACATGTGTCAGATAGATGCCAGCAGGGACCTCTTCAAACAGAGGCTCAACTGATGCCGCAGCATCGTCGAGTGTGCCTTCAGCCATCTCAAGGCCCACTGGAGGGCCCACCTGACCCACCTGCAGCTCAGCGAGAGCAACATCCCCGAGGTCATCAGCACCTGCTGTTGCCTGCACAACCTCTGTGACCTGCGAGGGAAAAGGGTCCCCCATGCCTGGGAGACCAAGGCTGAGAGGCTCACCACAGACTATGAGCAGGCCGACGTCACTCTGCCCCGGACGCAGTAGGCCCAGCAGCGAGCACTGCTCATCCTGGACTTTGACAGTGAGGAGCGCTAAGGGGTGGGCCTGCTATTAGGCCCCATCACCTCCACCACCTGCCCCCCCACCCCCACTCACCCATCTCCCCACTGTCCCCACACCAATAAAAAGCATGACACACTGTATAACGGTGTTCAGGGTGTTTATTCAGAGGGGGAAACGTGGGTTGGGAGCTGTGGGGGTTGGGAGGTTTGGGGGGAGTGAAGATGGTCGGGGGGTGAGGGAAGTCGAGGGACTTGGGGGGAGTGAAGACCGTCAGGGGGATGGAAGGGGGTTGGGAGGAATGAAGATGGTCGAGGGAGGGACTGGTGCTAGTGGCCTCTGGAAGGTGGGTCCCAGGGTTGCAGATGTCTGCCCTGGGTCCTGGCCTGCCGGTGAGCAAGGCTGCCTCTGGGGCACAGGGTAGGTCCCCGAGGGAACAGATGCTCGTCCAGGCACTCCAGGGATTGGGTCTCCTGCTCTATGAGGTCGAACATTCTCTTGAGCAGCCTCTGCTTGCTACTCCACAGCCCCTGCTTGACCCTCCGGTGGGCATCCTCCTGCTCCTGCCATGCCACTAGGCATACCTCAATCTGCTCGCTGACACGGATCAGGTCTTCGAGGAGTTCGTCCCGTGAGCAATACACCCTCCTTCTCTTCGTGATCAGGCCTGGTGGGGCGCCAGGAGTGCCTCGTGTAAAGGGCGCAGAGGCTGCTGGGGAGAAGCAAAGAAGAGAGTCCTTCCCATTAGCTGGTGCAGTGTGCAGCCTGACAGCAGTTGCTGTCCCCTGACCATTCTCCTGTGTCCCAGTCCCTGTCCTTTGGGACAGGGACCCCTTGGTACAGGCTGGCATGCTGTGTTGCGCAGGTCGGGTGCAGTGCCCCAGTGGTGAACTGCAGGTAGCCCTGCCTTGGGGGTCTCTCCTGAGGCCACGTGCCACCGGTGTTGGGTGCATGCTGTCTGGCCTTGGTACTCCCGCCTATGGTCCCCACCCCATCTCCAGACACGCCACTGCATCACTCAGCTCCAGCTCCCCACTCCCGCCACACAGCCTCCAGCTCCTCTGCCCCTGTTGAAGGCCCTCCACACCCCCTGACCTTGCCTGCCCTGGGCCATGTCCCCCTCCAGTCCCTGTCCCAGAGGCATGCCCAGCCTTGCCCACAGGACATAAGGAATGCACCATTGTGTCCTTAATGGCTCATCAGGTTACTCCCTGGGACCATTCTACCTTGTAGCTTCCTTAACATTAAGGAGACAATGGTTGTACACAGCCTGTCTCGGGTATTTACACAGAATCACACAAGTTCAAGTATAGATATAACACCAAATTCCTAATGTCTAATACAAATACAATTCCTATACATAAACTATATAATAATTCCCAGCAAATTACTACCTTTCTATTGATACCAAACATGACATAGTTCCTATGGATTATAGCATTTATGAGATATCCATAGAAAATAATCTCATAAATGCTTCCCTAAATCCAGACAGCATCACACACAGGGCTCTGACCTGCCCTTTGGGGGGCATGCCAGGCTCCACCTGTGACCCCCCCCAGCAGGGAGGGCATTGGTGTAGTCTTGGGGTAGCCCTAAATCGATTTAGGGCTACCCCACATCTATACCGGCTTAATTCGACTTTAAAAAGGTTTAAATCTAGGTTTAATAAAGTAGACTTAATTTTCATTAAGTCGACTTTATTTTCCTTAAGTTGGCTTAAGCAAGCTGCTTAAGTCGACTTAAAAAAAACTGTAGTATAGACGTAGAGTAAATTAAGTCGACTTAAGCAGGCTTAAGTTGACTTAATTTACCAGTGTAGACGCAGCCATAGAGACTTGCTCTTTTTGTTTGAACCTACTGAGAAGTAAGTCCTTTGCTTATAGTATTTATAATGCATTGTTTGTAGCAGTTATGATCATATCACAATTAAATGTCACTGAAGCTACATTTCTGCACTGTAGTCTTTATTTGTGTTTAAGTGATAACTTTCTAGCTCTGCAACTGGGTCCCATAATCCAAGTATCATCTTTGACTCAGACCTCTCTCTAGATCGTTGCCTGTATGCTACGTGTAAATTTTGCCTATACTTCCAGTGTAAGATCACTAAAATAGAGCCCTTTACTATCTATTCTCCTAGTTGAAACTACTATGTAGACTCTCATCATCTCACTTATGATTATTGCTACAACCTCTTTTCTGGCTTTGACAAATGAAATCTTGTCCTGTACTCATAGCCACTCAGAATGCTGCCCCAAGAATCATTTACACAGCTCATAGCTTTCACCAGGTCACCCCCTTCTCTTTGCGTCCCTCCATTATCTCATCTTTGTCTATTGCATCAAACAGAAGCTACTTGTCTTCACTTTCAAAGTCCTTCACAGGTTATGGCCACCTTCCCTATTATTCACTTTTTGAGACTCTTCCTTCTCATCGTCTGTGGTGCCAGCTGTCATTGCCCACTTGTTAAATTTTGCAACAAGTACCTTCAGCTTCCTCCAGTGCTGCCCTTTACACCTTTGAGGGGAACTACCTCATTATCTTCCTTCAGATCATTTCTTAAAACTCTACATTGCTGTGAGAGCTACACACTAAAAAAAATTACTTTGTTTACTCAGCTAACATGCTGACACCATGGTCTGTAACGTTGATCATTTGTCTCATTGTTCTTTTGTTCTCCCCCATCTGTCCATTTGTATGTATTTCATATCTTGTCTTATACTTAAATGGTTAGCACTTTGGAACAGGAACAGTCTTTAGTTCTGTGTTTGTATAGTGCACCACTACAATAGACTCCTGCGCCCCTAGGTGCTATGGTAACACAAATAATACAAATGTGGAACTGCTGTAGAACAATGCCTCTTTGTCTAAAAAGGAGGAATCTTTCCTGATGTGTGGTGAAAGAACCACCAAAAGAACAAATGCATAATGAAAAGTTTCATCATTTAATTTCACTGGAGCATGGTGGGTATTACAAACATGTTTCCACTTATTGGAACTTTTAAATGAATGTACTTCAACTGTATTTTACCTATTCTGTATTCACTTTCTCTGAATACTGTAACAAGTTAACTCACACAAAACCAGACAGTTTTAATAAAATCTTAGGGTGTGTCTACACTTACAAATTGTCAATTTAAGCTTGCTTAAGTCGACTTAATTTAATCTGCGTCTACACTACATTTTCCTTAAGTCGCTTTAAGCAGCAGCTTTAGTCGACTTAAGGAAAATTAAAGTCGACTTTAAAAAAATCTACTTTAAAGTCGACTTGACTGGCTAAATTGACTTTATTAAGTCGATTTAGCCAGTGTAGACACAGATTAGCCCTAAGTCGACTTTAAGTCAACTTAAAGGACTCCAGGGCTCCACCACTGCCCTTCCTGCCAGGGTGGCTGGCACAGCCAGAGCCTGGCACGCCCCCCCAAAGGGCAAGACAGAGCCCTGCCCACCCTGCTTCTATGCCCTACCAGTGTCCCTGTCCTGCTCAGCCCCCATTGTACACAGGTACAATGGGGCAAATGCTGAGCCCCCTGGCACTTGGCAAGGGGTGCCCACCGGCCACTGTGGACCAGTCCCAGGTCCACATAGCCCCTACAAGTCGACTTAGGCATCCAGTGTGGATGCTCTAAGTCAATTTGGCAGGGTCCCCTTTAACTCGACTTAATTTTTGAGTGTAGACATGCTAATTAACAAGTGTAGACATAGCCTTAGGGAATGTTCACATACAACCTAGCTGGGCTTCTGATCATCCAACCAGGAAACAGAAATTGACCTATCTGTGTCCAGTGAAAAAGCCTGAATGTATAATTTGTGAACAAGACACAGACTAAGGTTTATTTTCCAAAATGAGTTGAAAAATAAATTTGGACAGCAAACACAAGAAAAATGCAATTTTTGCAGATAATTCATAAAAATGTACCAGGCTACATTCCTGAATAAATTATTTTTATCAGTTATTTATCCTGGTCCTAATTTCTACTTTAGCTGAAATAACTTTCTTTATCTGTACCAGAACACGTGTCATCACCGGGGACTTGTATGGCTGCATTGTACTATTTGTACACCTGTCAGATAAATTAGATATCCCAGGTAAAATACATAACTCGAGAACACTGCAAATTTGTGACACTCTCTAGAGGATTTTTGCTCCACAATCTAATAGACAGGTAATACACTGAGAAATGCTGTAAATAGACTGGGCTGGATTTTGCTTTCATTTGAAGCCCACATAGTTTCAACATAAATCAGGGGGAATCTGGGATATATATGGAGAGCAATTTTCAGACTTTCAATTACATTTGTATTGGATAGACACTATCTTGCATTTATATTTTCCACATCATTTAACGGGAAATTGTATGATCTTTTCTCATCTCAAAGGTCAGAGAATTCAAAAGATAAAAACATTTTGGATGAGATTAATGGGCAAAGTTTTCATTTAAATAATTTGAAACATAGATCAAGAGCATGACTATATCTGCCACAGATGAAGAAACTACACCTGAGCTTCCTTTTTTTTCATTCTCTGATTTATGATTTCAAATATCTTCAGGTGCATTGCATCTAACAATAGCCTTGAACATGGGGGCTGGGCAATGGGCTTCACTAACCATACAGCTGCTCCGGAAAGCAATGTGACTCAGAGACCCAGCTGAGGGATACAGTTCCTTCTCCAACTCTCCTTGCTCTCAGGATTCTTGTGTATATGGAGGTAAGGAGAGTGCTCAGCTTTACTGCTGGCCTACAGCTGCAGCAATTTACAACATGCCACTCTAACCACCTCAGCTACACTAGCCAGCAGTGGAGGAAGATGAAACCAAGACTCTTCTCATTCCACACCTCTCTCCCTACTACCTACTCCAGAGAGAATGCCATTTACTGTTGTGTGCTTGGACCTAAAGTCTAGGAGGTAATCCACACTGAGGTGTTGTGTGGGCTGTCACTCCTTTGCATGGACATGGAGTCTGAGTTACTAACTAGCACATAAGAATTGTTACTGTTGTAATATTAGATGCTAATATTAATATTTAGATGCTTCAGACTAATGATAATAACAACAGCCATTACCATTTATACAGAGTTTTACATTTACCAAGCTTTGTTCAAACATAATTAATTCCCTGAAGCAGCAGTTCCACCATTTAAATTTATCTAGTACATACACAGCACTGTGCATGAACAAATTGAGAGCTTATTGCAGACATTTATTGTAACATAGTCAGGGTTCTTTTACAAACATGGAACAAACATTCAGAAAAAGTAGATAAATAGTTGTGATCTAGAGTCTTAGTATATACCTATGAAAATTCTGTACCAGGAAACAAAAATACTAACAAACAACTGTTTGCCAGAAACTTCTACGTGAGATGGCTTTTCACAGTTTCATACTCAAAACTTTTAATAAGGCAGACTTCAATATAATCTTTTAAGTGCACTTGTACTTAGAGCAGAAATTCACAAAAGGTCACTTGGGGAGACCCTGTGGACATATGCTGCATGTCATCCTAAATTACTTCCAGAAATGAAAATAAAAAACCTGGAGGCTGCATCTGCTAAAGCAGTGGAGGTATTAAACATTGTGTATTAAGTATATCTAGCTTAGTATTGAGAAAAGTTTTATGTTAAATAAATATGGTGTTCTTGGAAAGTAGTAGATTTTCTTCACTAGCCTGACATTCAATACTGTATTTATAAAAAATCACACAAATATGGTATGAAAACAAAACTTCCTTCCACCAATCCACCAGTGGCTCATCCCTGGACTGGAGAGACTCCCTCCAGTCCTCCAGTTTTGACAACTTATCCTTAAAATAATGAATAACTTAATTAATAATGAGTTATTAATAACTAATAATTGCAAAGCATTTAATTTCCAAACAACTCACACACAACACCTCCTCTCCCCTGAGAGATGGAGTGTCAGGGGAAAATGTACAATGTATGAATAAAGTTCAAAGTAATACATTCTAAAAACAGAGCCTCTGAAATGACTCTCATAGTTAATAAGCCTTTCTGTCTTAACTACATATTGTAAAATACTACAGTTAACACTAATTGAAAATTCCTGCTGAAATTGGTGAGAGTTTTATCTGAATGAGGGTTTCAGCACTGAGCCCATATCATTTTGAATGTACCACTTGTCTTGTTTCCAGCTTCAGACAGTGTGAATCTTCCTTTATAGGTTCTCTGACCTTAGTTTGGTAGATTTTTTTCTTTCTTCTTCAGTATGGCTAGAATGACAATGATATAGCTCAATGTTGGAAGGGAGGTATTTAGGGACAGACTCTTCTTGCCCATCCTCATGTTGAGAAATATTTTAGGACTTTACACTGCCAGAGAACCATAAGAATTAATTACTTTGGACTTTGGAATTAATCCCATTGAATTCAGTGGGACTAATCACTGAGTATAATATTACTTTATATGAGTAAAGGGAAGAATATTGACTTTAGAAAGGAAAAAAAATCTTCTTTTGAATACTGTTTTATGATCTATATCAGCAACTCCATACCATTTTGTAGTTTTCTGTGGGTTTAGGACATTTGATATTGAAATATTTTAGTGCTGGTATACTTTGGTAGTGCTGGTATACTTTGGGAGGTTAATACTAAACTAAATTTAATTAGACAACTTCACTTGTCATCATTTATCTTCCCTTAAATTAACAGAGATGCCCCGGGGATTAATTCAACCTAATCTTATCAACTATGTCCTAAAATAGATTTGAGCAAAGAACATCTTCATAAATGGCAAAGCTACAGTAAAAAGTATGTAAACCTAAAGGCTTGAAGGCAAACTGCTATGCGAGAGAAGTAATCTGTCTATGGAAATATAAAATAACAGCAGCATTGATTGTGGTCTTACTCCATTATCACTTTGAGTTAAATGTCTCTAAATCAACATTTAATATAAAACAACAACATACAGAGCATGTATGTCAATGTGCCATCAGAAAATTATTTGAGATGGACACAACAAAGTGTCATTTGCTGCGCAACAATCTATTGTGCCAACATTAATGTAGTTGTTTTTTAAATGTGTTCCTGGGCTACCTCTCAGAAATGGCAATTCTATGACCTCCCTCGCCCCTTCCATTGCTTGACTTCTTAAATTTATCTGATTAAATAATTAACATAGAAAGAGGAAACATTATACTCTAGAAACTATGTAGATAGTAGATTAATACTATTACTTATTATTCTATATACAATTCTTTCATTACTGCCTTAACCATCCTCACCTGATTTGTTTGTTCTTTGCATCTGCTTTTTCTTATTATAGGACATGATTGCACTCTTCAGTGGAAGATGATAGGGCTCAGAACTTTGACAAATGGAAACAAAATGTCTCAGACTGAACACCCAGAAATTGAGAAACTGAAAATCAGTGATCACTTCTGAAAATTTGCCTGCATCTCTCCATTGTTCATTTACATTAAAAAAAAACAACCTTCAAAGTTACAATGGCTATGTCTACACTAGGGCTATGTCTACACTGGCAAGTTAGTTCGAATTAAGGAAGCTTAATTCGAATTAACTTAAGCCATGGTTACACTAGGCTTTCATTAGTTCGAATTAAGGGCTTCCTTAATTCGAACTAATACATTTGAATATGCTATTCGAACTAAGGGTTAATTCGATCTAGTTAGTTCGAATTAACCAATGTGGCCATGTTAATTCGAACTAATTGCTTAGTTCGAACTAATCAGCCCATTGAACTCAATGCAATTTGCTAATTCAAACTAAGCAAGTGCCATGAATGGCACTTGCTTAGTTTGAACTATATTTTGCTAGTTCAAATTAAGTTAATTCAAACTAACTAAAATTAGTTTGAATTAGTTAGTTCAAATTAACTAATTCAAACTAACTTTAGTAAGTGTAGACATATCCTAGAAAAGTTAAGTCAACTTTGTTAAGTCGACTTAACTTTTCTAGTATAGACATAGCCCCTTGTCGACCTTATTAAGTCAACTTAATGCTTTAAGTCGACTTAATATGGTCAATTTAGGCACTAATTCCCATCCACACTGGCTTTAAATCGACTTAAGGAGTCAACTTAAGGCTTAAGTCAACCTAAAACGAGGTGTTTTTAAGTCAACTTAAGCTTTCTTTACGTCAACTTAAGGAAATGCTTTAGTCAACTTAATAAAAATCCAGTGTGGACTTTTTTTAGGTTCACTTAAGCCTCCTTAGGTCAACCTAAGTTGCCAGTGTAGACGCACCCAATATGTGCACATTGCTAGTCTACGGGGTGATGTTTCTTACCTCCTCATTCTCTGCACTTTGTTAGGTCTGGTCTCTTGGAATTTCTTTTATTATAGGTATGCATAATGAGATCTGGATCCTAAGTGGGGCATCTAAGAGCTGCTATAATATAGATTGATAATATATTATGACTAGTATTTTCAAGGGAAACTAAGATAGTTAAATACCTAACTTTCAGTGGGCCCTTCCAACTAGCCCTCCTCTTAAGCCCTTTTGAAAATTCCAATCTTTAATAACAAATAAGACAATTATGATTCAGAGGCTGAAATGAGAACATGAGGTATTGAAAGATAGGGTTAATAGAATTGTTCTTCCTTAGATTATTTCCTTTTAAAATACTACAGCTGGTTTTTATAGAGCTGGTTTTACAAAAAGATGATTTTGTTTATTCTGCAGTGCAGACTCTCGTATTAGGTAAGGAATTCTACAAACAAATGAACAACAACAGGACACTGACTATCTCTTGGATCACTGTGACAAAGTAGAACATACTGACAGCCTACTAGCTCAGGAAAGCACTTATCTTCTAGCTCAGGAAAGCACTTAGCTTCTGACAGACCTCTACATAAGAAGGCATTGAAGAGAATTTTGGAGGTGCGTGTTCATAGAGACCAGCTGGAAATGAGGATTAATTAAATATGAAGTGTTAATCCATTGCATAGAATCTATTGAGTAACAATGTATATGATAATAATGATGCATTATTTAAATCACGCAATAATATTACATAGCTCTACTGTTTGCATTACTCAAAGATTTTAGCATACAATGAAGCTCTGGCATCATCTGATACCCCGTTCTTTGCCTCAGCTCAATTTATTCTTTCAAAATATACTTATTTTGTCTATTTTTAGACCAAGAATAATAATGAGTTACCTATAAATGTACTCTAATTGTATTTAAAAGAAACAGGTATGCCTCATCTGCTTTTCCTTGCAGGAAAGGAATAAAAGATCTATCACATGCACTGAGTGCCTTTTGCAAATCTGATTTATTTGTAAAATATCTCTGCTCATGATAGCTTATTTGAGTTACATAAGATGTGATGTAATAGCTGATAAAGTGTTTGTTAAAGCTAATTCTTCATTCAAATGCAAGCCATTCCATTTTCAGATTGTTTATATGACTAAAGTGCTAGAGTAAAATGTAAGTTCCATAGGGGCAGCTGTGTTAATATTTCAGCAAAACAGATGAGGAGTCCTGTGGCAGCTTAAAGATTAACACATTTATTTGGGCATGAACCCACTTCATCAGATGCTTGGACATCATTTTCATCATCATTATGCATCTGATAAAATAGTTTCTAGCCCATGAAAGCCTATGCCCAAATAAATATGTTAGTAAAAGTATAGGAATTCAAAGCTGACATGTTAGTCTGATTTACTCTTTATAAGAGAAGTCACATCTAACCTTATGCATTGAAGTTATTTATTCAAGCTTTCAGATCTTGACAAATATATATTTTGTTTCTTCTAAACTATTTCATATGTGGAAAAAAAAAAGAAGTTAAACTGCTATTACAATGGTTATCTATATAGTTTGCTCTAAATCTGTATATCCTTAATAGAGAATTACGGTAAGTGCTTGATCCACATTCTCATTCATCTTCAAGCACCTTAATGTTAAAAGTCACAGTATTTTATAAAACTATAACTTTTAAAGCAGAATCGTGCTTCTGTGCCCAAATGATTTTAATCCTTCCCTTAGAAAACATTGCCAAATATGACAATGTTTTACCATGCTTTGACTGAAGGAAAGAGTTGCAGTATGTTAAAGAATAAATAACAGAGATGGGAGAAAAGCTCTGTTCTTTTTCACAGTCACTTTGTAACTTGATGAGCTCTGAGAATTTGTCAGGTTTAAACTGACCATCCTCGGATAAAGTTATTACCTTTCTCTTTCTTGGAGGAGCTTTAATAGAACTAAAACTCCATTCCCTATCTTTCTGTCAGACAGATATAATATACTGTGTTTATAAATCCAGCACCAGACTGATTTTTGTTAAATAGTCTTTCAAAATCTCCTTACTTCCCTTGAATAAACAGTGTTGACTATAACATCACAAGGAGTCAATATATATTAAGTTGAAAGTTCCCTTGGTGTTTTATATTTTCAGAATGTCTAACTACTCACCAATGTTTTTGAATGGCATATTTTCTTTCAGTTTACAAATGCCAAGAGCAACAAGCATAATTTTATGGAGGATATGAGAAAGTGATATGTCTTTAGTTAGGAAGTAGGAAAAGATAGCATGTTACTAACATGCAAATTAGTAATGTATCTACCTGTGAGATGTCTCCTCTCTCCAGTCTTCTCCTGTGATCTACCACATGTAAATATGTCAGTTCCAGAAATATCACCTTAAAAAGAAAAATCAGTCTGATCAATTTTAGGGTTATCAAAACAGCATTCTGCAAACTAAAACATAACATCACTCAGGGATTTCAGAGGACCATAACAAAGTGATAACTCTGGAATACCAAAAGACCTTGCAGCCCTAACAAATTACTCTCCAGAACTATTATGATCTATGGTGAACAAGACACTCAAAACTCACAAACTTTCTGCTGTACTTGATAGGTTCTTTGTTATGGACCTAGTTCTTTCTTTCTTTCTTTCTTTCTTTCTTTCTTTCTTTCTTAAAGGGAGACACAGGGAGGGAGAGAGGGTGGTGGGAGGAACAATCAAATATTTTTTCACAAAATCAGTGTCAAATCTAAATTGCTCCAGATGTGGAAGCCAATGTGCAACCTTTAATGACTTTTGACATTACAAATGAGGTTAGTTTTCACCAATTCATATTTCTAAAAACTGCAGTTCTGATTCTCTGACATTTGTTTAAAACACAATGGAACATTTTGATTTACCTTGGTCACAGTGCAGCTCTGAATGTGCACATCACCCACCACGCTGTGTTTGGCCTGGTAAACAGTTATAGCACAGACTGATGAATGATTACAGTTTTCTGAAAATAACATAACTCAGTGGCTAGCGTATTGGACCAAGGAACCAAAACACTTAAGCTCTTTTCATGGCTTGGCCTTTGGCCCACTATGTGATTTTGAGCAAGTCACTTCATATATTTCATGGCCAGAAGAGATCATTGTGATAATCTAATCTGACCTCCTGTATAAAGCAGGCCATACAACTTCCCCAAAAATAAATCCTAGAGCATGTCTTTAAAAAAAAACACATCCAATCCTCATTTAAAAATAATCATCATTGGTAAATTATTTCAAAGTTAATTATTCTCATTGCTAAAAATCTATACCTTATTTCAATTTGAATATGGTTAGCTTCAACTTTCAGACATTGGATCACATTATACTTTTCTCTGTTAGATTGAAGAGCCCATTATTAAATATTTGCTCTCCATGTAAGTATTTCTAAAATGTAATGATGTCACTCCTTAAATATTTCTAAAATGTAATGACATCACTTTGGCCTGTTCTACATTAGAAAGTTATGTCGAAGTTAGTCACTTTGTGTACATATAACAATCCTACTATACATATGCAGTCACCCTTTCCTCTACAAAACTGGCCCTGTTTTGGTGACAAAATAAGGCAGAGTGCTTTTGTCAGAAGAGGAAGGGCAACACAGTGTCAGCATACACACTGTGCCTCTTAAACTGGTGCAGTGGCTGAAATGAACAGGCGGTGGGGGCTGGAGCCTGGCTCTGGAAGCTGGCTGTGGGTCCCTAGAATGATGACAAGCAGCAAGCTTACCAGTGTCCCAGGGTTGCAGCTGTTCAGAACTTGCCAGCATCCTGGAGCGGCAGCAGGACTGCAGCCTCTTAGGGCTTGCCAGCGTCCTAAGGCTACAGCTGCTCCAGAGTTTGTTGGCGCCCAGGGGCTTGCCGGCATCCTCAGGCTGCAGCTCCCCAGGGCTTGCTTACATCCCGGAGAGGCTGCAAGGCTCCAGATTCTGGGTTCTTGTCAAGGTTCCTTGCCTGCAACCCATAAACTCAAGCTGATTATCATTAATTATATTACCTTCCTTTAATGCTTTATCAACTGAGTCCCCTATCCTGGGATCCATGTCAGATGCACAGGCCTTTTAAAATAGCTTTTTTCCAGTCCTTTGGAACCTTCTGGTGTTTCTTGACTTTTTGCAAATGAGCATTAATGATCCAGTGAGCTACCAAGCCAGCTCCTTTTTAAAATGCTGGGTACAAATTATCTTGACCTGCTGATTTTAAAAAGACTAACATCTCAGGGACAATTCATGAAGAGAAAAATGACAGAAATTGTCAAAAAAAAAATATGGTAGAAGTTAGAAAGACAAATCTGTTGCTCCAAAGTAGTTGCCTTAGATTTGCATTAAAACTTCATCTAAATTGCTTCTTTCCAAATAATGCATTACAAATATTGCAACATTACAAAGTCTTGACAAATAATAGGTTGTTCTTCAGTTATTGTTCAAACCATCTCTTGGGCTTTCATTGGCCATGGTGGTTTTTATACCATACAGTATAATGTATATTTTTGAGGAAACAGAAAGTCATTTCTAGTAGTCTCCTGACAACTTTCACTTAAGGGCAGTGTTCCCTCTAAGCTGTGTGGGCACGCGGCCGCGCAGCGGCCGTCGCACTCCCCGTGCAGCAGTGAGGGACCCCCGCACAGCTCAGCAGCCCCCGCTGCTCCCTCCAACCCCCGTGGCTGCGGCTTTGCCGCAGCAGACCCGGCCTGCGCCCAGCCTCTGGGCTGGCCCTCCCTGCCCCCAGGGCGGGACAGGCAGGCTCAGGCTAGGGTCCAGAGCGCGGGCCTGCCTGCCTGCCCGACGCGGCCGGGGCAGCACGGTGCCTGCAGCCGCGGCGAGCTCCCACCCGCCAACCGCCTCGACTTCCTGGCCTGGGGGCGGGGCCGGGCTAATCCACAGCCTCAGCCTCCCAGCACAGGGCCGGGATCAGCCTCCGGGGCTGGGGTGTGCTCCGCCCCACCGGTGGCTTCCCAGGGCCGCGGTAGGGTCCTCCCCCACCAGCGGCCTTGGCTTCTTTCTTTCTTTCTTTCTTTCTTTCTTTCTTTCTTTCTTTCTTTCTTTGCCTGCCTTCTTTTTTCTTTCTTCCTCCCTCTCTTTCTCTTCCTTCTTTCTCTTTTCCTTATTTGTCTTCCTTTTTCTTTCCTTCTTTTTTCTTTCTTTCTCTTCTTTCCTTCCTCTTTTTTCTTTCTCTTCCTTCTTTCTTTCTCTTTTCTTCTTTCTCTTCCCTTTCCTCGTCTTTCCTTCTCTTTCTTTTTCTCTTCCTTCCTTCCTTCCTTCCTTCCTTCCTTCCTTCCTTCCTTCCTTTTAAAAAAAAACTTTTAGAAAATTAATTTTAAATAAAAACCTTTCTAAAAATTAAATTTCAATTCAAAATTCATTCAAATTCAATTAAACACAATTAATTAATTCTATTTACAATTACTTTAACTTCAATTAATGCCTATAATTTCTGTCGTGTGAGTTTACACAAAAATTTTATTCAGAAAAAGTTTTGCACACGGCTTGAAAATTTTGCACACAAGCAGCCAAACCTTAGAGGGAACATTGCTTAAGGGTCACCCAGACACCATGCCAGTCAGAATAAAGTCACCTTAACTGCTCTGGAGCGCTTTTGGGAGTAGAGTGGGAGAGAAGAATTTGAACAGGATGGGTCAGAGACTGAAGGTTTGCCAGTGTGTAAGGTACATCAACAAGCCCTTTCTACTGTAGACAAGGGCTGAGAAAATTGGACTGAAAATTACACATTCTCAGAAGCATCTAGGTTTGCCAGGAGTATTACGTTAGTTTGATTCTGCTGTAAGGTTAAAAAAAAAAAAATCTCACTTATCTTGGAGTATGAGATTAAATGAGACTAAATAAGCATGTGGGCTGTTTGCTATTTTAAATCCTTTTTTCCCCCTCAAATGCTCTATTTCAATTGCTAAGTAAAAACGACTTTGTTTCAAGAAGGCTTTTTTAGATCATTCCCACTAGCCATGGGTTCCAAAAGGGAAAAAAAAACACAGATGTCCAAAACTCAGTCAGACCTGTGCATTGCTAAGCATCTGGCATGCATGGGATATGTAATCACATCCATGTTCAAGAGTGGAAGAATCAGGGCAGTTCCCACTGAGGTAAATATGGACAAACAGCTGACACATGAGGGAATGCATTCAGACCAAAAAAGGGAATTAAGCTGCAAGTAGCACCATAATCATGACATAGCTTCTCTTATTTTACCACCATTATACATTTACCTATATCTTCATTTCCAAGATGAAGTTATGAGAGAGAGAGAGAGAGAGAGAGAGAGAGAGAGAGAGAGAGAGAGAGAGAGAGATGTCATTAAAACAAAAACTATTTCCTCCCTCCACCCCACTCTAGTCTTGGACAGGCTCACCCGTACCTTATAGGGGATATCTTCCTGTTGGAGAAAATTATTTGTATTGCACGAGCATTTAGAGACTCCACTCAGGAATGCGGCCCTATTGTACTTAGCACTGTATTGATCCCATACCTCCTGCTAAATCAAGCCAAACAATAGGTCTTTTTATTCTAAAATATGTGACCTAGTTCAGGTTTGTCTTGATTAAGACAATCAAATTATTATCATCTACCAAAGACAAAATTAAGATAATTCTCAAGCCTGGAAGCACTCATGTCATTACTGTACAAGCAAAAATATTGCTTTTGAAGAGAAATCCACAGACCCGCATGGAACAGAAGTTGTTGTCACTAAAGATGATTGTGACCCGAGGACCTCTTCACGCCAACCTGGCAGAAGATACAGGAGAGCAGGAATCCCCTGGGTCTGATATGCACCACTAGCTCTCCAAAGAACATCTTTAAGGTCTCTATTGAAAGCCGTCACACTAATCACTATAATCTCTGTGAAATCTATGTATGCATAACATGCAAGGCTGCGTCTACACTGGTAAATTAAGTCGACTTAAGCTTGCTTAAGTCGACTTAATTTACCCTGCGTCTACACTATAGTTTCCTTAAATTGACTTAAGCAGCTTGCTTAAGTCGATTTAAGGAAAATAAAGTCGACTTAATTAAAATTAAGTCGACTTTATAAAACCACCTTCTTAGTAGACCTAAGGCTTAAGTCGACTCCCTAGAGTTGACTTAAACCAGTTTAGACGTGGTGTAGCCTTAAGTTGACTTAGGGCTACCCCAGGGCTACACCAATGCCTTCCCTGCCGGGGCGCAAGAGGTAGCATGGCATGCTCCCCCACCTGGCAGGGCAGAGCCCTGCCCACCCTGCCCCTATGCCCTGCCAGGGTCCCTGTCCCCCTTTGCCCCATTGTACCTAAGTACAATGGGGCAAAGGCTGAGCCCCCTGGCACTGGGCAAGGGGTGTCCTCCTAGCCCCGTGGACCTGCCCTAGGTCACCCTAAGCCCCTAGAAGTCGACCTAGGCCTCCAGTGTGGACGCTCTAGGTCAACTTTTTAAGTTCCCCTTTAAGTTGACTTTATTTTTAAGTGTGGACACACTAAGTTGACTTAGTTAAAGTCGACTTAAATTACCAAGTGTAGACATAGCCATGGTGGGGGGAACTGGGAACTGGGCCAGGACACCTGCAGCAGGGTCCGCTGGCAGGGGAGAAGGGAATCTGAAGCCAGAAGGCAAGTCCCAAAGGGGTAGCCGTGTTAGTCTATTGCAGAGAAACAGAGTCCTGTGGCACTTTTAAAGACTAACAGATTTATTTATTGCATGAGCTTTCATGGGAGAAAATCCCACTTCAACAGAAGCTTCAAAGCATCTGACAAAATGGGATTTTCTCCCACGAAAGCTCATGTGATAAATAAATCTATCAGTCTTTAAAAGTGCCACAGAACTTTGTTTGGAACCACAAGGGGGTGCCTCACAGGGTCCCCCAGTGGCGGAGAGCCTGGAGTCTGGCGTGGGGTGCCTGTAGGGTCTCCTGGTGGCAGGAGGGGACCCAGAGCCCAGAGCTGCAAGGTGGCAGCCAAAGAGCTGCAGGCGGCTCTGAAGCCACAGGTTGTACACCCCTGTGCTAAGAGCAGCTGTGAGTGAAGTGCTTCACAGCCTGGGTTCCCCACAGAAAGCATCACAGCATACAAATTGGTTACTCTGGAATCTGAGACTGTGTGTCATGCCAGGTTCTACAATGCTAGAGCAATGAGAGTTCTACAAATGGATAAATAGTTTTGGTAGCATTGTGTATGAATGTGAACCCAGTGAGATGTGCAGTCTTGTATGGATCAGCAAAAAGATCTATTGAAGGCAGCTGGTTATGAAAAAAGTTTTTTTTTTAAAATATCCCTTGAAATATCAAGGAATGTATATTGTACAGATTCATTGTTTCTTATTTGTTATAAATATTATACTAAATTATACAAACAAACATAGATATAGCTATATGTGAGTATATTCATTCTTTGAAATATTTTATTTATTACTTATACCAAAGTAGCACCTAGAGCATTCAGGATCAGGGTCGCATTGTGATAGGCACTTTTCAGATTTGAAGTAATAAATCCCTGGTTCAAAGAATTTAGTCTAAATCTACACTACAGGCTCTCTTAAGTTGATTTAACAAGGTCAACTTTAGGTCACCTTAAAATCGACCTTGTTAAGTCGACTTAGAGTGTCCACATTAAACATTCGAATCAACTGCCTGCATCCACACTGGTAGGTGCTAGGTCAACGGAAGAGTGTTGTGGGAGCCTGAAGCTATGTTCACTCTAAGTTACAGGTGTGCACCTCATGCAGCCTGATCCCCACCTCGTCCATTCCCTTCTCCCCAGCCCCCAATCCCCAGCTGCGGCTTTCCCTGGCCCCCAGTCCTGCACCGCAGCTTTCCCCAGACCCCAATCCCAGCTCCAGCTTTCCCCAGCCCCTCTATCCCTAACCATGGCTCTCCCCAGCCCCCGATCCCCCACCGTGGCTTTCCCCAGCTCCTGATTCCCAGCCAAGTCTCTCCCCAGTCCATCATCCCCAGCCCCTTCTTCCCAGCCACGTCTCCTCAGCCCCTTCTCCCTAGCCCCCGATCCCCAGCCCCTCTCGCTGTCCGTGACTCTGCCCTTCTCTGCAGCCCAAGTCCAGTTAGGTCGACTTAGACTATTCCCCGTCTACACCAGCTTTAGGACAATTTAACAAGGTCAACTTAGGCATTAACTTGACCTAAAGAGGGGGAGTTATTAAGTCGACTTAAGGAAGTGCTTAAGTAGACTTAATAAACACCCTGTGGGGATGCAGCCTTGTGTAGGTCAACTTAATCATCGTTAAGTCGATCTAAATTGCAAGTGTAGACATAGCCTTAAAGATTTAGCTTATGAGATGGATGCCATAAACAAGCAGGTGGGAGAAGAGAGGATGAGGTAACCATAACATAGTCACAAAAGTCAATGAGGCACACTGTGTAGCTTGCCACCTGTCAAACATTACTGCTTTATTAGAAATCAGATTCAATATCTTATTAGAGATAAATACTGCATTTCCATTTTTTTTAATTAACACATTTAGTCCTGATACTTCCTGTTACAGCAAACTAGAGCTGATCAGCATTTTTTCAGCAATCCTAAGTTATTTCAGATAACTTATCTGTTATCTTAACTAATTATCTGTTTTCAGATAAAGGGGTTCCAAGATTTACTGATTTTCCCTCTTTTATTGAATTTTGTAGAATACACTGAGATTTAAGATGTGGTCAAATGCCATTTTTGTCACATTTCTCAGTCTCCAAAATGATTCTTTAAGACAACATTTAAAATGAAAACTATTAACTTAAAACAATCAGTTAAGAAGCAAAGATAGGAAAAATCAACCTGTGGTTTAAAAGGCATGCAAATCCTACTGCTAATTGAAGAATCTGGAGGAAGTGTAAGGAGGAATGCCCCAGACAGTCCCTGCAGGAAAATTATCTCAGCCACAGTTGTGTCAGTCTTCCTGCAGTAACGCATCTTCATTTTAAACCCAGCTCTCTTCACCCTTGTCCTGCTCCTTCCACAGCCAAGAGACCTGAATCCCATAAAAGGGGGCCTTCTGTAGGATCAAGACACAGGCAGGGCTGATTCTTTAGATATAGCTGATCCCCTTCCCTTACAAGACAGGTTGTTGCTCATCTAGGGCTGGATTAAGTCATAGGCCTGTGCCTAGAGCCAGGGATCAGATAACATGAGAATTTCATTTTACCTGGAAAAAAAATGTTTCTACCCCTCATGGTTGTGATGAAAACCTTGAGAAAAAACCAAAACCAAAATAAACAAACCAACCATGAATCAAGTGCTACAGAAGCAGTCATCTTTGCTGGTGTCTGCAGACTGCTTGCAGTTTGCCCATTCACCTCGATTGGCTGTTAAATCTGAAGCTCACTGCCTTCAGGGACAACCAACTACCCAGAAGACTTTGTGTCTAGGTACCTTCATGGCCACTACTTATTTTTATGGCTCTGCTGGAGTGAGTGAGGCAGTTTTACAGTTTCCTGCCCATCCATGTAATCCTCTGAATGCATCCTGTCAGAGTTCCTCTTGGCTGTGTTTACTGGCTCCTTAAACAACTTTGAGGAGCAGTGGGCACTATACAGGTTTCTCTGCTTGGTGTCCCACTCAGGTTTCCTCCAATTAACACTTTGAACCTGACACCTCTTCCTGTTTTCTCATTTGTTGTCCCCCAAATTTAATTGAGGCCTGGGCTCAATCACTTAGAATGGAGGAGGAGCTTTTGGCTGTGGTCCCACCTACCTCTCAGACCCCAATTAGTCACACAGTCCTCTGTTTGGAGAGGAAGGCCTTAAAACTGACCTCAACCTGCCTGTAGTCAGAGATATTTTTGCTTTTCCAAAATGGAGTGGGACCACACAGCAATCAGCTCTTGTGTAGGTGGAGTGTTGGTTATATGATCTGGCCTACACAGTATATCTAGCCCCACCCTCCCTTTTTATTGTATTACAAGCCAGTCTGAAAAGTTTAACTATTAAATGTTTTCTTTGAGCACCTCTATTTCCTCCACCTCCTCCCATATTATTATTATATTTTCCAAAATTGTTCACCTTCAACAAATATACACATCAGTATACAATTTGTGCTAGTAAATTCTGTGGTGAAGGAAAAGTTGTCAAAGAACTTGGTGGTTGAAAGCAATGTCTTTAAAATACACCCCATCAGAAAAAAATTACCTGGATTAGGAAAGAATGTCTCAAACCCAATTTCATAAATAGAGTAATGTTGCAGTCCTGAGGGAAATAAATTATAGAACTACTGCTAAAATAATTAAACAACAATGTAAATAATCTTATATAGAATGCGTGATTCTTATTGGGAACCTTTGAATTTCTTAAATGAAATGGTGTGATGCTTATAAGGAAAATTTTCCAGTGTGGAATGTGTGTGGTCCATCATCAGTTTTAGTTTCTGGAAACACAATGAATTTCAGTGTACAATATTCAGTAATCTATTGCCTAACTTTTGTAGGCAACTGTGCAGATTTATAACATGAAATATGACACCCTTCAGAATCAAGAAAGATGTGTAAAATGCATAGTGTATACAGTTCAATATGCAAAAGCATTCCCTAGGTTGCATGTACACCTTGTAACCATCCTGCATGGTTTTGTTGGCATTTATATTCTTTCCCATTTCCTAATAATTTCCCTATCAGCCTATGAAAAGGTTAGAGATGGGTACACTTTAATGCAGCATGGAAAAGAAAAGCCTGTTTTGTAATGAAGAGTCATCTCTTGCTAAACCTAGTTGAAATAAAAAACAAATGATTTCCTGCTCAGCTATAAAATATAAGCAGCCATGTACATGAGGCAGCTATTTTTTATTATTTTTTTGCCAGCCCTGACAGAAAAATTATGCTTGGGAATTTGAAACTCTTATGTGCCATTCACATATACCTAATAAATAATGACAGAGAACTGGGTAAGCCTAGTGGCTTACATGTCTGAATAATATTTACTTAACCAGAACATTTATGCTTCACATTTTTTCTGAGCTGAATGGTTCATATAATACAATTGCCACAGTCTTTCTCTCAGCAGCTCTGAAATTGCCATTTAGGTGCCATCTGTGAGGCAGCTGAAAACAGGCTGATTCTATGCCTTTGTTGTTTCTGTGTGATGTTATGCCTTGGTTAATAACTGAGATTTCAAGCAAAGAGAAAGATGAATCTCTCTGATGTCATTCCCTTTATTATACTTGAAGATCTGTGCTCCACCACCTACTAAGCTTTCCCTGACTGACCCATGTTTACCTTCTGTTGGTGCCACTTCCCACTGTGTTATTGATGTGCTTTTCTGCCCAGGAAGCCAGCTTTCTCAATGCACTTTGTTAAACTCAGGCCATGGGCATACACTGTTCTTTGTTGCACTGTATATGAAGAATAATATTTCTGGAGGGAACTCTAAAGTGTATCAATGATTAAAAGTTAAAATGTCCTTTAAACTGTTGAAGAGCCACATGTACTTTCTACTGAACAGTCTTCATTTCATTTGAATTATACCTGAAAGCTATTCAATTTCTAATGAAGCAAATGGTCATTCTTCTAAATCGTTAATATGCATAATAGAATATTAGTCGCTTCTGCACATGTGGAACTGTGTGTTTCATGCAAGATTTGACTTTCTTCTGTTGTAGAACTGTTTTCTTGACTTAGTAGTCCTAGTCAGAGCTGTTCTAAAGGATTCAGTAGTTAATGTGAACTACACCATTAGCTGAATAAACTGAATGCTTCTTAAAAAGCAAGGAAACCAGAGGTGCAAGATAAAGATTTGATTTTCCTTATACTGTAGGCAGAATTTCAGGAAGTTTGAAGCAAGTCCTCAGGGTGGGGGCATGAAGAATTAACCAGAGTGGGTTGGAAGATTTATAAATTAAGATTGATAGTGCCTTATTGGAGTAGAATGGCCAGGGTGTCATGATTGTCCTGAAAAGGGGACTCAACCTTCAAAAGTTAGGAAAAAGCTGCTTTAGTTTCTCTCTCTCTCTCTCTGTCTCGCTCTCTAAATGTACACTAATGTCTGTCTGGCATTTCACAAATAACTGTGAAATTTGTGAGCATACTTATTGAATCATTTAATCCTTTCATTATTAAGATAGAACCCATGAAGAAGGTTGGCAGTTTATTTAAAAATAAAATAAAATAAAAAAGCAGACTAAATCTTGACTAAAGCACCCCCTCCACACACAAACAAACATACTCCTCTCTACCCTTTGTAGTTTATCTTTCAAATGTACTAATCGTGAATATGCTTTTTAAAAAAATGCTAATTATGAATTCAGACTTCAGAATTCAGACTTAAAAAAAGCAGACTTCAAAGCACTTGTGACACTAAAAGATTGAACCTATTCATTCATCATTTTTTCTTTACCAATAAACCCTGATTTAAGAAGTTTGACAGTAACAAAAACACCAAGCAGGTTTCTTTCTCCTGTCCTCACTCCCATTCTAAGTTCACATTAGATCTGTGACAGCACTGCTAATTTTCTTCCCTCCCCTAGAAGTGTGCTAAGTCTGTACTATCTTATTCTTTACCCCATAAATGCTGGTTCCCCTGAATAAAGGATAGAGCATTAATAAACATGTAGCGACATCAAGAGGACCAACCACTGTTGAGCCACTGACAGAGGACATTCTAGATGGGAAGAAACCAAATATATTATCAGAGCTTGCTTGCTTTGAGTAATAGCATAAGTTATTCAAAATAATAGCATACTTCAAAGGTGGGTTTTGTCTTTACATAAATATAAAAACCTGTATACTATGTATTAGTGATTATCATTCACTCAGAATATATTTCCAATAGGAGTGGAGTAGGCAAAATTAAAATAATAATAATATTGGTCCCTGATTTCATTTTAACCTCAATTTGAAGGCCACCCTCCCAGTCAAAAAAGACTGAAATGCTGTTTATTACTTCAATATTTCTTGTTACCTTTATTTTAAATGAAAATATGAAAATATTAACAAAGGTGTTTTTGCAGAATTACATATTTGGATACATAGATCATAGCTTTCAGACAGGATCAGACTTCAAATAGAACATTTGTTCATGTTTACAAGAAACAGAATAATTCTACTAATATTTTATATATCTTCTTTACACTTTGTCAGAGTATGAGGATTTTTTTATATAAATTACTGATTAACCCCCAAATATCAAAATTGCCATAAATATAGGTGATGAGAACTTTCTCATATATTTTCACATTTTTATTTATTGTGAAGGCAACAAGTTATAATGGATGGATGGTCATAATTAGTATGCTGTACTCATTGCACCACCATTAATCATTAGTGTATTCTTTTTCTGTTCATTTGAATATAGCACACAGTTTTACAGGAATTTCATTTTAATTTGCATTACTCAGTATCACTTATTATCATTCTCACCAATTGTTTATATTCAAATTCTAGATTTCCAGGAACAGAGAAGCGGATTTGATATTTCTATAACTTAAGGATCTAGGGAAGAAAAAGTATTTCATAGCTGGCAGTGCCTTTTTCTTCATTGATCAGGGAATAGTGTTGGAGAAGGCCACTAATGCTGTTGTTGCTTCCTGATTTACCACCGATGATATATTGCTGTGTTTTGAAATAAACACATGGGAACTAATATACTCATAGCAGGAAAAAGTGCCATATGAAGTTGCTCAATTGTATCTAATTTCTTCATGAGCCAGCTATGGCTTGTAGATCAGTAGGCCTTGTTAATAATTCATTTTCTATTTGCACATGAAAATATGGCACTAGTTTCAGAGCAGGGGGGAAGAACAGAACAAAAAGCTCTGACATTCCCAAAGGGGGAGGATATTTTTTTTTCCTTTAATCAAACATATTTAAGCAGGACCTGGAAACTTTTCAAAAGGCAGAAGAAATTGTGAAAATCTTCTGTAAGGTAATAAAAGAGAAATCAGTGAGCAGCTAAAAGTTTTTTCATTAGTAATTATGCTAATGAATTATTATTTGAATAAAAATTACATTACCAAGATTGAACAATTAGTGAACAAAACCTATATACAGATAACTTTGCATATCTCATATGATGTATACTAATAAAGGTGATTTTACCACTGTTAAGTGATTTCTGTAAGCTATCACCTTGTAACTGTACAGTAACATTTGAAAATGAAATGATACAAGGTATCAGATCTACAACATAAAGCACCCTATGTTTCAAGGCAGGTCATAAAAGTATGTAGCTTCTATTTATTAATATTCTAGACAAACATACAATTAAATACTAAAAACTGTTTATAGAAGAACAACAACAAAATCTTTGGCTCAGCTGAAGTGTACCTTAGACACATCTTTTAAATGTGAGCAATGCATTATGGAAGATATGACTAATCTAGAGAATTTCCATTTGAAAGAGAAATGAGTAATAATTGATTGGCCTAGATCCAAAGTCACAGTGGGGTTCAAAAAGCTTGTAAGTGCCCTCATAAAAATAGAAGCTGTATCAACCAATTGAATTTAATTATATATGAAGGTGATGATGGAACTAAACAGCCTGTAATTGGAGTCCAATTACTCAGCTGGTCTTCCATAAAATTAATTCATCTGAAAGTTTGCCATTGTCCCATGCTCCAGGCCTGCTGCTGGTTTAATTAGTTAACACTAAGGAATCTTGAAACATTAAATTATTTTGTCTTTATTGCCAATTATGGGTTAAAGAGAATTGTATATAAAATATTAACATCTGCTTCCAGCACACCTTACAGAAGGCAAAAGGAAAACATTTTTTTAAATTAATAAAGCGCAAACCACACTGACACGAAGAGAAACATCTTCCTGCCACTTATCGGTTTATAAAATTAAAAATCAGAGTGCACAAATTCATTTGAATATAAGGTGATTTAAAATATCAAGTTTACAATCCTCATTCAGTAAGACACTTGTAACAGCATTTCACCATTGGATTCAAGCATCATTTGCATTAAAAAAAAAAAGGTTTGAATATGTAGACAACTGGGAAGAATAAGAGTTTGTTCCAAAGCCTCCTTTAGTCAATGGGAGTTTTTTCATTGTCTTCACTAGCCTTTAGAGCTGTCCTCATAGCCTTTTCTCGTTTCCTCCAATTATCAAACCAAAACAACATTATTTTTTTTAGTTCTAATTAAATAATGCCATAAAATAGGAGTTCTGAGCCTCTTTTAAAGGAATAAAATTTGCTCAAGTAATGCATGTCTGTATGTTATACCACATATGCCACTGATGAACAAGACAATTCAGATTAAAAAGCACTGCCAACATTTGGATGGCTTTTTTTCCGCCCCCTAACTCGTCTTCTGCCACAACTGACAACTGTATTCATGCTCAGATGTGCTTCTAACAGAGATTCTAAAAGCTTACCAAACTCCACCAAATTTGTGTGGTCTGCTGCCACATGATCCATGGCTACCTGAAATCAACGGTAGACTCCATTTATTTTAATAGGCTTTGGACCGGGCCTCAAATGCTCAGAATTTGCAAGTGTTAGAGAATTCTGTAGCAAGTTCACTCTTAAAGATAATCCCTGTCATATTTCCATTTTAGTTTTATAAATAAAGAAAAACAATTATGCACACATTGTCTCCAAAACTATAGCAGTTTATTTTGCAAAAATCACATGAATTTCTAAAGAGGATAAAATAAACAAAGAGAACTATAAAAGATCTAATTTAGGAATCAAAAGGAAGTGTGTGTTAAACATTTGATGGAGTCCTTTGTTTTGGTTTCTGTTTTTCTTTGAAGAACTGTATTTGGAGGGAGGCTGCCTTGTGAGCACTGCAGCTTGATCTTAATATCTCTTGTAAAGACTGGCACAATCACTATATACACTGTATATTTCTGCAGGTTTAACAAATAATTCTGTTATCGTGCCACTCAATATATTTAAGACAAATTATCATTATGTTTTTTTCTATCTCTTCTCCAGAAATAGCATTATAAAAGCCAATTAACCTTTTAAAATCCTTTTATTCAATCAAGAATGTCAAATTAAATCCATATTTACTAGAGCAGGACTAAAGTCAAATCTTTTTTAAATAACATATCATATATACTTCAAAAACTGTGAAAGAAAGAATAATCTTGGAAGTATTACTTTGCTAGACTTCACTAATACCTTGGAAAAGAAAAAAAAACCTCTTGATTTGAGAAAGAATAAAAAATAAAAGAACATCATCCAGCCTTTATATATGAACTAAAGAAGAGGCTTTACATACTAAGCAAAAGGTGGAAACTGTGAGAGCCTTGATTATTCTTTTAAGCCATAGGGGTGCATGTTATGTTTCTTTGATTTGGTTTCTTTGGTTTCTATGATTACTCTGAATTAAATTTTATGCTTTGACAGTCTTGGAAAATATGAAGAACAAAACCAAAAAGGAAGCTATTGAACAGCATAGTCAGAGGGTATAAGGCAAGGAAATTACATTGCTAATGCATATGTGCTTCCTGACAAGGCAGAGAGTGAGATTTTATAATAAAATATTATTAGTAATGATCTATGAAGAACTAGTAAGCAGATTTTAATAACTTTAACTATATATAATTATTATATAGGATTACAATATCATGGGATGATGGGTGACTAAACTGTAGATGATTTATACTGTTCACAATTTCTCTATTTTTCCTTCGATCCTTTTCTAACTGTTCTTAAGAACGTTACTGAGAATTCCACAAAATCCAGGAAGTGAACAGTTGTCTAAGGTTATTAACATAGAAGATGCAATATTGAAGAACTCCCTATTGAGGAGAAATGGCAGGACATCAACATTAATAATGCCTGCATTCACTACTGGGAGGAAATTGAAGTGCTAATGCTGACCCCTTTGTACAAGTTTAGAGTGTTCCCTTATTAAAATAAGTAAACACACTCTCCATGCAAAAAAATGGGAATTTTGAATAAAAATCAGAGCTTCTGCTGGGGCAAACTGATGCCACACATAAGAAAATATATTAGTGTGGTATTGTTCATTTTCATTTTAAGAGCTTTGCCTATAAAATGTCAATGTTAATTTTCTCCAAAGTGTTAAAATAATAACTCTGAGTTTAATGTCTTTGAGGTCTAGTTTCTTCCTGATGTGGACATATTTGAATACTTCTATTTTGGAGCTGAACTTGATTGGGTTTGTAATAGTTCTTATGAACTGTGTCATGTCTCCACCTAAACTTTTAGGTGAATTTATACCCTCCACTCATTTGTATTTATACACTCATTAATGTTTTTATAATATATTGTTGGCACTTGATAATGAACAGACAATTCTTAACATTGTACAGCTTCCAAAGCTAGCCAATAAGCAAGCTAAAACTCAAAAGGACCATCCCAAGTCCTTTAAACTTTCCTCCAAACTCTTACTCTGGTAAAATCCTTAGCAAACCCATAGGGCCCTGTGCTCAGAAGCCAAGGTTCTGGCAGGTACTGATGCAGTGTCACTTTGTCTGAGTACAAGTGGTGTTTTACAAACTACAAATAAGTATCAATATAACCATGCATGGTATCTTTAACTATTTAAAAGTAAGTATGATATAGAATGGGAGCTTTAGAATGGGTGCCATTAAAAATAGAAGTTTATTCACAGGGTGAGATTTTCAAAAGCACTCACAGTTAGTCTAGCTGAGCGCCCTCACAAGTCAGTGGTAAATCTATTATTGCCTTCAGAAGGTGCTGAGTTAATGTACTGTTGAACGTTTTTGAAAATTTATGGTATTCCTATCCTTAGAACGAGAAATACCACAAATACTATGATTAATTTAAATGTCTTGGGTGGTTAATGCTGACTTTTTACTAGCGGCACCTACATCTAAGGTCTTTCATTTTTAAAAATTTACACACTGTTTCGTATATTCTAGATTTCCAGATGGTGAATTATTCAGGGCATAGTTACTTTTCCATACACGACTGTATGCCTATGAACATCATTAGTTCTCTTTCCCATTGTATTTATAGTACTTGAAAATCTTTTCGTTATATAACCCGCTGTAGGGTGTCAAAGTCAAAAGACTGATAAGACCAGTATAATGACACTCCAATATGAAACCTTTTGAGCTGTGTGAAACTATTAATTAGATACTTAACAGTGAACAGCAAAAGAAAAAGACAAAAAGTGTTCCCCCTTCATTGTTCTTTTAAAATAATGATGATAATAATAATAATAGCAAGTTCTTAAATAGTGTTTTTCTTCAGTAGATTTCAAAGTGCTTTGCAAAGGAGATCATCATCTTTACAGATGGTTAAACTGAGGCACAGGGAGGAGAACTAAGTTCGAGCAGTGGCAGAGCTGGAAATTGAACCTATGACTAGTGTTCTAATCCTGCTTCCTTTGATATACTGAGATAACCATGGGGTATTTCCTCTCTCTTTTCCTCCAAGCTATTGTTTCCCCAAAAACATACCTTACCTTAAAAAAATACAATCCAGCCTTCACTTTCCACAGGACGACTGGCAGGAGGACCTAAGAGGATACTTAATCCTGAGTTGTTCACTTCTTTTGTCAGTTGGCCATTAACAGATAGTGTACTTCTAAGATAGACAAAGTCATCCACTCTTTCATGACACGTCTACCCATATTATAGCATTTTTCTCCTGTCTCTAGGGTCTTATCCTTCTGTGTACATATACAAAGTCCCACTTTAATAGTTTCAGCTTTTATGTTTATGAAAAGTCTCTTTTTTTCCATCCAAGCTGCTACCAGTATGACAATATCATCTGACATTTTTTGCACAGGAATAGCACATTTGGGTTGCAGTATTAGATGTCCCCAGCCTGTGTAGAGTTCTCCACAAAGATGGCAAGGGGGGATAAGAAAGTAATTGAATTTCACTCTTTGTGGATGTTCATATGTGCTTTGAATGACATTTTATAGATTTAATTAATGGCTTTTTTAAAAAGCAAACCAGCAAGCACCTATTTTTGCTGTGAATGTGCAGCCAAAATTGCAAAGGTATTAGCCCCCACTGTGCTCATTGATCACAGTGGAACTGCAAATGCTCAGCAACTTTTGAAAAGGATGAAATGTTTACCAGATGCAAAACCATGAAACTTCCATATTTATCCTAAGTTAAGGATGTTCCCCTCTTCTGCATAGAACTGTCACGATATTTTGGTTGGAAAAGTTGCTTTAAAAATAAATAAATAAATCGGATGGCAGGTGTTTTATGCTCTGCAGCAGCCCTTTGATTTTCACAGAAATCAGGGAAGCATTCATAGGAGACATAAATAGTTCTGTGCTTTCTTGAGAAACTATGAAAGGAAGTGCTTTTTTGTGCCTGTTTTGCTGGTGGTGACCAAATTATTTTGCAGGGCTCCAGTCATTTATTCTCCTCGCACCACATTTGCAAAGTGTCTGCTTCCTATTTTAAAATAACACTGAATTTTCAAATTCCAAACCAGGGATAATTTCTGCAATGCTCACATAATACAAAATTTCCCATCTACTTCAAGAGAAGTTAATACGGAACTTCTATTGAAGCACTTAAGAATTGTATAATTAACTTCTATTCATAACAGAACAAGTCATTCCATTTGAAAAAAAGAATTGCTTTTTTACATAAGGCCTGGTAACAATAGAAATCAATTAAGATATATTTTATTTTAATTTAAAAGAAATGAAAAAGGAAATAACTGCCTAAAAGTAGTCATCTTCACTTTTCCCTACCATTTGAAAATCCCTGTGAAAAGCTCCAGTCCGAATTTTATTAACTGCAACTTGAACAAGGTCAGACTCACAGTTGCAGCATAAGTGCTGTGTGCTCTAAAATAAACAGGATAAAATTTTATTTTGTATTTTCCCTGTGAGCCAATGAGTAGTTTGATCAAGAAAATAATTCTGAAAATAAATATCTAATTTCAACTCTGAATATTTAACAGTTTTGCAGTTTTATGAAAATCACAACTTGCCATAATTTCAAAAGAAAATAAAAACAAAACTTATATTTATTATGTTTTGCATAGTGCCAGCAGAGCTGTGGCTTTTAAAGGTGAATAATTTTCCATAAATACAGTGCACAATGGAGGCCTGGGTAAGAATAAAAAAACAAACAAACAAAGCATTATCTCCCATTTGTACAGTATCTGCACAGTGGCAAATTTTGAAGTGAGTTTCTCTTTAATTTACATCAAATAGGATTTTTTCCCCTTTAAATGATTAAATGCTTAAGGCCCTATCCTGAACTTTTCAACTCACACACGTGCATCTTTGATTAGGCCATGTGTCTTCTGCATGGCTCCTGATGTGGTTGCCCCGTATTCTGGACTTCCATTACAAAACTCAGATACATCTAAGGAGAAACTGTTTATCTAAAATATTTTTGACGTTTTGATTGTGTGTCACTTCATTCACCACAGAAGAGAGCAGAATTGCCAGCTTAATATTATTTTTCAGCTTAATAATATTATATTTTATTTATATATATATTATATTTTATTTGCATAGTGACTTCAGTAAAAATCACAGTAGTTATAATTATAAGACATGGCAAAATACATGGCAATAATGACTGCTATGTACAGGTACCAAATATAGAATCCTCCAATGGCTGCTATGGTTATTGATGGGCTCAGCAGTTTTTATATAATTTCACTAGATATCAGTTTATTTTTCAACAATTTCTAGCTATTTAATTTTTCACAGTGGCATACAAATTTGAGCGTTTAAGCAATTCTTCATGCTTTATTGATTTAAATTTTCATAGTTGTGTGACATTAGTTGGGAAAGGAATCAAACAATAATTATCTAATGACTATAGGCGTTTAAATTCACGAGTAAATGCTATCAAAATGACTCCCCTGCTCTATACACATTAAAAGTGGAATTTTAATAAATTACCAAGCAGCATTTTTCTTACCTTGCCTATCTGTAAATTTGGATCATTTTCAATGCCAGCGTTTTTGTATAGGTTTGTATGAGTATGGTGAAATCGATGTTCACTAACATTTTCCGATAAAAATCTAATCCTTCCAAGCCCAGTTATAGACACTGCAGAAGTGACAGGACAAAGCTGGCTCAGAGGATAATACAGAACAGAATACCCAGGCCTATTCAGGTTGTATTGGCTGTCCCTCTATTGTCCTGCCCAACATCTTTCTCCTGATCTTTATGAGCCCCCGGTCTCCTACACTCTACTGTATTAGGATTTCTTATTAAGAGAGCTTTACAGGAGTTCTTTAGGACTTGATAAATGTGAAACACTTGGGGCTCAATAGAAATTAAATAAGGTTCTATAACAATTCTATGGAATCTAAAAACTATATAATATAACAGAGAACGATAACCTTTCTCTAGAATATCTAAGTCATTCTGTGCAGCTTAATGGAGATTTATAGTTCTGCAGTAGCCTCTCTATGTCTGCTTAAAATTTTTCTTGAAAGGTTAATTTCTACAGACCCCTTCCATAAAAGAATTTGATATATATGCTCTAAAAAAGAATACTGACAAATATAATAGTTCAGTATAAACTGAGAACTAGAATGAATTCCATCAAAAACAAATCTATATTAGCAATATAAAGTCTGGTCAAGCAAACACATTCACACGCACAACTTTACTCAAATGAATAGCCTACCATCTGCAGGTTTATGTAATGGATATAATTATAGTTATGATTAATTTTGTATCAATACCAATTTTATTTTTAACAATATATTTTAAAATTTCTGAATGACACGCAATCTATGATATTTGTATAGAAAAATAATTGTTACATGGAGGACATGGCATAAACATAATGCAGTGAAGCACAATCCTTTCAAAGCTGAAAATTGTTGTAACTATATGGTATATATTTCATGGTAGGCGGTAGAATGTTGTTTTGCAAATTAATAAACATATAGATACAGTCATGTTTTATTTCTGTGTGACACTACTCACAGGTCAAAATTTCATGACTAACTAAACTGAAAATAACACTACTCCACCCACCATTTAAAGATTTAATTTCAGAGAAATGACACAAACACAGATGGTAAACCAAAGAAGATTTTAAGAGAGTGGTTGCAAATGATGATCTATGCACTATGCACAGAGCTGATTCTGTCACAACCAAGAAGCAGCTGTCATTCAGTGAGCAGTGACACTTAGAGCTTACTGTAACCCACTTTGTAACTGGCTTCAAGGTTCCAGCGGTTTTTCTAATCCACTGAAGTCAAACAAACAAACAAAAAAACCCACACCACCTTTTAGTACAGCTGCTTCATATCTCAGATAAATTTCACTACGATCAAATGCGCTAATGAATTCAAATTCAAAACAAATTCAAAAACTAGAAGAACAGCAAAATCCAAGGAGGACAAAATCAAACTGCAGAGTGGGAGAGACTAGAAAAAATTGAAGCTGACAGAGATAAGTAGATTTTCGTTACTAATTCAGAGGACCAGAACTAAAACCCCAGATCCAAATCTCCACAAATTTTGGGAAAGTTACATTCTCAGTTTGAATATTTCAGGGCCATTGCTAGAAGTAAGAAAGACATTCTTACACCTATCAAGAGAATATTTAAAATGCATAGATAAATGACGGGGCTTGTACTCAAATTGCTGCACCTGTGATATTTTCAGCTTGTTTATCTTATAAAACTGTCTATATTATTTTTTCAGGTAACCATCATTGCCATCTTTTCTGGGAAAGTATGGAATTAGTATGGGAAAAGCAGAAATGGAGAATAGCATTATGGTCTAAACAGGAAATCAGTAAAATGAAAAAGTTTAACACTACAGTTTTAGAACATAGAGCAAAATGATTGTTCTTTCAGAAAAATACAGCGAAAAACGGAGCTGAGAAGCTTGGACTGCTGTACAATCAAGTACTTCAAAAGGGAGCAAAAAAGGCCAGTTTGACAGTATGCTTATCATTGCTTAACAAAACAATAATATTAAATAGGCCCCCATTCTGCAAAGACTCGTGCATGTGCTTTACTTTATACCTTTTAGGGTTAATCATCCACACTTACTTCAGGATAAGACCTAATATTTGAAATAATTCTACTGTCCTTGACTAGAGACATTAATACATTTTTAAATGAATTGTTTTTAAAGCACATACTAATATTAAAGTATTAGGAGGAGCATGCAGGGATATTTAATTGAACAAAGTAAGTTTTAATTTTTAAATAAAATTTACAATGAATAATTCAACACAAAAACTCGGCTTAAAGGAAACAACTCTGCTGTATCTTTCTGTAGCCCATTCCCCCTGCACTTTATACTCACCTCTTTGTGTGTGAGTAGGTCTACATTCTTAATTTAACATTCCTGCAAATGCACATATTCTTTTCTGATATAAGTAGAAAATTTCAACATCACCTTATTAAGCATAAATAGTACGGTTTGAAATTATGCCACTATTTATGATCCTATTACATTAGATAATATATTAAATGAAGGCTGCTAATGTGTTACACTTAACTGTTCCTTATGCCTTTGGACAACTACTGTTATATCGACATTTTATATATATCTCAAAACGATTATTTTCAGGATAGCAAACCATGAAGTGCCACAATCCTATTGGTGATCTCCAGACATACAGTTTCATACCAGTGACAAACAGTGTATATTCACTAAGGGTTTCTAGTGACAACAGAAATCACTAATCTACAGTGGTCTGGATAAAATACAAAAAGAAAACCGTAAAACAATAAAATATATCTTCATAATTTCAATGTGATTTTGATGTCATGCAAGGACCCAGATAGATACTTAATGAAAATGTTATTTTTTTTCCTTTAACAATTCCAACTGAGCTTCTAAATACACTGTTATTTGCTTTGATTTTCTAAATCTGTTGCTCTCTAACTTGGATGCATTGGAAGCTTTTGTGCTGCTTGATAAATTAAATTCTGTTTAAAAGTTCAGAGTTTTAATTCATGCATCAGCTCTGTCAGCTTTGGAAGGAAATTTTTCCACAAAAAAGTAAAATCTTGTGCAACGGACTCCCTTTATATTTGTAGAATAGACCAACAGGAGAAACAAAATCTATGTATATTCTCTCAGATCACAATACTGCTCCACGAACCTTTCACATAGACACTTGGGCTAAAATGTGCCTTGTGCTACCTAGATATGGCATGAATAGTATTCATTATTTTCATTATTTGTAATGCTCTATTAAAGTCTTAAAAACATTTATTTCACTGTATAGTGTGTTGTGGATTTGGGTTTTTTTATTGTTTGTTTTTTGGCATCAAGCATTAATTTCTTCATATTCACTGTAATCCTGTCTGCAGGTGTTTTAACTGCAGTGGAAGTTAACATTGATTCAAAGAGTTTATATCCCTGTTGAGTGCAGACACTATTGCTGACGGTCAGCTTTTTGCACACAGCTTTTTGGAATCTTGTGAATAAGTTATTTAAATCTATAAAAGGGCAATAGAACATTACCTACATCAGCTGCACAATTTTGAGAATAGTATTCTAAAGCAATGATACTCAACCAAAGAATCCCTGAGGGGTACGCAGAAGCCTTCTAGTGGGTACATCCACTTTTCTAGATATTTGGCTAATTTTAAAAGGGCTACATAAAAAGCAGCAGTGAAGTCAGTAGAAACTAAAATTTCATATAGTCAACAACTTGTTTATACTGCTCTATATACTATACATTGAAATGTAATCACAATACTTATATTCCAATGATTTATTTTATAATTATGTGGCAAAAATAAGATAGTAAGTAATTTTTCAGTAATAACACTCTTGTATTTTTATGCCTGATGTTGTAAGCAGGTGGTTTTTAGGTGAGGTGAAACTTAGGATATGCAAGACAAATCAGACTTCTGAAAGAGTTACAGGTGTCTGGAAAGTTTGAGAGCCACTGTCCTAGAGCATGTTCATTATCTGTTGCTTCCTCTAGTAGCTGTGAACATTGACACCATACAATAATGTTCTCAGGTAAAATGTTGCTATTGAGTCTGCAATAATTTTAAAAAGAAAATAACAGACACTTATTACAGAAGTTTAAAAATCCGTATTGTGATCCAAATTTAGATCCTGATCCTTAGGTCCCTCATGGAAGAACTGGCTCCATATGAGTGCAGAAATATGTCCACATGGATTTCATTGCAGAACCAGGAGCCAAGTGACAGGATTCCATTCTTTCTAGTAACCTTGGCTAAGTTAAGATCCAAATTTTGTGGCTTGGACTACAGAGATATTCAGAATGAGATGCCAGAGTGATTTGTAACTATTTTCAAGTAGGCTGGAATCAAGACTTTAACTATTTGACAGCAATCCTTTTACACCATTGGCCAAGAAACATTCAAAGCAATCTAAATGCTGAATTACCTACTTCCGTTTTGTAAGCCAATTCTTTCCTTTGTTCTCTATTGAAACACATTTAAAAAGGAAAGTGAATTAAAGAGTGGAGGAAAATATTTTAATACATGGACTTCTACTCTAAAACAGCAAATTGGTGGCTATAAATATTGTATTACATTCAGAGTTTTGTACATGACATCTGGTGACCATGTGCTTTGTGTATCTATGGGGCAAAAGAGAGAGGGAGGGTGGGCTTGTCATCTCCTTATTTATTTTCAATGTTCAACTATGCACTTTCTTAAACCCTAGCCATATGCTAGAGCATCTGTTAAAGGAGCATTTTTCACCTAAATTTCTCATTTTAAATTAAGTAGAATATGCCCTTTAGAATTTCATGCACTGAGCAATACTTTAGAATGCCAGATACGATAGATCAAGTTATTATTATTATTATTATTATAGTGCCCAAAGTTTGGTAGGCAATTTAATCAAACAGAAAAAAATTCCATTTGGTAAAGAATCTGGATCTTCTGATTCCTGGTTCCAAAATACAAAATCACCTCTCTGTTTTTACAACTCTATTTACCAAAGTAGTTATAATTAACTAAAATGTCAATCATGCAGATACTGTACTGAACATATTTTTAATTTTTCCTCACATGGCATATTATGTTCTTTCGAATGTTTGTATTGAAGATTTTTTGCATACATATAAAGAGATGCTGTGTAGTGGTTATTAAATTTAAAGAGGAAATTGAGTGTTTTATTTGAAAAATGTTTTGTATGCCTGAAAACATTACTTAATTTACAGAGCACTACTAAAGATAGTGATGTGTTAGTGTGCCAGCACATTATTGGCAACAAAAATAACAGCCTTTGCAGTTTTCATAACATCCTCCTCCCCCTCCCTCCCCAAGAGGAGTTTAAACAAAAATAATCTCTTTTTTAAAAATATACAAGTTTATATTACAAAGATTTTCATTTGGAAATAGTCATGCAAAATTCCCATTGAAATCAACTGCAGTTGTGTCTGAGTAACTATTGCAAGACCAGGTCCCAACTTTACCGCTCAGACTTATAAAGCAGTATTTTAATTCAGCATCTCTTTTGTTGATAGAACTAACTGAAAGCTGGTATGAGGTATTAAAAGAGGAATTCATGAAGTTAATCAAGATGTTGTTTATTATTTAAAAAAACCCCACACAAATCGCTTCTATATAATGTTAAATATAGATAGCTCCTCCTTCCCATGAAGAATTGTTTGTATGGAAACTCATGTTTTCGTTGCACTATTAACTAGGACACGGCAGTCTTATTGCGCTTCTCCCCTGTTTCTGAATTCCAGAATTATCCAGATTGACGTGCCCATGTCATTGTCACTGCATTATCCTACTTTCCGACACTAATTTCATGCACCAGATCCCATGATGAACCTGGGCTGTGCATTTTCTCAGTATTTATGCTAGGTCAAGGTGGCAGAATTTAATCTGGCAAAGCTAGCCCAAAAAGGGCATACCAGCTGGTGTGTCTAAGTAAATCAGATAACAGCAATAGATCTAAAGAGGGAATGAGACAGAAGTAAGTGAGATTATTACATATGTTTAAATCCTACAACCCTTACAACTATCTCCAAAGCACATATTTGTTATTAACTGCACGAAAATAATGTTAAAACATAATTCAAACCAGCCGATAATGTCAGTTTGAGATATTTTGTTTCTAGTTGTGTTTTAAAAACAGGATTGTTGTTAGAGTCCTAAGAGCAGCTGGGAAGAAGTTCAAACGCAGGTCAGCATGCAGCCAAACTGAGCTAAGATTTCTGCATCTTTAGCTTAAATTAGAGGAACATTAAAAATCAATGTACTGTGATGTGAAATGGCAGTTCTGAGCCTGGTACACAAACAATGTGTAGAAATAAGGACAGGGTGTTGTCTTACAGAGCTGATTTATTCTGAAAGCACTGACAGAAACTTAGGGAAATGAAAACAAGAGAAGCCTCTCTTTTAATTTAAAGAAATAGAATAGAGATCGCGTATGAGGATTGTAAAATGAACTTATTCTGAACTCCCCATGAATTATGAAGTTTACTAGCTTCCTAAGGGGGTACCCAACACAGTAATTATTATATCTCTCAGAGATCAGGAGAAGAAAATCATTGTTAGAATTGATAGATATTGGATGTAAAATAGAATTGTTCTGGCTGTTCCCTGAACATGTCACAGTGCATTGTGTCAGCTCATGGCACTGTGCTCTATGATGCAATGGAACTAGACAAGAAGTGATATTATAGTGCTCCAACTTTTATTGCATACGTGAATACCTTTAAGATGGTCACCAGCACAACAAAATTTGATACCATTTTCTAAACTTATCAATTTTGGATGATGACATATGTAAATTAGCATTTCCCAACATGTGTAAATTATCATTCCCCAGACCATCCCTGAAACATTCTAAGAGCTTAATAAGCATGGCAACCTAGGCTCACTAGTCTAGTGCAGTTGCTGGCTGAACTTGACCCCATGCTGATCCATTTCCAAAATGGCGGTTGCAGTTATTTCAAAATAAGGGCTTGATATCGGATAACATCCCTATTTGGAACAGAACTTAAGCATTTGCTTAAATCATATTAAAGTGGAAGGATGCAAGGTATGCTTTCTTGAAATTTTCCATCAAAACTACTATTTATCAGAAAATTGGTTTCTAATGTGATTTTTTTGTGCAACCTCTCTCCTTGCCACAGAAAATTTCTATCTTTCATCACAATATATATATATATATATATATATATGCTGAAAACCAACATATTTCCATTTGGAAATGATGCTGTAGTGATTATCTTGGCAGATGTAATTTGGTTGTCTCAAAACCTAATTTTTCTCAGACTACATCCATGATGAACTACTTCCACTGTCCAAAGGAGGCAAGAGGGGTACCTAATGAGAATGAAGTAAAGCCTATAAAGGAGAAAGGGAGTGTGAGGCACCTGAACTACAACTCTCATGAGGTACTACACTTTCCAATCAAAGGGCTTTAGACAATATTTTTCTTATTTTGAAGGTTCACTGAAAAACCAAATTTTCCATTGGAAAATTTAGGAGAAAACAAGTATTTTAATGTTTCAATGGAAAACAATCCCCATATTTGGCCATCTTTTTGGAGATTGCAAAACCCAAATTCAATTTCTAACAAAGAGACAATGGCTATGTCTACACTTGGCCAAATAAGTCGATTTAGCATGTCTACACTAGAAAATTAAGTCGACTTCAAGGGGACCTTGCCAAATCGACTTACAGCATCCATACTGGACATCTAAGTCTACTTCTAGGGGCTAGGTGGACCTGGGACTAGCCCATGGTGTCGGCGGGGGCACCCCTTCCAAAGTGCCAGGGGGCTCAGCATTTGCATCATTGTACCTGAGTACAATAGGGGCTGAGCAGGACAGGGACAGTGGCAGGGCATAGAAGCAAGGTGGGCAGGGCTGTGTCCTGCCCTGTGGGTGGGCATGTCAGGCTCTGGCTGTGCCAGCCACCCTGGCAGGGAGGGCAGTGGGAGAGCCCTGGGGCCCTTTAAGTCGATTTAGGACTAATCTGCATCCACACTGGCTAAATCGACTTAATAAAATCGACTTAGCCAGTAAAGTCAACTTTAAACCGGGTTTAATAAAGTCGACTTTAAATTTCCTTAAGTCGACTTAAGCAACAGCTTAAATCGATTTAAGGAAAATGTAGTGTAGACGCAGATTAAATTAAGTCGACTTAAGCAGGCTTAAGTCGACTTAATTTGTAAGTGTAGACGCACCCATAGATACTTGTGGAAAGGGAGTCAGAGTATGCACAATTCAGAGACATTTTTATGGAATTACTAAAGAACAAAAGGTTATATAAAACACAGACTGTTTTGATATCAGACTGGTAATTCACAGTGAAATCATTTTAATGATGTAATTGTATCAATTAAAGAATAAAATAGGGCTAAATAATGATAAAAACTGAATTAATGAGTTATTTGCTTACAATATTTCCATAGCAGGAGAAAAGTTTAATTATTCTTCTGGCTATGCATGGGGAAACTTTCTCCCTATTTTTCACTGTCCTCCTGTTCCCATTGATTTTATCATAATTCAAATACCTGGCAAAATTCTCCTGAGCACAAAAGTGAAGGGCTAAGCCTCACTCTCTTTTATTACACCAGAGAGCCAGTAAGTAGAAAAAGGATTTTGATTTAGATTCCAGCATTAAAATTAAATCACACATCCTAAGGAAAAATGATCTGTAATAATGGAAGTCACACACTTGGGGATTGAAAGTGCTATTGAATAATGAAGAAAAAAACAGTTGCAATGAATGTAAGTGTCCACTATGATTTAATGACTACATATTTCAGAAAGAAATGTCTCCTGTCCATGTTTTCTATTGATTGCCTGAATATTTTCAAACAAATTATGTGAAATAAGAATATTGTTAAGTGCAAGTGAATTATTCTCTTTTAATTTGGATTACTACATTTTATGCTGTGTTCTAACAGGTGATTTTCAGTGCACTTTACAGGTCAGATGGAACTCATTGAACCTCTAGGACCCCAGGCTTTAAATGTATTTCTATTTTGTAAAGTATTGCATAGTGACACTGGCTGGTAAGATTATAAATTCCAATTCTGACATCTGTGCTGTTGCCCTCACGTCCATGCTGCCATAGGTGATTTCATAGTTAACCACATAGCTTCATAGTTGACTTAATTTTTTTCCCAAAACAAACTAGGAATCTACTTCTGTTCTGGTGACATTTGATTTTTAATTTTTATTTCTTTATTGTTTATTTTATTTGATTATTTTCATTATAAGTCTGTTTTAGTGGGATTACAAGAAATTGGAATGTGGAGTGAGGGATGGCATTTTCTAAGAAGGTGGTGGTAGGGAATTAGAACTGTCAGGATCCAAAAATATTTTCAGTCATTTTAGTCACCAGCGGTGAATGTAGGCTAGATCTATGGGTTAGGGACATGGCCTGAAAGCACCAATAGTGGACAGTGTTCATGACTAACATTGTTATGCAACCTCACAAGAACGTGACTCCATGACACCAACATCATGATATTGGTCCAACTCCACTACTTTACACCATAAGAATGACATTTATGCCACTGATATCCCACACCCACTAAAAAAATCCATAACAAACCAATCAGCCAAAATAAGAAAACAACAAAAATACTCCTGACACAAATCAGCCTAGCACACACCAAATGTAAATGAATCAAAACATCCAAAAACCAAAAACATAAACCCCCCAAAGATTTTTTAACAGGAAAATGGAGATGTTCCAAAGATTATATGGAGTACACTAGGGATTCGTTGTTTTTTTTTAATTGATGTTATGTGGAAGCCACTCTAATTTTAAGGTGATGGCAGGATATGGTCAGGGTAGATAAGACAGATAGCTAATCCTTTCTTAGGCTATGTCTATGTAACCTTCGGGTGGGCTAAATTCATTTAATTGCCCTTCTCCAGTGCCCCACAGAAATCAATCCCAACCCCTATGGGGAAAGCAGCTGGAGACCCAGGATCCAGTCTGTACAGGACTCACGGCGAAGCTTGCTCAGAGCTACACTCACACATTAAAATACTACTAAAAACAAACATAACAATGAACCTTATTAACTACTAACTAAATGAACCTTATCCTAAGAAAACAAACTACAATTAACCAAGAACAATCCCTTGCATGAAAGATACCCAAGAGTCCCAAAGTCTGTGTGGAGTTCACCCAACTCTCAGCTACAGTCTCTGTTCCAGTGTGGAAGCTTGAGTGGCAAGAAATAGCTGTCTTCTTCTTTCTTTGCTGGGATCCTCTGTAGCATTCCATGCAGGCTTTCTCTTCTCCTCTGCAACCAGCCCTCAGTCCCATATGCATGTCTGCAAGGTCTGTCGCAAATGACTCCTTTACATGGAGAAAACATCTTGTTCACTCCTGGCTCAGCTCCTCTCCAGAACACTGAGCACATGGTCTCTCCTCAAGGCAGCTCCGGCCTGCTGTCTGCTCAGGCTGCTGCTCTCCAGTCATCTGACTGACAACATCACATTATACCAGCAGGATACACTGTGGAGCATGCTCAAATTGCTACCACTCCCTTCTTCTGGAAGTTTCCAGTTGTGGGTAGCTAATCTGCCCAACAACAGTAACCCACCCTCAGCAGGTCTCTCAGAGATAGCCTTTTCAGGCATATGGGTTACATCTACACTTGGTAAAATAAGTCGACTTTGCTAAGTTGACTTAAGAAAGTCGACTTAGCATATCTACACTCAAAAAATAAGTTGACTTAAAGGGGACCCTGCCAAATCGACTTAGAGCGTTCACACGGGATGCCTAAGTCGACTTGTATGGGCTATGTGGACCTGGGACTGGTCTGCGGTGGCAGGCAGGGCACCCCTTGCCAAGTGCCAGGGGGCTCAGCATTTTCCCCATTGTACCTGGGTACGATGGGGGCTGAGCAGGACAGGGACACTGGCAGGGCATAGGAGCAGGGTGGGCAGAGCTCTGTCCTACCCTGTGGGGAGGCATGTCAGGCTCTGGCTGTGCCAGCCACCCTGGCAGGGAGGGCAGTGGGGGAGCCCTGGAGCCCTTTAAGTCGACCTAAAGTCGATTTAGGGCTAATCTGCATCTACACTGGCTAAATCAACTTAATAAAGTCGACTTAGCCAGTAAACTCGACTTTATACTAGGTTTTATAAAGTCGACTTTAATTTTCCTTAAGTCGACTTAAGCTGCTACTTAAGTCGATTCAAGGAAAATGTAGTGTAGACGCAGATTAAATTAAGTCGACTTAAGCAAGCTTAAATTGACTTAATTTGTAAGTGTAGACACCCCCTTAGTTAGCCACTTCCAGATCTTCTAAAATTGTCACCAGGGCTCTGGCATCTCCAGTTTGTTTTGTGTTTTTGTGCAATTCGGAAAGGAGAATTTGGGTTTTATCACAAAAGTATACCTGAGAAAACAGAACTGTAACAACTGGGAGCATATGCATCAAAAATAATTTAATATCCTACAAATTATTGGTCAAGTAATTAATTGTCAGCTGTAAAAAGCTTTACTTATGTTGCCTGTAAGGGCGCACACAATACAGCATACATGAAAGCAACATAACCCCACCCCTGCTCCACCCTTAAAACCCAAACCCACTAATCAGAGCCTGGTATCAGAACAAGCCCATTTCATAAATTGGCAACAGAAATGTAGTTACAAAGACCACTACAATTTACATGACGACAGGGGATGTAACTTTAAGCATTTTATATGGATGAGAACGCTTCTAGTTAGATTGTTAGCATAAACATGTGTAAGAGAAATAAGATACTCTTTTGAGAAGTGCTTGAGTTATTTAGAAGCCTAAGATCCATTGTGAAAAGTGTCTTAGGAACTTTGGAGACTAAGTTATTTAGGTGCTTTTGAAAATGTTACACCTAATCACTTATGCTTCAAAGCAGAAGCGAACCACTGATTTATGGGGGTTAGGAAGAAGTTTTCTCCATGGACGTACTATTCCACAATTTCCACTGCAGGAGTTTTTGCACCATCTTCTGAACGACCTAGCACTGAAAAATCAGAGACATATACATGATTACTGTCAGAAAAAGGTTACCCTTCTTAGGGTACATCCACACTGGAGCCTTAGGTCGACTTAAGGACTGTTATGTCAACCTACAGACTGCTGCATCTATACTACGTGCTTATTAAGTCAACTTAAGCACTTCCTTAAGTCAACTTAATACCCCCCCCTTACGGTCGACTTAATGCTTAAGGTGACCTTGTTAAGTCGACTTAAGCCAGTGTAGACAGGGGATAGCCCTTAAGTTGACTACCTGGCCTCCAGGTCCCGCCAGAGTTCCTGGCCCCTCCTCCATTGACCTAGCACCTGCCAGTGTGGACACAGGGCTGTGGAGTCTCTAAGGGTGCATCCACACTTACAAATTAAGTCGACTGAAGGAGGCTGAAGTTGACGTAATTTACTCCGCGTCTACACTGGGCTTTCCTTAATTCGATTTAAGCTGCTCCTTAAGTCCAATTAAGGAAAAGTTAGTTTGAATTAATAACATCTCATTTTAATTTGAACTAACACTTGAGTCGACTTTATTAAGTCGACTTAAGCCAGTGGAGATGAGGAGTAGTGCCTAGGTGGACCTTTTAAAGTCAACTTAAAACATTAAGTCAACTTAATAAGGTTGAAAAGAGGCCACACCTAAACTTGAAAAGTTAAGTCCACTTCTGTTGTCAACTTAATAAGATCCCCTTTAGTCAACTTAAAGTCGACCTTGGTTAAGTCGACTTAACAGAGCCTCCAGTGTAGATGTACCCTTAGAGATGTGGCCCACTGGTCTGATCTGATCAGACAATTTCTGTGTTAGGAATATGAACGTACAGTAAAGAAGACAACAGAAATGCAAACGATGCATTGCCCATCATCTCTGTCAGCTCCCAAGATAAAAAGTAGTGAATCATGCACACAAGGCTCTAGATTTCAACAACTCTAGAAATGTTATCCATGTAAGCCCAAGTGAGTATACCTTGTTACCTCTGCTGGGTCACAGAAATGTTAACTTCCTAACTGTATGGGAATTTAGTTGTAGATGTTTATTTCTTTCTGTAGAACAGATGGGTATGTTCATTATGCAATGAACATACTAAGGACTCTTTTCACACCTCTGACAGTCACAGCTTTACACACCCATGTGCTGTACATCTGTGGCTCATTGGCAACGTATTTGATTGCACAGTGAGAGTATCTTAGCTTTAACATTAGCTTTATATCTGCTTCCTCCACTTGACTCTTTTACAATGTCTTAACTCTGTGTGTCTGTTCACAGTATTTTCCAACAAAGATAAACCTCTGAACCTTTACAAAATTTAGGGTTTGCTGCCTCCCTCTCCTCCTATATGAGTGGGAAACAGCTGTTATAAACAGAGCAGAGATCAAGCAATGCCTCTGCTGTTCCCCTCCCTTTCCCACAAGATTGTCCCCACTGCATTTATTTTAGTCTTCATAGTTTTGGGAGGGAATGGGATTGCTATGGGCTAGAGAGGGTAGAATGGGTAGAGTGCTCCACAGCTTGATCTCCAAGAATCTCACAGGAAAGTTAGTGTTGCAGAGAATTCATAATGTATTAGAGTTCATGCTTCTCCAAAGTATCAATAACTCCTGTACTACAGTAGTGCCACACCACAAAGAGGACTGAGTAAACATGAATAAAACCTAATAACAACACAGTTCACGGTCAAAATACATTGTGGAAGGGTACTATATAGCATTGCAGCAAGGCTGCTGACCCTCTTTCCCTTCTAAGTCTCAGGAATACTCAGGACAACATGTCATGCTTCCTCTGCAACTCCACCTGAAGAAAGCATCATTCAGAAACTCTACCAGGTGAACTTCATGGACTTTCCTGGGCCAGAGTGTAATATAGCCCTTAATTATAAAGCCGGTGTTAACAGTGCTGTATTCCAAAACATAGGCTCATACTGTAAATAACTGTGGCAACACATGTGGGCGGAGGACAGAGTGCCTAGCAAGTTTTGCTATTTGGAATTTCTACCTGATACTCCTATCAGAAAGGAGGACGATTGGGGTAATTGAGCATACAGGCTGCTCAGCTCTGAACTGAGAGACCTAGAGAAACAAAGCAATAACCCAGCAGACGGAGGGATGAATTGAAGCAATCTAGCTCTCTCAGCACACCACAACAAGGGGCTGCCTGCGACACTACTTGCATAACCCTTTCCGCATCTAACAGTGAGGCCACTGTCATGCGGGGAGACCTTATCAGACTCTCCATTCACCTCCCAGAAAGGGAAGTGTCAGCAGCATGGGACCCCCTTCAACCTCCCTCCCCCCCCCAAGGAGCTGCAGCAACAGGGATGACAATTTACCCCATAAGCTAGGATACATCTGATTAAATGAGTGGGCTGGGCCTGCTGTGTTTCTATCCTCCTGCCACGCACAAAGCCCTCTAATAGATTGGTGTTGGCAGGGTCCACCAGCTGTGGGTCTAGGATTTAGTAACCCAGTGAAATTCATGGAGCAGTTCTGCCTCTCCGAGATATTGTTTCAGTCTGTCCCTGTAGACACAGATAGACATCTCTGCATTGGTTAGTTCTAGGTAAGTTTTCAAGAATTTCTTCACAACCATGAAGTCTAGAAACTTACGATATTTAAACGAAAGCTGAAATTTTGATGTGATCTCATGACTCAGAGCTGGGATCCCAAGCATGGGCCTAGAGCCTATCCCTAACAGCTGATTATGGCTCTGAGCAGAGACGCTGCCATCTGCAATATTACATGAACTCTCTGACTTTTAATGGCATGACTTTCTCAGAAGCCAAGTGGCAATGGACTGTTTTCAATGGGCATAGTGAGATAAGGATGAAGGCACAGACTGATAGTTAATGCTAATTAGACCAGTAACACCTCTTGGGCAGTATTACTTGAATATCTGTCTATTCAAGAGGGGAGTGTGCCATGAAAACTGGTTTCTCCCTTCTTTTGCAGCTTTTCTCATGAATGGCACACAACTCGGCAACAGAACAAATCCCCCACATATAGGGAAGGTACTGCCTCCAACTGCAGCCCGCTGCATTTGTTGTCTTCCATCCACAAATATGGGAGGAGAGAATCAAGTGCATAATAGCTATAAATAATAATAAGCATAGAATAATTCATACTTATTTTAATATTCTGTAAAGATGTAAAATAGGCATTTTTGTTCTTAATAGTAAAATACATAAATGATATGGCATGCTGGGATTATGTATCATCAGATAGAAGGAGGGAATTCAATTGAGTATTGTCAGTGGCAATAACTTGGGTTTTGAAGACAGATTTAGCAGCGGCCCTTTGCTTTCTGAGTTAGCATCCTGAGTAGACATTCAACTCTCCATCTCAATTTTTCCATAGATACAAAAGAATCAGTATAGATTATGCATCTGGTTTAGCATTTTCATCCAAAAAAAGGAAAAGAAATGATGTTTACTTGGATATCAGAAATAGATTGCAGAAGCAAAACCATCTGTATGCTGGTTCATGCCCCAACCTTTCTACATAAAACACCATATGCTGTAGGAGTCACAGTTCAGATCTGTGGAGGATCAATGGATATGGATGGTAAACAAATAATATCAGACTATAGTCTTTAAACCACTCCAATCCTTCTTTAATTTTCCATTATACAGTCAAATCCTTAATTCAGCTTCTGATTTCAGATACAAAAGGTGAAAATAACAAGGGCTGCGTCTACACTGACAACTTAGGTCGACTTAAGGATGCATCCACACTGGGCTTTTATTAAGTCAATTTAGGCACTTTCTTAAGTCAACTTAATAGCATCTTAAGTCGACTTAATAACACCGCCTCTGAAGGTCAACTTAAGCTTTAAGTTGACTTCTTAAGTCGACTTAAAACCAGTGTGATGGGGAATAGCTCTAAGTCGACCTTATTAAGTCATCTTAAAGCCAGTGTGGGCAGCTATGTCTACTGTTAAGTTGACTTGACAAGGTCGACTTAAGTCAACTTAAAGTTAGCCACTCTGTTAAGTCGACTTAACAAGGTCGACTTTAAGTCGATTTAAAGTCAACCTTGTTAAATCTACTTAACAGAGTCGACTTAACTTTACAAGTGTAGACATAGGCAAGGGGACTACATTAGCAAGTTAGAGTCACTACTGTTAAGTTAATATAATTTCTTGTGGTGACCCACACAATCATTAACTGATAAAATTCTTAGCTGCAGTGACACATAGCTTATAAACTTCATAAACCTCAAAAATTAAATTAAATTAAATAGCTTTTGGAAAGAACCAATGGATGAGGACCCTAAAAATCATATTGTCAAAACTTCAAATCCGCCAAACTGAAAGACCTATTTTTAATTTTTAAATAATTACTGGCTCATTGAAAAAAGATTTAGTGCAACAAGTAACTGGTTAAAAAGTTACTTGTGTCATGCCCAGTAATTTCGCAGTCATTTTATGTGGTATTTAAGTGGTATTCTGCTATCCATTATTTATTGAATAAGGAGTTAAAAAAGAGGGCTAAAATAGAATACAGCTTACTCTGAATAATTAGAGGGAATAATATCTGAGACCTATCAGAAATTATATAATATTTTTGTTTATTCTAGCAACGTTTATATCTGCAACTCACTCAGGCAGCCACAGTGGATTTACAATAAATACTACTTTAACATGAATAAGGGGTACAGATTCTAGCTGTAAATGGAAATTATAAGCGTGATGTCATTTGTGCTTCTGAAATACAATTCAAGGTATTATTATTATTATTATTATTATAACTATGGATTTTTGTCTTTATTAAACCAGATTAATTGTAACTTTTTTTCTGTAAACATTTGGATGAGATTAAAGAAAAAAGAAAATGAAAATTAGGGCAGAACATCGGAACATTTTTTTTTTTCCTGGTCATTTCTTCCTTTTAAACTCTTTCTCTTTCATTCTAAAATATAGACTCCACACTTTAGATTCAAATTTGATAAAAGCTGAAATGTTGTCCATTCAAACCAAAGAAAAAATTTCTTTTTGACAAGGGCTCAGAATTTTGTATGAATATTTAAGTGCCAGATCCACAAAGATTTAAGCAAAATTTACTCGTGTAAGTAGTCCCATTAGACTAGGCCTTAAATAAAGTGGAGAATTGTTATGAATCAAGTACATATATATGTTATTTTATATAATATGTAAAATATTATCAATAATTATACAAGCAGAACTATTTGTAATGTTATTTCTACATACACTGATACCTCTTTGACTTTCTCCAGGTCTCCTACGTACCTTGAGAGATGAAAATTCTTTAGGACTGCATCTGATGTCTTTAGATTCAAACCTAGTAGGTGATAGCCTAGTGTGGGGGTCTTGGCTGCCTCCCTTGTGGCTCTGTGGTGATCAGAGCCAGGGTACTCTGAGATCTGCAGCCCCTCCCACCTTCATCATATAGCCAGAGATGAGGGCCATAGAAGAAGAGGGAAATTTAAAACCCTCCCTATCCGACCCAACAGTGTGGGGTGTGCTATGTAGGTAGCTGAGCTGGGGGTAGAGGGGTTGGATTCCACTGGGCAAGGAGGAGCTAAGTGTGATGGAGGGTGTCCTCCTGCTCTGTCAGAGCTGGTTCCCTGCTTCAGGTTACCTGAGAGTCACTCCCAGCTCCAGGCTGGTTCCCTGCTTCAGGCTCCCTGAGAGTCACTCCCAGCTCCCAGCTGGTTTTCTGCTTCAGGCTGCCTGGCCTGACAATCACTTCCAGCTGAGCAGGAGAGGGCAGCAGGTGAGAGCTGACCTGGATTCACTGGGGGGGAGTGGGAGAGGACTGCTCCCCATGGTTTCCTGCTACAGGATTCAGGCTGAAAAGCTGTCTCCAGCCCTAAAGGAGTCAAGGAGGGCAAGGCTGGGGGCTGCAACTCTCTCCCACACCTGCCCGCCTCCTAGATCTGAACATGGGGATCCCAGCCCAGGCACATCCAGGACTTCCAAGTTCCTGACCTGCCTAGCTGAGATGGGTTTCCCCTCAGCCTTGCAATGCACTAAGTAAGGGAGGGGGAGTCCTGAGATGATGGGGGGGTGCAAGCTAAGGACTGGATGGCACCTGAGTGGGGGCTGTGAGCAACCCCCCTGCATTTGCTCTGCTACTACTTGCAGGGAAGAGAGAGAACAGCAGTGCAGCCTCCCTTTCTCCAACCCCCCCAGTCCTCTTACAATTTTACATCCCCCTGGAGTACTGCCATGGATGGGTATCAATTGCTCAGGAAGGACAGACAGGGAAGAAGAGGTGGAGGAGTAGCGCTAAATGTAAAAGAGCTGTACGACTGCTCGGAGCTCCACTATGAAAGTGGAAACAAGCTGGTTGAAAGTCTGTGGGTTAAGTTTAGAGGAGAGTGCAACAAGAGGGGATGTCATGATGGGTGTCTGCTACAGACTGCTAAACCAGAAGAAGGATATAGATGAGGCATTATATGGACAACTAACAGAAGTTTCCAGATCGCAGGCCCTGGTTCTCATGGGGGACTTCAGTCTGCTGGGAGGGCAATACAGCAGTGCACAGGCAATCCAGGAAGTTTTTGAACAGTGTTGAGGACAACTTCCTGGTACAAATGCTGGAGGAACCAATTAGGGGCCTTGCACCTCTAGACCTGCTGCTCACAAACAGAGAAGAATTGATCAGGGAAGTAGAAGTGAAAGGCAAACCTGGGAAGCAGTGACCATGAGATGGTAGAGTTCAGGATCCTGATCAATGGAAGAAAGGAAAGAAGCAGAATACACACCCTGGACTTCAGAAAAGCAGATTTTGGCTCCCTTAGGGAAATGATGGCCAGGATCCCTTCAGAGGCTGATCTGAAAGAGAAAGGTGTGCAAGAGAGCTGGCTGTATTTTAAAGAATCCCTGTTAAAGGCATAGGAAGATAACATTCTGATGTGCAGAAAGTACAGCAAATTTGGGAAGTGTGGCTTAGCAGAGAACTCTGCAGTGAGCTGAAACATAAAAGGGAAGCTTACAAGAAGTGGAAGCTTGGACAGATGACATCGGAGGTGTATAAAGATATTGCTCAGGACTGCAGAGATAAAATCAGAAAGGCCAAAGGACAATTGGAGTTGCAGCTAGCAAGGAATGTGAAGGATAACAGAAAGGGTTTCTACAGGTATGTCAGTAACAAGAAAAGGATCAGGGATGGTGTAGTTCCCTTACTGAATGGGGCAGGTATCCTCGTGGTGGATGATGAGGAAAAGGCTGAAGTATTCAATGCTTTTTTTACTTCAATCTTCACAGGAAGGGCCAGCTTCCAGCTACTACACTGGGTAATGCAGAATGGAGAGAAGAGCGGCTCTTGGTGATGGAAAGTCAGGTTAGGGACTACTTAAAGAAGTTGGATGTGCACAAGTCTATAGGGCCAGATGAACTGAATCCTAGGGTGCTGAGGGAGTTGGCCAATGTGATTGCAGAGCCTCTAGCTCTTTGAAAACTTGTGGCGAACGGGGGAAGTCCTGGAGGATTAGAAAAAGGCAAATATAGTACCTATCTTCAAGAAAGGGAAGAATGAGGATCCATGGAACTACAGACCGGTCAGCTTCACCTTAATCCCTGGAAAAATCATGGAGCAGGTCCTCAAATAATCCATCCTGAAACACCTGGAGGAAAATAGAGTGATCAGGAACAGTCAGCATGGATTCACCAAGGTCAAATCATACCTGACCAACCTGATTGCCTTCTATGATGAGATGACTGGATTTGTGGATGTGGGAAGAGATGTTGACATGATATACCTTGACATTAGCAAGGCTTTTGATATGGTTCCCACAGCATTCTCATCAACAAGTTAAGGAAGTATGGGTTGGATGAGTGGACCATAAGGTAGATAGAAAATTGGCTAGATCAATGGGCTCAGCAGGTAGGAATCAATGGTTCAGTGTCTAGTTGGCAGCCAGTAATAAGTGGAGTACCCCAGGGGTTGGTCCTGGGGCTGGCTAGGTTCAACATCTTCATTAATGATCTCGATGATGGGATAGATTGCATGCTTAGTAAATTTGCGGATGACACCAATCTGGGGGGAATGGTAGACATGCTGGAGGGCAGGGACAGGATTCAGGGAGATGCAGACAAATTGGAACACTGGGCCAAAAGAAATCTCATGAGGTTCAACAAGGACAAGTGCAAAGTCCTGCACTTAGGACGGAAAAATCCCATGCACTACTACAGGCTGGGGACCAATTGGCTAAGTAGCAGCACTGTAGAAAAGACCTAGGGGGTAGACGGGAAGCTGGATATGAACGAAAAGTGTGCTCTTGTTGCCAAAAATGCCAATGGCATATTGGGCTGCATCAGCAGGAGTGTTGCCAGCAGATTGATGGATGTGATTATTCCCCTCTATTCGGCACTGGTGAGGCTGCATCAGGAATACTGTGTCCAGTTTTGGGCTCCCCACTATGGAAAGGATGTGGACAAATTAGAAAGAGTCCAGCAGAGGGCAACAAAAATGATTAGGGGGTTGGGGCACATGACTTACAAGGAGAGACTGAAGGAACTAGGCTAATTTAGTCTACAGAAGAGAAGACTGAGGGAGGATTTGATAGCAACCTTCAACTACTTGAAGGGGTGCTCCAAAGAGGAGGGAGCTGGGCTGTTCTTGGTAGTAACAGGGGACAGAACAAGGAGCAATGGTTTCAAGTTACAGCTGGGGAGGTCGAGGTTGGATATTAGGAAAAGCATCCTCACTAGGAAGGTGGTGAAGCATTGGAATGGGTTGCCTGGGGAGGTGGTGGTCTTTGGAGATATTTAAGGCCCGGTTAGACAAAACCCTGGCTGGGGTGATTTAGTGGGAGTGGTCCTGCTTTTTGTAGAGAGTTGGATTAGATGACCTCATGAGGTCCCTTCCAGCCCTAAGATTCTATGAGTGTCCCCCATGCTCTCCTAAGCCAGAGCAGTGAGGTCTTCTCAGCGTAAGCTAGCGTCCTCCTGACTCCTTCCACCCACCAAGTCATCAGGGGAGAGGAGCGTGTCTCTGGAAGAAGAGGGGTGGGAGAGGCATTTTTCAAATTATCAAGATATAAGTACCGGCACCTTTATTTTTTACAAAAAAAGCACTCCCTGTAAAAATCCCATTTAAATCAGCATGGCCAATGATCTGCAGTAAGAATGGCAGAACATGCATCTAACTTTTCTACTGAAATACTCAAATTCTGCGCTCTCATGTTTTTCTAAGCTAAGTAGTGACACAGTGTTTCAGTAATTATACTGTTATTGGCTGATATGCACTTTTTGTTTGACTTTGGACACTGGCTGTGCTTCCACGATTTGAGGGAAAATTATGATTCTTTTTTCAGAAATCATTTTCAGATTCACGTTTCTGAGTGGGAAACTGACTTTCTGTTTCATTTAAATGTGTAAACTGCATCTATATTTGCAGTTGCTTGCTGACACTGAAGTGCTGTTGCCACTTTGGGATATCTTTTAGGTTCCCCCTTATGGCATGCTTGAGTTAATGTGCCTTTTGATTTCATTTTGCAGTACCATCTCTAAAAGTACTTGTTTTTCTCAGATACAAGATAATGTAAATTGTGTTTGCCACCAGTACAGCAAACCACAAGCACTCTTTTTTTTTCCCTTTAAAGAAAGTGTTACCAAAAGAGCAAATTACTAAGGGTATGTCTACACCAGTGTTTCTCTACCTTTTAATGGCCAGGGAACACCTGAAGGTATCAATTACTTTATGTGGAACACCTGATGAAAAGGTTTTAAAATAAGTCAGTATCAGTGGTGGGAGATTTAAAATGCCCCAATCGCAGCAAAACTTCCAAGCATGCATCAGCTTCCACTGCTTCACGTCTGGAAGCTATGCTATGGCTGTGGCATTTTAAATTGCTCCTTTCTTCTGCTCCATTCAACCCTATCCCCTTGACGGGAAAGAGTTAGTCAGTCACAGAACACATGCACTATGTCCACAGAGTACCAGTGGTCCACGGAACACTGGTCGAGAAACTCTGGTCTACACAGCAAATTAGCAGCCATCAGATCAATTTTTCCAGATCAACTGAGTGGTCAGTAAAGGCTCATTCAGTCGATATGGAAGTCACTCTAATAAAACCACCACTCAGTGGTGCAGCACTGTGTCAACAGGAATTCATTTCCTGTTGGCACAACACAATGGAAAAGGCACACTAAAGGAAAGATATGAAGTTGACAGAAGTCCGCTCCCCTTGGCTGCCACCAAATTTTGCTGGCAGAGTAGACCAGGTCTCAGTATACTACTGACTGAAAACTGTCTTTAGCTGTGAGATACAATGAGATGTTAGAGTTTGATGAAAGGTGAAAAGAAAATGAGTAATCCATTGAGTTCGACTGTGCTTCTGAAAGAGGAAAGTGTAATTAGGATAGGAGATTAAAGGTGGAACACAGATTTATGAGGGAAAAAAAGACAAGAGTATTAGCAGGTGTCACTAAGACAAATTGTGATCTGAAATTGTCCTATGTCATGTTAAATATAAATATTAATAATTCACAGCTAAAAAAACTTGATTCCAACTTCTAGAAGTATTCTATAAACTTTATTTCCCTTTCAATTTCTTTTTTGTAATTATTCTCTTTTTTTTCAAGTTGAAGATTTTCTCCATTTTTAATTTTGTATGAATATGGAGGGATTTTGTACTGTATTCCATTAACCAGTGTTGTTATATTACTGATTGGTTAGTATTCTCTCATATGTTTTTAGAAAAAAGATTGCAATCACAGCATACAACTCATTTCAAACAGGCAAAACCGGGTTCCTATTATTGATTATGAGAAATCTTAAGAACATAAGAACATAAGAAAGGCCGTACTGGATCAGACCAGAGGTCCATCTAGCCCAGTATCTGTCTACCGACAGTGGCCAGTGCCAGGTGCCCGAGGGAGTGAACCCGACAGGCAATGATCAAGTGATCACTCTCCTGCCATCCGTCTCCATCCTCTGATAAGCAGAGGCTAGGGACACTATTCTTAACCCCTTTCTGGCTAATAGCCATTTATGGACTTAGCCCCCATGAACTTATCCAGTTCCCTTTTAAATATTGTTATAGTCCCAGCCTTCACAACCTCCTCAGGTAAGGAGTTCCACAAGTTGACTGTGCGTTGTGTGAAGAAGAACTTCCTTTTATTTGTTTTGAACCTGCTACCTATCAGTTTCATTTGGTGACCCCTGGTTCTTGTATTATGGGAGTATTTAAACGACTTTTCCTTGTCCACTTTTTCCACATCAGTCATAATTTTATATACTTCTATCATGTCCCCCCTCAGTCTCCTCTTTTCCAAGCTGAAGAGGCCCAGCCTTTTCAATCGTTCCTCATATGAGGCACTCTCCAAACCCCTAATCATTTTAGTTGCCCTCCTCTGAACCTTTTCTAGTGCTAGAATATCTTTTTTGAGATGAGGAGACCACATCTGTACACAGTATTCGAGATGTGGGCGTACCATGGATTTATATAAGGGCAATAATACATTTGCAGTCTTATTTTCTATCCCCTTTTTAATGATCCCTAACATCCTGTTTGCTTTTTTGACCGCCTCCGCACACTGTACGGACATCTTCAGAGAACTATCCACAATGACTCCAAGATCTTTTTCTTGACTCGTTGTAGCCAAATTAGCCCCCGTCATATTATAGGTATAGTTGGGGTTATTTTTTCCAATGTGCATTACTTTACACTTATCCACATTAAATTTCATTTGCCATTTGGATGCCCAATCACTTAGTTTTGTGAGATCTTTTTGAAGTTCTTCACAATCTGCTTTGGTCTTGACTATCTTGAGTAGTTTAGTATCGTCTGCAAACTTAGCTACCTCACTATTTACCCCTTTCTCCAGATCATTTATGAATAAATTGAATAGGACTGGTCCTAGGACCGACCCTTGGGGAACACCACTAGCTACCCTTTTCCAATCTGAGAATTTACCATTTACTCCTACCCTTTGTTCCCTGTCTTTTAACCAGTTCTCAATCCATGAAAGGACCTTCCCTTTTATCCCATGACAACTTAACTTACGTAACAGCCTTTGGTGAGGGACCTTGTCAAATGCTTTCTGGAAATCTAAGTACACTATGTCCACTGGATCCCCCCTGTCCACATGTTTGTTAACCCCTTCAAAGAACTCTAATAGATTAGTAAGACACGATTTCCCCTTACAGAAACCATGTTGGCTATTGCTCAACAGTTTATGTTTTTCTATGTGACTAACAATTTTATTCTTAACTATTGTTTCAACTAATTTGCCCGGTACCGACGTTAGACTTACCGGTCTGTAATTGCTGGGATCCCCTCTAGGGCCCTTTTTAAATATTGGCATTACATTAGCCGACTTCCAGTCTTTGGGTACCAAAGCCATTTTAAGGGACAGGTTACAAATCTTAGTTAACAGTTCCGCGACTTCACATTTGAGTTCTTTCAGAACTCTTGGGTGAATGCCATCTGGTCCCGGTGACTTGTTAATGTTGAATTTATCAATTAATTCCAAAACTTCCTCTAGTGACACTTCAATCTGTGACAGTTCCTCAGATCTGTCACCTACAAAAGCCGGCTCAGGTTTGGGAATCTCACTAACATCTTCAGCCGTAAAAACCGAAGCAAAGAATCCATTTAGTTTCTCTGCAATGACTCTATCATCTTTAAGCGCTCCTTTTGTATTATCATTATCAAGGGGCCCGACTGGTTGTTTGGCAGGCTTCCTGCTTCTAATATACTTAAAAAACAATTTGTTATTACCTTTGGAGTTTTTGGCTAGCCGTTCTTCAAACTCCTCTTTGGCTCTTCTTATTACACTCTTGCACTTAAGCTGGCACTGTTTGTGCACCTTTCTGTTTGCCTCACTAGGATTTGACTTCCACTTTTTAAAGGAAGTCTTTTTACCTCTCAGTGCTTCTTTTACATGGTTGGTGAGCCATGGTGGCTCTTTTTTGGTTTTTTTACAGTGTTTCTTAATTTGGGGTATACAGTGAAGTTGGGCCTCTATTATGGTGTCTTTAAAAAGCGCCCATGCAGTTTTCAGAGATTTCACTTTAGTCACTCTACCTTTTAGCTTTTGTTTAACTATCCCCCTCATTTTTGTATAGTTCCCCCTTTTGAAATTAAATGCCACAGTGTTGGGCTGTTGAGGTGTTCTTCCCCTCACAGGGATGGTGAATGCTATTGTATTATGGTCACTAGTTCCAAGCGGTCCTGCTACAGTTACCTCTCGGACCAGCTCCTGCGCTCCACTCAGGATTAAATCTAGAGTTGCCTCTCCCTTGTGGGTTCCCATACCAGCTGCTCCATGAAGCAGTCATTCAAAGTATCGAGAAATTTTATCTCTGCAATATGTCCTGAAGTGAAATGTTCCCAGTCAATATGGGGATAGTTGAAGTCCCCCACTATTATTGGGTTTTTAAATTTGATAACCTCCCTAATTTCCCTTAGCATTTCATCATCGCTCTTACTATCCTGGTCAGGTGGCCGATAGTAGATCCCTAATGTTATATTGTCATGGAAGCATGAGATTTCTATCCATAGCGATTCTATGGAACAAGTGGATTCGCTTATGATTTTTACTTCATTTGAATCTACATTTTCTTTCACGTATAGTGCCACTCCTCCTCCCGTACGACCTGTTCTGTCCTTCCGATATATTTTGTACCCCGGAATGATTGTGTCCCACTGATTGCTCTCTGTCCACCAGGTTTCTGTGATGCCTATTATATCAATATTCTCCTTTACCACTAGGCACTCTAGTTCACCCATTTTATTATGTAGACTTCTAGCATTTGTGTATAAGCACTTTAAAAACTTGTCCCTGTTTATTTGTCTGCCCTTTTTTAATGTGCCAGATTCTTTGTCATGTGGCTGTTTATCATCGGATCCGGCCCCCTCACCATCCTTTTCTGTCCTCTGTTCCTGACTATAACTATAACTATAACCTGGAGATTCCCTCTCATCAGACTCTCCCTTAAGAGAAGTCTGTGTCCGATCCACCTGCTCCTCTGCAGCAGTCGGCTTTCCCCCATCCTCTAGTTTAAAAACTGCTCTACCACCTTTTTAATGTTTAGCGCCAGCAGTCTGGTTCCCTTTTGGTTTAGGTGGAGCCCATCCCTCCTGTATAGGCTCCCCCCATCCCAAAAGTTTCCCCAGTTCCTAATGAACGTAAACCCCTCCTCTCTACACCATCGTCTCATCCACGCATTGAGACTCTGAATCTCTGCCTGCCTACCTGGCCCTGCGCGTGGAATTATTGATTATGAGAAATCTTCCTAGCTCTTCTAGTTAACTATTACTTTGAACTAGTATTACGTCCATTGTTTCATATTATTTGCTCATTTTCAGTGGTTGACATAGTCTACACCAGCTCCTTGACTCCTGTTTCTAGATTTGCCCAACGCATACAGAAAATTTCTTGTAAGCATCACACCCAGAACAATTCTCCTTTTAATTAAAGTAATTGCATGATTACTGGCTTGCAAAGGATAAACAAACCCTTGTGGGGCTTCCCAGAACTCCAGAAGTAGCCTCAAATAAGATTTAACTGTGCACTTACAAAGAAGACATTTGTTTTATTTCAAAGTTTTATTTTGGTAAAATTCAAATAATTACAGTTCATCAATTAGTTATGGAGATGCACATCCAAAGGTTCTAGCCCTTCCACTATTTCTAAATACAATTTAAGATTGACAGACAAAGTACCAACAGAGAGCAATTACATTTGAATGCAGAATTACCCCTTTAGAATATGAAGCGTGATGCCAAAATTCATCTACCCTACCCTTCGCTGCAATATATTCTTATTTCTATCCAAGACTTATCTTTGTCCAATACTGAATTTTGTAAGTTATAGATTAATTTTAAATTGAACACATTGATTCAATATACATAAAATGTCGTAACAAAAATAGTCATATTAATAGGCATCTTAACTTCCAATATTTTAAAACAATATCTTCCAGTATGTAATGTTGTATGGAAATCCATGTATGAAGAAATTTCTCCTTCAGTTGTACTAATAAGTGGAGATACAGGCTATGTCTAAACTGGCAAATTAGGTCGACTTAAGGAGGCTTAAGTCAACCTAACTGAGTCCGTGTCCACACCAGGCTTTCATTAAGTCAACTTAAGAAATTCCTTAAGTCGACTTAATGAAAGCTTAGGTTGACTTAATAAGAACGGCTGGTTAGGTTGACCTAACCCTTAAGTCGACTCCTTAGGTTGACCTAAGCACAGTTTGGGCACTTAAATCCACCTTATTAGGTCGACCTAAGGGCAGTTAGGTAGACTTACTAAGTCCCCATTGAGGGAAACCATTTTGTTAAATCGACCTAATAAGGTCGACTTTAGGTTGACCTAAAGTCGACCTTATTAGGTCGACTTAACAAAGTTGACCTAACTTTTTGTAGTGTAGACATAGCCACATATTTTCAAATTAGCAATATAATAGGAGATTTGCTATTCTAAAAACCATATTTAACCACCTACCCTCAGCCTAAGATGCTGACTGTTGAACGATAAAGATAGGAGCCGGAGGGTGGAGAAGGATACTCAGGATTGATCTTCCTGCTACATCCACTGGGGCAGGCATGGCAACGACTCTCATAACCTGACATTTTCATCCCCTTGGCATATTTGTTCCCATTTTAGCAGCCATTTGTCAAAGATACAGATGTCTCATCTGGTCTATAGCACAGGGAAGAGAGCTGCCTCCAATGCCAGGTGGGAGATTAAATAAATGTGTTATTTCATTTTATTACACCCTCTGGTGGCCAGTGAAGAAAAGCTGGAGAGAACGAGAAAACTAAAACTTCCAACTAAAAGGTTAGACAAGCCTGCCTTGCAATACGAGTGAATCATTAGTTTATTGATAACACCTGATATACTAAAGAGATCTCTTTTTCCAAGTATGAAGAAGGGTTTTCTCCCTTTTATGATTGGACCTGACAACTTATTAGCACCTTCTTCCTTAGGAGGGGAGAGAGAAAGATCAAAAATATGAGAGAATCTCACTGTTAGAATTCAAATTTAGATCACAAGTATCTAAAGGATTAAAACAGACAAAGCAAGTGTGTAGCTAGAATTGTCTTGAGACTGATTTAGAAAATGAGAAGTGGAATAAACTGCTGAAAGAATATAACTGGATTAAGACAGACTTCATGTAGCAGCTATGAGGCATGCAGGGCTCCTCATGCTGAAAATGAATATTAACTGAAGCGCAATGCTAGTCTGTCATAAAGCCTATCAAAATCAGTGGAAGACTCCGATTAACTTCAAAAGACTTTGGACCTGTCCCCATGACTCAATACAGAATTTCTGCATTCATGTCTCACACTCCTCATTCGGAAAAAGGGGAAAATTTGACCTAATTATCAAATACTTAGTTATTTTTTCTCATAATTTGCTATTCATTCACTTTTATCCACATTAGGAGGCCTTTATTCAGTTGTTTTCAAGCAGATTTATCTATAGCAATCATTTCATTGAGAAAGGTCCTCATGATATTTCCTCTCTTAACCACATTGCTAACATATTTCCTCATTCACAGCTCTACTATTTTCCCCAAGGTCAAATTCTTTTCTTGAACTAATTAAGGATGCTAGTTCATATATGGAGAACTTGAAAACAGTGCTGTCATCAACAGTGCATACATCAACTAAAGTAAGGTAACAAAAACTAACAGTCTTTCCTGTTTACAGAATTAAAGGACTATTTGGTGTTCAACAATGTATTCAGCATCAACTTTATCTTTCTTGCTAATTTTATTGTCCTCTTTACTCAACTGGCTGATCCTCACTACTCATAAGCAATATTCTATACATTGGATTGTTTGATATATATTTTGAGCTTCCACCCATTGTCAAGTTCCTTTTTATCCTCTCAGATATATATAGCCCCTAAATTCCCTATCTACACATTAAAGACATTATATCATCCGTGAAAAAAATATCAACAATATGATAAATACTGTAGCCTTACACACAAATTTAAAAGCCATTTTGGAGCTGAATGTTCACCAGGCATTCTTTATGAAACCTTGAAGTTTCTTTTGATAATCAATCAAAGAGCACTGCTTCCCAACATAATCCCTTCTAAAATGATTTAAAGCAGAAACTATAAGAGTTTGCCATCTTAACTATCACATACTATGCATTACTGTAGGGTAGCTACAGCATTGTACCTTTTATTTTATTTATTTAGATTTACACAAATGCTATAAATTGTACCCTTGATACAGGTATTATTTGTGATTTTTGAAAAGCTTTCTTGTTTTTCTGCTAACCAAACCTCCAATTCTAAAAACAGCCACTGAGGTGCTATCTCCCCTCCCCCTATTTAAGGATTGATAGAGTGCAATTAAATATGGACAATGCACCTAACCTACCCACTAACTTTTCTTTTATTCATTGCTATTACATATGTAAATTTCATTACCATATTTTGAAAGTCTCCATCTGTGGTTCTACATCCACAGATCTGACTTTTGGTGTCTAACTTTTAGTGACTATTGTATTTGGATTCCCAGTACAATATCTATTGTTTGATTTTGCACTATGTAAAGAATTGCTGTCATTCTGTCATTGTCACATGTTTTCTATGAAGGAAAACTCAGACAACTGAAAATCTCTCTCTAGTGGTGTATAATCACAACAGAATGAGGATGGCCAGTCTGCCTCAGTATTCCAATAGTTTGTTGTTTAAAGCAGAGGCTGTCTTTCTGTTCTGTGTTTCTACAGCACCTAACAAAAAGAGACTCCATGACTCAGACGCTGAAGCCTTACAATGTTATACATAATAATTAAGAATAAGTACTGGAAGACCAACATTCAGCCATTTCCAGCCTTGAGTTACATGAATGTGTTCCTGCTTCTAAAACTATTTTGAGTAGTGGACATGAAGACAAATCACATTTCATTAAAAAGATACACTCCTGTATTTCCTGCTCTGGCAAAACCCTTATTGTCATCAATAGGATATTTAAAGAACTCCAGAATCAGCTCCAGTATCTCTAAAGACGAGGTTTTGTCAAGATCTTCAACACAAGGGGGAAAGGGCTAATTAGTGACAGCACATATTTTAAATAATTTCAATCATAAACATTCTTTATACCCCTCAGTCATTAGGTGCGATAACCAATTCCCTTTGTTGGAGAATTAAATCAGCTCTACCACAAGGGCTCTCAAAATAATGAAAACTCTCACAAATTGATACAGAAATATATAGTCTGGGCATGCACACGTTGTGCCTTGATATCATCTATTTCTTTCTCTGTAGGTTCAAGCATCTCAAACCAATTTATTAAGTGTATCTGTATACAAAAAATAAATTACAGACACAAATCTATGATAATATTAATTTAAAACAAACTATAAGAGGAATGTATTTTCAGAAAATTGAAAAGAAAAAATCATGAATGCTTACTGCAGGTTCTACTATTATTACATTAAATCCTACAAATGCTAGTAAAAATATGACTGATTTTTAAAGGAACATAAGAGTGTTAGGTGCCCTCACACCCAATGATTTGAGCACCTAACTCTCTTAGGTCCCTTTGAAAATTCCAGCCTGCATAACTTCTGCAGTAAGTATATTGATACTCAATGCCAGATATTTCATCCATAACTGGGTTCTTACAGTATCCCCAAGATCAGTATCCTCCAAGAAGCTCACTAAACTATATTTACTATACCTGCTAGAATCCTACTATTTCTCTTGAATCTGCAGATTAGAGTCCTGGTATTAGTCTTGTCGGCAACAATAAGGGAGGGTTTATTTTTTTATGTTTTCCCCATTTCTCCATTCATATAATATAAATATTTAGAGCATTAGGTGCAGTAATTCTTTTGTTCCACCCAAAAACTTCAATCCTTTCACAGTAATCGAAAGAATAATAAATGCTGAGTGTAAACAAATGTCAAATTCTATCCCACTGTTGATTGACTATAAACCATTTCTTCATAACAGGATCAGGAGTCAAGAGCAGACTAACGAGACTCACCCTTCAGTCATAGCACATAACAGAATACTTTTTGTTAACTCTACTGTTTTAGCACTAGTATAATACGGAAACCAGTCAGAACCTCAGTGAAATATACAACCGGATATAATGTAATCCAAATATGAATCTCTCCATATGCGGTTCTGAATAGAATGATTTCAAAGCGGCATTTGTGTGAGGACACTACTTAAAATGCATTTTACTACATGTGAACACTAGACCTATGCAAATCTCATTTACATATGTACATCTTGTTTCAGGAAATATAACTGCAATAGGAATATTCATCCCTCTTCAATACACTTTGTAAATTAGTCATGATTTTCCAAATATGGGAGAGGATTGTGGTGTTTTCCTCCTACCTTACTGCCCTGTTGTGCTCTATGCACCTCTTAGCTCCCAGCTGAACTGCTTTTATGGCCAGTAACTGGCTTGCAATACATCTGTCCTTTCCACATGGGTCTTATTTAACATCCCAACAATGATATAAAAAGGGATTCTTTGAAATGGTTGTATTTTGTTGGTGTAACTCAGCAACTGGGTATTTATAAGCACATGCTATTGAGGGGGATTGCCTGTAAGTCTAGATCTTTTGAAAAAAAATACTGAGACACTGGGTTTGTGAGTTTGATTTTAGGATGTTCCCTCTATTGGTCAATAGATACTTTGCTGTTCTTAGGGAGGTAGATAAAAATGAGCAATCAACATAGACAATCATCTTTTATCTGGACTCACTATTGCAACACTAAGCTCCCCTCTTCCTACATGAGGTAGTTCTTTTAGTAAAATGCAGGACAGTTGCCTCACAGAAAGCCTTTACTAATATAAAACTTGGAATAAATAGCCAAACTGTTCCTATTTGTTTCCTTTTTTTAAATCATCTTTTGCTATCTTCTGCTCAAACTAATTTCATATGCAACACTTAATATTTGAAATCCTATCCATGGTGTCTACTTTGCCCTAACCCTGTAACTATCGAGCATTTGCAACCTATAATTACACACCACCATCATGCTTTTTATTTTTTTCTTTTCTGTGACTCAAATTAAGTTGTTTGTAAAGAAAGCTTCTATTACTTCTGATACTGATACTAAGAATAACAAATAACCAAACTGAAAATGGCACAATTACTTTAGCTGCACTAAAAATTACTTTTAAAACAGAGCTGTGCACTTTTATTTCCAGATGTATAGCAAGGGGATCTGATGCTCTAATTTCCTGTCATTCAAAAACACTGACCACCAACAGTGAATGTGCACTTCAAAACATGTGGGTAACAGTAATTTCTGTTCCAAAAACACAAAATAAGAACTGATTGTTTTTTCTCCTCCACAGCTAAGAGCATGGACAAGGGTTGCTATTTAAATGTTGAGATCTGCTTGTACACCCGTCATATTAGGGTAACGCTAATTACTTAAAAAACAAACAAACAAAAAATCCACCTCCGATTCCAATGGTGAAGAGCTCTTACTTCATTATGCAACTGTTCTCTTTTCTTTAGTGTCTCACTATGTAAAAACTAATACTAAAGATCTAAAAGATATGCCTTGTTTTGAGTGGCTCAGAGAGAGCAATTAACACTGGCCAAGTGTAAATCAGAATAGCTCCACTGACTTCAACGGTAGTATATCAGTACATCAGCTCTGGCCCATTATCTCTCACATTCAAGGAAAAGAACTGATATAATCACATAGAAGCACTGCAATAAGCATTATAGAGTGCTCTGCTCCTACTTAGGCTGATATGGATGGAGAGAATTGAGCCAAAATTTGTCACTGGTGGGTCAAGCACCTACCTAAGGCTATGTCTATACTTGTTAATTTAAGTCAACTTTGCTAAGTCGACTTAACATGCTCACACTCAAAAATTAAGTTGACTTAAAGGGGATCTTGCCAAATCGACTTAGAGCATCCACACTGGATGCCTAAGTCAACTTGTAGGAGCTAGGTGGACCTGGGACTGCTCCACGGTGGTCGGGGGCACCCCTTGCCAAGTGCCAGGGGGCTCAGCATTTGCATTTGCCCAGCATTGTACCTGGGTACAATGAGGGCTGAGCAGGACAGGGACACTGGCAGGGCATAGGAGCAAGGTGGGCAGGGCTCTGTCCTGCCCTGTGAGGGGGGGCATGCCAGGCTCTGCCTATGCCAGCCACCCTGGCAGGGAGGGCAGTGGGGAAGCCCTGGAGCCCTTTAAGTTGACTTAAAGTCGACTTAGAGCTAATCTGCTTCCACTCTGGCTAAGTCGACTAAATAATAAGTCGAATAAAGTCGACTGAGCCAGTAAAGTCAACTTTAAAGTAGGTTTTATAAAGTTGACTTTAATTTTCCTTAAGTCAACTTAAGTCGACTTAAGGAAAATGTAGTGTAGACGTAGAGTAAATTAAGTTGACTTAAGCAGGCTTATGTCGACTTAATTTGTAAGTGTAGGCGCACCCTAATAGATCTAGAACAAGCTAGAACAGAAGTAATATCCTAAGGATCACAAATATGAGGACTGGGAGGGTGTGTGAGAGCAGCAATTGAGAGCTGAGGACCAGCCACATAACAGAGCTTGCTACAAGAAGCACCCAGGAAACTTAAGGTTACTAAAAGCAGCCTTTGGAAGGCTGATGACATTTATGTACCCAGGTACAAACATGATCTCCATCACAGCAGTAGTCAAGCTGTGGAAAGCAGACTTGGACTGACCTAGAAGAAATATAAAAAGTGCCTACCTGAGAGGCAGCAGTGGAGTCACAGAGTAGGTGACCAGGGAAAGTCTGAGGGATCAGCTACTGTAAGCAATAAAATCAGTGCTGGTGACAAACAGCTGTGCAGGTGGCAAGGGGGAGAAAATGGAGTTGGCACAACAGGTACAAGCACCCTCCAAAGCTGCAGGGAAGCTATGGTCAGCAACCCAGTTTTACAGAGAAACTTCATTTTAATTACAGAAATTCAAGCAGGTGTACCAAAATGGAAGAAAATACCATTAGCAAGGAACTGTTACCAACTCAACCCCAAAAAGAAACATTGTCAACAAAAAGCCCTTGATTCATGTTTTTCCTCGAGGATTTCCTAAATATGTGCTGAGATTCCCTGACTGCTTCTCTTTTTTTCAGCTGATTATTATTATTATTATTTATTAAGCCTCAGAAGTATGCTCGGCACTCTATAACACAAGCAACCCCTTTCTCAAGATTGCCACATGAATTCTGATGGAATTGAATGAGTACTAGGTGTAGTGGTAATGGACAGTTTGAAAAAAGGCATCAAGAGAAAAGTAGGGGGTTGGAAAGGTGGGAGGTTCCTTGTGGATCTGAGACTCAGCATGATACCAGGATTCAGGAGTACTAAGAAATGGAAAACGAACAAGGAGTTTTGTGGCATTTTTAATTACTAACAAATTTATTTATTGTATGAACTTTCATGGGAGAAAATCCCACTTCATGAAGTTGGGGAATTTACAGAATGGGAGGAAATTAAATGCAGGGAAGTGTAAGTCATAGGATCAGTTCAGACTGTGACAGCAAATCAAAGCAGTTGTTTAGATTCAAACACTGGGGAAGAGCATATAGAGGCAGGTGAGGTCACCTGTTGTAAAGAGAAAAAAAAAATCCATAGTCCCTATTTAACCCTAAGGCAACAGTGTCAAATCTCCAGACGGATTCCAATTCTGCAGTTTCTCTTTGAAGCTTCAATTTGTTATCCATTTCTTGAGCACATCTATTTAAAAAAATTAAACAAAGCATAGGATGATAATACTTTCTTGCCTCAGATAAGTGTTGTGAGGCTAAATACAAATAAAGATTGTGCAGCACTTTGAGATCTATTGAGGAAATAGCACTATATAAGGGCTTAGTATTATCATTTGACAAATAATCTGGGTAAAAAATCTTCAGTATCTCAACATGCACAGCATTATTACTATTTCACCCTCTTCTAGTTATTGCTGCTACGTTCTGCCTCTATCTGAAAGGTTGGTAGGTAAGTGGGATTTCCCTTCTTAGGGAACAGATTTCACTACCTTGCAACCTACATACTTATCTATACGGGAGGAAAGTGAAAGAAAGGATTCCAGTATGGTAACCCTTTGAACCTGCTTTGCCCAAGCGTAAAAACTACACAAGGTAAAAGGCAATGGAGATGAGGGTATGTCTATACTGCAATTAGACAGTTGTGACTGGCCCATGCCAGATGAGTGGGCTCATGGAGCTTGGGGAAAAGAGCTGTTTAACTGTGAGTGAGCAGAGAGATTGAAGTGTTCCCCTATGGGTTTTTTAATGTTATTTCTGATGTCGGACCTGTGTCCATTTATTCTTTTGCGTAGAGACTATCCTGTTTGTCCAATATATAAGGTGTGGGGGAGGAAGGGGCATTTCTGTCACATGATGGCATAAATCACATTGGTGGATAAGCAGGGAATGAGCCTTTGGATGGAGTAACTGGCTTGATTAGCTCCTGTGATGGTGTCTTTTGTGCAGATATCTGGGCAAAGTTGGCAACATGGTTTGTTGCAGGGATATGTGCCTGCTTTAATGTTTCTGGTTTTGGTGTGTAGTTTACAGATGAGTATCTGCTTAAGTGTAAGTAGAGTGGTGCTTTGGAATGAAATTTGAGGACGCACTGCTCTAAGCCAGCCATAAAAATGTTGGAATATTGTGGGGCCATGCGGGTACCCATAGCAGTGCTGCTGACTTGAAGGTATACATGATCTTCAAATCTGAAATGGTTGTGAGTGAGTACAAAGTCACGAAGTCCAGCCACGGGGTGTGCTGTACCATCATCTGGGATAGTTCTTCTAATGGCTTGTAATCCATCTTTGTGTGGGGATATTGGTGTAAAGAGTTTCTATGTCCATAGTGGCCAGGATGATGTTTTCTGGAAGTTCATCAATGGATTGGATTTTTCTCAGAAAGTCCTTGTGTCTTTAGGATAGCTAGGAGCATTGATAGCATAGGGTCTGAGGAGAGAGTCCACATAGCCAGATAAGCCTGCTGTAAGCGTGCCAGTGCCTGGATGATGGCTTTTTATGGATTTTTGAAAGTAGATAGAATATCCCTAGTCGTGGTTCTGGTGGTGTGTCTGTCTTGATTTGTCCCTGTGCTGCTTCAGGGAGTTTCTTGAGTAGGTCGTTAAGACTATTGTAACACTCCTTAAATGGACACAGCAGTTAAAAAGCTTTTCTTGTTGATGTTATTTTATTTTAGTTATCTGTGGAGCTAGTTAGAACACTCACCTGTTGCATCTGATTCGCAACCAGAACTGATCTTGTCAATACAAGTTCCATGTGCAGAATGTTGTCTATAAGAATTCAGTCCTGTTTCTTTTGATGTTAGTGGTAGTTTTATATGGGAGAAATTCTGTGTTGTCAAGCTAATGATCTCTCTTTACAAAATTTCAACTTTAAATTAATATACTCTTTTTAAAATCATCCCTATTTTGTAATATGGAGTTCTATAAATCCTAATATAACAAATTACATACTTTCCCCTTTCCTTATACCTAAAGTATTTTTATTGTGAAAGGAAAAATGTGATGTACCATTTTAAGGGCCTTCAGGATAATAAAGTGTGGACAGTGGCCTAATTCTTTCAATAACCTTCATTTTTTATTCATTATTTGCCAGAAACAGTGTGTTTCACTTATCAGACAGTTTTCCTCTGATACGTAGATGTTGCATTGGGTCTGTCGCCAAACATAAATTTCCCTATTGTACTACAACACATACTGAAACATTACTAATGATCAGGAATTCATATTATTGACCAGGTTTTCATCCCATTCTTCTCTGTATTTTGTTACAAAATATCCACACCTCAGAACTAGCTACTTAATTTTGCTAAGTGCCTTAGACCATGTCTACAGTTATCACAGATGTATGAAAACTTATGTAGTTCAAGGGTGTGAAAAAAAACCACCCACCCTGAGCAACATAAGTTTTACTGGCATATGTGGCAGTGTGCACAGTGCTATGTTCATGGGAGAACTTCTCTTGCTGACATAGCTACCCCTACTCACTGAAGGGCTTTTGTTAGGTTGACAGGTGAGCTCTCTCTTTCATTGTCATAAAGTGGCTCCACAAATGATCTTGTGCAATTGTTGAAATTGTACTTCTGTAAGCTCACTAGTGTAGACAAGGACTTAGTATATTAACTAAACCCATAAAAGGGCAACAGATTTTTATTTCCAATAAGGAAATATTTTATTTTATCTCTGTATCAGTTAAACTAACCAATATTGTTTCTTGCCTCACCAGATATTGTTGTTCTTATGCTTCACATTCCATTATAGTGTGTGTGTGTGTGTGTGTGTATAACATTTTAAATGGTAAATTGATAAATTGTATATAAAGTTAAATAAAGTTAGTTATATATAACATATAACAAAATATAACATTTTTAACTTTATATACAATTTATCAATAATAATAAAGAAAGAGGGGAATTGCCATGTAATAAAAATGTCTCATTCAACTTTGTTCTAAAAGGAAATATTTTTCTCTGAGTAGGGACCTTTAATACCGTTTGTGTTCTATTATTTCTGCATGTAAACATATGTAATTTCCATGACAATAATGATAAAAAGAAAATGAATAAGGCCTTTATAGCTTTTTCATTCTATGGACCACACCTTAATTATATCTATTCTAAGTCAGGAAGATTCTAAAGGTTTCAAAACCCTATGAAGGGCAAATCATCAGGTGTCTAAATTTTCATTGCTCCATTATCTCGAATGAACTTTTTTGATTTACTCTAGCTGGAGATGTGGTCCCAGATGCTTTATTTCCCCCACATGTCCTTGATTAAACTAAACAAGAAAAGAGAGAGAAATTTTTTATTGTTGTTGTTTTCCATCAAACATGAATGCACAACATGAAGTGTTAGCTTATTATTGTCCACAATGAGAGGCTTACATCAGAGGGCATAGAGCATCAATACCCTCTCCCACACATAATCCTCGGTCTGTCTGGTGCGCTAGTGTCCTCATGTCAGTTAGTCATTTCTGGTTCCACCTTGCTCATCTTTGGTATTGTTCCCATTGTCTTCCCCTTGTATTCCAAAGGCATTGGCAACCATTAAAGGAACTGTAAACCCTTTCTTTCTGTTGGCTAGACAATGGCCCACTTCATTCAGTTAAAGGGAGCACATTGTGTAGAAACCTCAGACTGTGCTTGGCACTGTATACACAGACACAAAGAAATAAAATCCTTGCCCCAGTAAGATTTAATCTGGGCCTGTGAGAAGAGACAATGGATGAATACAACAAATGGGTCAAGGGCTGTTGAATGAAATCCTGTTTGGTACAATCAACAGCAGCACCAGTACCCCAACCAACTGCTTTATTATTAAAATGTTCATACTGATTAATAATGATGTTTAAAAGAATTAATGCAGATTATTATGATTTTAAAATGTCCAATTACGTTTGCTGAACCACATTACAGAAATGTTTTATGACTAAGGTGTAATGTTAACTGTGACGGAATGCACATCTGTGCAGCCCTTGGGCGTGACCTGTATAA
>ML685802.1:10817275-10837816 GCA_007922175.1 Pelusios castaneus | reverse complement strand
ATTGGTAAGAATTTGAAGCTAGACAAATTCACACCAGAAATGAGGCACGTACTTTTAAATGTGAAGCTAAGTAACTATTAGAACAACTTACCTTGGAGTGCTGTGAATTCTCCAACAATTGAAGTCTTCGAAATCAAGACCTGATCTCTTTATAAAGTCTATAAATTTATACTATATTAACATAATCAAAAGTTACATTTTTATACACACATGCTTTACAGGCGTGCATGTCATTTCCTTTCTCATTGTAACACTCCAGATCCCTTAATAGATGGAAAGAGATACGGTAGTGATTTTTATATTGTTATTCCCATTTGTCTGTCATTTTTCCTGTGTTCTAAGTTAGGCACTGAATTCAATGGAATTACTCTTATTCATGATATCACTCACAGATATGTTTGCAGAATTGGGCCCTTAAACAGAAATCTCTTCAGGGACTTTCTTTTGAATGATCTATGGCCCTGTGGGATATCTCTGAGTGTATCTAAGCCTGAATTACCTCTGAGATTGCAGCTGCTTAGGTCTAATAAGACATCCCTGAGAGTGTGATATTCCATCAGAGGCAGATACCTGGAGGTCTTGTGATAGTCCCAACATCCTTCAGCCAGGGTTCAGCCAATCCACAGGCAAGACCCCCCCTATGTGCTCTCCCAGCAGGAATCAGGGAATTAGTCTTTCAAGAACCTTCAAAGTCAGAGCCTCGCTGGACTACGCCTGTTGCTGGTAGTTTCAGCCGACTCTTTTTACTCCTGATCCTATTCCAGCACTAGCTCTAGCCTGTGCCTGTTTCTATGTTAGCTAGCCCCTGTTCCCACCTCAGCCAGCTTTCTCTTTCTGATTCTAGGATCCTGGTTCTGCTGTGATGGTGCAAGGCTGTATTTGTGCAGAGGTCACTGAATAATCAGGGCTGTATAAATAAAGTGGTTGCATTAACAGAAGCATATCATGCAAGTAACAGGGGGTGCAACTACACTTGTAAATTAAGTCAACTTAAGCTTGCTTAAGATGACTTAATTTACTCTGCATCTACACTACACTTTCTTTAAGTCGACTGTGTTAAACCTCATTCAAAGTCGACTTAAGGCTTAAGTCGACTTTCTAAAGTCGACTTAAGCCAGTGTAGATGTGGAGTAGCCCTAAGTCAACTCTAAGTTGACTTAGGGCTCTCCAGGACTCCCCCACTGCCCTCCCTGCCAGGGGGATGGCACAGGGAGAGCCTGGGATGCCCCCCCAAAAGGCAGGGCAGAGCCCTGCCCACCCAGCCCCTATGCCCTGCCAGGGTCCCTGTCCCTCTTTGCCCCATTGTACCCAGGTACAATGGGGAAAAGGCTGAGCCCCCTGGCATTTGGCAATGGGTGCCCCACCTGCCACCATGGACCACAGAGTCCAAGGTCCCCCTAGCTCCTAGATGTCGACATTGGCTTCTAGTGTGGACGCTCTAGGTCGACTTTGTAGGGTACCCCCGAAGTCGACTTAAAATTTAGGTGTGGACATGCTAAGTCGACTTAACAAAGTCAACTTAAAGTTGACTTAGCTAAGTTGACCTAAATTTACAAGTGAAGATATAGCCAGGAAGTGTCGGTCTCCCACTACTCAGTGCTGCTTAAGTGTCAGCTGGAATCCTCAGTTCCATTTTGGTCACCGATATGTAGAAAAATTGGAAAGGATTCAGAGGCGAGTGATAAAGCTAATAAAAAAAAATGAAATGCAAGCCATATGAGCAAAGGCTGAAGGAAGTGGGTATGTTTAGTTTGAATAAGAAGAGATTATGGGGGACATAACAGTGGTCTTCAAATACTTGAAAGGCTGCCATAAAGAAGATGGAGAAAAGTTGTTCTCTCTTGCCATAGATGGCAGAACAAGACACAATGGGTTCAAACAACAGCATAGCAGATTTAGATTGATTCTCAAGAAAAAATATCCTTACTGTAACAACAGAAGGACAATGGAACAGCCTAAGGAGGTCATGGAATCTCCTTCAGTGGAGATTTTCAAAAAGAGGGATAGCCATCTATCTTGGATTGTTTAGAAACCAATTTTCCATCTTTGAAGGGGTTTAGATAGATGATCCTTGCTGTCTCTTCTTACTGTATGGTTCTGTGGTACTATAACCCCACTCCAGTAATTTTTGTCACTAGTATTATGCTATAAAAGTGTACTGTTATCCCCAATAGCTGTGTCAGCAGTAGGTAAAGGATGGGAGAAGGAAGACTTCTAAAATCTTAAAATGATGATGATGAAAAGTAAACTTTATTAATCTCCTTATCCGGAGTATAGAGATCACAGGAGAAACCACAGATGATTACCTAACAGTTTGAACATACAGTAACTTGCATAGAAGTAAAACCTTCAAAATAACCCCTCCTCTTGAATCCTCTTAATAGCATGGAGACAAAATATAAAGAGACAAAATCCAATACATAAGACAATAAGAGTGACAATATTTCCCAAAGCTACTCCAATGGTGATGCCTTGGGTTAAAACTGAGGCATAATTAGAGGCGTTATTCATATCTAAACATGTACATGGTACAAGAGAAGGGAGATAACTGTGAGAAATTAATGAAGGGGATCACTCGGGTTCACGTATGTACCACGACCATCAAGCAGGTGACCAGCAACAGCATCATGTCTCGGACGAGAGTTGTAAACGACTCGGGCCGGCACTATCGGGAGCTCCCCCTACTGACAGGGTGATCAAGCCTGGCAGTTGACACGCAGGGAGAGAACCCCTCGCTCCGTGTGGTAACATCTTTTATTGCCTAGGCCACTTTCTGCAGAGGCCGGTGATTGGCCAGATTTTGCTATAGTAAGAAGGGGGGCAAAAAACTGCCCGGTCCCCCTTGTCCTTATTTGGGCAAAGAAATTTCCACCAGCCCTCTAGGTTCCGGGTCAGCACCCCTTACGCCTTGGGGAGGGCAGTGCATCCATAGGTAACGAGGATTTTGGCACGTACATGCCCTGCACATGCCTGTACACGGGCGAGAGGGTTAACCCACCCCTTTGAAAGCTGGGAACGGGCGAATCAGGGATCCAAATAAACCCGTGGATAGTCACGAGCCTGCCAGCAGTGAGTTACACACGTGATCCAGGGGAAAGTTTCCAGTAAACAACATCTCGTGGTTTTGCATCACGAGGGAGGTGGTGGCCATCTTATGCGCCCTTAACAAGCTGGAAAAAATTACTGACAATAAATATTTTTCTCTGTGGATATTTTCATCAATGTACATCACTTTTACATCAGACATAAGTGTACAGTCAGTTTCACTGTTTAATATAGTCAGTTTCCTCAGCTGCATGGTTGGACACTTCTAACAAGAGAAAAACAACCATTTACTAAATAAAAAGGAACATAAAACTTTAAAAAATAAAAGTCAGGTGGGGGTCACAAAGGCAAGTGAAGTACCTGAAATGTATTTATTCTGATAAATGACTAGATTGCAAAATTGATGGTATCTTTCTAATTTCTATTATTACCCAGAGGAGCAAAGGTACTTAGGTAACACTGTGATCCACAAAACTGCCATTCAGCTGCTGCCTCATGCACCTAAATTCACACACCACCTAATTTTTTTTGCCATTAAAATTCCCTTGGCACATATATATTTTTCCGCTGAGCATGCGCACTACTGATCTACTCTTGGCACCTATGACTATGTCTACACTTGTAAATTTAGGTCGACTTAACATGTCCACACCTAAATTTTAAGTCAACTTAGGGGGGAACTTACAAAGTCGACCTAGAGCATCCACACTGGATGCCTAGGTCAACTTCTAGGGGTTAGGGGGACTTTAGACAGGTACACAGTGGCGGGGGGGCACCCCTTGCCAAGTGCCAGGGGGCTCAGTCTTTGCTCCATTGTACCTGGGTACAATGGGGCAAAGGTGGACAGGGACCCTGGCAGGGCATAGGGGCAGGGTGGGCAGGGCTCTGCCCTGCCCTTTGGGGGGCATCCCAGGCTCTCCCTGTGCCACCCCCCTGGCAGGGAGGGCAGTGGGGGAGTCCTGGAGAGCCCTAAGTCGATTTAGAGTTGACTTAGGGCCACTCCACATCTACACTGGCTTAGGTCAACTTTAGAAAGTTGACTTAAGCCTAAAGTCGACTTTAAATGAGGTTTAGTAAAGTCGACTTAATATTCCTTAAGTCGACTTAAGCAGTTTGCTTAAGTCAATTTAAGGAAAGTGTAGTGTAGACGCAGAGTAAATTAAGTCGACTTAAGCAAGCTTAATTTACAAGTGTAGAGGCACCCTAAGACAAAGGCTATGTCTACACTGGCAATTTAAATCGACTTAAATCGACTTAAGTCGACTTAAATTAATCTGCATCCACACTAGGCTTTCATTAAGTCGACTTAAGAAATTCCTTTAGTTGACTTAATGAACGCTTAAGTCGACTTAATAAGAACGGCCTATTAGGTTGATTTAAGCCTGCTTAGGTCGACCTAACCCTTCTTAAGGTTGACCTAAGCCCAGTGAGGACATTTAAGACCACTTTGTTAAGTTGACTTAAGGGTGGTTAGGTCGACTTAACAAAGTGGACTACGTCGACTTAACTTTAAGTTGACTTCGTCCATTTTGTTAAATTGACTTAATATGGTCGATCTTAAGTCAACTTAAAGTCGATCTTATTAAGTCGACTTAACAAAGTTGACCTAACTTTCCCCAGTGTAGACATAGCTAAAGTGATTCATGAACCAGGGGAAGATAAGCACTCCTGTACCTGATCTGAGAGTGAGGTTTAATCTGGTTGGTGAGCTCAAAGGCTGACTAATTCCAAAAAGCATCCCAGAGGGATGCAGAAATTCTTTATATCCTTGGCTATGTCTACACTAGGAAAAGTTAGGTCGACTTTGTTAAGGGGAAAGAAGTGATCCAAGCAAATACTGACCTGTTAGTCTGACCTCAGTAGTATGCAAGGCTTTAGACCAAATTGTGATGGAAAGAATAATTAAATTTATAGAGGCAATGGGATGTAATTCAACATTACTTTATTGAAGGCAGATTATGCCAGACTAATCTGATTTTGTTCTTTGAACAGATAACTGTTTTAGATAAGGGAAATGCGGTAGATCTAATATACTTGAAGTTCAGTACAGCATTTGACACAGTACCACATGGGAAATTATTAGAATATAAGATAGATAAGAAGTGACTAAAAGAAGAGAAGGCAATGGGTAGTGCTGAAAGGTCAATTATTAGATTGGAGGGCAGTTATTAGTGAAGTTATTCAAGTATTAGTCTTGGGATCAATCTTATTCAATATTTTTATTAATGATCTTGGAACAAGAAGTAAGAGTGTACTAATTAAACATGCAGTAAAAATCAAGGAAGAAAACAGATTTCTAAATAACTAAAATTTTCACTTTACAGGCACATGGAAATTTTCTATCTGTAATTTACAATAAACCTTGGGATACCTGAAATGATCTCATTTGCTTGTAATTTGTTGCTCCAGTAATGGATAAACAAATAATCTGGGAAGTGTACAACAATCTATCTGGGTTAAACAATTGGTTAAAAATGTGCTATGATAACAATTTCCATTTAACCATATGCCAAAGATTATTCAATTTAAGAGAAAAAGAAAGATCAAATAATTAAACCCCAGGAACTAGAGAAACTTTTCTCAACTGAAATTCCTTTTCAGAACCAGCTTGATTTTTTTAAGAGGGAAGGAGGAGGATAAAACTAAGCCAAATCCCCACAATTATGGACTATTTAGATGTCATTTTTCCCTTACCATCAAACTCAAAAAGTAACTATTATTGCCTGTTTCTATATTGTGTTGCTTATAATCTTACTGGAAAAAAATTGCTACTTTGGCATCTCATTTATTAGAAATAATTCATCAAATTATAAAATTTAAATTTCCAAAGTGAGGTGCTTTTTTACAATGTTAAGATATTTCAAAAACATTTATGATAAAATAATGCTTTATTTTTCTTTTATGTATATGTCAAAATTGTTCTTTAACACTCAGAAAAAACTATTTAAAATGTCAGAAAATGTCTTCTCCAGGACTTTCATTATTATTAAACAGAAATAAAGAAGTTAGACAACTAAACACCTTTTTCACTAATGAAAGGCTGTTCAAATTAAACTATAGTAAAGAACAGAATTATCACATACCCAGATGAAGACAATTTGTTGAGGAAGAGTCAACATGGTTTTTATTAAGGGAAATCATGCTTCACCAATTTATTACAATTCTTTGAATGGATAACAAGCATGGTGATCCAGTTGATATGGTATAGTTAGATTTTCAAAAAGCCTTTGTTGGGGTCCCCAACCAAAAGTACTTAAGCAGTGTCATGAGATAAGAGGGAAAGTCCTTTTCTGCATCAGTAACTGGTTACAATATAGGAAACAAAGGGTAGGAATAAATGGTCATTTTTCAGAATGGAGAAAGGCAATTGTGGTGTCCCTCAGGAGTTTGTACTGGGACCAGTACTATTCAACATATTCATAAATTACCTGGGAAAAGGAGTAAACAGTGTGATGGCAAAATTTTCAGATGATACAAAACTACTCAAGATAGTTAAATCTAAAGCTGATTGCAAAGAGTTACAAAGGAATCTCACAAAACTGGGTTACTGGGCAATAAAATGGCACATGAAATTCAATGTTGATAAATGTAAAGAAATGCACATTGGAAAACATAATACCAACTATACCATATACAATTATGGGGGCTAAATTAGCTGTTAACATTCAAGAAAGAGATCTTGGAATCATTGTGAATAGCTCTCTGAAAAGATCCAGTCAATGTACAGCTGCAGTCAACAAGTTAGCAGAATATTAGGAATCATTCAGGAAGGGCTAGGTAATAAGAAAATATCATATTGCCTCTTCATAAATCCATAGCCCACATCCTGAATATTGCATGCAAATCTGGTCAACAGGTCTCCAAATAGATATATTGGAATTAGAAGAGGTACAGAAAAGGGCAACAAAATGATCAAAGGTCTGAAAAAGCTTCCATCTGAGCAGAGATGAATAAGACTGACTTTTCAACTTGGAAAAGAGAAAACTAAGAGGAATTTTGATAAAGGTCTATAAAATCATGACTAGTGTGTAGAAAGTAAATAAGGAAGTGTTATTTACTCCTTTTCATAACACACCAAATGAGGGTCACCAAATGAAATTAAAAGGCAGCAAGTTTAAAACAAACAAAAGGAAGTGTATCTTCACACAGTGCACAGAGAAGCTTTGGAACTCCATGTGAAAGATGCTGTAAAGGCCAAAACTATAACAATGTTCAAAACAGAATTAGATGAATGCATGGAGGATAGGCCCATCAATAGCTATTATCCTGGATCAGTAGAGATTGCTGTTTGCCAGAAGCTGGGAATGGCCAACTAGATGGATCTCTTGATGATCATTTGTTCTAATCACTCCCTCTGAAACACTTGGCATTGGCCACTGTCAGATCACAGGGTGCTGGGCTGACCCAATCTTGCCATTTTAATGTTTTTAACTTGCTTCTTCAAATGGAGTTTCCTAAACACTTCAATTTCAGCACACTCTTTAAATAAAATAAAACAAATTTATTAACTACAAAAAGATAGATTTTAAGTGAGTAAAAGAAATGAGGCATAAAAGTCAGAAAAAGTTACAAGAAAAAGAAAAGTTAAAATACTACTAAATTATCAGATTATGCCATGGTCTACGCTGACAGTGAAGTTTTACATAATGCTGCTTACTTTGACCTTCTGCAGCCTCTGTCTCCACTGTCAGAACAGTACCTTTTGGGGCAGTGAAGGGGAGGAATAGAGCTGTAATTCTATCTGCTACCATTACCCCTGCAAGTGGCATAGCACTGAGGTCAAAATCTACAATTCTAATATAGGTCCATGTAGCCAGAGAGTAGACCTAATCTTGGTTGTTTTTTGTTTTTTTTTTCTGGTTTATCTAGTCTTTCACCATAGCAACATAGCTCCTCCTCAGACTTCAGCCCCCAAAAGTTTCCAATTAATTCCTCTCTGCATGAAGCCCTGTTCCTGTCTGTTGTGTCTGCAGCAGAGAAGCAGCAAGGAAAGCTTTTCCTCCTTTTTTTTCTTTAGAGAAGAGGGGAGGAGGAGTGAGAGGAGAATGACTGTCTCTCCACAGGCCCCTACACCTACTACCAACAGTGCAATGCATTTCAGGAAGTAATGTGAGCAGTGTGGATGTGAGATGCTGAGCAAGCAATTTGGTGTGATCACTTGCCTTCGCCTTCTGTAATTTGACAGCCTAAAATCAAATTACAATTCCACCCCAAGTGTAGACAAGCCCTATATCAGATTCTAGCAAATTTTCTCACCATCTGATTTTAACAGTCTTATTGAACAAACCCTCTTGGTCAGGATCCTTCTCCCAGAGTTAACCAGATGCTTCCTTTGTCCTTTTAGTGCCATGAATGTGATTAGTAGGGAGGATGCCAGAGGGGGGAGAGGGGGCGGGGAAACCCTTGAAGTCTTTGCTACTCCTTTTTATAGTCTTAGTCCTCCTGTGAAAAACATTTCCAGGTGAGATTTAGGAAATAGAGGGCCTATAAGAAAGAATATTCCCTACTGCTTTTTCATCACTTGTTTGAGCACCCCTTGTTTCCTTCCTGCTTGATGACTGTATTTGCTGCTTAAACACAAATTACACAGACCACGCATTCGTTTGTTTAAGATGAATTTGTTTGTTTGCTAGCCTCAGTTTGGAACATGTATTAATAACATCGTACAAGGAAATCTTATAACTTTACATAGAATGTTGCCACGCATATTTTATCAGGACAATATTGACCAGCAAATTATAAGTTTTCAAAGACATGTCTTGTATAAAATAATTTCAATAGTCCGTGGTGTGTGAACACAGGATTACATTCTGTCACAGCATTGTGTAACCACAGGACTCCTAAATACTTCTGTTCTTATGGATGAACAGATAATATATTGAACAGATTAGAATATTAGGTAACTAGCCCCTAAATTCTGATTTGATTATAAATTGGAGCACTTATCATAGCTTGATAGAAAATTGAACATCTTTGTTACACAAAATATACTTTTGTTTCATGAAACAAAAACTGGGCAGTGTTTCAATCAGTTGACTACAAGTTTTATAATTTCCTGACTAAAAAGTCTTAGTAGTTGCTTGGTTGGAATAAGTCTTACTACCCAATATAATTACTGTTATTGTAAAAGGGAAGTGTTGAACACAGTATATAACCAAATTAAAGGTGCAGAACTTAGAACTCCAATTTAATCAGCAAAAAAAAAATTTTTGTAAGATGTACCATGGAGATATGTATTCTATAATTAACTTTATAGGGCTGCATCTACACTTGTAAATTAAGTCGACTTAAGCTTGCTTAAGTCAACTTAATTTACCCTGCGTCTACACTACAATTTCCTTAAGTCGACTTAAGCAGCTTGCTTAAGTCGACTTAAGGAAAATAAAGTCGACTGCATGAAAATTAAGTCAACTTTTTAAACCTCGAAATAAGTCGACTTAGGGCTTAAGTCGACTCCCTAGAGTCGACTTAAGCCAGTGTAGATGTGGGTAGCCCTAAGTCGACTTAGGGTTACTCCAGGACTACACCACTGCCCTACCTGCTGGGGGGGGGCACAAGGGGAGCCTGGCATGCCCTCCCCCACAGGGCAGGGCAGAGCCCTGCCCACCCTGCCCCTATGCCCTGCCAGGGTCCCTGACCCCCTTTGCCCTATTGTGCCTATGTACAATGAGGCAAAGGCTGAGCCCCCTGGCACTGGGCAAGGGGTGCCCCCCTACTCCCGTGGACCTACCCTAGGTCCCTCTAGCCCCTTGAAGTTGACCTAGGCGTCCAGTGTGGACGCTCTAGGTCAACTTTGTAAGTTCACCCAAAGTCGACTTTAATTTTAAGTGTAGACTCACTAAGTCCACTTAACTAAGTTGACTTTAAGTCGACTTAGTTAAAGTCAACTTAAAATTAGAAGTGTAGACATAGCTCAGAACACTATACTACTGCTGCATTTATATTTGTTATGATTAGAGCAGGGTAAAAACTAGAGCCTGGAATCCAAAGTTCTCTGACTATCTGAAGATAAGTGGGGAGGTAGCAAATAATTCAAATATGCTCTTATAGTTCATGATTTGTACATACAGTCAAAACTGCAAATAGCCTATTTTCTGGTTTTGCATCAATAGCAACCTATTCAAGATTTATCATGAAATGCTAGAAATCTCATTAATTCAGGCTTTAAAAAAAAAAAAGACAAAACTTCAAGTTACAGCTGTGTGTTTTTCACACAATAGTTGATATTACAGAAGAGTAAATATTCACAAAAGAAAAAATATTCAAAAAGTGCCTAAGTACAATTTGTAAAAATGACTTGGGCCAGATTTTTAAAGGTATTTAAATTGACTACAAATACGTATAGGTGCCTAGATAAATCTGGCTATTAGGTACTTAAGAGTCAAAGTTCTATTGACTTTCAGTGAGTTTTTGTCTACATGGGAATATTCAGATAAAACTAATCCCAATTAACTAAAGGTATGAATTTAAAATGGATTAGCTGTATTTTCACTAAATCCTTGTGTAGACACACTATTTCAGAACTAAAGTGACCTTCATTTGGAATTAGAAGTAAATTAAGATAAACCAAATTAAGACCACTCTAATTCTGAATGAGCATGTCCACACAAAGGTTAAATGTAGGTTAATTCATCCACTTTAAATTCTCACTTTTATTTCCTTCATATTAATTTTCCTTAGTGTTCCTATATAGACAAACCCTTCAGCCTCTTAACCATTAAAGTCTCTTTAAAAATCAATTAGACTTCAGCTCCTAAATCACTTAACTTTTGAAAATTTTAGTGAAGTGAACGTCTTACATTCTTAAACCATTATATGCACTAATGTGACCAACCAACCTGTAATCAAGATCAGAAATACAAAACCTCTAGTTCATGTTATATTACCAAGTGTGGATTTAAAAATAAAGAACAGTGGGCAAATGTCAGGGGCACATCACTGCATTGGCCTACAGCCTGCAGCCCCTTTGGAGCCGCTCCCAACAGTGCTGGCCAGTAAGGCTCCGCCCCCCAGCTCACTGCAGCAGCACCGGCTGGGGCTCCAGAGCCCCTGACCCCTCCTCCAGCACCAGGCACGGTGTCACCACAATAAGGAGGCCCCACAAGTGGGCAGCACTCTCATTCCCCCATCCCCCAGGCCTTGATCCAGCCCTGTCAAATAGTAAAATCTGTCCTGGACTTTGAAACAGCTGTCAGGTAAATACTATTACACCTTCACCAGCCTCATCATATATCTAAGGCACTTACATCTTCCCCATATTAATGACACCTCTCAATCTTTAATGCATTAAAGATTGTAATATAATGTATTTGTCCTTAACATTCCAAAGATAATAGGACATTACTATTATCCCCATTTTATAGCCTTTCTCTTCCATCATGTCAAGCAATTTCACTTTCCTCGTTCAAATTCATTTTATATATTTCCATTTTTCAGCTAACATTTCACCAATACCTGCCTACCATCCCCTTCCCATTTCCTACTCTTATTTTAGCCTCATGATCCTTTAGTTAAGTTTAAGTTACTTTTTTTCTTCACAGTTGTCCTCAAATACATGCAAATGGTACCTGATCGTGTCAGGTATGTTCAAATCATGATCCATTTACACATATTGAGATTGAGGTAAAAGACAGACTTGGATGTTGGCATAAACAGCCCATTCAGGGCCTCAGAGAAAGATAGTACTTAAAATCATTAGCTCTAGTATGCGGGATTCTCTGCAAAAAATGCTGATATTCTATCTGGCGTGAAAGCAGCTATCACGTCCTTGTAAAAGACACAAAGAGACAATATGGCCAAGCATCTTTGGCATGCAAACAGCTGAATGTAACATGTATGGTAGCACAATGTTTGTGTATGGCAAAAGATTGATGAAAAATTCTGCTGTGAAACATCATGATATTAAAAACCAATAGGGGAACACTTCAATCTTCCTGCTCACGCCATTGATGATTTGTTAATAGCTGTGCTCAAACAAATGAATAACAAATTGCAGCTTCAAAGAGAAACTGCAGAAGTGAAATATGTATGTAGATTTGACTCCGTTGCCTCAGGGTTAAACAGGGACTGCGGATTTTTTCTCACTCTACATCTGACCTATCAATACTCATCCTCAAAGGAAACCTGCACAACCCTTTCAAAAGACAAGCCTATGAGCTTAAATTCATTGCTCTGCTAGACACCAAAAATCATGGACTGAAAAGAGACATTAGATTTATGACTTATTACAGCAGTTTGTAACCCACTAACCCCCTTTTTTTCCTATTACTGCAGAGGCAATAATTAGCCACTCTACCTTGAATGATCCCTTATAATAGTGCTAACTCTTTATGCAAAGCCATCTGTTCTTCCTTGTATTTTGCTGTGATGTTCAGAATACCTTTCCCAGACTCGAAAAAAAGTTCTGTGTGGCACAAAAGTTTGTCTCTCCAATAAAAGATACTAACGCCACCCTCCTTGTCTCTCTAACAGAAGCTGCAGAATAACCCAGGAGGTCAAAGTACCTCCTGAGATTTAGCTGTAGAAAGGCTGACTTGGAAGATTTTACCTCTGAATTTCATGAATACATCCGTAATATTAATCCAACAAAGAAGCACTAGGAAGAATTTGTCTCTGGTGTGGAAGTCTGTTCAAAAGCACATTCCTAAGGGATGTTGGGAAACTACACATAGCTGATACAGCTGATAGTTATCAGGAAGATTAGGTAACAAATACAGTTGTGTTGAATTGCAAAAAGATAGGGGTGCCACAATAAAACAAGCAACCAAAATAAGAGACATTCAAAACTGTTTGACTTGGATCTCTTCTGTGAAGAAACTATCAGGCTTGGAAAAATGTTTATGAAAGGATTGGAAAAGAACGGTATGTTCAGCAGAGGGATCTGATTGATACAATAAACCTGTGTTGTAAAATGAAAAAAGTGTGGTCTGTTATTCACAAGCTGAACCCTGATGGACAGCAATGAAAGTGCATCACTATAGTCCTTACGAACTAAGTTGCAAACCAACTCATAGAATCATAGAATCATAGAATAATAGGGTTGGAAGGGACCTCACGAGGTCATCTAGTCCAACCCCCTGCTAAAAAGCAGGACCACTCCCCCTAAATTATCCCAGCCAGAGTTTTGTCTAACCGAGCCTTAAAAATCTCCAAAGATGAAGATTCTACCACCTCCCTAGATAGCCCATTCCAATGCTTCACCACCCTCCTAGTGAGAAAGTTTTTCCTAATATCCAACCTTGACCTCCCCAGCTGTAATTTGAAACCATTGCTCCTTGTTCTGTCCTCTGTTACCCTCAAGAACAGCCTAGCTCCCTCCTCTTTGGAGCAACCCTTCAAGTAGTTGAAGGTTGCTATCAAATCTCCCCTCAGTCTTCTCTTCTGTAGACTAAATAAGCCTAGTTCCTTCAGTCTCTCCTCATAAGTCATGTGCCCCAGCCCCCTAATCATTTTTGTTGCCCTCCGCTGGACTCTTTCTAATTTGTCCACATCCTTTCTGTAGTGGGGAGCCCAAAACTGGACACAGTACTCCAGATGCGGCCTGACCAGTGTCGAATAGAGGAGAATTATCACATCCCTCGATCTGCTGGCAATACTCCTACTGATGCAGCCTAATATGCCATTGGCCTTTTTGGCAACAAGGGCACACTGTTGGCTCATATTCATCTTCCCATCCACCATAACTCCCAGGTCCTTTTCTACAGCACTGCTACTTAGCTGATCGGTCCCCAGCCTGTAGCAGTGCATGGGATTTTTCCTTCCTAAGTGCAGGACTTTGCACTTGTCTTTGTTGAAACTCATGAGGTTTCTTTCGGCCCAGTGTTCCAATTTGTCCAAGTCTCTCTGGATCCTGTACCTGCCCTCCAGAGTATCTACCATTCCCCCCAACTTGGTGTCATCCGCAAACTTACAAAGCACACAGTCTATCCCATCATCAAGATCATTAATGAAGATATTGAATAGAACCGGCCCCAGGACCGACCCCTGGGGCACTCCGCTCGTTACCGGTTGCCAACCAGACATCGAGCCATTGATTCCTACCCGCTGAGCCCGTTGATCTAACCAGTTTTTGATCCACCTTACGGTCCACTCGTCCAACCCATACTTCCTTAACTTGCCAACGAGAATGCTGTGGGAAACCGTATCAAAAGCCTTGCTAAAGTCAAGGTATATCACGTCAACAGCTCTTCCCGCATCCACAAATCCAGTCATCTCATCATAGAAGGAAATCAGGTTGGTCAGGCACGATTTGCCCTTGGTGAATCCATGTTGACTGTTCCTGATCACTCTATTTTCCTCCAAGTGTTTCAGGATGGATTCCTTGAGGACCTGCTCCATGATTTTCCCAGGGATTGATGTGAGGCTGACCGGTCTGTAGTTCCCCGGATCCTCCTTTTTCCCTTTCTTAAAGATAGGTACTATATTTGCCTTTTTCCAATCCTCCGGGACCACCCCCGTTCGCCACGAGTTCTCATCCTAAATAGTAAGCCAGCCCACAAAGCAGAGTGAGGTACAAAACAAGTCAAGTAGCGACATAGCTCACTTTTCAGAGATAGCAAAGTCAGCAACACGAGGAATTGACATTAGCTAGGGAAATCTTGAAATGTGGCAAGTTAGCTGGACTTGCTTGTATACCTAATAAACTATTACAAGTCACTATTACAAGTCACTGCTTGACTTTAGCTCTCGTATGGAGACAATGCAGATACCCAGCATCTAGAGACCAAATAAGTAGTTACACTACTCAAACCACAAAAAAACCCTAATCCTGAAAAGAGATACTACCCAGAATCTGTATTCTGCCCAACCTACAAACAATATGAGTAGAGAATAATGAGAAAGAAGACAGCCAGTATTGACAGGAGTGCTAATTGATAATCAAGCTGGTTTTTGCCCAGGATCTTTATTTTGTGGCTAAGTTTTAAATCTAACTTAATATATCCAAGATGGCTTTGAAACATACAATATTACAGAAGCTGTCTGCTGATCTGTCAGCTGCTTACAATATTATAAACTATTGTGCAATTCCACTGAAATTGTCAAGAATTTTGAGAAATAGCAAGAATCTCCCTGCTCAAGAATTCAAATTTTTTTGTTAAGATTGATGGTCAGAAAAGTCATTTGAGTATTAAATGGAATGGATTGTCCCAAGGTTCGATGTTATCACCTTTGCTGTTCAATGTCTACTTGAAATGACCAACCAGAATTCCCCAAGATAAAAAGCATGCAAATTATTTTTTCATCAGCACCAAATGCGAAAGCTTAGAGGACAACTGAGCATATTCTAACTGGCTCCCTGACTATACCTGGAAAATATTATCACACATGGTCAGGAACAGTGCCTCTCCTACCCTTCCTCTTCCTGCACCACCCCTCTTCTTCCAGCAGTGCACTCCTTTCCCCTGCTGACGCTGTCCCCCAGCTGGGCAGAGAGGCCAGCAAGGGACAGGAGCCCCATGTTCCTTTTCCCTGCTGACCCCTTCCCCCTCAGCTGGGCAGTGGGGCTGGCAAAAAAGATGCCAGTACTCCGTATCCCTGCGTACCGTCACAAAAAAGCACTGGTCATGAAAGCTAAACACTGGAAGACACAAGTGTACACCTTCCTCCAAAACACCATCATGTTAACCAAAAACTCCAGCTATTGGAGGATGGTACACTCCTTGAACACTAGGGATATTAGGGGATCAAATCAGACCTAACACTGACATTCAAAGAGTGCTTCAAGAAGAAAGGGAAAGTGACTTCTCAGAATTGAATAATCCAGAAACCAGCCAACACAAAATGGAAAGCAGACCCCAAAACTCTCAGAGCAATTATAAAGTAATGTATGAGCCATGTACATAAAATAGAAGCTGAACCCAGTCCAATCCTAAATGATCATCTCAGGAACTTTAAATTGAACTCCCACACTGTATTGTGAGGATAACAACATCAGTGAGGTGGGATGCCTTTAGTAAACAGGTACATGATCCAAGATATTTACTAAATGGACAAATTTTAGAACTGGTGTTGGAGAACTTGATTCTGGTAGAGCAACTTCTTCCAAGCACTAACATCAAACAAAAATATTGTGTACTTTAAATTGAATGAGATCAAGAATGGCAAAGACGGGTGACAATATGATACTATGACTAAGTGGAAGCTGAAGAATGACCCCAAATGTGAATGTGGAGAGCTTTGGCAAACACTTGGACACTGCCAGATGGAATGCCCTCCTTCCATGTCCTACAGTCCTGAGGAACTATTCAAGATAAGTGACATTATCAGGTTTTTCCCACAGTTTTGAAGCAACAAGCTAGGATGATAATGAATAATCATAGCAATACGTTCCTTCTATCTATTCTTTTTCCCTCACCTCTCCTTCCCCATTTCTAGTGCCTTGTTTCCCCTGCTGCCACATCTCTATACAAGAGTACCGTTCTCCATCTACTGTGCTTCTGGTTTATTTTCTTTACTTTGTTCTATGTCTTTCCCCTTATCCACATGCACAGTTTCATACTTTTCTTTCCTTCCTTTCTTCTGTTCTATTGTCTGGTTACATCACATCTTTTTCTTCAAGTCCCCTTATCTTTTGCCTTAAAAATTAAAAAAAAAATAATTAAAAAAACCCAAGAACATATCAAGTGCCCAGTCTCCCTGTTCACTTTTCCTTACAGTCTCCAAATACATTTAGCAGTCCTTATAGTGTAGGGTACCTCCAAAAAGTTCCTTCCATCCTTTCTCCTAAAATTTTCTCCCTGACTGGTTTCTAATTGAGCATCCTGACTTTGAAGATGTGCAAGGTAATTCCATGCTGTCAGTTCCATGTCTGGAGAGCAAACCAGCTACTAACTTCTATTCACTTCCACCTCTGAAATCCTTTTCACACAAATATTTCTCTGGACTCCCCTTATCCTCCAACCCACAGCCCTTTGTCTATCGGTTCTTTTCTCTCCCTAAATAACCAATCCCCCTTACCATCTCTGCCTCTATTACCTTCCCTCATTTTGTTCCTGTAGGATCATTATCTATCCTTCTTCTGCCCAAAGTTCCCTCTTTACTCTGAGACCTCCCTCCCACACCCCAAAACTTTTTCTCCTTTTATCTTCTTTTCTTTGTTTCTCACTGGATCACTAGTTTTCTTCCTCTTCCCCTTTACTTGCTCCTCCTTACATATCTACCTCTTCAGTTTAGCTGATCTGTTCAGAGTAGGAAAGGGAAGAAAGTCTCCTAGCTAACTCCAAGTGAAGGAGTGGCAGATATTCTGATGAAAAGGCAGAGGCATAGGCCCGTAAGTGAAACAGTGACAGAAGGCATGTTTCCAAAGGCTTATAATGTGGCCAAATTTCTGAGGTTTTTCACAGGATCATCAAGGGCATATCCCTAACACCAGGAACCATACTGCCAAAGTTCAGCCCCTTGCTACAAAGTATGGAAGTGCTAGAGAGTTTTTTGAAACTCTAGTAATTTTATTTAACTTGGTCAATTTTTCCTAAATAAATAAATGAGGAAATCTTAAGTATAGAAGGCACTGCTAGTGCCACCATATGTTAGTTTATATCACTCTTAAATTTACCCTTCCTTGTAAGAGACAAGGAGAAAAAAATATTTAAAAGACACAAATAAACATTTAAAACCAAAATATTTCAATCTACCACATGTAGATTTGTTGAAAAAGTACCTGCAGCTAATGGCTAGTGCGAGCCTAATACTGATAGATAAAAATCTATATAAACTGACAAATTGGAAGAATGTCCAATTCTAAGATGTAGCTGGTTAAATAATACAAAAAGCTTTTCAAAAATTGTAATAAATGATAATGGCATGTCAGTTTGCTAGTATCTGGGGGGGGTTCATATTCACTGTTTTTTCTTGAATAATTCAGATGAATTCTGATTCATTTGTGAAAATGTTTGAATCCAGAAATTTCAAATTTAGTATAAGTGCATTATCTGTTATGAACTACTCATCATTTGATATTAATCACTCTCATATTCATAAATTTTCTGTCTTCCAATCTGGAAGCAGAAACAATACCGCATGATCCAGATCACATCATCTGTCCCAAATAAGGAGTATCAAAGTACAATTCTCAAGGATAAAATTTTTCAAGTAATTCTTATTTGCACAGAAATCAGGATGAGTTTGGGAATAATTTAAAAAGTGAATAAAAAGGATAAATTAATCCGATAATTTATTCATAATCTATAATTTCACCAGTTCTGCCTAAACCTTTCTAAATCAACCAAAACTTGGATTTTTCTTTCACCATTCATTCTAACAATCTTTCAGTATCTCAAAAAAATATTAGTGGGTTTTTTAAGCAATCAGATCACCTTTAAAAAATCATAATAAACCTTTCTTTTATCACAGAACTTTCAACACAGTTTTCCCAGAACAATAAAGAATAAAGAATTTTTACTGCTGATGTTTATTCACATGTGTTTTTTCTTCAATATGCAGCTACCTTACTGAGGGCTAGTCTTCACTGATGGTGGCAAATTCAGGGCCACCAGTTTGAACTTCCTGATCAACTGCTCGGGTCTGTGAAGACCTGCTCAGCTGATAAGGAAGTACGATCCCTGAACACCACCCTAGAGGAGCACTAAGTCGAAAGGAGGTCAAAATGCAGATATGTAAGTTATTTAAGTAACTTGAATATCTTCATTCAAATGCTGCCTAAAAGGGCAGGTAGTGTAGACCTGTTCTAAGTCATTTACAGTAGCCCCCTTTGGAGGGATATTGCAACATTACAAGTCTATTCCTTGACTGTTGGGAATATCTGTATGGATAGCATTTGCTAAATGTACCAGGTCAAACATATCTTTCATATAAACAACACAGACATTTTGAGTTCTCTCAGTCAAGACACAGGAAAATAAATTACAAAGCAGCCAGTTACTTGATTTAATTTTACAGTCTTTATCTGGAGCAGCCCAACAAAATCTCTTAATAATACTCATTTCTCAAACAATGACATGTCTTCACTTCTAAATAAAACTAATGGGCAGTGGAAACAGGCATGTACAGCTCAGATCTTAAATGAAAAATATCATTAGATTAAAAAAAAAAGATGAGATACAAAGTCCATAAATACTGATTATGAAATTAATGGGGAGTGTTATACATACTTCAATATAATAATCAGCTGAGTCCCTGGAAAATACTATTTATTTTGTAATGCATGCAACATAATTTATATTTGAGTCTAATGCTGAATACACTGTTCAACTTTATATAACTGCACCACTTTGTTGCTTTGGATACTTAACACAGATGTCCCTTAAATTCAATTAACAATGGTCTCTCAATTTATTTTTAAAATATGCATAATTTTGTGGCATGTTTACTATATTAAAAATGATCCCCAGGCCAATTGCATATAGTCAAAATAGAGTCAGCCATTATCAACCCAGCCAAAAATTTCAAGAGCTTCGAAAACTAGGTCATAATATAATAGTGACATCAGACTTTTCAACTGAGAATAATTAGGTTTTATTTTCAGAGCTCAGTGACCTACACTAAAATTTAGTATAATACAAAAGATATTGGTTTTATTTGTTGTAACTCTGCAGTTTCTTTTATTGTTTCTTTTTACCATCTCTACCTCACAAATTCATAATTGTTACCTACTCAGAAAACAACAGCTGACAGCTGTGTCAAATACTTCTGCTGCTTAACATGTTGTGAAGAATCTGTTGCAGGCAATGATGATATCATTAGGGAACACAGATACTGTCTTTTTTCAGAACCAAATAATTCAGCATTAAATCATTTCAACTGCAGTGTCACTTGCAGAGAATGTGAAAGCACAAGAGTTCCTGTATATAAAATAAGCTTTACAGTAATAATACTTATAACTCAGAGGCATTGGAGGCATACTTGGTTATGTATCCCCTCAAGGCCATTCCAAAAGTCCTTTCTTTTATTTAAGGGTTGACTCTTAATGCAAAGAGACATAAGAGAATGCACTTGTGTCCGCTAGCTCAAATAACAAGACATGTTTTCTTTTCTTTTTCTTTTTTTTTCATTCCAAGAACTGTAAGATACAATTCAGACTACTGTATACTACATCATGGAATTATTTCCTCCAGTAAGCTTTAAATTTTTTATCTGCAAGCATTGTCGTTGCAATAAACAATGCACCGTCTGATTCAGTCATGTGTTTGCCCCATAGGTGTGTGGGGTGGCCTGCTGAATCATGCATATACAGCGTAACTTGACATAGTGTGGCAGATGTGAGAGAACACAGTAAGGCAAGTATGAAATTTTCATAGACAAAGGACCACAATCATTTTTGGATTTACAGTTATTGGTATATTTATGGATGTGCACTGGATGAATGAAGATTAGGGATCCTCGCTCACTCCACCCACATCCCCACTTTCATGGTACATATAGGGGAAACACTATTATGCAATCCATGTACACAGGATTTAGGAGTGAACAGCAGGAGGAGTCCCATAGCTGGACCAGCCAGTAAGAGGTTGAGAGTGCTGATGTTGGAGCAACTCAGTT
>ML685802.1:10796747-10816875 GCA_007922175.1 Pelusios castaneus | reverse complement strand
TCAGTTAAGGGGGGTGAGGATGCCATGTCCTCCTATTCTTTTCCTGCCTTAAGGATGAGCAACAGAAGGGGGGGAAGGGCGGGGAGGAGGGAAGGAACAAGTGGCAGGAGATGAGGGTCTCCGGAGGAGGAGGCAGAGCAGAATGGGGAAGAGGTGGCGTGGGGACAGGGCCTTAGGAGCAATAATCTGAGTTCCGGTGGCCTCCCACTTCTAGGGAGCTTCAAGCAGCAGGGCTCCAAAGGTGACAGCCCAGTGTGCCTCCAGAAGGAGGAAACCCATGTCACATCCAGTATTTCTTGCCCTCTACATGTCCAGCCTTTTGGGGGGAGGCTTATATGTGCCATCCATGTTAAGTTCCATTCCTACTGAAATTTTGCCACTGACTTCAGAAGAGCAGGATTGGGCCTTTCATAAGGAAACAATTCACATTTTCTCAGATAGTATTTTCTAGCCTTTCGGGTTTTTGGAAAGAGAGTGGTGCAGGGATTTTTCTTTTTTAAATAGAAATCCATGATGAAATTTTCCAACCTTCCTAGCAACCTCTCACTTTTCATATTCAGGTCATTAAAATCATAGGCTATGTCTACACTTAGAAAGTTAAGTAGACTTTAGTAAGTCGCCTTTATTAAGTCGAGTTTAAGTTGACCTTATCAAGTCGAGAGTCTACACTAGACTCTTAAGTTGATTTGGGGGCAGTTGGAGGGGTGCATTGTGGGAAGTGTGGCAGCATGGCAGCAGAGAAGGTCTCCCCTCCCCTGGCCATGCCTTCAAAAGAGGAAGTGAGCTCAACCCCTTCCCATTGTGCCTGGCAACTTGGAGCCTGATCAGGTCATGGATCAGCCTCTTCTTCTCTTTGCCAGGCAGCTGCGCAGCACCTGCCACCTAGTGGTAAGGCTTCTTCGGCTGTGGAGCAGTACTGACTGGCAACCCACCAGCGCAGAAGAAGATGGTACCTGTCCCCCAACTTGCTGCCCCAGCAAGCTGCCATGCTCACAGCACTACACTAGGCTGGCAGCGACTGGTGACAGCGGATCATCCTCACCACCTGGGACGATGACCTGTGGCTGCAGAGCTTTAGGATGAGCAAGTGGACCTTCCTCAAGCTCGTCCGTGAGCTCACCCCGGTTCTGCAGTGCATGGACACCCGACTACAACCCACCCTGCCCGTAGACAAGTGAGTGGCCATTGCCATGTGAAAGCCAGCAACTCCAGACTCTGATCGCTCTGTGGCCCAGCATTTTGGCATTGGGAAGGCCACCATGGGGACCGCCGTCATGCATGTCTGCAGGGCAATCAACCAGGTCCTCCTAGCCCGCCTTGTCACCCCGGGCAACCTGCGTGAACTCCTCACCAGCCTCACCGGACTCAGCTTCCCCAACTGTAGGGGCATTGTGGATGCCACCTACATCCCCATCCAAATCCCGGAACACCATGCCAGGAACTATGTGAACCACCAAGGGTATTACTCCGTGGGCCTGCAGGCCCATGTGGACCACTGCGGAATCTTCCAGAACATCTATGTGGGCTGGCTGGTGAAGGTGCATGACGCATGGTTCCTGTGCAACTCCACCCTGTACAGGCGCTTGGAGGCAGGTACCTTCTTCCCGGACCACACCATCACCATCAGAGACATGCAGGTGCCAGTCTTGATCCTCGCGGATGCCACCTACCCCTTGCTCCCATAGCTGATGAAGCTGTTGATGCCCCGGCTGCATCTGGGGTTGTGCACTGGGTAACTCGGGGGGGTGGAAGGCCATAGTGCCGATGAAGCCCCTCTGCTCCAGACTCAGACACAGCTGGGACACAATAACACCAACCATATAAGGATGTTCCCCCGGTTTCGGGAAGCAAAGTAGATAACAAACCTTGAAAGTACCAGTGGAAATCGGTCAAAGTTTGCTCTCTAAGGATGCATCTACACTGGTAAATTAAGTCAACTTAAGCTTGGCTTAAGTCAACTTAATGTGCCCTGCATCTACACTATACTTTGCTTAAGTCGACTTAAGCAGCTTGCTTAAGTCGACTTAAGGAAAATAAAGTCGACTTAATGAAAATTAAGTAGACTTTATTAAACCACCTTTCTACTCGACCTAAGGCTTAATTCGACTTTTTAAAGTTGAATTAAGCCAGTGTAGCCCTGGGGTAGCCCTAATTCAATTTAGGGCTACCCCAGGACTACACCAATGCCCTCCCTGCTGGGGGAGGCACTGGGGTAGCCTGGCATGCCCCCCAAAAGGCAGGGCATGTGGGCACAGTGTGACACTGTCTGGATTTAGGGAAGCATTTAAGATATTATTTTCTATGGATATCTCATAAATGCTATAATCCATAGGAACTATGTCATGTTTGGTATCAATAGAAAGGTAGTAATTTGCTGGGAATTATTATATAGTTTATGTCTAGGAATTCTATTTTGATTAGGAGTTAAGAATTTGATGTTATATCCATACTGTAACTTGTGTCCTTCTGGAGAAATGTCTTAGACGGGAGGGTGTGAACAACCATTGTCTCCTTAATGTTTAGGAATTTTCCAGGTAGAATGGTCCCAGGGAGTAAACTGATGAGCTATTAAGGATACAATGGTTGTATTCTTTATGTCCTCAATGGCTCATCAGGATACTCCCTGGGACCATTCTACCTGGAAAATTCCTAAACATTAAGGGGCAATGGTTGTTCACACCCTCCCGTCTAAGATTTTCTCCAGAAGGACACAAGTTAAAGTATGGATATAACATCAAATTCTTAACTTATAATCAAAATAGAATTCCTAGACATAAACTATATAATCATTCCCAGCAAATTACTACCTTTCTATTGATACCAAACATGACATAGTTCCTATGGATTATAGCATTTATGAGATATCCATAGAAAATAATATCATAAATGCTTCCCTAAATCCAGACAGTGTCACACCCAGGGCTCTGCCCTGCCAGGGTCCCTGTCCCCCTTTGCCCCATTGTACACAGGGGGTGCTCCCCCCCTACCACCGTGGACCTTCCCAAGGTCCCCGTAGCCCCACAAAGTCAACCTAGAGTATACAGTGTGGATGCTCTAGGTTGACTTTGTAAGTTCCCCTTTAAGTCGACTTTAATTTTAAGTGTAGACACACTAAGTCGACTTAACTAAGTCAACTTAAAGTCGACTTAGTTAAAGTCGACTTAAAAGTGCAAGTGTAGATATAACCTAAGGAAGGGGGAGAGTACTTCCACCGCTTACAAGGAGAAAAGTATTGAAGCAAACAACCTGTCTATATAAGGGTCACTGTAACGGGGGTGGGGTGCGCATGATTTGAGACGTGTCTGTCTCCGTGTGCCTGCTTGAGATGTCAAATAAACCTTAGAGTGCTTCTCCGCCCTGGTGTGGTTATTGATGCTGCGCACTCTGGGCAACGAGCCCCAAACTGTTGCTAGCCCCAGCCCGTCCTCGGGCGTCCCACCTGCAACAAAGCCATACATGAATCCCCATGGATGCCAGCAGGGACCTCTTCAATTGGAGGCTCAACTAGTGCTGCAGCATCATCGAGTGTGCCTTCGGCCATCTCAAAGCCCACTGGAGGGCCCTCCTGAACCACCTGCAGCTTGATGAGAGCAAACGCCTGGTGGCCGTCCGAGCATGCTGTTGCCTGCACAACCTCTGCGAGCTGTGGAGGCAAAGGTTCCCTCACGTCTGGGAGGCCAAGGCCGAGTGGCTCGCTGTGCAGTACCAGCAGCCCGACGACACCCTGCCCCAGACTCAACAGGGCCAGCGGCAAGCACAGCTCATCCAGGATGTGCTGAGGACCCACTTGAACAGCAAGGACCACTGAGGGGCAGGCCTGCTACCAGGCCCCGTCACCTCCACCACCCGCTCATGCCTGCTCCCCCCAACACCATGCATCCATCTCCCCCCTGTCCCCACACCAATAAGAAGCATGACACACTGTATAACAGTGTTCAGGGTGTTTATTCAGAGGGGGAAACGGGGGTTGGGAGCTGCAGGGGTTGGGAAGTTTGGGGGGAGTGAAGACAGTCGGCGGAGAGAAGGGGGTTTGGGTGGTTGGGGGGGTGAAGAGGGTCATGGGAAGTGAGGTGGGACGGGGGGAGTGAGGGGAGTTGGGGGAGGGGACGGTGCTAGTAGCCTCCAGAAGGCGGGTCCCGAGCTTGCAGGCGTTCGCCCCAGGTCCTGGCCCGCCAGCAAGGAGGGCTGCTTCTGGGGCACAGGGCAGAGCCCTGAGGGAACAGGCATTCTGTTGGCTCGCTGATGTGGACCAGGTCTTCGAGGAGCTCATCCTGCGAGCGATGCACCCTCCTTCTCCTAATGATCAGGCTTGGTGGGGCACTGGGAGTGCCACGTGTCAAGGGCACAGGGGCTGCTGGGGAGGAGCAAAGAACAGAGTCACTCCCATTAGCTTGTGTGGTGTGCAGCCTGACAGCAGCTGCTGTCCCCTGACCATTCCCCTGCTTCCCTCTCCCTATCCTTCGGTGCAGGGACCCCTTGGTACACGCTGGTGTACTGTGCTGTCCAGGTCAGGTGCAGTGCTCAAGGTGGCGAGCTGCAGGCAGCCCTGCTTCGGGGTTCTCTCCTGATGCCACATGCCACCGGTGTCGGGCACATGCTTCTAGCTTTGGTGCTCCTGCCTACGGTCCCCCCACTCCAACTCCAGACATGCCACTGCACCGCTTGCCTCAGGGTTCTCCAAGAGTTATGCTCAATACAGCAATACATAACTTTCTGTGGAAGATGGTTCAAAAGATGGATCTTCTTCTTTTACTGTAAAGAAAGCACTGTATCAGATCAGGTTGCATTTAAGAAACACTTTAACCTATGTGACTATCATTCAAGGCACTTACAAACCCAGCCACTCACCCTACTCCCAATTCTTTAGTTGTGGGCTTCACAGATACATTTTTGTTTTCTTTGCTTTGGATAGCTGCTATGATTTTGGATCAAACAATATTTACTCTACATAGTTTGGCTCTGACAGCATCTTTTATAATTCTTCAGAACTCAACTATGTGCTGGCTAGTCCAATTCCCAGAGGTTTTTATTATTCTTTTAAAGCTTTTGGTAGATCAGCTACTGTAACAAAACTGGGTGAGTGGATAATGTCTAGCTCCAGATCATCCACCCACCAAAGCTTGCTAGCATTTTTAATGAGGAATGATGAAAAGGATTCTTAGTCTGCCATGGGCATAAAGTGAACTTTATCTGCCCATATCTTTTTAGCCAAATAAAACAAAAACAATAACAAACCCAGATGGGATTTTATCATCCAGAATAAAATTGGAATAGGTCAGCCATCCACCAGCAGTAGAACAAAAGATTAAAAATGTAGACCAGCCCTTTCAGAACAGGCATAGTGGTGGTGACCCTGTGTATCTTATATTAGCTGTGAAGAAAGAGAAGGCAGTATGTGTGATGAATGAGAATTCAAAGGGTAGTATAAAAAAGTAGCATTTATTTCCCCCCCCCCCCATATTTGTGCAACATTTTAAAAAAACCACGAATGATCACCTGTCACAAAATATTTGCATCAATATTATCGGATGCCACATTGCTGACATTAGTGTTATGGCATGTATTATTCCTGGTATCACATGATGCAAAACAGCCCAGAATTTGAACTCACCCTGGGATTTTGCAGTTATTTGAGTTTGAATGTTTTAAATTAATCATTGAGACTTTCTTAGTTTCTAAGCAAAGCTTTGCACTGAAATAAGTACTTGTACATATTGCCATAGTGATGTAACCCAGGAGAATCTGAGTATTTTACAAAGTGCATAATGCATTGCTTACGTGGGACGCCTGCAACTTTTCTCAAAGTCTGAGGCACAGGACCCTGCCAAATTTATGGTCCATTTTTCTGAATTTTCCAACATTTAAATCTTAAATTTCATAGTGTTCTCACAAAGCATGATTTTTTTATTTTAAAATAGCAAAATATAAACTATTTGTTTATATTATTTGTTTGCTCTGAAGACTCAGCATTTCTCAAATTTGGGGTTCTGACCAAAAAGATGGTTGCTAAGCAATGTTGGGGTGATTGTGGTATTGCCACCCTTACTTCTGTGCTCAGAACAGAGAAGCCAGAGAGTGTAGACTGCCAGTCAGATGCCCAGCTCTGAAGGCAACACAAAAGCAAGAATATCAATACTGCAAACCCCACCACAAAAGCCTTGCAACCCCCTTTTAGATTGGGGCCCCCAGTTTGAGAAACACTGTGCACTTTTGTATATCCTATCCTATAGTATAGGATAAAAATACACAAAGGATCAGATTTCACAGGGGAAGATCAGATTTCATGGTCCATGATGTATTTTTCATAGCCGTGAATTTGATAGGGTCCTGCTTATGCACTTTTAAAAATACTAGACTCCTGATCATAACATCTTGTGATTTTTTTACTTTATTTATTCAGAGAATTAATACATTTTTTCCATTCTTGAAATCATCACCATCAACTTTAAAAAAACACCACAAATACTTGGAAGTATCTAAGTAGTACATACTGTGATACAAATTCCTCTACAGAAAATTCAACTTCTTAAAGCAATAGGGACATTTTTAGTATCCCTAACTAGCTAAATAAATGTAAATACAAATTAAATTAAATCATGAGAACTTATAACATTCCTTTATCTTAACTTTTCCATGTTAGATTTTGTTTCTAGCATTATGTTGCTTAATGAGCACAGGGGACTGAGAGGGGAGAGAAAAAACCCTGAATGCATGGCCAGATACACCACTCGACTGATTACTGTAGTTTTACCCTCGTGTAACTCCGCAAAATCAGTCTAGCTTTAGAGGTGCAAAAGTGGAGCAAAGCAGGGATGAGACAGGCCTCTCTCTGTTTCCTGACACTTCTGCTTTAGCTGAGATACTGAGTTACCTAACAAATACAAATGCAAGACAGGAAATTAGACAAGAGGGTGATCTCTAATGGGTGAGCCTCAACAGATCTCAAAGCATTTAACTTTGTCTAAAAATGTTACAAAAGAGTTTGTCTCCAGATATAGTCAGTACTTCTGGGTTCCAGCTAAGAAAGAAATACCTTCCATCATTGTAATACTTCAAAACGTTTTCTCTGGGCCCAGGTCAAAATCATTTAGTTCAGAGGCAAATAAATATATGACCAAAGTTTTCCAAGTCAAAAGTATTCCATGTTTGGCTCATGTTGAGTTGAAAATTTGGGTATAAGATGGGCCAGTACAAGAACATTGAATCTGTACCAGAAACTGAATATCCAAACACGTTCTCAGATTTATGTTCCAGACTGGGCCTATTATAAAGATTAATCTTAGCCACAAAGTACAGATCTGGACTGGAACTTCCACTATGTTAGGGCTAGGTCCTAAAACTAGTAGGGGAGTGCAGAGGAACATTTGGAGAGAGGGGTGTGGATGGGCCCAGGGCCAGCCCCTACTTGGGGAGGAAAGGAAGTGCTATCCAGTTCCCAGTCTGCCCCCAAATCTGCTCCGGGCCTTGCCATAGCTCCCACAACCAGCTCCAATCTCAGCTTGGCCCTGGTCATGATGCTCAGCCACTATCTCAGCACCCAGTCCAGCCTGCGGCTCTCAGCCCTGACCATAGGCCACTGATCATGGTCCTTTTCCCAGCCACAATCCCCGGACCCAACAGTGGCTCTTCTCCCACCTTCAGCTGGCGGGGGTGGGGGCAAGGAAGGGAGGGAGGGCGCAGACAGGGATAAGGAGGGGGCATGGGGTAGAAAATTTGGTAACCACTCACTAGAGCAACAAGATACATTTGTTCTACTTAGGGCTCTTCTTTAATTTGACTCATTTCTTATTTTATCTAAACCAGTTCTTTCATCCATGATAAAGACCTGTTCTTTGGGGGCTTCTCACAAGTAAACCTCTGACCCTTTAGAGAAGACTCCTTCACTAATTAAAACCATTTTATAACATAACTACTGAATCAGTGTTGTAACAGAAGTCTGTCTATAGACATGCAATTGTGTTAATAATTCATAAGCTACAGTAACACCTTTATTCAAGGCAAAAAATGGTGCCAAAACATCTAATGTTTAATGTTCAGAGAACTGCAGACAAGTTTAACAATTTCTGAACCTTTAAACACATAATAGCGTTGTCTCCTAAAACTCAATCATATCAGATTTCAGTTTCTGCTCACTAGATGGGAATTTTCTACTCTGGTGAACCAAGGCTTTACACTTTCATTAGCTCACATTCTCTGTCATGACACCAGTGCCCTCTCATCAGCTACAAGGCTGAGCTGAATAGTGCAGACAGGGAGAAGCAGACAGAAGTAAACTGATGAAAGAGCTAAATGTTTGCCTTGTGGATAAAGCCAGTGTCTGGCTCTATTGATCAATGATTTCCCTCACATTGTTTCAAGGAGTGTGGCTTGCATTCAGGTTATACACAGTGGTAGCTTCAAGTTCGACAAATTTCATATGTAGGTGTCTCCAAAACCAAAAACAACCCCCCCCCCCAATTTCTGCCCAACTTAACAAGAGTTAAAGGTGTAGGGTTTCGGGGGCAGGGGGAGTTTGATTTGTGTTTTGTTTTTTATTTTTTGTGGATTCAGCAGCAATCATTCAAGACTGGAATTTTGAAAAGTAAAGTTCACCATTAAACTTAAACCCCTGAATTTTTTAATATCTGGACAGGGTTTAATCAAACACCATTCACTGAAATCCATAGAAGTCACACTACCCTCAGAGGTGTCCAAGGAGACTACTTTGTCCTTGATTGGGTACCCTTGATAATGTTTAGATGTAGAAAAAATAGGAAGTCCCAGGATCTAATCTAGATATCAACCAGTGCAACGTTGAGCTTTCTTAAATTCCACTGATATCTGTTGGGGTTGTAGGTCTTTACATCATCTGCAGTAGACACTCAGAACTAGAAATGATCAGAACATTTTCAACTAAATGAAGTTTCAAAGTATTTATGGAGACATATAGGTTTTAATTAAGTTTTTATCAGAGAGAAGGGGCAGACAAGAGATAGACTCACACTCTATAGCTCAGTGGTTAGGGAGAATCACAGAAGATGTGGAGAAATCCAGGTTTAAGTGTCTTCTGTACCTTATTGAGGCCTGGTCTATACTGCTGTGCTGTGATGGGATACAGAATCTACTTACTGTAAAATGTGTATCTCCGATCGACCAACTTACCATCCCTTACTGTGGCGTCTTCATTGGGCTTTGCTGGAAAACGTTCTCCATTTGACAAAGCATTATTATTTTCTTGGGGGTAGAGTTGCTGCACCAAAAGGAGAGCACTTCCGGGATGGATTGAGTGGGTATCCACTGGCTGCTCAGTCAATCCCACTGCATCAATCTGTTGAGACCAACACAGGGATTTCAGGGTAGACAAGCCCTTAGAGTAGCAATGTTTATTCTAGATCACTCTTAGTCAGGCAGAGGAGGGACTTGAACCTGGGAATCCCCCAGGCCAATATCTAATTATGAGGGTGAATATCTAATTATCAGGGTGAATGTGGGGTCAGGCATTGACAGGCAGGGACTCTCTCTCTCTCTCTCTCTCTCTCTCTCTCTCCATTATATTCTTTTGCCCAGGAAAGTAAATCAGAACATGGCACATAACCATACATTACAGGAGCATATAGTTACATCTGATAATGGATGCCTGTGACCATAAACACCCCATAGTCATACCCTACACACTATTGTAATAATCTTTGTATATAGTGATGCATCATTTGACAACTAATAACTCTAACTTTTAATATTCTTGTAGGATGTATGTACAGTTCGTGTATTAAGAGTTACAGATATATGCCATTGTTACATCCAAAATGTGTTTAAACCAAGCATGTAAGGGAAGTTGATTAAAGGGTCTTGCCTAGACAAAGGAGTGTGGTTCTTCTCTGACCAGCCCAGTCATCAGGTAGAGAAAATGAAGGTACCTTTATATATAAGCATTAAATAGCACGGGTGGAAGATTAGCAAGAGTGGAAGATTGCAGGAAACTGAACAATTTGAATTTTAGCAAAAACCTGCATCAGGAGAGAGTACTAGGGAACTTCCTTCACCACCAGGCTCCATGTCACCTTCTTCCGAGCTTGAGAATCCATTTCAAAGGTTTACTGGTCTATAAAGAAGTGATAAGTGATAAGCACTCAACTCATTTACATACATTATAAAAGTGTATAGAATGAGGGTTTTTTTCTGAAACTAATGGCACTGGTGATTAATATCATTGGCTATGTCTATACTTACAAAAGCTAGTTAGAATTAGTTAATTCAAACTAACTAATTTGAACTAATTTTAGTTAGTACAAATTAACTTAATTTGAACTAGCATGGCCCCACTAGAATGCTAGTTTGAACTAGCCATGTCCATGCAGGGCACTTGCTTAGTTCAAATTAGTCAGTTGCATGAAGGTCAATCTGCTGCTTAGGTCAAATTAAGTAGTTAGTTTGAACTGATATGGCCACATTGACTTAATTCGAACTAACTATTCTGAATTAAGGGTTAGTTCCAACTAAGCAATCAAATTTATTAGTTCGAATTAAGGAAGCCCTTAATTCTAACTAATGAAAGCCTAGTGTGGCCAAGGCTTAAGTTAGTTCGAATTAACTTTCCTTAATTCAAACTAACTTGCAAGTGTAGACATAGCCATTGTGTAATATATGTATTAACTCCATATGATGAAATATGGATACCTAATGATACTATACCTTAGATTGCTTCTGAAAACAGAGGAGAAAGTACCTATCTAACTGTCTCTAATGTAATGTAAGCATGGTGCAATCAAAATAATCAAAGTCCCATTTACATACAGCAGGATGCAAAGTCCACAGGAAGGGAAGAATAGCATGAGGTCATCCTACCTCTTGAAACAATGTCATTGAACTTTGGAAGATATAAGCAAGAACAAAAAAACATCTTTGATATCCATCACTAGATACACAAAAGAGGTCAAAGCTCTTGCAAGTTAAGAAAAATGGGTCCTTCAGCCATTGGAAGGGGGAAAGTTGAAGTTTCTGGAAACTAAATATAGGTAAGAAATCTGCTTAAGAAAAGATCTTTCACAAAGGAAGCCAGCACCTTGTACTTTTGTGGAAAGTCCTGACTGAGGAAAAGCCAATCATGGCTGGAAAGAAGAAAGATTAGTGGAAAATATCAGCTTGAACACAACCTGTGCTTTGGTAGATTAAATTTTAGACTTTTATTTGCTTATAACCCTTTTTAACTGTATTCCTTTTAGTTAGCATTACTTGCTCTACACATCCTGTTAAGAAATTTGTTTTATTTTTTACTATAAACCAACTCCACACTCTATTTAGGTTGTATTTATTCCAGCTAAATTAATAAGCTGTGAGGTGTCTTTGTCTCTTAAAAGGAATCTTATTATTTCTCTGAACTGAGTAGGAAAGGGCATCTAGCAGAGCACCCAGTTTGGGGAAAAATCAGTACTGGGAGTGTGTTGGAGTCGTCCACATCAAGACTGATGGAAGCCAGAGTGAGACTGTAGATGTGCTGCTGGAATCATACAGATCTGAATCAGGATTGTCTAGCAAACAGACATTCTGGGTGTGATCTGCATGCCTGCCTTCCGAATCTGTGTTGTGGGCAACAACAGCAGGGCAATTCAGGCACCCAGGGTTACATGGAACCCCAGTATGTGACAACAGCACATTTGTTTAAAGCATCATGCTTTCTTTAAACAACAAAATAAATAAGCCGCATACAAAAATTTAATATAACTTGAAAGGTCTAAACCCAAAGGCTATGTCTACACTTACTAAAATTAATTCGAATTAGTTAACTTGAACTAACTAATTCAAACTAATTTTAGTTAAATTCCAAAGGGGTAGCCGTGTTAGTCTATTGTAGAAAGACAACAGAATCCTGTGGCACATGCGATAAATAAATCTGTTAGTCTTTAAAAGTGCCACAGGATTCTGTTGTAATTTTAGTTAGTTCAATTTAACTTAATTCGAACTAGTTTGAACTAAGCAAGTGCCATTCATGGCACTTGCTTAGTTCGAATAAGCGATTTACATTGATTTCAATGGAACGGTTAGTTCGAACTAAGCAATTAACCAGTGTAGCCATGGCTTTAGTTAGTTCAAATTAAGCTTCCTTAATTTGAACTAATTTGCCAGTGTAGACCTAGCCAAAGAAATGATAGTAAATGGCAGGCTTCTGAAAGTGTTCTTAATGGGGTTTTCAAATGTGCTTATATATCTGGGAGTATCATGAAGATTCAGAAATAAAATTTCAGTTCAGACTTTAAGTTAAAAACCTAATTCTCTCTACATGTGTGCATTTAACTATTTTTTAGCTTTTTTAGAAGGTGTATTTTAATTTGGGGGACCATAAAGACCACAGAAGGAATTGTTTCACTCTGAACTGTGTGTACACATTAAGATGATCATTTACACAAAGAACTATGATAGTTTCATCATTTTAATTTAAAAAATAAAACAAAGAACGGCTGAAGCAATTAAGAATTATGTCCCAAATTCTTCCCATACTCAAATGATTTTTGAAATGCTGCAGATTAACAAGATTTATGGAGCCAGAGTTGGTTTGCCTTCATTTAGTCCTCTTGTTTTACTATAGCTATTTCACCATTGGTTGTGTCTGTTCTTTCTCACTGATTGAACTTTTTACCTTTTAATCGGCCAAACCCTCATCTGGCTTACAGTACATTGAAATGGCATCATTCCACTTTTCAGACTGAAGTTTGAAGTGAACAAGACCGATTATCCATTGCTCTTTGCACTTGTAGCCCTTGAATTATTTGATTGTTTGTTTTTCATGTTAATCTTTAATTCAAATGTCTGACAGTAAAAGGTTAGAAATTGTGGACTGAATGGGAAGTACTATATACCAAGCACTTAGCAAAACATTCAGCTGAAATGTGGAGATGGAAAAAAAGCAAAGGAGAAGAAATTTCTCAAGGTTCTATCATTGTCTCAATACAAGTATTTTCACATGTCCTTGAATTTCAAACTCAAAGTGATTTGCTTTTTTCCAAGGCTTATCATAAATGCATTGCCCATCACATTATATATTTTGCCGAAGTGCAGCCATCTTGAAAATATTATAGCCCAGAGGTGTCAATAAAGGTGAATCTAAGACTCTGCATTTACTCTATGTTTTTATGTGAAAATTTTTTGAAGGTAAGTCTACTTCCGAAGATTTGTTCTCATTCAAAACTTATTTGAGGAGGAAATAATTACTTTCACTCATCTTTTTACTCTTTGTATAAAGAGATTAAAATCCAGCATGAGGTATATGTGAATTCTGTTATTGCTAACATTTTCCAAACTTGATATTAATATAAACTGTCATCTTCAGCTCAAGCATTTATATACATTATGCCTGAGTACTTCCAGTGTTTCAACTATATCTATCATGTACAATAATGCACACCACAGAACAATCTACAACAGCAAGCCGCAATCCTGAAATCTTTTAGTAAAAACGAGTCAATGTATTTACTTCATTTGTCCAGGCAGACTCAATTGTAGCAATATTTTCATTTATTTGACAGGCTCATACAGTTTTTCAAGAAGTAGTAACTCTTTAAAAACTGCTGCAACTCAGCAAATTTTAGAATGCTGTATTTCTTTGTCCTCTTGTTTAAAAAAGCTTTTATGTTGACAGAGAGGGAGAAAAATTGCCTGCTAAGTATAAATGTGTACTTTAAAAAAAATTTTTAAAGGTACAGTAACTTTAATCCTAAATTAAATTTTTTGTTGGAATGCTATTACTTTAGCCCTCGAGCATACGTGATTTCTAAGGAAACAAATTCAGCATTTAATTAACTTTGAAATCCTCCTCTAAATGGAGCTTATGTGTCTGTGTAAAGTTCAAGGCAGGCAGGCTGAATCTATAGAAGAAAACTGCTTGGAGGTGCTGCTATCCTAGAGAAGAAAGTCAGCCCTATCTGAGGCAAACAGACTTTACCACATGGTTACATGTACTAAATTAAGAAGTCGGGAAGTTCATCCAAAGTGCACAGATTAAAATTTTCAATAGGACTAAAAATGACTCTAAGGCATGAATGAGCCTGTCACTTTTTCTCTGCCTCTTCAGCAAATGATGGATTCTCTCTATGCCCATAATATAACCCATGAGATATGCCTGACTTCGTTGGTTATTCTTCATTCTCAGTCATGCTGAAATAGAGGCTGTGGTTAAACAAATCTGCTTTTATGGAGCAAAGCGCTATGACACGGAGCTGATTATGGCCTGACACATGGAATTAGAGTGTGGTGTAAAGTAGCGCTGATGACTGTTGTTTCAGTGGGTTTTTCCTAGGTTTTATGTTCCTTTCTCAAGCCACACACATTTCTATTTTTCTTCTCACTTCAGTTTATTTACTATTTGCAACTGATACTTGAGCACAATATCATTTATAGGTCAGTTCAGAAGAGGATGGAGATTATGCTTCAAACCCAGGGAATCATATTTGTTTCTGCATAACTTTTTGAAAAATTCAGTTAGTTCCTACATAGTAAAAAATATAGTAATATTGGGCGCTTACATTTTTCATCTTCAAAGTAGTTTACAAACATTATCTAGTTAATGCCTTTGAGTGGCTTGCTCTAAGGTTTGAGCAAAGGACCAGGAGCTAGGAACTCCTGAGTTCTAATCCCAGGTTAGACACAGATTTACTTTGTTCCCCAGGATAAAAAGCATACTTTTTACCTCAGTTTCACAGAAACCTACCAAGCTCCTGATCTCAACAATAGCATGTGAGAGCAAATTCCACAGATTAATTTTCAATTGCTTGGTTTTTAATTCACTGAATTTATTGTTTCATTCTTACATTGTTCTTGAACTATGAAAATAACAGTGATCAATTTAATTAACCTATATCATTCATTGTATTTTTATTATGTTCCCTCTAATACTTCTTCTCTCTACCCCTTGACCTTTGGAGTCCCAATCTTTTCAGTCTCTACTTATATTACTAATTTCTTATTGCTTAATGATTTTACTAAAACTCTTTTATTTGTCCCGTTCTGCCCCAATAGGATGTCCTGTATACGTACAATATTCCAAGTCAGAGCATATCATTGATTCAGGGCTTCTCTACACTTGAAATATTATAGCCACACAGCTGTGCTACTGAAGCATTTCAGTGTAGACACTGAAACAGGAGGGGCTCTCCAATCAGCATAGGTAATTCACTTCCTCAAAAGGCAGTAGCTAGACTGACCAAAGAATTCTTCTGTCAATTTAACACTATCAATATGGGAACATGGGTCTTCTTAACAATGCTGTGGAGGGGGAGTGGATTTTTAACATAGTTAAACACAACATATTTAATCTGATCTAATTTTCTGGTGTAAACTGCACTTCTTAAAAAAACTATAATATTCTCAATATAAATTTCTATATTCTTTTGTACATCCTAACTTTTAATGTGCTTTTTTTTGTCAAATATATAGATTATAGTGGTACAGATAATTTATGCAGATCATTTCAATGAGATAGCCACAGTGACTCCCAAGGCTGTCTATAGTTCCATTAGAATCCAGCAATATGTATTATAAATTCAGATTATTCGTTCCGATGTCCATTATCAATCAACATACATATGCAACATATATAGGAGCCACATTACTTTATCTCTATGCACATAAGGCCAGTTTTCAGAATTATAGCAGGTCTATCTTCATCTCCCTTTAACTCCAGTTGGATCTGTGTGTACTCAATGCCTTTGCAAACTATCGTTTCCAAATGAGATTATAGAAACACTACCCACCTCCCCCCGCATCCATGTTATCTTCCTCATGCCCATTTCCTCAAGTAGCTCCATAAAATGTACTTTCCTCAACCCCATCATAGTCAGCTTGAGGTTTGAGAGACTTCTTGAATTGCTCCAAAATAACCAAAGAAAATAATATTTAATGGTTACAATTCCTCAAAGTGACTAATGGATTTCTGGAACTTTAATTGTTGGATGCCCAATTTGAAACAACTAAAAACTGCCTGATTTTCAGAGGGCCAGTTTTAAATGTTTTTTGAAAGTCAGATCTCTCAAGAGAGAGAACCAAAAGATGAGGTACACAAAATCTGTCACTTTTTAAAACCTTGGTCACTGTAAGGATGCAATATTGCTTTATGTTTCTTATGCACTTTTTTTGTGAGTGGAATTAAGACTTAAAATGTGCTGTAGAATCAGTACCTGCAGTGTATAAATCAGTCCACTATTGCAAAGCAAAATAAAAAACAAACAAACAAGCAAAACAAAAAACTCTCAATAAAGTTCAATTATTGAATATATACAAATGTAGTTAGTGAGGATTGACAGACTTCTGCTGTTTCAATCCCTATATCTTTACTCACCTTTTCTCATGCTTAGTGTTGAATTTTAACTTGGTTTCCTTTCTTTTATCTTTGGTTTTCTCTTTCCAGTAAAACATCTACAGCATCAGGGTTTCCTACATGCAAGCTTTTCATTTTCTCTCTCTCTCTCTCTCTCTCTCTCTCTCTCTCTCTCTCTCTCTCTCTCTCTCTCTATCTTCTGTGTCATCTGTTTGCTACGTCTGTGCCTGCCATGGGAGATACTGTACTAACGAAAGCATCTGACATCTTGCCCTGATGCTAACTTCCAGCTGGCTACATCAAGGTGGCCAACATCAAGCCAGATTCTCCAAAACTGGCTTCATCAAGCAAAGTAGTACACACCTTCTCTAGTCTGACACACTTTCGACTGCAGCATTTTTGCACCCCACCTCCCCCCCCCCCAGTCAATATCTTGGCAATTTTAAAAAAGATTGGAATTAATTCTCTAAAATATAAAGAATCAGAATATCTCCACCATGAATAAATTTGTTACTTCAATGCCTGACAACATAATAATCCATACATAATTATCACAGTGAGTTTAGTTGGGTTGTGGAAGTTTTGAAAGGTGCATTTGAAAAAAATCTACAAAAATCAACCAATTAGCAAGACAATCTCTTGCAATCCTATAAATTTTCACCATGGTGAATCCTCCCAATTGCTTTTAGATTTCTTTTCAGATTTGTAAATGAAATTCATTTAATTATTATTCACTCTACTTGTGAAATAAGATGGAACAAACCCAAGAATGAGTGGAAAAAAATATTTCAGAAACATATTGAAAATCAAAAGCAATAATAGGATTTTTAATTTATTAGATGTGCAGTGAACATCTTTCTTTATCATCAGATCAACTCAGTTAGGGATAATTTCAATTTGCAACTTTAAAAAAATCTAAAGTGACACTACAGATTGTGAAGAATAACACTGTTAACACCGGAGACTAACATCTTTCCTCATATACACATTGCATGTTCAGCAAATGAGCTGTACAAGGTTTCCCATATTGCCCTTGCAATGTGCATCAAAGTCATTATAAGCTAAGTCTTGTATCCAAGAAAACTCTCACTGAAATCAATGCATAAATAGAGACATGGATTTCTCCCTTTCCATACATATGTAGGTTTGTCTTGTCCCCTAAGACAGGCCACCAAACTTTTGAATTCTGGATCCCCATCCACTAGACAATTGACAGAGAACACTCATGTTTAAACTGGTGTTCCATCCCTGTTGTTCCCAGGATATGAGAAGGACGAGGTGGGTAAGGTAATATCTTACTTTAATAGCATATTAGGTTGGCCCTAGAAAAGATATTCCTCACATACCTTCTCTCTCTCATATCCTGGGACAACACGGATACAACAATGCTACAAACAATAGAAGATACCAAAATTTGCCATCTGAAATGGAAACTCCACAGCATGAAGAAGGAAGTAAGATTTAACAGAGACATTTAATTCCTGAGCAAATGCAAGAAACGAATCATAATCACTAGAGGACTCACCATCTATAAAGTTCTGATCACTACATGTATAACGAAGTTGGTCCAATAAAAGATATTACCCACCTTGTCTCCCGTAGAGAATATTGACTCATTTCACATAGTCAACTGCATAATCTTTAGATAATAAATTTTGTATATTTTAAATCTGGACTGCATTATTTAAATCTGGATTATTCTGCATTAAATTTATCTCAAGGGTAGAAACATGGCCTTCCACAATCATCTTAGCACCTGTGTTTAAGTGAGACTAAAAAAGTATAAAGGGACAAAAGCAGACTCTATTCACAAAAGTAACTGCTTAAGTTTGTACTTAATAACAAACTCAAGCAACAAAAAATGGTTTGAATGTCTTCATTCAGTGGATTTCATCTCAGCAGTTGCACAGGCAGCTCCCATAGATTTCAATCCATGCATATGCAGCTGGTGGGATAAATTGTTATGTAATCTCTGGTAGAAATGATACATTCTGAAGTACATTTTTTCCCTGTGCAGAAATGTCCAAATGCCATAAACATGTAGGTTTCTGTAAAGTAAAGAATAAGTACACCAATTGTATAAAATAAATCCAAAAGTAATGTTACACAGCTATGTTTTTTATGATATCGACCAAAACTTTGGGCTTTCAAGAACACAGGCAAGTATTTGAGAAAGTATTCAGAGATCCTGCAAGAGTTTATGTGCAATGTTAGTTAAAACTTCACACTAAGGGTCTGATTTTTATTTCCAATGAGATCAGTGGATCCTTCCCATTGACTTGTATGGAAGTTGTATCAGGCTCCAAGTGTTATTGTAAAAAGCAATCCAAGAGTCATTTTTTATTATATTTCAGCATTAGTGTCTTGCACACTTCAGGAAGAATATGGGAGGTAAAAAAAGAGCTTGCCATGGAATTGTTGGTTTAAATCTACATCATGATAATTTATATATTTATATCCCCATGCAGGCTTTCATGTTTTCAGTTTCAACCGTAATTATTTATCTGAAGCACTTTAATAATGAAATCCCAAACAAACTGTACCTACCTCTATTATTACATTTATGCAGTCATTTTAATGAACTCCTTTTACCTCCATTCAGCCTTTTATTAGCCTGTTACAAAGACGGTCACAATCACTATTCCCTCTTTGGTAGTTATGCAACTTTTTCATGTTCATTATCATTAATGGCTTAACAAGCTCCAAATTGTTACATTAATCTTTTTTTACATATCGGTGAGATATTTCAACATCAGCATTTTGCATCCATTTCCTCTATTAAGCATAGCTTTTTTGAAATCATGTTAAATAAATAGAGAAAATAATCATATTTAATGAATTTAATGAAATGGAAAATGTTGACAGCATTTCTCTTTTTTTCCATTAGATGATACTTTAGAAATACCCTGCTTTAAAGATACATACATATAACAAATACATACTATATATAATTTTACATGAAGGTATCATGTTAATTAAGTATATTTCAAAATACAATTGACTATATAGACATAAATAACAGCTACAAAGGTGATCTAGTCACACACAGAGAGTTTCTGCTGCTTACATTATCATGTCCATTTCCTGCACCTGCCTATGCACACACAGACTGACATTGGCTCCAGTGGGACTTCATGTGAGCAAGGGTCCCTTCTATGCTGATCTGATTGCAGAAACAGGACCTCCAAACACAAAATAAAACTATGAAAGATGTGTGCATGGGAGGGAATAGCATAGGGGCAGGTTTTGCTGTATGGAGTATATGACAAATTTCCAAATGTCTATGTGATTATTAATTGGGTAACTCCATTATGGAGGGTCAAGGTGAAAATAAGTTTTAAGTGTTTGAATGAAGAGAAAAGAGGAATCTGACCAGTTGAAGGAGGGAGTGCCATATGTTAACAGTCAAAGGATTTATATAAAATTAATTCACAATAAATATTAAACAAATAGTAGGGATTTATTATTCAATCTTTTATGAGCTTTCTTTTGTCTCTCACAGTTATCTCACAAACTTATGACAGAGCAGCAGCATGGGATATTCAAAATTGTTCTGCACACCTTCCCCTTCTGAACTAGTGAATGAGTTTAAGATGGGGCAGGGGGTGGGGAATGGGTGTGAAATTGCATCAGCATAGCCTGAGAATAGACACACAGCAAGGAGTGACTCATCAGAGATTCAAAATCTGATGAACAAACCCATTAAGATGCACTTGGAAGAGGCAAAAAACTCACCTGCCATTTGAGATCACAACTATCAAAACTATTGTCTTAATTTGTTTTATCCATTTTGAAGCGTGTATATATATATATATATATATATATATATATATATATATATAT
>ML685802.1:10589674-10796647 GCA_007922175.1 Pelusios castaneus | reverse complement strand
TATATATATATATATATATATATATATATATATATATATATATATATCTTGCATACACGTGGCATTATCGTATTATTTGGATCTGTGGGGTTTTTTGGGAAGATGAATGCTAAACTTTTCAGTAATATTATTTGGGGATTTATTTTTTACATCTAATGGTAAAACTGACCAGACAGAAAAAAAAAATATGCAAAACAGAATAAAAACCAGAACAATAAGTAGTTTTTCTCACACCCTTGAGTATTTCTCTATTATTGTTATTCAATTAAACATAGGGGTCTTATCCTTGGAGAGTTTGCTGTTCATTTACTTTCCAGGTAGATTTTTACAAATTCTCAGTATAATCTCTGACTGACTCTTGGCTAATGGACTAAAGTGTTACAAATATTTAAGTAAGAGATCTAGCGTTGAACCTAAACATAGTAAGTTAGCATATCCTATTAGATCATGAATTCAAAGGATAAATAAAATAGGTCCCTAATATAATTCAGTTTGTTCTACTGATAGAGAAATTTTTGTTTCCTTTTTGCTATTATATTAAACCAATCTTTGCCAGCATGATAGTTTCTACATTTTTAGCTCTTTGAAGACAGAGCTGATGTTGATAAAGGTCACTAATTGCAAAGTACAATGTCTCTGTCTGTCACACAATATTCATAGTTAATTACTTTAATGTGTAAAGTATCACTCTGAATGAATTTATATTTTGAAGATCTACCTTTTTCACCAGAAGAATTTCAAAACCACATTAGTTTTCACATTATCAATAGAATACTAAAGAAAAGAGTCTTTGAACAGATTTCAAAGGGGAAATGAAAGTTTGATATATATTTATTAAGCTCCAGGTGAAAACTGGTTAATGATTGAATATCTGCACAAATGGGATTTTTCTGTGTATTAAACAAGATTTTTTTTTTACCAGTTCATATCTAGGTCAAATCAAGTTCATTTATGTCCAATAGATTATTCCAGTTAAAAGGAAAGGCGGAGATTAAAGAGTATAGTGAAATACCTTCCAATCTGCCACGGATGCAGTATTTAATATTAAAGTCAGGTGACACAAATGCAGCTAGCCCTTGGTAGCTAACCTAGAGACCTATGGGTGTTGAGCTGGAAAAGATGAAGTCTGATTTTGACTTCACAGTATAAACAGAATGTCATCCACACATCAAAATTCCACCCTCAGTGAACCTCCGGCACGGTTAATGATTATAATCTTCACATTTAATCATGGGAACACAGTGACAGGCAAACAAAGGTTAGTTAAACTGACAGTTCAGACTGTTTCAATGGAATAAGGGAACTTCATAAGTTTTATTTTAAAATGCATATACGCTTCCGACACCACTTCTCAGGTTTAAACTAAACGCTTGTACAAAACCTAGTTGCTTGCAAGAGCTGGCAGTGTGCATAATTAACCTTTAGATGGCAGAAAGTCTGGAAACTTTGATGATTTCTTTAAAACTGTTGCTATGCCAATATCACTTTCAAGGTTAAATTAAGTTTAGGGCATCTAGCTGGTGAAGGGAAGTACACAACACTAACATATCAAAAGGAAAAATGCCATTTTAGAAATGACACTGCTATCTGGAAGAGATATTCTCTTGGGTTAAAGGACAATGACAACTTATTGAGGAACAATATTTCAAAATGTATCTAATTCTTCTTCCAATTTTTGTTGTACACAAAACCATGCATCACTTTCACCTCGCTTCTTCCCCATACCACAATGTCAAAATATTGAGTCCTCAAAAAGTCTGTAAGAACTACAAAGGATTTACTATTATTTACACATATTTAGTGTTCTTTCAGGGTATATGTTCTAAAGATATCCAGCTTCAATAAGGAATAATTAATGAAATTGCCACTTTTGATCCTAACAGCTAAAGAAAACCTAAACATAAAAGTTTCCTATATTTTATTATCAGCATTTGCAGTAACATACAATTAAAACTCTTCAATATTTAATAAATTCTCGTTTGCTATTTTTAAAACATTTTAAATTATTTTATTGCAATTTTCTTAGGTGCTTCATGAACAATAACAAAAATAAAATAATATATACTATAATACTAAATTAATAACATGCAACATTGATAACTCATCTTCAGATTCCATTAATCCATTCACAATGAGGTATTAAAATGCTTAACAAATAGCTATTAGAAGTCAAAATAAGCCAAGAAAAATAAAAGATATGTTAGTAAGTTATTACAATAACTTACTAATAAAAATATACTATACAGCAGAGAGTCAGTTTTGCAAATGTATTGAAGATGAAGCTAAGTCCCTGGCGGATTTTCAAAGGTGTCCACAGCTTTAAAACTCTGGACTGAGGTCCTTAGTACTCAAATCAGATCATTTAGAGCAGATTAAATAATTTCATAAACAGACCAAAAAAAAATTATGAGAGTAAAACAATACTAAATAAAAACTGAAATACTTTTCTTTCCCAGTTGGAAATACAAACAGATATTCAAGAAATTGATTATTTAGAATCAGAATTTAGCAACATATTGTCTTAATTTCCTTTATGTTTTATTAATGTAGACTATTAAAATGACAAAAGATAGAGGCAAATTCTGCACTGACTTATCACCCCTGCCATCCCACTGAGCTCAGGAGTAGGGACATATCCACTTTCAAGGGAGAAACACATGGGTAATGTCAATTCTTCTTTCCATCTAACCTACATTTTGGGCTAAATTCTTTTCTCAATTCACTCACTTCCATGGTGTCAAATGAATAAGAGATGACTTAAGTGCCTTAGGTTCTTTTTCTTCATTTTATTCCAGACTGTGCTATATATTTTTTAAAAATTATTTCCATTTCATATTTTCATTCATTTCTACCTCTATGAATCTTTCTTTTGGGGACAGACTGTGGATATCACGGTTCCCTTTTGAATCACTATTTTGTCAACTTTCCTTTTGTTTCCTCCTTTGCTACCTTATCCTTTTGGTATCAGGGACAGTAATTGTTGCTGCAGCTGACTTCCTGAAAGGAAGCCTTATTTATATAGCATAGCTATATAGCTTCCAGGCACAAACACAAGACAGAACAGAGTTACAGACATTAGGCAGAAAAGTGGCTCTACAGAGGGATAACAGGTCAGCTGTTTTTCCTCACAGAGTGCTGATGGTTTATATGCCATTGAATGTTCCTATTTACAAACTGGAATGTAATATTCTTTATAAACAGAAAAGGATGCCAAATAAGAAAGAATATTTTAAGCTGTACAGAGAGAAATATGTGCTACTTCCCAATGGTTATAAACAATTTTGGTAATTAGATGTGGATACCTGGCATATCACAGCACATCACTTTGAAAATAAGACCCAGAGTGCTTCAGAGAAGGAATGATGATGTTTCTATTTTTTTCTATGGAAAAAGGGGGGGGGAATAAAAGTTGGGCCTTCTTGCAACTTAAGGTCTGAATTACTGAGCATTGTTCCATTGATTTCAATTGATATATGTCTTATGATAAAGATTACTTTTGCTAACATGAGTTTGAAGGGATCAGACCCTTAATTACATCATCATTAATGTGGCCTTAAAAGCACTCATATGAAAGAGACTTAAGAGCTCATTATATTTCTGTGACCAGCATACACAACCATGCCATTCTACAGAGGCTGTAGCATTGTAACACAGCCCTATTTATTGAGTTGTGTACATATTCCTTTAGCAACACTCCCATGTTACAATTCTGTTTCTGAAGACTAGGCCACATGAAAAAAAATATCTCAAATGTAATTGTTTTTAGGGCATTAAGGAAGACAAATAACTATTCAGGAGGGAAAGTAACAATTATTTAAAAAAAAAAAAAAAACGCCAAAAGAGAAAAACAAAGGAACATTAGATAAAAAGGCTCAGGCACCAGCACTTTAGTATTAGACAGAAACTATTTGAGGTTAGTGCGTCCTTTCTCCTTTTCACACTAATAACTGAACACTGTCTGAACTAAACACACCATGAAATTTATTGATTGTGCTGTGAGAGATGTCTAACACAGAGAAAAACATTTGCTAAAGCTGCAGTCTTAACAGCGTCCACAGTGAAAGGGCAGTATGGGGAGAGCCACTACTTAAATTCATCCCAATTGGAAAGAGGACACCACCAAACTATGTAGTTTCTACCCCGGTTAATCCAAGTCTGTCTGCAAACTCCATTTTTATTCAGATTAACAAATCCTTTGTAAATGCAAGCTATAAGATAGGTTACAGTTTAAATCCTTTTGATAGCCAGACATATGGATAAACCAAGCATGGCTTAACTAGCTGGGGCTGTAAATCCAGGAAACAGTGTCTATTAATTAGGCAAGGTCAGGACTATAATTGGGAAGGGAGGGTTATGGAGGGTAGGAAGAAGGAAAATAAAGCAGCTGCCTCAATTCCCGTAAAGAGTGTGTTTGTGTCTGTGTCAGAGAGCAAGAGGAAATAGATGTGTTCTGTGGATGAACCTTTTGGAGAATAAAGACAAGAAAAATCCCATCTTTCACTGCAAAAGAACTCTGCAGTCACATGTTATTTGGAGTGCTTTGGGGGATAGAATTAACATTCAAAATAATCTGGACAAAGAGGAGAAATGCCTACACTTAGAAAGCAATAATCAGTTGTGCATGCCCATGTGCACAGCCTCACACCCACACGACCCCCGCCTCCCCCAAACACACACCCAAACACATACACACACATAAAGGGAAATCGCAACCTAGGAAGGAATACTGTGGAAAGGGATCTGCGGGTCATAATGGATCACAAGCTAAATGTGAGTCAATAGTGTAACATTGTTGCAAAAAAAGCTAACTTCATTCTGGGACATATTAGCAGGAGTATTTCTTATAGCACATGAGAAGTCATTCTTCTGCTCTACTGCATACTGATTTGGTCTTACCTGGACTATTGTGTCTAGTTCTGAGCACTACATTTCAGGAAAGATGTGGACAAATTGGAGAAAGAGAAGAGAAACAAAAAGATTAAAGATCCAGAAAACGTGGCCTATGAGGGAAGATTGAAAAAAATGGGTTTCAGTAGTCTGGCGAAAAGAAGACTGAGCAGGGACATAACCCTTTTCAAATAAATAAAAGGCTGTTACAAGGAGAAGGGAGAAAAATTGTTCTCATTAACCTCTGAGGATAGAACAAGAGGCAATGAGCTTCTTAAATTGCAGCTAGGGTGGCTTAGGTTGGACATTAGGAAAATCTTTCTGATTGTCAAGATAGATAAGCACTGGAATAAATTGCTCAGAGAGGAAGCTCCATCATTGGAGATTTGTAAAAGCTGGTTAAACAAACACCTGTCAGAGATGTTCTAAATAATACTTAGTCCTGTCAAAAGTGTGGGGAACTGAACTAGGAGACCTTTCGAGGACCCTTCCAGTTCTACAGTTTTGTGATTCTATTCAGGGTTCTTCTGGTTTTGGTGGGGACAAGAAGGAAAAGACTTTGGTTCCCACTGTTTTTCAGGTTTCCTTTTCCTGTGCTACTTACAATGAATCAAATCTACAGAAAAAAATACATAATAAACCACTGGTAACATGGAATCATATGAACGGAAGGGACCTACAGAGGCCTTCTAGTCCACTCCTTGCAGTAATGGCAGAACCAAGCATTATATAGACCAGGGTCATCCCTAAGAGGTGGTGGGGCCCAGGGCCAATTGGCCTGTGCGAAGCCGGAGGCCAGGCCCCCGCAATCACCCCATTCCCCTCCCTGCCCCCAGAGGGCCCTGATCTAGACTCATATTTAGCTTGTGATCCACTATGACTCCCCAGAACCCTTTCTGTGGTACTCCTTCTTATCATTAAGTTTTCTTTTTTTTCTTGAAAGAAAGAAAGAAAGAAAGAAAGAAAGAAAGAAAGAAAGAAAGAGTTATGGATCTAAGAGTATATACACTCAAGGCAAAGTATAGAAACAGGCCCACCAACAGCAATTCTAGGCCTTGGAGCAGAACAATCAATGCCTGCCCCTAGAAAAAGATGGCTAAGGTCCAAGTAGGCTTCTGCCAGAAGTTTTTACTTATTATATTACATGCTATGCATGTTCCTGTGCAACTGAGGAGCATTATCTGCTACTCAGCTTCCAGGTTCCCTGGGACTCCTCAAGGAGATTATTGATGAATATGGGAAGCTTGAGTAGCAATATCACCTCCCCAGCCATTCGGGAATGTTCATGGCACATAATAAATAAGCTCTGTTCAGGGGAAGGCTGGAGAACACAGGCTGTAGGGGCTGTTAGGGGGATTGTGGAGGTGAATAAGATACGTATCTATTATCCCTTCACCTGGGCCCTTTTAAATAACGGAGCTCCTTGGCAATTGCCCCCCTTGAATGCTCCTATCAGCAGACCTGTACAGAGAAGAACAATAAACTGAATGATTTTTTCATTACTAAATTCTTGTAGCACCCAATATTTCTCAAGAAATGTAGAGATTAAGTAGTAAGGTGAAGAACTTTCCTTCTTCATTATTGTGATTTCACAGATGGAATCACCAAATCTCTTCTTATTACTTTCTTTTGCAGACTCCACACACACCAACCATCATGTTTCCCAGTTTATTCCTTCCCATTCTCATCCCATTACAGAAAGCAAAAGAGGGAGTTAAGTAAAAATTGTTCACATGAGCTCATCAGCTAACAAAAGGGCCACCTCAAGAGGGATTTCTGCATGTGAGAAAGAGAAGTTTTCTAGTAAACAATATCCAGCTGAGAGAGAGCTCCCTAGAAAGACACAAGAGAAAGCTGCGAGAATTCATTGTGAAGTCTGCATGCCCTTTGGATGACAGCTACTCTGATGTGAGAAATTCTCATATGAAATGTGAAGCTCTTAATGAGATCATACTCTCCTAGCCTTAATCTTTGAGCATAGTGAAAACCTTGAAAATCATTCCTTGCACATGTCCCGAAGCTGTGAAAAAGTTCTGCTCTTAACTTACAACCCCTTGATCTTGGATTTTCCTTATTTTTCATAATCAAAACTGCTTTCTTTTACTTTGTGAAAATGGACATGCAGGGATATCAGCAAAAGGTCAGTTCTGCCAGCCCTTGTAAAAAACATATTTTCACAGCAAAATTGGGCTCAAATTGTGAGCTGAGTTCAGACTCATATGAAAAAGGTTGAAATACATTTTTTCTGACTTTGATAATGCTGTACCGTTAGTGAAAGCACAAAACAGGTAAGAGAGGCAGTAGGAAAAAGCTGCATAGTATAGTGTGGATGCAACCTGTCTTTCACTGCAGCCTGTAGTTACATAAGAACATAAGAAAGGCCGTACTGGGTCAGACCAGAGGTCCATCTAGCCCAGTATCTGTCTACCGACAGTGGCCAGTGCCAGGTGCCCGAGGGAGTGAACCCGACAGGCAATGATCAAGTGATCACTCTCCTGCCATCCGTCTCCATCCTCTGATAAGCAGAGGCTAGGGACACTATTCTTAACCCCTTTCTGGCTAATAGCCATTTATGGACTTAGCCACCATGAACTTATCCAGTTCCCTTTTAAATATTGTTATAGTCCCAGCCTTCACAACCTCCTCAGGTAAGGAGTTCCACAAGTTGACTGTGCGTTGTGTGAAGAAGAACTTCCTTTTATTTGTTTTGAACCTGCTACCTATCAGTTTCATTTGGTGACCCCTGGTTCTTGTATTATGGGAGTATTTAAACAACTTTTCCTTGTCCACTTTTTCCACATCCGTCATAATTTTATATACTTCTATCATGTCCCCCCTCAGTCTCCTCTTTTCCAAGCTGAAGAGGCCCAGCCTTTTCAATCGTTCCTCATTCGAGGCACTCTCCAAACCCCTAATCATTTTAGTTGCCCTTTTCTGAACCTTTTCTAGTGCTAGAATATCTTTTTTGAGACGAGGAGACCACATCTGTACACAGTATTCGAGATGTGGGCGTACCATGGATTTATATAAGGGCAATAATACATTTGCAGTCTTATTTTCTATCCCCTTTTTAATGATCCCTAACATCCTGTTTGCTTTTTTGACCGCCTCCGCACACTGTACGGACATCTTCAGAGAACTATCCACAATGACTCCAAGATCTTTTTCTTGACTCGTTGTAGCCAAATTAGCCCCCGTCATATTATAGGTATAGTTGGGGTTATTTTTTCCAATGTGCATTACTTTACACTTATCCACATTAAATTTCATTTGCCATTTGGATGCCCAATCACTTAGTTTTGTGAGATCTTTTTGAAGTTCTTCACAATCTGCTTTGGTCTTGACTATCTTGAGTAGTTTAGTATCGTCTGCAAACTTAGCTACCTCACTGTTTACCCCTTTCTCCAGATCATTTATGAATAAATTGAATAGGACTGGTCCTAGGACCGACCCTTGGGGAACACCACTAGCTACCCTTTTCCAATCTGAGAATTTACCATTTACTCCTACCCTTTGTTCCCTGTCTTTTAACCAGCTCTCAATCCATGAAAGGACCTTCCCTTTTATCCCATGACAACTTAACTTACGTAACAGCCTTTGGTGAGGTAGTTACATGTATGCTACACACCTCCAGAAGTGTAGAGAAGACGTGTAAGGGTTTGTCTTACAGGGGGCATTTGTCTGCACCAAAGGGAAATAAATTCTAGTGCATTCTAGCATATTGTGCAAGAACTGGCACACTTGGACCGTGCTAGTACAAACTACATGTTCCCTGGTGAACATTAATGCAGTTCTTTTTCAAACAATACTTATCTCAACAGAATCTTTCAAATTAATGTGTACTAGGAAACTTTTAGTGTGTACCCCCGCATGTGCCACACAGTCCAGATATTGCATAGCACACTAGTGTGTATTACATTTTGCTCCTTTCTAAGGAAGACTAACACCAGGTAGATAAGCCCTGGAAGTCCTGAGAGAGTTTGCAAAGCTCAGAGTTGCAGGGAGGGGAAACCTAAATTAACAGATGTATGAAATGGAAAGGTTAGGAAGATTCTGATGAGCTGCACATCCAAACATTTGGAAGTGATATTGAGGCCACATTGAAAACTAGTGGCAAGATTCATTTCACTGGGACCAGGTTTTCAGCCCTGATGCTCATCTGAACTCTTGCAGCTCACAAAACTGGGAGGGGGGGGGGGAAGTCTCACAATAACATCCTCTCGTGATTTCTGATACCTTTCTGCTTTTGAAACAGGAAGGAAATAATATGAGAAAGGCCTTTGCTGGGTGAGATTTGAAACATTTGCTTCCTGTGTCAATTAGAATAGAGGTACACAAATATGAAGAACATTTGTTAAACAATGTCAACCCTTTCTAGACACTTGTGCATAAATACACTAATGCGTGTTTTTATTTTAAATGGAAATTTGCACTCCCATTTCAGTAACCTCCTAACAGTTACTTGATTCCAGAATGCTGATAGCTGGGGTTCAGGTGTGTCCTATTTGACCCCTGACATTCCCTCTCCAAATCTCTTCACCTTTATCAATATTCCATAAGTGATGGATTTGATGGTTTCTCTGCTAGACTGACAATTCTTTGTCTTCCTCTCTCACTAGTTTCAGCAAGGTGAGATGCCCCAGAATACACGGCCTTCTTATGCTCAAATTCAGAAACGTCAGCCCCTCAGCAGGACACCAATTTATTCACTGAGGCTGTCAGATCTGCAGAGACTTTTTATTTTCCAGGAAAAAGAAGGCATGTAGGAGACCAGGTACTTTTCGAAAAAGAAAAGGACTTGGTTCAAGAAATAGGCTAAGATATCATCCAATTCTTACAGCCTTCCCACTGCAAACAAGATTGTATGTTCCAAATGGATACAAATTACTTTCAACAACTACTGATACTATAAATTATACTATGTGAACTATTATGAGAGATTGCCAGTGCCTTTTTGCCTAGCTGAAGGCAAGGAGAGGTCGACTATATGAAGCAAGAAAGAATAAGCTCTGGGTGCATTAACAACTTGAGCTTGTATATCAATACAATAACTGTTTCAAACTGTTGAAGCCAGTGTCAGGGATGAGGATGGGTGGTATGTAATGGTGATGATGGGTGACAGGTGATGATAAAAGAAAGGAACTGAATTTAGAAGTTACGGCTATTTTTGTTTAATAATAAAATGAGAAGTTAAAAATAAGCTTTTCATTCTTGTTGAGTGTCTGCTCTTTAACTTGGGAGATCTGGTTGAAAAGATGTTTAGAAACGTAAGAGTTGATAATAGAAATATAACTGGAATGGTAGTATTTTAACCAGGGGCCCAAGAGGCTTATAAGATCTCAGCAAAATCACTTCTATGTTAAAATACATTCTTCTTTCTCTCCAGGTTGGGGACACATATATAGGGCAGACAGCAAAATAGTCCTAAAAAAATCATGTTTCAAAATTATAAACTTAATATTTTTAGTATAGAAACATCAGTAATAAAGAAAATTAGAAGGGAATATTGTTTCAGAGATTTGCTGTGTTGCTTTTGGCAGCTAACGCAGTCTCTATCTGCCCTCAGTTTATCCATCAATAATATGGATATAAATAACACCTGCCTTCGCTTGAATATTAATAATCTTAATATTTGTAAAGTACTTTTAAATTAAATTAAAGGTTCTGTGGGATTGCAAGGTATTGTTTATTATCATTAGGTTTCTGCTGTACAGGAAGTCAAGCCAATCATATAGGCAACTAGAGAACATGTAGCCCACGGTTCTATTGCATTTCTATAGACAAAGGACAGAACACAGGGAGTCACTCAAAATCATAACAACCATTAACTAATAAAAAATTAATATCCATCTTAGATAGAAAACAGGGAGAAAAACAGGGAATAATCTAATAATATACCTCTGTCTATGATCAGAACGATATATACGAATGAGGTTAGGACCCAGGAGTATGCAAAGCATTTTCAAGCAGTCAGTAGCAATTGAAATAAACACAGTTTTCTATAATTAGGGAGAGATGGCAGAGGAAATGCATTCACAATTAAAAGCATGCAGACTGGCAGGAGCAATGATAGTAATACATATACATTCAGTAGATTCACTAATTAAAAAAGCAAGATGGAAAATGGCTGTATTGGGGAATATCAGATAAAAGAATCTCATTGAAATATAATTCACTATTTGAGAAATAATTGTTTTGAAGACTCCCCAGTTGGCAGCAACATCCTAAAAATTATACTGTATATAATCCATCCTCTGAGTGAATAGTTGCACAACAGCGATAGTAATCTCAGTTTGGATCAACATAAGGAGCTGGGCCTAGTTCCAAAATTATGGAATATGTGTCTGCCTTTTCCTCTCATCAAGCATCTGTACAATTCTCATCAGGAATTTCCACACTAGTGCATTCAAAGAGCACAAGAGCCTGATTTGCCAGTCTGTTTAATTCTCCCTAGTGAGCAAAATAATATGTGATAGTATTTGACCAACAGAGACTAACAAAAGCCAGCACTATCCTCACTTTTCCATCATGCTATTCATTGAAAGTTGAAGTACAATTTAAATCCCATGCCAATCCTTAACCTAGTTTTTGTTTGACTGCTCTTTTGTCTGGTAACTGACCTGCAATAGCATCCATTATCACTAGATTCCTTTGGGCAGTGAAACAAATCTCAAAAGAATGTAGTAAATTTGGGTTTCCAATCAAGTTGAGGTCACAAATGAAATGAGTCTGCTGGTCTCAATTGATTGCCTAACTCCAATGTGTCCACATCACACATTCAGCACAATTTCATTTACCCTGATACTCAAAAGTGGAAATACTGAAGGGGGGTAGACAGAATAGTATAGAGAAATGGTCTTACTCTTACCAGTGTGACCTATATCTATTTTTGAGTCATAAAAATGATTGCATTCCATAAAATAATTGGAAAGACAAAACAGTTAGAAAAGCAAAGAACATTAATAAGAAGTAAAATAGTAAAAACTTCTAAGTTATGTCTTTTGCCAATGTTACAGATTTTACATATATAGTATGCATTTGGGGATTAGCGTCAATAACCTTATCAATAGTGCACTGGTTTAAGACACTTATGCATGTATCTATGTATTGGGAGTATTTTTAACCACAGAGAACTGAGAAGGAGCAAGAGTAGCAAAGACAAGAAGAGCACAAAAGGAATGGCATTCAGCTCACAGAAGCAAGGGAATAAAGGGGAAGCTACTCACACTAGTGAAATGTCATGTATTTTCCAGACTTCCCATTTAAACAGTTCCCAGAGTACATGTGATATTTTAATGGAATGGCTGCTTGGGCTCATGAGGGAGAAGTAGGTGACTGGTCCCGATTAGGAAATCTTCTAAAGGCAGCAGAAGTTATGTAGAGTTGGGCTCATGAGGGAGAAATAGGTGACTGGTCCCGATTAGGAAATCTTCTAAAGGCAGCAGAAGTTATGTAGAGTTTAGAAAGAGTCACTTTAACAAAGAAAGGGATGAAATTGGGTTGGAGGTCATGTTGAGGTCTTGAAGAAAGACATGAACTGAAATTTAAGTCTTAATCATTTTCTAATGGAATCTTTGTTGCCCCGTTACGTTATTGAAATGTATCTTCTAGGTAGGTTGTGTTCCTCTATAGACACTCTGGGTATTTCTAACCCAGGTCAGCTGTCTCTTTGGTATCTAAGTAAAGACTATATACTATGTACTGCACTTTGCAGAGAGGAGCAAAAGAGAAATTGTTGATCCAGAAATGGAAAGAACACTACATATATATACACAACAACAGCAATCAAGGAAGAGGTTCCCTCTCCCACAAGGTTATGAAAGTCACATTACATAAACAGCACACTTGCATAGATATTATCAATAAGTCATATTAGTGCCAAGGGGGAACAGAACTATTTTTTAACCATAGACCTTTGTCTCCTGAGAACCTAGTAGATACTTAGATAAAATGCATGGAGGACTTAATGCTTTGGCATTAATCCATTGGCATCACCAGCTCTTGTGTCCTGGGTTAGTTCTGCAATCAGAAAAGAGGGAAGGGCATGGAAAGAGAAAAGTGTTGAATAGGATAAATTCTCCAGGAAGATTCCTTGGGATCTGTAGAATGGCATCACTCTCCAAAATCCACCATGTACTTGCAAGCCCCTCTCGATGACTAGAGAATAGGGTGAAATATTGAATTTTGAAGGCCCTATTTAGCCAGGCCCTACATAGTACATTGAACAGTACCTTAAATTAGTCCTCCTGGTTTCAGTGGGACTACTCCTAGAATAAGCTACTATTAAATGCAAGTGAGAGTGGCAGAACCTGTGCCTTGGCATTTTTTTATTATTTTGTTCCCTCACTGGGTTTGCTGTAAAACTGGAGAATCAAGCCCCCCATTACTCTGAGACAGCTATAGTAGGAGCTATTTAAAACCCAGATGTTTCTAACTTGCTCATCATTTTGTGGATGGGTTATCAAAAGTTTACCTAATAGAAAAAAAATCAAGCTACCTAGAGAGGCTCTAGAGGGAATTTAACAGCAGCAGCCAGAGGGAAAGTGGAGAAGGGTGTACTTAATAAAAGCTAAAAAAGATAAAAAGTAGAAAAAAGGAAATAAAAAATAATGGACAAACATGTCCTAAAAATAATATCCATGCTCAAAGGATAGACAGCAATCCAGAACCTCAGATGCTGTAAATTAGCATAGCTTTATATATTGGTATAGAGCAAAGCTCATGTATACCAGCTGAGGATCTGGCTGTGATAGAAGAAGGTCTGAGACCTCATGCCTAACACACCACACCCCAGAGAAGGATCAGTAAAAGTAGGTCTTCCAAGTGTGCCTAGAGAAGCTGCAGGGAAGCAGCTAAAAGGTAGCAGCCTTAGTTAAAAGAAGCTGCAGGGCCTGTGCAAAACAGTTGCTGGCTGGATCTAGGAGGGTGTGGGAGGACTGGAAGGCTGAGACCCTGCTCAAGTAGGGAATAGAGAACCCTGAGGTAAGGTTATAATGAAAGAGGCTATGTGAGAAGTGGCCCAGGGAAAGCAGCAGCAAATGGCTGCTATTTATAGGGTTGCTGGGCCGGGACCTGGAGTAATGGACATAACAGGGTCCACTCAAAGACCAAGAAGGTGATATGGCTTGTTTAGAGGCCTAAGTGAAGGAACCTCTAGCACTTAAAAAGTCTCCATGGTCAAAGCTCTGGGAGCATTGATTTACATCAGGGGAGACATGGACTTAAAGCTATCCCAGAAGGAGCTAAGGACTGAGCCCAGAGACAGGGCTAAAGATAAAAGGGTACAGGGACAGTCCCTGTTGGATATTTTACCCCAGAAGTGTGCGACTTGGGTAGAGTGTTAAGCCAGGGAAGACCTGACTGATGAGGGCAACAGCCAATAGGAGGCACAGTGAAAAAAACTGAGTTCAGTTTCACTCCCAACCAACATAAGACACCCTCAAGAAGTGAGTGTCATTGATCACAGTTGCAGACCCCAGTCTTCAGTTTTTAGCTTTTATATGAATAGCTTCTAGAATTGCTCCTTTAAGATTAAATCCTACCCCTAAATTGAGTAAATAGCTGGACAGCTGATGGCTGGCTGCATATTAGACATCAAGCAATATTTGATGATTCAGGACCAGTCACCACAATGCATTGCAGCTGCATTTTACTTCTTGTGAGTCTGAGTAACAGAAAAATCTGATTTCTGACCTCTTTTCCCTCCCAGATCCTTACATCTATTGCTTTAGTTAGAGTGAGTAAAAACTTATCACATGGATCATTTCGCCATAGAAAATGCTGATTTGATGGAATGGAATCATTTCACAGGAATGTGTAAATTCCTTCAACACTTAAAACAGAAACTAGGTGGTTTTGTCCATGAGCGGTTCACTCCATGACTGGCAATGAAATGGATTGCTCCATTTTTCCCCAGAAATTCTATGATGTCAGCATTTCATTCTGATGTGGAACTAAACAAAATCTGGAATTTCCAGATAAAGAGAAATTCCCTTTTCCAATGAATTCTACCTTACTTTATTATGCTTTGTTAGTATACAAGATACTAAAACCCCAAACGCTTGATTGTGCCCCCCACCCCCACCCCCACTAACCCAAGTGACTATATGATCTTATAGTCTTTTTCAACATTTAATGAAGGTGTTACAGGGAAGTCCTGCAAAGAGTATAATCTGACACCAATCATGTGTCTTAAACAAAATATTGCATTGGGAAGAGTCAGCAACAACAAATTCTACACTTGTTTCTTCAGACTATCCATCTAGAGTATGTATAACCTGCTCATTTTCTTGCTTTAACTTAGCTGGTAAAGCTGGTTGGAGCAGGAAGTATGTCTTCTTCAGGTGTGTTTGTAGAAGACCTATCTCAGGGGTCTGCAACCTGTGGCTCCAGAGCCACATGCGGCTCTTTGGCTGCCCCCTTGTGGCTCCAGGGCAGCCCCCCCCTCCCCCCCCGCTACCAGGGGACCCTGCGAGCAGCCTGTTCCTGGCTATCCCTACACCAAGGGACCCTGTGACAGACACGCTGGCTCAAGCTCCCCCAAACCCTCACCAGGAGGCTACGCCCATTTGGTTATTAAAGGAATTTTTAAAAATGGATCTTATCTTTCGGGTTGCCAACTCCTGACCTAGTGCAATGGGTCATCCTATCCAAGCTCTAGTACATGGTACTATAACTTAAATTGAGTTGTCTGGAGCAGGGACTCATTTGTATTGCTAAATGTTATGTGCATCATTATTATTATATAGAGCCACTAATTATTAACCAATAAAAATCTTCAGCTGATGGAAGCATACACACTGCCCCAGTGACATAGCATACCTTCAGTCTGTTTCCCGTAGGTTATGTTGCATGTCCTAGTACGTTAGGAGAAAGGTTTTCAACACACCTCCTCTCCCATTTAGGACTCTCCATAAAGGAGAAGTGATTGGAAGTGTTCAGCACCCAGCAGTTCCAACTGTGACGCTTACAGCCAGATATTCAAAAGAGCCCAACACCTACAATACACCCAATGTGCTGAGGTCTTTTGAAAATCTGTCCACTTATTTTGGTTCATCAGTAGGAGCTGAGCTCTTTCAAAAACTGAAATGTAGAGGACCATAGAGTCCTCATTTGCTCTTCAAGTCCTTTGCTCTTTCCCTCCCCAAATCTCAGCTATACTGTTCATCTTATCATCCAACTTGAGAAAAATACAGCAAACACTCTTAGTTGGAAAAATAGAACTTGTGAAAGTTCTCCATTAAGTATGGTTTTCTCTTCACCTGAAGTAATCCCTACCATCTGCTTGGGTTGACTTTGTCCCTGAAAGAAATCTTCCTACTGCTGCCTGTTTCTTTACCACAGAAGTTTCCCCACTAGTTTTGTTCCATCTTCATAACTGGCACAAGCACTGGAGGAATTATCTATAAGAAAATAGAAAAAAAGGGGAATATAGAAAGATAAAATAGGTCAGTCAAAATGTGGTTTATGGATCAATTAATGCATGCTTCAGGTGATAAAAGGCATGTATCAATTAATCAGTAGTCGCTCAAAGAAAATGCTCCATTGTCTTATTGCTGAAGTGGCAGAACATAATTTATCTCTTGTATGAAGGGTACATCATCAGAAAGATGAGATTTAGTCACGGAAGTCACAGAGTCACCTTTGTGACTTCAAATTCAGCAGTCAGTGGTGGGGACAGAGTCTGTGCTAAGTGCCCCCCCCCATCATGACAGTGGCCAGGGTATTGCACCTCCTCTCCAACCCCCTTCCCTGCAGCAAGGACTGTCTGACCCAGCCCATAACTGTAGGGATGCTGGATCTGGGGCAGTGCCCATCCACCCCACTTCCCCACCCCCAGTGGCAGAGGGCTCTAGCTGTCACTTCTCATACTCCAGCAGTGGTGTTCTGGCTCTCAATCTCTGCCCCCCACTGGAGTTTCAGATGTCATTTCCCACCAGACTTCTCTTCCCACCCCCTGTTATTTTTAGTCAAAGTCACAGACAGGTCATGGCTTCCATAAATTTTTGTTTGTTACCTGAAGCCTGTCCATTTCTGACTTTAAAAGAGCTGTGACAAAATCTTAACCTCAGTTATTGAACTCTGCATTACATGACTATTCATGTAACTGGAGCTGGAATTATACAGTAAGAACTGGAACGATTCCTGATAGACATGACTACGATCATTGCAGAATACAGTACAACAATATTTTTTGAACTTTGACTTGTTGCTTTCTGCCTAAAACACTGTCACTTATGCCATGTAATGATTAAAGCTGTGAATTTGCTCTGCAAACTCTGATTAAATATGCCTTGACAGCTGTTTACAAATGTTGAGGTATACAGTGACAGGAGTGATGGTGAACTAGAAATGCCTTAAATATATTACATTCATAGACACTGAGCTTGCAATCAGATATGAAAGCATGGATCCTTGTGCATAGGCACAATCCATGGCTAGGTGCTGGCGTCTGTCCAGGCACACCTGATTGCAGAATAGCTCCTCATGAAAAAGCATATTGAAGTCAATGAGGCATTTCAATTGATTTCAGTGGACTTTGGATCAGGCCTCTAAGTTTGTAGCTGGAAGTTCTAAGTTGGAAGCCACAGGTCCCAGCGAGAAGAGAGCACAGGCTTCCTTCTTGCCAAGACCTGTGCAGGTCCCAGGGAGAAGGGAGCGAGACTTCCTTCTCCCTAGGAAGTAGAGGCTCCCTTTTTTGGCAAGGAGCTACTGGGGCTCCCCGGCACAAAGGAACTCCTGGGGCTCCCTTCTCCCTGGGAGTTGTGGCTCCTTTCTTGCCAGGGAGCTTGGGCTCCCAGGGAGAAGGGAGCTGCCGGGGCTCCCCGGGGAAGGGAGCTGTCGGGGCTCACTGGCACTTCTCCCCAGACCTAAGTTGACTTAGGAAATTAAGTCAACCTAGGATGTCCACACCGGCTTTAGGTCAACTTAACGGGTCGATTCAAGCGTTAAGGCGACCTAATGACCGGTAGTTATTAAGTCGATTTAAGGACTCCCTTAAGTCGACTTAATGAAAGGCCGGTGTGGACCTGGAGTAATTTAGGTCAATTTAAGCGTCCTTAAGTTGACCTAAATTGCTAGTGTAGACATACCATCAAAGTGGCCTGCAGCTCCCTTCCCGCTGGCTGCAAAAGGAGTTTCTGAGTAGGGACCGAGGTGGAGCGCGTTTCCATAGAGCTAAAAGACTGATGCAGGCTCCTTGCTGCAGCCAAGAGGATGGGATACCAGCACTCTCCTCCCCCAACTGTAGCAGGGAGTATGGCAAAGAACTCTGCCTAGGTCCATAGGTGCTGGGGTCCCTGCTGGAACCAGAGGGAGGGAAGCACTGATCTTCTGTCTCCCTGGCTGCAGAATGGAGTTACTTCCTAGGGACGCAAATGGAGTGCATAGGGCTATAAGATATGTTTCCCTGATGCAGCTAGTGAGATGGGAGAGCAGCAAAGATGCAGCCCCCTCATTGAACTCCTTTTATCTGGCCGCAGTGGGGGAGACTTCTGGCAGAGGATGGCCCTTCAGGGTTGTAAAATTGATATCTGTGGCCCACAAGCCAAAAAGATTGGGAACCACTGGTCTACTTCTACTACTTCTATATAATGAACATATGATAGTTGATCTTTTACTTTTACACCATGAATATATAGTCTGTTTTGAACTGCTTTAAAAACCCAACACGCTATTTGTAACATTTGGTTCCAAATGGCATTAATTACAGACATCTGTATCAGTTTTTTTCTGCCAAATCTTTCCTAAGTCTGCATGTTCATTTCCTCAGCTACCGGTATATCGATTTAATTGAGTTGACAAAATCTTTCACCTCAAATCTAAGAAACAGGTTGCTTACATATTTAGTCATTTCTGAGTCACAAATTCTGTTTATCATGCTCCCTTGATGATAGTGATTTCTGTTAACAGTAGCCATCCTATAAAGCAGTATTTGGACTGTAAAAAACAGATGGCATTTGGCTGCCTTAATGCTATCAGTTGTAGCCATAAATAGCTCTTTTTCTGTTTGTAACTTATCTTCTTTTTACAAATAGATTCATTAGTCAACAAAAGCTGATCCAAAGTCCCTAGGAATCTTTCCACTGACTTTAACGGTCTTTGGATCACAATCCAAAACCCCACATTTCAACTAGGCTTGGTAAAAAAATTTACAGCAAAACTGATTTCCAAAGAAAAATTGGTTTTTCAACACAACAACAAAAAAATTTCTACCCCACTCCCAGGAATAAATATTTTTTCACTGTGCATTCATATATATTTTGGAATGATGGAATATTTCTTTTTTTAAACTCTAGGATATTGCATATGAAAACATTAGAATAAAAGTAGGACTGAAAGGCCAAGCACTCAAAAAATTAGGAAATATTCTTGTGTGAATGGATCCTGACACTGTCTTTGGTTATAGCACACTATTTTTTTTTCCCTGTGAGTTTTATCTCTACAAAGTGTGTGATTCATTTCTGGAGGGGCAGTTTTGTTTGTTTGTTTTTGGGGGTGTTTTGTTTTGTTTAGGTGCAGACTAGGAAAGGTCAGGACATAGGGTGCTATTGAAACAGACAATCTGCTTTTCTGTTCCAATACGACAACAATATTCTAAATGTGCCTACATGCACTGAGCTTGAAAACACCTTGAAGAGGACTATGTTTTGAATGTTTTCTATAAATCGGTAAATCAATCCAGAGAGTGACAATATGATATGAGTGACTTCTCCATTAGCCCATTAACCAGGTCCACAAACTATGACATCTTGTGGGAAATCTCAAGAAAAATAGGATGTTCTCTTCACATTCACACAAGGTGTATGCACTCAAACAAATCCATGTTTGCAACTGAGCAGACACCTCCTCTGCATCTGAAACCAGATACAAATGACAGAACGACACTGCCTCTCTGACCTTCCCTCAACTCATACTTAACCAAAGAGGCATCTGGAGAGATCTGGGAATACAGAGGTCTTGTCACATCATGTAACCAAGATTCAATTATACAGTCAAGTCAGGGTGCTAGCCCATGTTCCCATAATGGATATTGATTACTTTACTTTTTAAGCCACTGTCCTTTCAATGAACTCCATTATTGCGGAAAATCAATGCAAACAAGTGTCAAATGCCCTATGTTTTGAGATGAGAGTCTATGCAAGACCTGGGTAACAAATATTGCACAACTAATCTTTAAAATGAAGCCAACTTTTAACCTTGCTTTCCTAACTGATACTTAGACATTTTTTCCAACCCAAGTCCCTGTAGATGGGTCTCCATTCCATCTCTTCATAGTCCCAGACTCAGAATTACATAAACGAAAATAGAAGTAGTAATGGTGACGTTCAAAACTGGGAGAATTGCCAATGAGTGCAACACAATAGGTCACTATTTGGCAAGTCAAAAATAAACAGCAGCTGGATGAAGACAAATGTTGTGACTTTCCTAAGGATGAGAGAGCATGACTAAATTGTAGCCATCCCTAATCCAGAGAGGTTAAAATAACTTGTTCTGCACTGAGGTGATCCTTACAGTAACATGGGTCTGATATAACTACTCAGATACATAGGAGAAATACCTTGTGAATTCCCCCATGTAACCTGTTCCACCAAATCAGTTACAGTTTTATTCTGGACATTTTAATGAACTAAAATGAGCTTTGATGGACAGTTCACAAGCTAACCAACCTCAAGTGCATCACTGCTGATCTATGAGTGCAAGTCAAACTAAAGCCAAACCTGACTAAGGATGGGGGGGGAGAGGGAGGGGGAGGGGGAGGAGAAGACTGTTTGAATCTTGCACTATAAATAAATTTGATCAAAGTATTTTTTTAGAAAGCCTGCTAATTTTACTTATCTGGCAGTCTCAGTATACGAATGCACAGTCCCACCCTAATGAGTGCATACTATGCAAATGCTTTATAAGTTTGGTCAAAATTTTCCACTCTAAAATGTCATTCAACTGAACATTTGTGTTTTTTGACATCATTTTTTTCCAGAAACACCTGATGTCCACTCAACAGTACAAGTTTCCATTCAAAATCTTAGTTTTGAACTTTGCAATGAAAACATTTTCTACAGAATATTTAGACCATTTCTGTGTCATTAAAGAAAAAATACTTTTCAACCAGTTTTAGGGCTCCGTATTGGAGAAAGATTTTTTTTAAAAAGCCATATTTTAAAAATTAGGAAATTAAATAATATTTTCTTGAGTTTAAGAAGATATTATTTAATTTCCTAATTTTTAAAATTTTAAATGTTCAAACATTTAAAAATTGTCTTGTCTTGTCTGTCGCCTGTCTTTTCTCTCTCCTTCCTCTGTTTTATTCAACATCACTTTCAAGTGCAGAGCATAAGAAGCCATAGGATTTGTGTCATTTATAGCCTTGTAAGTCTGCCAACAGTTCTGATGGGTTGATCATTTTGCAGGAGGTCAGACTAGATGATCATACCGGTCCCTTCTGACCTTAAAGTCTAGGAGTCTAAATTTGACAAAAACTGATTTATAGTCACCTATATGCAATACCAATTAGTTCCATATAGAATGTTAGCAATATATCAGATATGGATTTGGAGGATTCTTCTGGAGCAGAAAATTAAAGACTGTACAAACCTATTTATTATGTTTATAATAATTGCAATACACAGGTGAAAAGTGCACTTAAAGAGGATGAGGATGACTGTAACTGGCAGTAGCTGCACTGAATGGGAAAGGCAAGTGACAGGTAAAGCATCACTGCAAGATCCCACTTTTAAAGAAAGCAGCAGAAAGGATGTCTACAGGGGTCAGACATGAATGCATTGACAGGTACAACATCAGGAAGAAACTGAAAGTTATGGAGTATTATTTTATATTTCACATGGTTAATAAATCTTCTATTCAATTTTCAGCTTCTAAATTTCCCCACACTCTTTTCTCTTAACTCATATTCTTACCTTTTGGTTTTCTTTCCTCTTCAGCTTCAGCTTTTCCTGTTTCCTTTTCTGTTCTTTACTCTTTCGGATTCATTTCCAAGCTCTTGAAAGAATTTCCCTCACTGAATTTCCCTCACTGAGATAGTTGCTTCCTCCGCAAACCACTTTCCAGGGTGAGTCAATGTTGCAACTCCCCAAATGTAAATATATTTGAAGCTATTCAGAAAAGTATAATGTTAAACACATTAAACACTTCCCTCGTGCCTAATATTTCCCCCAAAACCATTACCAACAATGTGTACCATACACAACTGATAGTAAAGCATAATTGTAGAAAATTTTAATATTAGAAAGGTAGAGTATCAGTTAGTAAGTAGCATGAGTTAGATGTATCTAATGTAAAGTGTTTCTACCTAAAAGTGTAACATTTGGTGCCACTGATTTTGGTGACGCATACTCCATCAGGAACATTTGACATTTGGAATGAAATGGTTAACTATTTGAACAGCAGTGCATACAATTTCTAGCTAGAAGTCATTTCAAGTCATTAATTGTAAATTTGATCGTAAGTTGCAACTAACAAAAAATACTGTCTGTTTTATATCAACCTTCTTTTTCTAAAAAATGCCTTTTTTAGAGGTCATAGTTCTAAACCACAGTCATAAGATCAGAAACCAACAAGCAACTTTATCATGACTTGAGTTTAGATGGCTCCAGAGAGCAGCATGTCAGAATTAAGTCTGATGTGGCACATTGACTACAGAAAAGCTTCCCCGAAGCTATGCTTTGAACTAAAGGGACATGACACACAGATATATATTCTAAATTGCCAAAGATATCTGTGGCCTACCTCTGCCAAACTGGCTCATTTATTAGAAATTAGATTTGGTTGTAACTAATAAGTATTTACACTACTTGCAGCATATACTATTGTATAGGAGATCTAGGGGTTTACGATTTAATTAACCAAGAGACTGATCTGTATTCTTAAAAGACTAAATTCATACCAGTCTACTAACCCCATGTTCCAATTATATAATACACTATTGATTAATATCTCCTTAAGAGTCTGCAGTCTGTCAGTTTTCATCATGGTTAATGTGTTATGAGGTCTAGTTCAATTAAAGTGTTAACATTACTGGCAATGTATTTAATGCCTGGGAGAGAATAATAATCATGACTTCAGTTTCAGACATGGTTTTTGTCCTGGTTCTTAACTGCAACTGGGCTTCCTCATCAGCTGATAAAAATCAATCTGTCCCAAAATGGATACTTCGTCTAAGCTACAAGCAAATCAAGAAGTCCAGTTCATATCCAAAGATGTATGACTAAGGAATTGGATTCTCATTTGTTTTTCAGACATGAAATATTTATTCAAATATATTGTAATATATTTAATAGTGATCACATTCAAATATTGCCATCAAGAGTTTTAAAGAAAAGAATTGTTCAGAAGCATCAATTGGTATGATAGGGTACATTCCCTCAGATATATATTAGATTCTAAAAGTCAAATGATATTTCACTTACTTAATGAAATTTGAAAAGCCTTGTTTCTCCAACGCTAGACTTAAGATTCAAGTGTTACTTGAATATCCAGTTTCCAAAGAAGTAGCTATGTAGTCTATTGCAGAAAAACAATCTTTAAAAGTGACACGGGACTCTGTTTTGTTTTTTTTTAAATATCCAATATATGTGAGAAAAGTTCTAGCAATCTCAGCATTCCCAACAGAAATGTGCTGAGTCATTTTCTCTCTCTTCTGAAGTTTGTGGCAATTAAAAACTATTAGCAAAATTTTTCTAAATTCTAAACAAGTTTTTTTTTTTTTTATCACATTTACAGTCAGTAGAAAATTAACATCCAAATCACTAGAACTATAAAACCTCTAAAGATTATATTTGGAAAAAAAAATGTATTTAAAGATGGGCTCCTAAATCTATATTAAATAAATGCCTTGATTCTCTAAAAATTTTGAGCACAGAGCAGCTCTCATTGACTTCTGGTACTCAGCATCTTTAAAAAATTATCTAAAGATGGACTTTTCAAAAGCACTTGGTAGCATAGGCTATGTCTACACTTGTTAATTTAAGTCGACTTTAACTAAATCGACTTAGTGTGTCTACACTTAAAATTAAAGTCAACTTAAAAGGGAACTTACAAAGTCAACCTAGAGTGTCCACACTGGATGCTCTAGGTCGACTTTGTGGGGCTAGGGGGACCTGGGGCAGGTCCACGGTGGCGGGGGGACACACCTGGTGTACAATGGGGCAAAGGGGGACAGGGACCCTGGCAGGGCATGTGGACAGGCTGTGATGCTGTCTGGATTTAGGGAAGCATTTATGATATTATTTTCTATGGATATCTTATAAATGCTATAATCCATAGGAATCGACGCCGCTATCCTGGTGGCCCACCCCCGGGGTGTTATTCGTCAGGGGCTGCGTGCAGGCCAGGGTCCTTTTGGCTGCAGAGATTATAACTCTGCCCTTGTCCGGTGACTGGTTGGAGGCCCACGTTGTGACGTAAGAAGTCAGGATATAGGAGCAACAGAGTACAGGACAAAACCCACCCAGGGCCCATGCTATCATTAGAAGGAGGGGGTGTTTGTCCCAGGAGAAGGAGGATGAGAGTGGGGACATGGCCAGGAAAATAAGGAGGGCTAGGAGAAATAACAGGGAAATCACAAAGAGTGTTGTAAGTAGAAGAGGCAATTTATTTTTCATGATTACAGTTCCACAGAGTGACAGGAAACAGAAAATAGAGGTACAGAGATGCGCTTTTTTAAGCAAGTGATTTCAGTGAGTGTGTGTCTATGCCTTCCTATGCGGTTTCTTACTTGCAGCTGCTTTTAAAGGCACAGTAAATACTTATTACAGGTTTCTTATGTGTGCTAAATATCAATTACATGCGCATTATTCCCCAGGGTACCCTTTCTAAACTGCTGCCATTGCCCCTACTTTTAAAGAGAGCTCTTTGCAGCCTAACCAACCTGTACTCCCAGGCAGGGGTTCTAACCTACTTCTGTCCTTACTCTCCTGGACAAAGGGGTGCTAAGCTTTAGGTACCCTTCTTACTTTGTAGCTACAATCATTCCTGGACCAGCATTGCAATTTATTCCCTTATTCGGGCCAACATTCACCGAGGTCCCTGCATGTGTTTTTTACCAGTTACTCACCAGCTCTCCCAGCCAACGTGTCAGGTCCGTCCCACCTAGGAACTGGATCGACCTCTCAAGTCCTTTCCTCCATGTCAGTCCCTCTACCTGTTACCAGGCCGGGCCACTGACGCCTCTGCCCAGATTCAATGATCCCAAGGACAAGCCTCAAGACTAAAGAATCTTTGCCCAGGGACCTCTGATGTCTCAGAAGCTCTGGACTCCGACCCCCTTTTGTGTTCGGGGGCCATGTTATATAGTGTTTTTTGGATAGACCCTGTCTCTCACCTTCTTTGGGGTGCGAGACTGTGGTTGGATGCTGTCTGGAAAGCATCATTCCTGATTGGTTGACATTTTAGTTGCGGGTAGCACCCTTCACCCAAGGCGCATGGGAAGCTTCACACCTTTTGGTCAAAGGCAGGGTTGCGGCCAACATCCCCATCTTCGGACCCATGGGAAACTTCACACCTTAGGGGTGATAGACGGTGGTACTAAGGGGTGCCAGACGGTGGTAACAACCTGTCTCAAACCGGGTGGGAAATCTCACACCTCTTGCGGGGAGGTGGAGTGGTGGTCGTACACCTGGTCCCAAGCCCTATGCGGAGCAGGCCTTAGGTTTGAGGTTTTTACAGACGGCCGAGTTCTTGGCATAAGATCATAAAGGGAGTTGCTGGGCAGACAAGACCCATATGGTTATTTTAGTCTTGTCGTTAGGTAGAATAAGACCTTTGAATGTTGTTCCAGCTACACTTTAACCTCAACATACTATGTTACCTATATTCCCATATCTATTCCTATACCTATACCTATATATTTTTTCTATAAGGAACTATGTCATGTTTGGTATCAATAGAAAGGTAGTAATTTGCTGGGAATGATTATATAGTTTATGTCTAGGAATTGTATTTATATTAGAAGTTAGTTAGTTAGTTAGGAATTTGGTGTTATATCTATACTTTAACTTGTGTCATTCTAGAGAAATGCCTTAGACAGGAGGGTGTGAACAGCCATTGTCTCCTTAATGGCTCATCAGGTTTCTCCCTTTGGCCCATTGTAGGTGGGAGCTTCCTTAACATTACAACCATTGTCTCCTTAATGTTAAGGAAGCTCCCACCTACAATGTAACTAAATGCCCACTAAAATGAAGAGAAATACCATGAAATATTTAAGCAGACTCTTCTTATTGCTCTTTTTTTTCCTTTCATCTCCTCACATACTTTTCTTTTTATCACAATAGTGATATATGCTGCCAAGACAATAGAAGTTTTACAATCACAAGTTGTTTTGGTGGCCAGCAAAACTCAGAAGATTAAAAGGTTCACAGCTGTTTCAGATAGGCCCTTAAAATTTTGGATGTTTATCTGATCTTTTGAGATTTCACTTTCTTCCTATTTATTTTTGCATCCCATTCTCCTAATCTCCTCACTAACAATCTTATTTTTAATTTTCTTTTTCTGATCAAGTATCAAATTGAGCTTGTCTTCCAAGGGCATCAACAAAGCTAGCTCTGCTCACAATCTCAGATCCACCTGGGATGCCAAAAAAAAAAAAAGTCACTGGCAGTAGAGAGCTTCATAATATAGTTTTTCTTTCTTGAATGTTGTACATGCAAGGACATCAGCTACCCATGGTCTCCCTATCAGTTACTGAGTGCTTTGAGCAGATAAATAGTTTAAAATTTGGACATTTAAAATAATAATTTAGCCGCAGGACTAACATCCTATTGCAATGAATCAGGGCCTGATACACTTTTATCTGAAAGCTGAAACAGACATCTCTATAATTTTATACATGTTACACACCTTGAAGATTATTTTTGTATATAAGATTTAAAAGGGGTTGGATTCTGGAACAAAAGATGGAAATGTCTGAGAAGAAATAGGTGTTGGCTATATGAGCCACAGAAAGGAGACCAATTTGGCCCATGCCCCGGACTTCATTTTTCTTTCTCCCTACTGTTTAATTCTCCAAATCTCCTCATTGGCCTCCAGTTCTTTAATAATCTTTGTCAGAGCTTCTGGTCAGCTCTGGGATCTGCTCAGCAGAATTTACATCCTAAAGCCCTGCGGCAGAATAACTGTTGATTAATTTACCATTCTTTTTGTCCAGTTATTGGCACATTTATCATGATTATTTAGACTAGAGTACTCTGCATGTGTGGAGGTTATGAATTATAAGCTGCACCACACAGATATTGCATATGTAAGTAAAAAAAGTAGCTACTGTTTCATCACTTGGGAAACATTGGACTACTTTGGGCTAATTTTAGATACTGTATCTTGGGTTGAGTGATTAAATTTCATTTCACCTAGCAATTCTGCTATGTGCTGCAGAGCAGCCCTCCTTTGTTTTATGAAAGCAATTCAATTCCATTAGACTTTCCTGAAAACTTTGAAGAGATGACTTTCACACAGAGGATGGAACTGAACTGGACCGGCAGACTGACAGAATGAGACCACGACTGGTTAGTGGTGGTCGACTGATGCTGAATTCAGGTCAAAATGGATCAGATAATGATTTTGCTGGTGATGGATTTGCTGTTTTATTATTTTTCCCCCACTCCTAACACAGTGCCTAGTTACAGATAGATACCGGTATTGAGCAATAAAGTACTCTTCTGTGTTTTAGATCACAGCATTATTTTAGAGCAGGCTAGGCAAGCCATTAGAAGGCATAGAGTAGGAAGCATTCCTGCCAAAGGGATGAATAATCCAAGTGGTCTTTCTAGCCACTCTATAATTTCATGAATAAAACACAAGATTGATGAAGATGATGATTTCATTTTTCAGACCCTTTCATGACTTTTATATAGTATCTTTCATCTCAAAGCTCCTGATAAAAAAATCATAACATTTAAGATTTATATAGTGCTTTTTGTCAACAAAGCACTTTACAAGCGCAAATCCTCATAATTTCTCTGGGTGCGTCTACACTTGTAAATTAAGTCGATTTAAGCCTGCTTAAGTCGACTTAATTTAATCTGCATCTACACTACAATTTCCTTAAGTCGATTTACACTGCTGCTTAAGTCGACTTAAGGAAATTTTAAGTCGACTTTATAAAACCTAGTTTAAAGTCAAGTTTACTGGCTAAATCTACTTTATTAAATAATATTAATAAATATTAATAAAGTAGATTTAGCCACTGTAGATGCAGATTAGCCCTAAATCAACTTTAAGTCAACTTAAAGGGCCCCCAAGGCTCCCCCACTGACCTCCCTGCCAGGGTGACTGGCACAGCCAGAGCCTGGCGTGCCCACCCACAGGGCAGGACACAGCCCTGCCCACCCTGCTGCTATACCCTGCCCTGTCTCTGTCCTGCTCAGCCCCCATTGTACCCTAGTACAATGGGGCAAATGCTGAGCCGCCTGGCACTTTGAAAGGGGTGCCCGTCCTCCCACCATGGACCACTCCCAGGTCCACCTAGCCCCTAGAAGACTGGACACTCTAAGTCGATTTGGCAAGGTCTACTTTAAGTCGACCTAATTTTATAATGTGGACATGCTAAGTCGACTTTAAGTCAGCTTAGCAAAATCAACTTATTTGGCCAAGTGTAGACATAGCCTTTGTGAGGTAAACTGAAATTAGCTCCATTTTATGGATGAGAAAAATTGGGCCTAGGAATTCAACTGAATAAAAAATAGAGTTAGAGCTGGGATTATAACTCAAATTCCCAGTTCTGTGCATGGACTGTTAGATTTCTACATATAAAATCTAAACAAGCACTACATCAGTGAAATGTACGTGTTTATTTGGTGAAATATAGTAAATATAAATTGAACATAGCAAAACTACTGAATAGGTTAGAGTAGACAATAAAGCATCCTTTTCTGAAACTGCAAGAGCAAATGATATAGAGAAATTTTGCTCATTTTGTTATCGTCACTGTTACTTGCATTGGAACTGGAGTGAAATTGGGGACCCTATTGTTCAGGGCACTAGATATTGCTATAGTAAGGGACAGCCTCAGATTTAAAAGGTATATAGTCTATGTTATGACAGATTCATCAGTCAGAATCCCAGGAGGGACCACTGTGATCATCTAGTCTTTCTTCCTCTATAACGCAGGCCCCAAAGTAATTCCCTAAGCATATCTTTTAGAAAAAAATATCTGATCTCAATTTTGAAATGTTCAGTGATTGAAACGATACCATGATACTTGGACATAATGCAACAAGGTAGTATAATAAATACACAGAGATATGAATGATGGAAGATGAAGATAATTGTGTCCAGAATTTGTGACTGCATAGACAGTAGGTGCTTGTTTGTAGCAACACTTTATTAGAGTAATCACCTCTTAAGAGAAACATTTCTTCTGGGAAGACTTTCCCTGCCATAAATTGTCCACTCACTAAGAGCAACATAGCAACCACATAAGACATTGTGATATCACAGGCAGGGACAGAGATTGGGAGGAGGGAAGGAATTGCATCTTTCCACTCCTCTCCCAATTGTGGCCCTAAAGTACAGCTCTAGGGTGTACAACCCTGTCCACTTACCCTGCTTGACAGGTCCTGCATACAGGACATTTGGAAGGAGGGTCTGGAATAGAGGAATTTTATCTTAAAGTAATTTCAGGAATGTGAAGATGTGACTGCATGATACTTAACTTAAGGCTTGTGTCTCTAATATGTTTGCTACTGCTTAGCCAAAAAACAAGGCTTCAGACCTCACACAGCTTCTGGCTTGCAGGAGGTGGAGAGGATATGCTGGGGAGTATTAGCTGTTTTTTCCTCTGAGTTGCTGGTGGTGGGATATATTGTCTTTACGGATCAGTTAAGTAGGGTCGATCCCAATTTTGACCACCTCTGACATTGAGACCTCTGCAGCCTGCACACCTATTTCAGACTTCGGTGGGCAAGGAGCTGTTAGTAAACTTTCCTGTTCTTTCTGGGGGTTTAAAGTGTTCATATGGTAGATTTGATATACTTCAGTTTTTTGGGTTGCTTGATTTCACAGTTCAACTGTCCCACACAACAGATCACCTCATAGGGCCTTTCCCAACAGGCTAGGAGATTGATTCTATTCATCAACCCACCAGTTGGCAGACAACTCTGTTAGGAGACTCAGGCCAACTTAAGCTTCTAACATTCTGTCCCATCTCTACTGTCCATCCTAGGTGCCACCTATTCTCCATTGCCCCCTGAACACAGCGCCCTCATCAGCCAGCCATCCTTCACCAAGTTGAAGCACAGAGGTGCCAGCAGGAACATCCTTAGCCTGTCCCTGGAAGCTTTGCTCCCTCAGTCATTTTACCAGCTGTGGGCTCCTCCACCAAACTCGGGGATCTGCTGCCCCATTTCCCCTAAAATTAGGGTTCCCAACTTCTTCCACAACATGGCTGACCCACATCTACCAAAACACCTTTAACTCTCTATACACCTTCGGTCAGATGGCACTCCCATAGCATCAACCGCTGCTTAGGAGAAACATAGCAAAGGGGCACTGATATGTTGCTAGTAACAAGTGCTTACTGTAGTAGTTATGTGCATGATTTCAGGCTAGAGGATTTTATAAAATATAAATAAACTGCTTAATGATGGTGATAATCACTGACAGCTACTCAATTAGTCATTATTAGGTGGCAATTTACTATAGGCATCACAGACTAAATAAATCTTAAGGAAGGATCAAAGAACAGCATTGCTATTTTAGGGTATGTCTACATTAGCAATTTAGGTTGATTTAAGGACCCGTAAATTGACCTTAATTACTCCATGTCCACACTGGGCTTTCATTAAGTCAATTTAAGAAATTCCTTAAGTCTACTTAATAACTATCCCTTTGGAATATCCCTCCTTAGGTTGACTTAAGCCTTAAGTCGACTTCAGAAGTGGACTTAAGGACAGTGTGGACAGGGAATAGCCCTTATGTCAATTTTGTTAAGTCGACTTAATCCCAGTGTGGACACCTATGCCCAATGTTAAGTCAACTTAATAAAGTCGACTTAAAAGGAGCGATTTTGTTAAGTCAACTTAATAAGGTCGACTCAAAGTTGACTTAATAAGGTCGACCTAACAGAGTCAACCTAACTTTTTCTAGTTTAGACATATCCTTAGGGTGCATCTACCACTGGCGCCTTAGGTAGACCTAAGGATGCCTAAATCGACATACAGAACTCTGCGTTCACTCTGAGCACTTGTTAAGTTGACTTAACTTCCTTAAGTCAACTTAATAACACCACCTCTGAAGGCCAACTTGAGGCTTAAGTCGACCTTATTCAGTCGATGTAGATGGATATGTCTACACTACAGGCTCTGTTAAGTCGACTTAACAAGTGTAGACATAGCCTTAGAGAGTAGCCTGGGCAATCCATGAATAAAGGGATGCATGGAAGAAAGAGCAACATTACTTGTGAGAAAGTAGACTCAGGCAATCAAGGCTGGTAGCTTTGACAAGGCAGCAGAAGAGGAACTCAAGCAGATAAATAAGGAAGCATTAATTTGTGAAGGTTCTTGAAGCTTGTACTGTATTATTAGTGGTTAGTAATGGTCCAAATGAGCTTTGATTTACATGTGAACTGAAATATTTTCAATTTACAGAATTTGACCTAGTTTATTATGCATTACAGCCTACTGGAATATGAAAGGAGTAATTCTTTGGAATAGGTCAAATTTTCTTACCATTTTAAAATACTATGTACAGAAAACAAACTAAAACAAACACAAATGTACAGAGTAATAAAGGACCACTTTAGAAATTCTTGATTGTTCAAAGATTCCCATCAAATTATGAAGAAAGCTTAAACAACAAAATTCCACAATAATCAAGAGTTTGAAAAGAAGAATATCCTTTGACAGTGGGAGAAGTACAAATGATTCTTTCACAAGACTTCACATGCTGATTGTAACAGGCACAGAAGAAGTCATTAAGTAAATATGCTGCATTTAAGAACATTGTATGCAAGAAATAGCCATCTATGCATGCACATCACACCCATAGATAAGTATTTACCAGTTTTCTGCATGCATATAAATCCATTATGTTCATTGACATAATATTCATTTTAAAATTTCAACCTTCCGAGTTATGCTAACAACCATATTAGTAGCCCTGAATCAGTATAAAGAATGTTTCCATCAAGCTACTATATTTTTTTTATTCCAGTCAAAAATAGCATCTGAATTCATGATCCAAAAAGTATGATTTACTCACCTGTTGAGCTGAAAATATATATTGGCTAAGGACTGCCTGTCACTCAAGAATACAAGTCATTTTCCGATAGGTTGATTGTATCACTGACTGAGTCCCTTAAGGTTGTGAATGCAAATTTCTCTGCATCTTTTTTTATGTAGTCAGGTACTGTAGATACTCAGACCTATATAACATTTCAAACTCCATTACTTAAAATAAAAGCTGTATGCGGTAACATTTATCAACTAAGGTTTTAATACCAGTTCTCCTGTGTCATAAGCTAATTTCAAAGAAAGTGAATTAGTTCATCTACATAGTCACTAAGAAGAACAATTCTTGGCACTGTTTTAAGATAAAGAAAGTTATAACCCATGTAAGAAATTGTTGCTATATAAATTCAGTGTAACAAACAGTTAGAAAGGTTGACATAAGGCATTTTATAAGATAGTTGCTTTTGCAATATGACCCATATCTACTGGCTACCATTGTCCATCAGCTCTTTATTTGACTGTGCAGCAAATGCACATCCTCGTACCCTCACAAATCTCCTGGTAACTATAGAGGGATCCAGCATCTGCCATTCTTCCTTCAGCTGAGTAGTATCTTATTACACAAGGAGTACTATTTATATGCTTCCAGAGTAAAGTAAACCTTGAGGAAGGTTCACAGAATCTGGCCCTTGGAAAGTAAGTAGGATAATCAGGTCACTCATCCATACAAAAAAATAGTATAGCCGTTCTAGAACAAAAAGATGACACTTGATTAAGGAGAGACAACAAAATTACTCACAGAAAACCACTGAAGTCTTGACACTCAGTGATTAGCATTCAGGGTTTTAGGTTTCCAACACATTTTTTGCTATATACCAAGTCCAAAGAAAAAACCTCACCTTTGGTTTTGTATGGATCTCAATCATGGAGGACATACAGATTTACAATAACTTTATGTTTTCCAGCTCTTTTATATTTCTCCCAGACTGAGCCACCAAGACATTAAACTAAAGAAAAGTATTATGAGACAACTTCTCTATCATTTAGTCTATTTAAACACCACATCCTTAGAACATAGATGGATCAAAATGGAATTGAAGCCAACATCCACTGTGGCGTTTGAGTAGCAATTATACTCAGACATAAGCAGTAATGGAACAGAGTATCTTCCTCTGTGCATGCCCTCATGTTGTCAGCCAAATCAATATCTACTCAGTGACCTTGTTTGTAGTACCATTGTGACTCCTGACATGCTCCTAGCTCAACAAACTTTTTAAAATTAATGCGCATTTCATAACAGCTGGAGATAATTAGCGACATTAATGAGGCTGCTCGTAGGATTCCACGACAATATCTTTCACAGCAGGAGAGTCAGGCTATGTATGTGTCAGGGATGCTTACCCTTGACATTCCTAATTACTTTTTGTAGGTTTGTTAACTCACCTTATCCACCAGAGGCCACTGATCTTGAAGCTCACCATAGAGACTAATATGTGCCGTCAATTACAGAAAAATTAGGTTGCAAGACCCTGCCCTTATATCGACACAGAGGTCAAAGCATGCCTTCCAAAGAAACCATGTTCCTAGCAGCACTGGAAGAATGAAGATTTCAAAAAGAAATATACATGGTCATACTTTGTTTCAGAATTCAAATTTATTTAACTACTCTGAGTCAGATTTACCAAGGGCCTCGCTAAACATTTGCAATGCATCTACTTTGCATCTTTACTTAAAGTTCTTTCTTTAACAGGGAAAAAGACCTTTGGGTTTAAATACAAATCTTTAGAGTCTTATAACCATTTTTAGATATTTCATTACATACTTTTATAAACAGAAGGCACAGGGTCCAGAGGGGTGGCCGTGTTAGTCTATTGCAAAAAACCAGAGTCCTGTGGCACTGTTAAAGACTAACAGGTTTATTTATCGCATGAACTTTCATGGGAGAAAATCCCACTTCATCAGATGCTTTGAAGATGGGAAATTTACAGAATGGGAGGAAATGAAATGAAGGATAGTGTATGACATAGGCTCAGGTCAGGCTGTAACAGCAAATCAAAATAGATGTTAGGATTCAAACACTGGAAAACAGCATATAGAGGAAGGTGAGGTCAAATCACCTGTTGTAATGAGAGAAAAAATCCATAGTTCCCATTTAACCCCAAGGCAGCTGAGTCAAATTTGCATATAAATTTGAGTTCTGCAGCTTCAATTTGAAGCTGTGATTTGTTATTCATCTGTTTCAGCACAGCTATTAGCAAGTCATCAATGGAATGAGCAGAGAGATTGAAGTGTTCCCTTATTGGTTTTTTAGTGTTCAGATTTCTGATGTCAGATTAGTGTCCATTTATTCTTTTGCGCAGACTGACCTGTTTGTTCAATATATAAAGTCAGAGGGGCATTTGCAGCACGAGGGCATAAATCACATTGGTGGTTTAGCAGGCGAATGAGCCCTTGATGGAGTAGATGGCTTGATTTGGTCCTGTCTTCAGTGTAAATATGAGGGCAAAGTTTGCCTCATGGTTTGTTGCATGGATATGTTCCTGCTTTAATGTTTCTGTTGTTTGATCTATAGTTGCTGGTGAGTATCCGTTCAAGGTTGGGGGGGCTGTCTGTAAGCAAGGAGAGGTCCGTCTCCCAAGGCTAGAGAGAGTGAGGGATCGTCTTGAAGAATAGGCTGTAGATCTTTGATGATGTGGTGAAGAGGTCTGACTTGGGTGTTATAGGTGGTGACCAATGGCATTCTATTTTTTTTTCTTGGGTTTCTCCTGTAGTAGTTGACTTCTGGGTACCTGTCTGGCTCTGTCAATCTGTTTCTTCACTTCTGCAGGTGGTTACTGTAGTTTTAAAAATGCTTCATAGAGATCCTGAAGGTGTCTGTCTCTGTCTGAGGGACCAGAGCAAATGAAAAGAAAGTCCCCAAGACAGCACAGATTTCTCTGCTGGAGCAAGTGCATAGCATGAAAGATTAACAATGTTGTTGGGTGGGGTAAAAATGCTGTTATTGTCCCTTGTGGTACATAGGAGTTTAGACAGTTTGGTGTCTTTATTCTTCTGTAGGAAAGCAAAGTGTGTGTTGTAGATGGATTTTCTCTTCTTTTGTGAAGTCCAGCCAGGTGGAAGAATGTGTTGGAGGCTGGTTTTGTAGGAGAGATGCCAGTGTTGAGAGTTCATTTTTAAGGCACAGGGTGTTATCTTCAGAAGCATTCTTCATTGACCTAATGTCTTTCCTTTTTGAACTAATAGGAGTCTTGTCATTGACTTCAAAGGCGGCCGAGTTAGACCCATGCTGAGTGCTTTTGAAAACCTCACCACCATTGACTCTGAATTCTTGCGAGCATGTTAGTTCTCACTCACATGAAAATTTCAGTATTTTCTTTTAATGAATTGAGAAAATAAAATTTATTTCTACATCTACAACATTTTTTTTTCAAATCATAAGTTGTTCATGGAGAAGTCAATTCTTTGGCAAATGTTATTAATATAGCCTATCTTCTCCTGGTTGCATTTCTCTTTCTTCACTTTTTCTCTGATCATGTCTAGACTTTCCTCTGTTTTGCAGGTTTGTTCCAAGGCAGATTCCCTTTTGCCCTTCTGCTACCAGTTCCTGCTTCTCTGTTGTCTCATTCTCTGTCATCCTCTTTCTATCAGAGCATCCTTATTTATTACCTCTCTCTCTTCTCTCATTTGTGATGTCTGAAAACCATTCTTGTTCTAGTGGGATTGCCCTAACACAGCCTTCTTCGTATTGCTGATCATGTTATCAAGCTTTAAGGTTATATAATAAAACTGAGAACACAATTAGCAGATATTTCAACATTTCTAATAATATTTGGGTCCTGGTCTTTACCCCTCCTCATGGTATCTGAACAACCCTTATGCAGCATTTTCCTCAATAAACTATTAGTTTTCCTTTCATTTGTCCTTATTAGACATTTCTTTCAAAGCAGAGAGTAATGCATATTACAAGAAAGGCCTGTTTTCAGATCTGTTTAAGGAATTAAAAGTGCAAATCTGATACCAGGATTCAGAGCATTCCCAGGTCAAATCCAGTCTAGGCTGGGAATGAGTAAAAGTTATCATCAATATCTTGAGTGCCCTGTTGGCATATGAAATGAAATGGTCTATCTTGTTCTGACAATTGAGCAAAAGTTGCAGGATACTGAAGCTTATTTTTCACTGTTTGCTTGAGGACAATTTCTTGGGGCAGGAGGGCAGCTAGTTTTCCTGCACTCTTTCTTATGGCTAAGCACTTCACATGCCCTCTTAAATATGAAGGGCTTGATTCTCTTCTGTGTCTGAGCTCTGGCACTAGTTTGACATAAGTCAGAAACATCTCCACAAGCTATACCTCTTTCTAATTACAGATACCTAATCAACATACAATTGTATGTACAAATACAACAATTAAGGTTAAGAATAGACATGAGGAGCGTAATCTACATTACAAACAACTACTTGGCACTTTCTACATCATGGTTAGCATTCACAACAAAGAATAACAGGAAAGAGGTGGCATGGAAACTCAGCTGTCCTGTTTATATGAAGAGGTAGTATTGCTCACACTTTATCAGTGTCAATGCACATTGATAAGGACAGTGTCATAAAGCATAGGCTGTTGAATAGAAAGAATACCTCACTCTTTGGAACTGCCAATCCCAGCACCCTTCTTGGGTATTATAATTCATTAACAGAGCAAATAAAAAATGGCAGTTCTGCCCTCAATTCCATTGCATCTTTCCAACAGTAGAGACTTTTAATGAACTGTCATCTATGCTATAGAGGTTCTTTGGCAGCATTTCAAAATGAATGGGTCATTCAGGAATTAGAGTCAAACGTAGTGTCGTACTCCTTACTTCCTTGGGGAACCACAGCTTCACTCACTCATTCATTTTGATAAAATGTGTGATGGTCACTGTCACAAACAGGAGTGAAATCTGAAGTAGGAGGCATGAGGAGATCAGCTATCTGCCTTTTTTTTTTAACCGAGTAGCTTAGTAGGAGTAGCTGCATAGAGGAAAAAGGAAAGTAGGAAAGGAAAAATGTCCACTGCCCTCTACTAAAGATATGGACCGAGGATGAAAGTTGATTGTAGAAGAACTCTTCCCATCCTTCACCCTTCGTGTAGTAAACCATCATCACCTGACACATATATTTGAAATCTCCTGATTTATCTTACCTCGTTGTTTAATTTCATCTGACACATTGCTGCAACATATACATTCCTCTCCACTCCAAAAACACCTAACAGCTGGCTCTGTGTCTTCCAAAGTAAAATTCCCCAATCATAGGCCATGAATGCAATATTGACAAATTTACATTCCATTGAATAGACATTTGTTTAGTTTCTCAGAATACAAACTGCTTCAGGAAGAAGTAAAAACTAAGGTTGCTCCCTAAAGGGAAAAGAAAGTTTGTGTGTTTATTTTTCTTTCCTTATAATGCAATCTTGTCTCTAACACAGCAAGTGAAGAGACATGAGGCAGATGGATTACATGTCTGATATTCAAGCTCAGACCCCTGAATATTTGGTTTGGCTTTCACCCTTACTTCTCAAACTTGAAGGGTGGAGGGGAAGAAGTTCCTTTATTTCTCCTTCAGTAAGCATTATACAAATATTTTCCCTAACACTCTTCTTAAAATATTTATATAAACATTTTATTAGTGTTTTTCATTTTGCAGGTTTTAGTGGCCTTTATACAAGAACTATAGTCCTAATTTTTAGTTTGGGTTGCCAGGGCTTATTGGGGGATTTTATATTATTTAACAATATCAAATGTACACATTAGTTATTATTCTTAACTCTATTCCACAGTAGGGTGTAGCAAGTCATGATCAATTCACTCAGGGCTAAATCCTAATGCACCCAGGGTTTGATCCTAAAAACTAATCCGCACTGGAGCTGAGAAAATCATTGTCAGTGAATAGTAAATTTGACATGAATTAACCAAATAGTTTTGATCTATATCTTTCCCCAGACTGAAGCACCATTTAAAAATGATCCAGAGAAGGAGAAAGAGATGATAGGGTGCCCTGTTTTTATGATTTTAGTCCATTTGTTTTGATACTTTTCCTCACAGATTCTGTTCCCCCTCTGCCTGATATGGGGAGGGGGTTTGTGGGAACATGACTTAGGTCCCAGGATATGTGAGATTCTGAGGTGCATCTCAATCTTTCCTGTTGAAGCTGGTCTACTGTATATAAATAATTGGTCATTGGAGCAGGGATTTGAATGCAAGTCTCCCACACTCTAGGAGAATGCGCTAAACACAGGGCTAGAGAATAATCTGAGATATGTCTTTCCTGACCTTTATATAAATAATTTTAAATTAGTCATTGGGCCAAAGAATGATTGTGAGAATTACTTTATAGCCTACTGGTTAGGGCATTCACCTGGCAGATGGGAGACCAGATTCCTTTTTCCATTCCAATGACTATTTATTTATAGACAGTGGGATTCATTTTTCCCCATTTTTTCAGTAAATCAAAAAAAATCAGTTATTTACCCAGTTCTGTTCAACACCAGAACTGATGAGAGGGACAATTATATTGGGGCCCTGAGTTCAGGGGCCTCTCCAAACCATCAGTTGCTGAGGTGAAATAAGAGGGGGAGGCAGTGAACAGGATGTAGCAAGGGACCAAATTTCTTTTGACTGGCATGTTCAGCACTATAACTTGTCACTGATGGCAGTATCTCATAGGATCAGAATCTAAGATCCATCAGATGCAATCCTGAACTATCTGTCTCAGGTCCTTCAAAACTTAGGGTTTTTTAAAAGTTCTTTGGGGCCTTACCTTGTACATATTTATAACTATCTAACATATTTATCACCATAGCAACAAAAATAATGAGGTTGGATGAAACCTAATTGAGACCAGTGGATGTAAAAGCAATTAAACTCCTCCATGGACTAAGATAGCTGAAATAACTGGAACTACCACCCACAACACAGGCTACATAAAAAGGGTAATGGTATTGTTGGTATCACTACCTTGTAAAACAAAATAGAAGAAATACAAAGACTATAACAATGAAGGGAATCCAGCATACTTATACTGAGTAGTTATACATTTAACAGTTTTCAACTAGAGTTACTAACCTCCAGACCGAAATTTTAAAACAAATTCTCCCTCAGAACAATTTAATATAACACGGACTTTAGGTTAAACAACATTTTTCAACATATCAGATCTGGTAGTTTTGTTCATTAATCCTCAAGGTCCAAAAGAAAATATTTCTCTTAGAAAAAGAAGGTAACTGTTTTGTACAATGGGAGGCCAGCCAAATGGCTAACAACAAACCCAGCTGAGGCAAAGTAGAAGTGTTGATTATTTTTTGAGAGAGAATCCACAAATGATTTCAAAAATAATAAAAAATTATCAGTACAATATATAATCTTTGCTATCAATGTCATTATTGCAGGTGGCATCAACTAGCCTACAGATGACTTTTGGAAAGATCCCAATTTGTGTTTGTATATCTAATATAAGCATTGCTAGGTTGGCATCCCTCTTTATCACAGGCACTATTGAAACACATTTATATCTATATCAAGACTATCTATATCAGGGAATGAAAAAAATAGGATAGAAGGTACTGTAACAAATATCACATTACATATATATTTCCTTGTACCCCAAATTACTTTTCCTGATCTATTTTGTTTTGTTGGTTTCATAATTATGCAGATAGTTCCAGCCACTGAATCTTTTTATGAAAGGGTTAAGATGTCTTCATTTTCAGAGTCCAAAGAATGATGATAAAAATTATTAGTATGGGAATGATTAGCTAAACCATTGTTAAAGGCTGAGGAAACTATGCAATGTCTGCTTATTTTAACCGTATTTGGTTAAAGATTTATATCTTTATATCAGGTTAAATGTTGGAGATAACCATCCTGGGGAATGAAGTGTGTTGTTGCTAAGGTCTCAGAATTGTAGTAGTTTTCTCTCTCTGTCTTCCTTCCCAAACTTTTACTATGCCAACATTTTACAGCCTCCTCAGGAGGTGATTTTTCAAGAGCTTTTGAAAACAGAGCTGTGTTGGACTGGTGATATTAATCATAATACAAATGGCTAGTGTAACTAATGCACCAATGAAAAGATAGCAGCTGCTGTAGTCTAGGGATGAGCCTACCCTTGACATTTCATTCACCTTTCCCTGGGCAAAGGTGACTCAACATACTATATGTCTTCATCTGTCTTCTCAATCCCTACAAGTTAACAGGATAATAGGGTAGTCGCTTGGTGGTCTGCAATACATACTTCCCTTTATCTATCTAGTCACAATTCAGAGAACCATAAGGGAACTCATTTTACAGGTGCGCTGGCTATTCTATCCCTTCCTGGTCATCTGATCCAGGGACTGCTTTGAAATGCAGGGCCTAATGACAGAGAGATGGTATCAGCCAGCTACTGATAGCTGCCAGCCTTTGAAGCTACACTCAAGTCAGATGTAAATCACACACAATGAAGCCACAGAACATTAAAGGCAGAAACTCTGTAAAACCAGTTGAGCTGATTAGTACTAAATTACTGATGTTCCATCTGCCAGGGTGGTAATACTTTTTTTTTTTTAATTGCCTGGCTGCAATGTTTTATTTCACAAAGCCCCCGCCCCCCACCCCCACCCCTGCCCCCATGTGTTCAATGGGTTTATAAGGAACACTTTATGCTGACTGAGAAAGGAAAGAAATGGTGACAAATACATAATTACTCTTTGAAGGAGTAATACATCCATTAAGAAAATTAGCAACGTGTGTATGTATAGACTGAAGAAAATATAGTACACACACACACTTCAGTGACTAGATTATAGGCCACTTTCCTTGAGTCCTAATTCTTAAAAACAAATCTGTAGCAGAACAAGTATGTAGAACAGCCATTTGTTATTTTTTAAAAAAATCAGGAAACAGATGAACAAAGTACAATCCTTAGGGCTAAATTGTAAAATGTGGGAAATTAAATTGACCTGAAAAATCTGTTTTTGCTTGTTCAGATAGGTAACTTTGTGCATACAGCTTGGGAAAAATTCTTCTGAGAAATGTCTAGCAGCAACATTACCAGGGGACCATTCCACTTCCTCTATGCAATCTGCCTGTGGTGCTGAGTAGCACACAAAATGGGGTCAGGCTCTAGTTGTGCAGAATATAGGAGATAGAACTAGCAGTTGTGTTACGGCCCCTTGCTCAGTATCTTGACATGGAGACCAAATTTAGGAAGCTCTTGCCCTACCCACTGGGAACCAGGCTCACTTAATGACCTCTTTATATCTGTTTTACCACAGATGGCCCATGCTTTCTCCCTCACTGCCAGAAAGACTTCCTTTATCCAGTGCAATGAACCTGCCCTCCTTCCAATCTGTCCCTAGTTTTGATCATTTTTTAAAAATACAAACCTTTGATTTTTCTAGAAAACATCTTTATTGAAAAAGTTTGTGAAAAAAATGAAAATAATGAAAAATTGACCTGTTCTATAACCCCATGAAAGGGAAATGGATGCAACTTCACATTTCTGACTTCTTTTGTTATTTTTTTTAATTAATGAGCCCTAATTGCAACTGTTCATGATGTATGATTGGTCACCTAAAATCATAGTTTATTTTATAATGGGAAGCAGCAAATGGTCTTGGCTACACATAAATAGAATAACAATGTGAGGAATCAGCCAGTCCTCAAATATTTGTGTAAACAAAAACCTGCTCTTTATAAAGGGAATGAGCATGGTCAAATTGAACAACTACTTGGAATGCAAACAAATAATCACAAATACTGATTTGCACTATTTAACCAGCTCTAGTCGGAACACGACCATGCACATTTATGGTAATATGTAATAAAAAATATTGTTAAACATATGAAAAAAGTTCCATCTAGTCAGACTTTATACTGAATCATAATAGCTTGCTATTGCTACTGAAAATAGCTGTCCACTTTTATTACCTGAAAGCAACACTTACGAGGGATTAGATTGCTCTTTTTATTTTAAAAGCAACTATTTCAAAAAAGAGCCTTCTAATAACTTTGCAGTTACAGTATAACAATATAATATATGAGCCTCCTTTAGGTATTTGTTGAAAGAATAATAATTAGAGTAGAGCATGGTTTTGATCAGACATATCAACAGAATATCAGTAGTTATCACTTCTTTGTTGTCATGCCATATCAGCACCATGACACATGCTGGTCTGATATTAGATTAGCAAATTTAATTGTATTTCATTTAGTATTATTCTTCCAAACAATCCCAAGAGATATGACTTTACACTATTTTCAGAAATTTCACACAATAATTGCTGGGACTGGGGGTAGGGTTTGGGGGGAAAGGGAGGAGAAGCTTTTTATCCTCCTCAGTAACTGTTGTTATTATTGTTTTAAGAGAAAAGAATGACTTGAGCTCACAAAATCTGAAAGACCAGAAGCTCATTTAATCAATAGTGCCTGTTTGTGCTCCAGTGCTCCAATCAGATATGTTGCTATTATTACAGAATATAAAACTCTTCATATAGGTCAATGTTAAATTAGAGTTTAGACTATTGGTCCTTTAAAGCATAAATAAACAGACTACTTCTGAGGCCCATCATAGTGCACATAAGAGGGTGGAAAGGACCCTATCCCTACCAGTGAAATGGAGGAGAGTACAGAACTGAAAATAAGAGGAAGTAAGGGATACGACTGCTCTCTTTCATAAACAGATACTTTCTAAAATAACTCATTTTATATGAAGGAAAACAACAAAAATCAGAGAGAAGACTCCCATTACCTGCATCTGATAGCATGGAGCAGTATGCTGGTCAGAAGGAAGGTATGTTTAAGTCTAGATGGGCTGAGCAGCCATGGTTCATTTATTCGAAACATTAAAGTAAGCTGGAGGTTGAATAAAAGGTTTCAATTATTTCCCATGTCTTGCTATATACCATAATGATTGCATTACACTCATATCTGGACCTCAGCTCCCAGATCCTTGGCAATTGTAAGTGTGCACATCTGCATGACTGGATGGTAATTAGATACCACAGTCATGGGTGCATTAGAAATGCATTGACAGAATTCTAACTCATGGCACTAATATATCATCGCTGAATGGACTTCAGTCAAGTTAAAGATAAAAGCCCAATGCTTATCCACTGAACTATCCAGCTCTTCATATGCCAACAAAAATGTTCAAAGCACATTTGCTTACTTCAAAAGGCAACTGTATAGTTTAGTTTGTCCTTCAAGGAAATTTTATTTTACCTCAAAACTTTATTAAATGACCAGAATGTGAACACAGCTAGAACGAGAGGAGCAAATAAGGGGATGGCAGGATATTCATTTGCATGTTAAAACAATTAGAAAAAAACTGGCAAAAGAAGCGATTTAAAATTAGCAGACTCCTTGCTAGCTTTTATTTATTCACTGGCCCTGTTTAAGTGATTAATTCAGCTCATGCCTACATAGATTCTACATATAAACTTCTTCAGAAATGAAAAGACACAAAACTACCACTTTCAGCCACCATTACAAGTTTCTAGGAAGTTCTAGATGAGCCTGGAAGTGTTCATTCTTTTAGCAAAAATATTTCCTCCTCCGGGTCTTTAAATAGGTTCACTTTAAGAAAACAAATACTGATGAATACAAGCCAATGTACTTATTTCCTTTCCAAATTCAGAACAATAAACTGCATTTCTCCTGATCCTTTTTACAATTGGAAGAAGATCAGTAACAAAACAGCTGTTGTCTATGTCCGTATTTAAAAACAAAACAAAACCAAGAGGCATTTTTAATTTAATTTTCACTTCTTTTTGTAGCTTTAAATTAAGCCACATATTGGTTCCTACTATGCCCCAAATCATCTTCCATCACTCAAAAGTTCATTACCATAAAACATGGGTCACTTTTATTCTCAGCTAAACAGGTAAAGCCATGTGCTGAACTGTTATAAATTGCACTTACTGAATACTCTTACATATATTTGCAGAACCAATTGCTCTGTTTCAAAACCAGATTAGCCAAATTAGTATCTCAGTGGGGGATACTAATTTTTTTTTTCGGGGAGAGCTAACAAGGTGTTTTCTACTGATAAGCCAAATTAGTATCTCAGTGGGGGATACTAATGGGGAAGGGGGTGAAAACAAAGGAGTTTTCTACAGATCATTTAGGATGCAAGTCAGTATGATAGGAATGTCTGAAACACTCTGTCACAGGGAACTCCAAGGAGTAAAAAAAAAAATGTTCCTTTGTTATTTTAGTTCTTTTTAAAAAAATGAGAGTATGGCTAGGCAAAGGCTGGGAGCAGAAAGTCCCAGCATTTTCTCTTTCTTCCTTTCTTTCTCATGCAATAAATAAATCTATTAGTCTTTAAAAGTGCCACAGGACTCTGTTGTTTTTCTACAATAGACTAACACGGCTATCCCTTTGGAATTTGACTACATGGAAGACACTGAATACAGCCGTTTGAAGTGGAAATCCATCAACTTCATGAAACAACGAACACAGAAGCTTCCCGTCTTCAAAGCCTCTGATGAAGAGGGATTTTCTCCCACGAAAGATCATGCGATAAATAAGTCTGTTAGTCTTTAAAAGTGCCACAGGACTCTGTTGTTTTTCTACAATAGACTAACACAGCTACCCTTTTGGGGTCAATACTTAAGGCAGGGCTCAGGACTTACTTGTAATACAGTTTTGTCCATAAGCATTCTTTCTGAGCTAGTGCTTTTTGTTTCATGAAATATAAAATGCATGTAGACACAACATAAAACTATTTATGCTCCTTTGTTTGAAGTAGAACATATTCTTATTCTGTTACATTGACCTAACAAGATTGACTTTAAGTCAACTTAAAGTCGACCTTGTTAAGTCAACTTAGAGTCTCTGCACTGAAAACTCTTATTGACTACCTGAAAACTCTTATTGACTACCTACTGGCAGGTGCTAGGTCGATGGAGGAGTGGTGCATTGCGGGTAGCTGGGAGAGGGCCTGGAGACGAATTAGGTTGACTTAAGGGCCTTCCCTGTCTACACTGGCTTAAGTCGACTTAATAAGGTCGACTTAAGCATTAAGTCGACTGTAAGAGGTGGTGTTTTTAAGTTGATTTAAGGAAGTGCTTAAGTCGACTTAATAAAAGCCCAATGTGGATGCAGAAGTCTGTAGGTCAACTTAACCTTCCTTAAGTTGACCTAACACTCCAGTGTAAATGTATCCATAAAGACTAGATAATATTAGACTGTTGGAGTATTGAGTATTAAATATTAGAATTATCGGGTTTTTATGTCAGAACAAAAGAGTTTTAAGATTTTTTATAAAAAAACATTAATTTCTAAGGCAGCCTCAGAAGCTGTTTCAACAGTATTAAGAGCTATTGACATTGGTTACAAGTGATATATGTTATTGAAATGTCAACCAACTGAGAAAGCATGCACATGCACATAATATGAAACTAGAATGTTAGATTTCTATGTCTAGATATGAAAACTGAAGTGGAGAATAAAGATGAACAAATAATTTTTCAGTTCTAGAAAAACTGGAAAAAAATCAGTGCAAGTATTTGGTTCTGTTCTAAAATATTTGGAATTTCTCAGCAAGACGGAGAAAGCTCATTTCAGTCCAGCAAGCCATGTCTATGCACCTCTGTCCATTTATGACCTTTTATAAAGGGATCTGAGAGTACCAGCTTTGAAACTCTTTTCTGGAACAAACATGTAAACTCAGATCTTTCACTTCCTGGAGAGCAGGCTATAGTCTGTTCAGGTCAGGTTGTCCTCAAATTCTGTGGAATTGTAGTTAATATTGTAAATATTCACTGGACCAAAGAGAGAGATAACTTTATAGCCTGGTGATAAAGGCATTCACCTGGCAGATGGAAGATGTAGCTTCAAATCTTCTTGCTGACTGATTCAGAAGAGAGTGTCTTCAATCTACATATCTTAGCTCCCACCTGAGTCCCTTAAGCCCCAGGCTAACGAGTAGCTTTCACTCTTCAGCCCAATGAATATTTACAGAGGTATACAAGCAACTGAGAATAGCCTGCCCCTAGAATGCCCTGTAGCTTGGTGGTGTCCCCTCGGGGACAGCATTCAGAAAAAGAAAGCAAGCAAAGGAAGCTTTTCTATCTAAGCAGGAAGGAGCTCTCCTGAAATAGAAATGTCCCTCTGGGACAGCATTCAGAAAAAGAAAGCAAGCAAAGGAAACTTTTCTATCTAAGCAGGAAGGAGCTCTCCTGAGACACAAATGTTCATGGTGAGCCTTCCAGCCCCAGTGAGAATGTGAGTGGTGAGGAGATGACTGATCTTCTAGTTAGTCAGAGTGCAGGTGACCTGGCAGCTACTGCAGCATCCATATCTCCATCTCAAATGGATGTAACCATGCACATTCCTGAAGAAAAGTGTAGATCAGAGAAGAGTGTGGTGGAGAAGAAACAGCTGATACTGAGTTTAGTTCCTTAAGTCTAGATGATCCAGGACTGCGGACCCACTTGAGCAGTAGCCTGAGGGACTTCTTTGAACTACATGGACCACAGCAAGTGAAAAACTTCATGTTTCCCCAAAGACAATGAAAATGGAAGTTTCCATCCAACACATTGCTGGTATGAAATCCCCAATGGTGATAAAGAGGAGAAGCTATGGCTTATGTACTCAAAACCCCAGAACGCTGCATACTGTTTTTGTTGCAAACTCTTCTAGTCTAATGTTCCAGCCACATTGGGTTCTACAGGAACAAAGGACTAGAGAAATCTGGCATGCCATGAAAGAGCATTCCATAGGTGGAAAAAGTTTGAGATGAGATTAAGGTTAAAGGCCACCATAGATAATCAGCATCGAGAGAAAATTGCATCAGAGTCTCTTTACTGGCAAAATGTTCTGAAAAGGCTCATTGCCATTGTGAGAATGCTTGCTACCCAAAACCTAGCACTGCGTGGCACTTCAGTTCAGCTGTATTGGCCAAACAATAGAAACGTCCTTAAAATTGTGGAGCTGATGGCTGAGTTTGATGCTGTACTCCAGGAGCATCTAACAAGAGTCACCACCCAAGAAATCGACACATGCCACTACCTTGGAAAACAATTCAAAATGAGATCATACAGTTACTGGCAACAAAAGTCAAAATAGAAGATTGTCGTAGATTTAAAGTCAGCAAGATATTACTCTGTTATTCTGGACTGCACACTTGACATCAGCCATACGGAACAAAAGACTTTAATGGTGTGTTTTGTAACAGAACCTAGTGAAAATGTCCGTGCTTCTTAAAAAGCTGGAAGATACAGGAATTGTGATAGCTGACATGAGAGATGAGGGTTACTAAAATGGTGCCAATGTGAGAAGAAAGAACAGAGAAGTGCAGACACAGATCCAAGAGTTAAACCGTTGATCTTTTTTTTGACCCATGCAGTTCTCATTCATTGAACTTAGTAGTCAGTGATGCAGCATCAGCTTCTAGTGAAGCTGCTAATTTTTTAATGTAATTCAAAGCATCTATGTATTTTTCTCTGCATAAGCTCATTGATGGCAAATTTTGAAGCAACATCTAGGAACATCCACTCTGAAACTGAAACCACTGAGTGCCACACAATGGGAAAGTCGAATAGAGGCGATAAAGCCTATCAAACACCAAATTTAGATAGATGTTGCCATAGTTGCCATTATGGAGGTGTGATAAAGGCAGGCCAGATGGCTACTGGAGGGTAGGCCAGGGAAGATATGTAAGCCTAAAACTGTTAAAAGTCTTGTTCCCTGTAGAGTAAGTAGAAGTCACTGCAGGGCAATTAGGAGCACCTGAGTCCAATTAAGGGCTCTCCAGGCCTGTAAAAAGGGGCTGGCCCTGCTAGGGGTGTGGGAGTTTGGAGAGGAGAGGAGAAGAAAGGAGAGGATGGTAAAAACAAAACGAAAACAGAACAGGAGAGGAGAGTAAAACAGCCTGGGGGGAAGCTGCCAGGAGCTCTTGGGGGCTTCCCTGAGAGAGGGGGAGTACCTTGCCACACGTGGTCTCAGGAGTGGAAAGAATATTTTTGAAATCGAAGATGTCATGCCTACCCTGGGGAACTTTGCACAAGATCAAACCAATGACCCCCTGTATGACAACATGAGAAAAGAAGTGGTTGAGGTGAATGGGGTTCCTGTAGAGGGGAGAACCAAGGGACTGACATCATTATCCGACGGGACTTACTGTATCAGATTGTTCCAGTGCAAGGGGAGGAAGTGGAGCAGCTACTAGTACCACATAGGCACCAGAGGGCTGTGTTGGACCTTGCCCATAGCCACTTATTTGAGGGGCACCTGGGAGCATCTTGACCGAATCCTGCGATGGTTCTTCTGGCCAGGGGTCTATGCGGAGGTCCGCAGCTATTGCGCTTCATGCACAGAGTGCCAGCTCCACAGCCCGTGGCCATGGTTGAGGACCTCAATCATGCTCCTCCCGATAATTGAGGTCCCATTTGAGAGAATTGCCATGGATAGGTCCTCTGGAAAGTCTGCTCGGGGGCACCAGTATGTGTTGGTGGTGCTGGACTATGCCACTCGTTATCCTGAGGCCATACCCCTACGCAACGCGGCATCCAAAATGATAGCGCAAGAGTTGGTGCAGATTTTCTTCTGCGTAGGGATCCCCAAAGAAATCCTAACTGACCAAGGGACCCCATTTGTATCCAGTTTAATGAAAGATGTGTGCGTTGCTCCACATCCAAACGCTAAGGATGTCGGTCTACCACCCCCAGACAGACGGCTTCATGGAGCGCTTCATCAAAACTCTGAAGGCCATCGTAAAGAAGGTAGTGGGCCAAGACGGAAAAGATTGGGACACCTTGTTGCCTTACCTGATGTTTGCTATTCGAGAGGTCTCCCCAGATGTCCACTGGGTTCTCCCCATTTGAATTATTGTATGGCCACCACCCCCGTGGGATCCTGGACATTGCAAAGGAAGACTGGGAGGGGCAGTGCCCGCAAGGCCACAATGTAATTGAGTACGTGATGAAAATGCGGAATAGGATCGCCCGAGTTACCTCTATTGTATGGGAACACCTTGAGAAAGCCCAAAAAGCCCAGCAGACTTATTACGGTTGCCAGGCCAGGATACAGACCTTCCAACCTGGGGACCAGGTATTGGTGTTGGTGCCCACAGCAGAAAGCAAACTCCTGGCCAGATGGCAAGGGCCATACAAGGTGATCAAAGCAGTTGGGGAGGTCGACTATAAGGTCCGATGGCCTGACCATCGAAAGACAGAACAAATTTATCACATAAACCTACTGAAGCCCTGGCATGATAGAGACACTGTTGCAGTGGCCATGAAAACACTGGTCCAAGAAGACAGATCCCCAGGGCAAGTAAGGGTATTGCCAGAACTGACACCTGCCCAGCAGAAGGAAGTTAGTGACTTGATCAAACGTAACCGGGATATCTTCTCAGAGATGCCAGGCAGAATCAATGAGGCCCTCCACCATATCACCACTGATCCTGGGGTAAAGGTAAATATCAAATCATATAGGATCCCGGAGGCAAAAAGAGAAGAAATTAAGACCGAGGTGAAATGAATGCTGGAACTAGGCATAATCAAAGAATCCCATAGTCAGTGGTCCAGCCCAATAGTGCTGGTACCTAAGCCAGATGGGAGCCTACGATTCTGCAACGACTTCCAAAAATTAAACGAAGTGTCCTGATTTGATGCCTACCCCATACTGAAGATAGATGAGCTAGTTGGGGAAGGCTCGTTTCCTGTCTACCCTCTACCTAACCAAAGGCTACTGGCACATATCATTAGCCAATGAAGCCAAAGAAAAGACTGCCTTTTCCATGCCGGAGGGGTTGTATCAGTATACTGTCCTCCCAGTCAGGCTGCATGGGGCCCCCACGACTTTCCAAAGGTTAATAGATAAGCTACTACGTCCCCATGCCAAGTATGCTGCCGCCTATCTTGACGACGAAGTAATCCATAGTCCAGACTGGGATACACACCTTGAAAAGGTAGAGGCAGTATTGCACACCCTGAGAAAAGCAGACCTGAACGCAAACCCAGACAAATGTGCGATCGGACTAGCCGAGGCCCAATACCTGGGATATATCATTGGAAGAGGAGTAGTGAGATCCCAAATCAGTAGGATAGAGGCGATACAAAACTGGCCACGACCGCTTCGGAAACAACAGGTCCGGGCATTCCTTTGAATAGTTGGATACTACCAGTGGTTTATCCCCCATTTTGCCACCCGGGCCCATCCGCTAACAGACCTGATAAAGGCTCGAGGCCCAGACATAGTAAGATGGTCGGCCCCAGAGGAAGAAGCGTTTATGGACCTGAAAAATGCCCTCTGTCAAGACCCTGTTCTAGTAGCTCCAGACTTTACCAAGGAATTTATATTGCAAACAGATGCTTCAGAAGTCGGGCTGGGGGCAGAACTGTCGCAAATGTTGGGGGAAGAGGAGTACCTGCTCCTATTTCTGAGTAGAAAACTCCTGCCCAGAGAACAACGATATGTGGTGGTAGAGAAGGAATGTCTTGCCATAAAGTGGGCCATGGAGGAGTCTGGAGGGGAGAAGAAAGTAAAAACAAAACCAGAACAGAACCAGAACAGGACAGGACAGGAGAGAAGAGGAGAATAAAACAGCCCGGGGGGGAAGCTGCCAGGAGCTCTTGGGAGCTTCCCTGAGAGAGGGAGAGTAGAGTTTCCTCCCTGAGGAGGAAAACAAGGGAGGAGGCAGGACTGGGCTGGGTGTGGTGCAGGTCTCTGTCACCAGGGAGCCACCTGCAGCAAGGCAAACCCTCCTCCCCCCCATGAGGGTACCTTGCCACAGAGGATAATGCTATGACAGGAACTGTTCATGGGATAACAGTGGCAGAGGGAAATGGAATCACCAGAAACATACATAACTTTAAATTTCTGTGTGGCTTAGTATTGCGGCATGACATACTGTTGGAAATAAATGTTGTAGGCAAGAGACTCCAAGGTGTTGACCTTGATATATCTGGAGCAATGGAACAACTGAACAAATAAAATCATACCTACAGTCTTACCGTTCAGATGAGGGATTTCAAAACGTTCTGAAGAGTGCACAGAATTTGGTAGAGGAACTTCACATTGAAACTATTTTCCCACCCATTCAAGAATACAAGAGTCACCGAAGAAGACAACATTTTGATTACGAGGCATGGGATAATCCCATAAGAGACCCTAAACAATTGAAGGGGACAAATAAGCAGACTAGTAGCAGGGCCTGAGTGAGAGAAGATATCAGTGTCTTAAGGGCCTAACTGGCTCCCACTACTTCAGTTGACTGCCTGTTCTCCTCAAGTGGGTTCAGGGAAACAGCAGGAAACAGGAAGTTCCCTGAAAAATGGTGTTAATCAGTGCATTATTGCTTTCTACTGCCCTCATACATGAGGCTGTAGCTAGACAACTAGCCCCAGTTATTTCATTGTTTGTATGTTTACAACAGGTTTTCAGTTTATTGTTAGTTTCTTAAACTGAGAACAGGAACAAATAAGAGCTGGCTTTGGTGTTGTCTAGTCCATAGGTCGGTGGCCAGTACTGGCACTGCTGGTTCTGGAGAAAACTGCTGGACTATGAAAAATGGCACAGTGCTTGCTCAGCAGTCAGAAAAACTCCACGTGAAAATACAAACAAACATTTTTTCTCTGATCACTGTAGGCACAGTACTTTGACATCAGTGTATCTTGTGAGAGTGAATTGGTTCCAAATCGGTCCATAACCCCAGTAAAGATAGTAATGCTGAGCTACTGTCTACAACTCAATCTCAAGACACTCATCCACACAAGCTGAATGTTACCATTATGAACACACCCATAAAGTGCACTGAAGGCCAGCTGGCTTGACAGTATTCCAAAAGCAACATTTGGTACCATGTACTTTTTTGTCAGCTTTTCTATTGCTATTTTTTAAGAAGTGCATGAGCCAAAACACAATACAGGAACCAGATGATATATTAAACCAGCAGTGCAGTAAAAAAAAAAACACAAAAAACCAGCACTTTCAATCCATTCAAATATTAGCTAGTAAAATAAAGGGAAAGAAGAAGAAACATGGACTGATAGGAGACATTAGAGTAGGAAATTGAGGAAGGGAAGGGATATATCTCAAATAATTATATATATATTGGGCCTTGATGTCAGTACAGTATGATGTTCCAATGATGTAGTCAAATGAAATCCAAGTAGATCTGTGATGTAGATCAAGTATTCTTTTCCTTCTGAGTTTAAGCCCAGTTAAGTATTTTACCAGAAAAGATTATGATTAAGGCCTTGACTCTATCAGAAGTTGCCTAGGTGTAGCAAATTCACCTAGTTAACTGGTGATAGCCTTCTAGATAGGCACAGATTAAACAACTTTAAGAAGGGTTTACTTTGCAGCAGTACATTTCTGAATTACATTAAACAGATTAAGGCAAATTTTAGGTTAAGATTGGTTCTAGTCTAGTTCGGTTGAGCCTCAAAATTAGACCCAAGCAAATCTCCAATCTTCACCTGCTTGAGTTGATTGATATAGTAAAACTTTTCTCATTGAGACAAACCTAGGAATGGTAAACTGCGTCCAGTAATACAAGTACCCAATCTGAATGTATCTCACAGACATAACCCAAGGAAAATCTTATTGGTGGGCTGAATGTGTTCAGTTACTCTTTGATTACTTTCATGTTCACTCATCTTTGTACTTCTTCATGCCAATCAGACCTGAAAAATTAAGATGAAAAAAATAATAACTGTGTACATGATATTTTGGCTAAACAGAGAATAGTGGAAATCCTCTCAACTACAGAGATTTAAGAAGTTAGGATATTTTAAACAAGGATGAACACAGATGTTCGTATGAAACGTCTTGCCTATATATAAAAATGCCGATAAGTTGTTTTTCTTGCAGAATTGCTGCATCAAACTATGGTATGTCAGGCTATATCTATGTTTCTGAAATGAATTGCTGATTTCAATGATTAGGGAGAATGATATGCTTGCAGTCACTGTTTATCTGTTGTGTCCTTGTTGGATAAAGGTTTACACTACAGATTTAACATAGACTTAGATGCAGCACGTAGAGACCACCATGTTCAGATATACCAGGCTGTAGGGAGGTCAGCCACTTGTTCAGGTGACCCGACCCTTCCTTGGGCTCAGCCTGAGCGAGACTGTAGTCCAGTTATGTCTGGTATGGGGAATCTCGTTTGCTCTTGTGGCAACCAGTCAGCAATCCTCCAGCCCTCAGGCAGGGTGAGGCAAATATCCAAGGTCGGGTGCCTTCTAGCCTTCCAGCAGGGCAAGGCAACTCCCCAGAGTTAGCTGCCTTCCAGCCCTAAGGCAGGGCAAGGCAGAGGTCCAAAGTCAGTGGCCTTCCAGCCCTCAGGCAGGGTGAGGCAACTCCCCCCAAAGTTAGCTGCCTTCCAGCCCTCAGGCAGGGCGAGACAGAGGTATTAAGTCAATCGCCTTCCAGACCCCAAGGAGGGCGAAGCAACTCCCGAGTTAGCTGCCTTCTAGCCCCCAGGCAGGGTGGGGCAGGCACAAAGTCAGTTGCCCCCGGCTCCCAGGCAGGGTGGGGCAAGCACAACACTCGAACCCCTCGGCAGGGTCTGTGGGGTTTAAGCACTCAGGCGGTTGGGTCACCAGACAGGGGAGGGAAGGAAAGGGGGACATAGGCCCACTCAACTCCACTGCATCCCAGTCCAGGGCCGTACCCCGTGGCAGAGCGACCCTGCCACTGGGGTTTGCGGAGCTCCCGCTGGGGTGGGATACAACTCAGGCAATATGCTTTCACTGCCCCTGGGCTACTATTCTCCCCACCCCCTTTACCGGTGTCCAAATACCTGTCAGCAGGGGATTTCTCTGGGTCTGGAGGGTAAACTGCCCGGGGGATCCCGCCAAGTCCCTCAGGGTCTGGAGGCAGCAGGGCAGGGAAGTCTTCCAGCTCATCATCCAAAGGCAGCTCCTCAAGGTCACAGGGGTCCTTCACAGCCAGCTGGTCCTCCTCCTCTGCAGAGGTCCTCCTCCAGGTCCCAGGGGCTCAGCGGTCCCTCAGGGTTGTCAACCCCATTCAGCTACTCTGGATCCCTTGAGAGGGTTGAGTTCTCTGGGCTATATGCATCTTGAGGGTGTATGCCCCAGTCCAAGGGGCCTGGAATCCCCTCCCAATCCTTAGGGCCAGGCAAGCTAAGAGGGCCTTTGGGGCTTCCAGCTGGTGCAGCTGTTGGCAGCCGTGCAGTGGGGTTCCAGTCTCGCCTGGCCAACCGCCTCTGAGTGGGGGCTTCCTTCCCCTGCGGCAGCCAGCCCACAACTGAATGGCCTGGCTGGCCTTTTATACCTCCCCTTCCTGTTCTAGCTCCACCTCTCCGTCTCCGGGGCTTTGGCTATGTAATGTCTGAGTCTGACCGGCGGTGGTGGGGGCATGCTGGCCCTTCCTCAGGCCCAAGTTCTGATGAACACCACAGCTCCTTGTTACACAGGCCAATATATAAAGAATCTGAATAATTAAAACTAAGTTGTTTTTTTCTTAATGTGTTCCATTTTCTTTTCTCATCACCTGACTGCAGAATAGGACACGTATGACTTAGACCCGAGTACAGCTCATTTATTATGATCTTGCAGCTATTTGCACTTCTATCTGGATAGAGGACCATTTTTACAGGAAATTCAGGGCATATTCAAAGAGCTCAGTGTAGAAATTACATCCTGGCACAGGGTATATAATGAAGCAGTACAGTTCCCTTCCCCTGCTAAGCCTCAATGCAGCAAACCACATAAGCACATGCTTAAAGTCATCATACTGATGTATGTGCTTAAGTGTTTTTATTAAATAGGAATGAACTACGCAATAGTAAGCATACTAACAAAACAAACAAGGCTGCAATCCTACAAAAATTTTATGCATATACTTCACACACAAGCACAGTGGAATTACTCACATGCGATGGGATTATTCAGAGTCAAGCACATGTGAAAATCTTCACAAGACTGGGGTTAAAGATATGTCTCAAGGATGTCTATTGTAATACATCCGCAACTATGTTCACCTTTTATAATGAACTGTTATGACATCTTCTTGGCCGTAATACATGCTTTTAAAAAAAGTGTTGGGTTCAGATGAAGTGTAGGCATAAGGATTACATGAATAAAAATTCCTATCTGGAGAGTGATATCCTGGAAAATTAAAAGAATTAATTTGATTTTTAAATCAAATTAGGAGGAGGAGTTGCATGGGAATCGGTACATACAAAGTGATATATCAGATAAAAAAATATTCAATATACATGAAAGTTTCATTTCAGACATTAAAAATATCCACTATGATAGTTAAAGTGATCTACTTAACACAATTTCCATTAAAGCCATCTAGCTATTCTATTCAGATTCTGTTTTGGCCAACAGTTCCTTTTTAAGTCCTGTCCCAGCTGTCCTTTTTTTGTAAAACATCCATTTATTTTAAAAAGTGGGGTGTGCCCCCTAGGACTGTGGAGGCGTGGGGATAAGCTGTGACACTAGCCTGGAGTGGGAGGGAGAGCTCAGATAAGTAGCTCAGACTATTTTGCACATTAAAAATATCCACCGTGCTAGTCATCTAGCATTCATAATAGATCTAAATAGCATATGCCAATAATATTTTGAGCAACTGACAATCTTAAAAATAATTTGGGTATCTCCAGCATCTAAAATGATATGACAATGATTTATAATTTATTAAAATTGCATTATTTATATAGAGAGTTAAGATTAAATCTTTGATATAAACATCAATTTCACTATGTACCCAAACTGATGAAACAATATTTATATTATTGTGATGAGTTTTACACAATAAAAGTGGGTAGAACCTGGAACGTGGGACTGCTAAATGCTCTGGCCTTCCATTCTGTGCTCCCTCACACACTGTGATGCTGTGTCAAGCCACAAATTCTGACAGGCACTTACCTTACACAGAGCTCCACAGGCAGGGACACATCCAACTGAGTGACATGAATTCTTTCCCCTGCCATTCATGAACCAACATAGAGATGTGCCAATCAGTTACCCCAGCTCCCCACCCTTGCACTCCAGGACTATATTGTCTTGCTCTGATAAAAAGCCTGACCAGTATACATTTATCACATTGTCCACCTTTCCTTCAATGTGGAGAGGACATACACAAGCCTTTGTGAGCTGAACTCAGATTTTCCTAGCACTTCAGCCAAAATTCCCCATTTTAGGAAAGATATAAAATGGATTTAACTACAGAAAGTTAATTTTTTAAGTGATTATAAGTGGTAGGCATAAACAGTCAGCATAAACAGTCAGAGACAGTTGCCAAAGAAAATAAAAGCTTAATGCACAGCCTAAATATTAAATTGTATAGAACTAGGCAGTATTTAAATTAAGCAGTTTTATCACCCCATAGGATGTCATCATTTTCAATACACAGGCTTCTCTCTGAAACCAGTTTCCCCATTCTTGTCTTTAGCCTATGTGACTGGAAGACACTAGCCCAGGTATGTCTTGGAGGGCTTTGCTGAGTAACACAGATGAGCAGTCCCCTGGTTTCTTCTTATACAACTGAATCATGGAGTTGAGCAATCCCCATGACGTGATCACTGCCATTTAATTGTAAATCCTTTGTTTACTATTCTGTTCCTGATTAATAGTCACTTAACACCCTCCTAGGTATTAATTGCTTCCTTTGTTACTATCAAATTTATAATGATAATACTGCCAGATCTCAAAGCTTTATATTCCCTAACAATTTATATATATATATATATATATAATTTGAACAGAGCAAGGGGTATGAACAGATCATTACTTTTCCTAAGATCTGGCATGCTTTGTATGAAATATCAATCATATATGAATGAATGATGAATATGGGGGTTACGGGTATGTCACAATTATATTAAGAAAGAGTAGGATATTTCATCTTTTTTCTCTAAGTGTTAGGAAAAAAGATATAACTGTTCAGGAACAGCACAAATTTTAGGAGTGCTATTTAGGGTCAAATTACCTAGAGCAATGCTAAATTCTGGAAAAAAAAAAAAAGAGAGCCCCAAATTAGCTCTTGAAACCTTCACTTCAACAGGAATTGCAGGTTTTCAGTATCTCTCAGGATCTGATCCACTGATCAGATGTTATAGCTACCGTCCCTGCTTCTAAGATCTATAATACCTTCTTAAACAGAATCCAGCAACTTATAATAAAGCCCTTCCCATCAGCTAGACATTTTCCCGATCTATACATTGAACATTTGTTAACAGAATACTTTATCTTTACTGCTTTTCCATTCAGCTTAAAAGTCAACCAACTTTAATGAAAACAGGCTCAGTTATGTTTACATGATATGTAATCAAGGGAAGTGGTCCACACAAAGAACACTCAGACTCTCTCTGATATGGCAGGGTATTTTAGGTTTTCATTGTTTTCCCACTGATGTGTGATGTATAATGAATAATGGAGGTTTTCCACACATGAAGAATCTGTCAAAGCCCTATTGAAATTATTATTTAAAAAAAAAGATTGCCATTAACTTCCCTGGATGAGGTATATGGTCTGAGCCAGGAATGACTTAAAAACAGAGTAGTCACCCTCCAACCTATGGGTTTATTAGCGTTAGGGCAATTTTGCACAGGTGCATTAATGAAAACCTGCTCTCATGCAGCTCAGTGTTGAAGTTTCAGATTAAATGAATGTAGTCAGGCAAGTGTAGAAAATCACCTGGAACCCTAATCCTGTGAAGTCTTGTCCACATGCTTAACATTATGCATGTGAAAAGTTCCACTGACTTCAAAAGGACTCATGTGGGGAAGGGTTAATTTGTTTAATTAGATGCTTGAAAAATCATAATCCTACAGTTGAGGAAGAAGGCAGTGCTGGATTTAAAAATAAATAAATAAAAATGATTTGATTTGTGGGGGGAAGGGATATACATATATAATGTAGAAAAGTGATAAGGGAAGCAAAGGGAGACAAGATTAAATCTATGGCCAGCAAAGTTGAGACTAATAAGAAAGTTTTTTTCTTTAAAAAAAATGAGGAACAAAAATAACTCGGTAATAGAACTGGTCCACTATTATGTGGAAATGGTAGCAGTGTCAATACTAATACAGAAAATTCAGAAGTGTTAAATATATATCTGATCTGCATGGGGAAAAAAAACAGATGATCTAACATCATATGTGATAAAGCTCTTTCCATTCCATTGGTATTTTTGGAGTATATTAAACAGAAGCTACTGACATGTCACTGATACAAAGCAATCTGGATCACTTGGTAAACCAGACACAGGCATATAATATGCATTTTCATAGGGGTAAATGTATATATAATACTTCTAGGAATAAAGAGTGTAGGTCACATTTGCATGATTGGGCACTTTCACCAGGGAAGCAGTGACTTTGAAAAAGATTTCGAGGTTGGGCTGGATAATCAGTTGAAAATTAGCTACCAGTGTGATACAAACCAAAAGAGTTAATGTGATCATGAGATGCATAAGCTGAGGCACCTAGTGTAGGAGTACAGAGGTTATTTTACCTCTGTATTTTGCACTGGTGTGATTTTGCTGCTGGATTACTGTGTCCAATTCAGGAAGTATGTTGATAAATTGGAGAGGGTTCAGAGAAGAGCCGTGAAAATGAATAAAGGATTAGAAAACATGCCTTATAGTGAGAAACTTCAAGAGCTGAATCTATTTCTCTTAACAAAGAGAATAAAGGGTGACTTGATTATAGTCTTCACATATCTACTTGGGGAACAAATAGATAATGAGCCTTTCCACCTAGCTCAGAAAAGTGTAATAATGGCTGGAAATTGCAGCTAGAGAAATTAAGATTGAAAATGAAGTATGCATTTTTGACAGGAAGGATATTTAACCATTGGACCCTTTTACCAAATGTTGTGGTGATTTATCCATCACAGATCATTTTTACATAAAGATTGAATATTTTTCTTAATAAACCTGTTCTAGGAATTTTGGAGGCGAAGGTCTATGGCTTATACTTCTTGTAGGAGGCCAGACTAGATGATCACTATGGCTATGTCTACACTAGAAAAAGTTAGGTCGACTTTGTTAAGGAATCAACTTAAGGGTTAAGTCAACCTAATGAGTGGTAGTTATAAAGTTGACTTAAGCTTTCATTAAGTCAACTTAAGGAATTTCTTAAGCCGACTTAATGAAAGCCTAGTGTGAACGTGGCTTAATTTAAGTCGACTTAAGCCTCCTTAAATCGACTTAAATTGCCAGTGTAGACATAACCAATGGTCCTTTCTGGCTTTGGAATCTATGAATCTAAGTGTATAAGTTGAGGGAAAATACTGCCCCACTCAGCCATATCTGCGCACTGGCAATAATGCCTGTTTGAGGATACCTTGCTAGATCCAGCAGCAAAAATTTCTCATGAGGAAAAACGTTTCTTTCCGTAGGAAATGGATGGTACAATCTGTTTCATCCTCAGGTCTACTGTCATATGGTAGACGCACATCTGCTATGTTTCTTTGCAGAGCAAACAGATTTTTTTAATGAGATTTGACCGTGGAAGAAAAATCCACTGTTTGTAAGTGTATTGGAAGCGAGTGGCTACAGATCACAATAAAATACTTTGTATTGGAAGTACAGGTTTGTTTGAGAAACTGTCTGGGCTGTCATTAATGCAATTTATAACTGCTAACATACATAGACTATACATCTGAGCTAATTCAAACAATTTATAGTCACTTTTCCTGTCTTACATAAACAAACCTATCGTGTAGTGAAGTCAGGCGCCTCATGCTGTTCTTGTGTACTATAGCAAATTTTCATAATCCACTGTGCATGGCTTTGCATTGCCTTTGGAAACAGTTTTTTACTGGGGCTAGTTTTGTAAAATGCTTACAATAAGTAGAAAAGCTTCAGGGATTAAAACAAAGCTGCCAAGTCAACAGATAGAGAGTGAACAGCGTGGGTGAACAGCCACATCAGCATGATCCAACATTCAAATCTGTTGAAATGAACCTCAAACAGTTACAGATAAGAGTTAACCCACTTCCATGTTTGTGTAGCCCTGTTACAAATTGGCGAAACAAACTGTTGACATCATTACATTATCATGCACAAGGAAGAGACGGTTGACTGTTGGGAACTAGCCATCCAAGAAGAGTATTGATCTTATGGGACCACAATCAAAGGCAAGTGGATGCAAGGAGGCAGAGTTGAAATTATATCTAGTAAAGAGTTGATAGAGTACATTTCCTTTCCTGGAGAACAGGGGAGTTTCAGGGGGAAAAAAGTGCCTTAAATGGGTGAGCCTGGGGCATTCTTACTTTCTAGAATGCCTACTGAGCCAGCATGGCTACCCACTACTGCCTATTTAGGACTCAGCCAATAGACTCTATCAACCTTTACATCCACAAATTATGCATGAACAGACTAATTTTTGCACACGGTTATCAATAATTATATATATGGCAGAACCTCAAAGATATGACCACTGGAATTAAGAACTGACTGGCCTACAGAACACCATGTAAAATCAGAAGTAAGCAATCAGGCAGTGACAGAGGAAGAGAAAAGCAAATAGAAATAAGAACAGGTCAGGGAGCTGTTTACAAGTTCTGCTAGGTGCCACCTTTGTAGAGATCTGTCCCAGCTAGACGATGCTGACTGCAGGGTTCTGTACCAGAATGTTTTATTCAGAGTTCCGAACATTTCGAAGTATCAAACAACGTCTATTCCAGAGGTCTTTGAGGTTCTCCCATATTAATGCTCAATTCCTCAGTCAGAACTGAGTGTCTTTTCTAAATGTAATTCTTTGGTCAAGGGTTGATGGCAGCAGGGGTATTGCTGCCACAAGAAAACATTTGGAGCACATAGCCTCCCCCCCCCCCCCGTGCATCCTCGCCCTCTGGCAGCGCTGGGCCAAATCCAGCCCCAGTCCCCATCCAGCTGCTCCGCTGGGGCCCTGGGGTCTGAACTACGCCCACCTGAGTCAGTGAGCCAGCCACTCCCAAGCCGGGCCCTGACACAGGCCAACCCGCCCACCCCCGTCAGGACCCCCATGTGCTGCCAGCCGCGCTACCAGGCAATCTGGGGCCCCCAACACAGGCCGTGCCACCACCTGGGCTCTGAGATGTTCTGCGCCGCCACCTGGGCCCATGTTCATGCCCAGCTCCCACGCCCCCCACCCATCCCCACACAGCACTTATGTTCCTGCGGAGACAGGGATCCTCTACACGCTGCAGAGCCCAGCAGCTGTTTATATTTCTCATCATGCTCCACCCGAGGTTACATGCCTGGGAGCAAAACAAAGCAGGGCGGGAAATTTAAAATGGCACCGCCAGCTCCAGCTCCTCGGCGGGACTCAGGGCACTGCTGGGTACATTCGGGCTCAAGCCCCCTGTGCCCTGTGACAGTGATGCCACTGGATGGCAGCACAAAGGGCTGGCTTTCCTTAAAGACTTAACACTGGCTTGAGGTCCCACACAGAAACCTGTGAAACTATACACCACCCTGGCTGCCTCTATGGGCATTTTTTCTCCACTTACAAGCACTGAGTCCAAGGCAGTACAAGGAGAGCTTTACTGGGGAGTGAAGGAAAAAGGAGAAATAAAATCACAAATAAATTTGGAAAAACCAACAATTAATGTATTTACTGTATACCTCCTAGACCACACCCATTAGGGTATTCTACCTGTAGTCCCAACCGCAGTCCTCCTACGGCTGTTTTGAGAGGCTGCCGTGTTCTAGACATTTCCCTCCTCCCCAGCTCCCCACTCACAGTTAGCTGTCCTGGACTTAAGAAGTCCTGCCAGGTCTGCTCTAGGACCCAGCTGAAGTGTTTATAGCTTTAATTGCCTGATAGAGGAACCTGCAACAGAGTCTCCTGAACAGTCTGCTGCTTTTCCTGTGGTTTCAACCCAAACTGTCTCAGGGCTGCCACTGTTCTTCAAGGCCATCCTCTCAAAGGTGCCACCACTGCTCTGCACCACTTCCTCCATCACTCTGGAGAAAGTGTTTTTACCACCATTCTGCACAGTCCATCACCTTGGAGCTGCTGCTCTATGCCATTCAGCCCCACTCAGCTGCTGTCCCTCCCTTGAAACAGCCACCTTTCTGCACTGTCCACCGGCAGTAGCTCTCAGAGACAAATCATGCCTAAGAACAGCTTTTAAGATGTCCATATGAACACTTTCTCTTTGAGGCCACAAGAGTATGCAGAAATTCTCTCAAGGACAGTTCTGCTCCAGAATTGAAAAAAAACTTTAGCTAAACATGCTAAGCCAAACAGTTCAGTTTAAATTTGTGTAGAAATTGGCAAATTTTGTTAGATGGGAAGGTATAAACTGGTGGCAGCACATGACCTATCTGGTGATGGAACTGGGGAATAGCTCAAGCAAATGCCCCCTTCAACTGGTCAGTGGTCCACCTCTCCCAGAGAGTTTTCTCTCTAGTCCTAGGCATGACCTCAGCCCTCCAGCCAAGTCCCTTCCAGGGTACAGTCCAGTTCTGACTCACCCATGTGTATCAGTGGCAGCCACTGTCCATTCACCACTCACCTGCAGTCTTTCCACCTACTGGTGGCCGGCGGGAGGCAGATGGGACCCATGTCCACCCATTTCTCCAGACCCCAGCCCAGGGACCTACACATGAGCTTCACATGAGCACCACCTTGACCTCCTCAATCTTGTTAGGCTTGCACCACAGGAGGTCCCATGGACCATTTCCACCTCACCAGGTACCTGTTGCCGTCATCTTTAGGCTGCAATCTCACTAAACCCTGGCAGTGCAATGAGCTGTCTGGGGTCTTGTCCCCGCCCCAAACCCAGAGCTTCTTCCCCTCCAGTCAGAAGGGAACTGCCTTAGGAAGGGACTGCAGCTTAGTCTTTATATCGGTTGCTGGGCTCTGATTGGCCCTGCAGCTGCCTGTTCCTATTGAAGCCCTGTTTTGGGACTTTTAACCCCTTCTAAACCAAAGGCAACCACTCTGCTACAGAGGGACTGTTTTTCCCCCTCTCAAGATGTCTTCCATGCCTAATTATTACTGATCAAAAAACCTTGTACACAAGGCAAGTCTAATTGCTTGGAATAGATATGTCAAAGCCAACCCTTCTCCCCCCTCCGCCAAACACCCTCCGCCCTCAACCAATTAAATTAAATTCTGCAGTCATTTCTTAAGGAACCTAATTTCTTCATGAAAGAAAACATGGAGAGTTAGCAGAAGTGTTACAATCAGTAATCTTCAACCTTTTTTCATCAGATATAATATTCTGGGGGGAAGTTTGTACAAACACATTGTGGAATATCACTTTCCATTGCATTCCTATAAAACCAATAAAAACATACTTAAGCTTGAGAAAACGCTGTGCCTGATTTATTTACACCTATGTTTGCAAAGTGGGAATTTGGTAGATGCTATCAAATCAGAATTTTACTCCCGGGTGTAAGGAGTACACATGTGTAAGGATTATACAAGTGAAGACTCTGGACCATTTGTTCCACTTAAAAGGATGCTCTCTCTGTGTGTTGTCATTTCAGGTGGGAGAATAAGTGAGGAACATATGTGCTTGGCAGCTGTAATAGTATCTTTGAACCAACACCACAAATTTAAATGTGACCCCATATCTGAATTCAGAAAGTAGATGAATGCTGACCATGCATACAGTGGGAATGTTCAGATACCACAGTGATGAGAACATGATAAACAACTGGACAGAATAGATTAGCTAGGTCTGGTGACTCATAGTCAAAATCACATCTCTAGATACACTTTACAGGCAGGGAAGGATTAGCATTGATTCCCGTTACCCTGTACTGAGGCAGCTATGTGCTAGTAATCATAAGATATCCTTATGGACTTCTCCAACAGTAGAATTTGTTCCTAAGGCTCCTGATTTGAGACTACAGCTCATTTATTAAGTAGGGTACAGAAATCTATAGCAGTGCTTTCAGCTTAGAAGCACCAGAGAGAGCAAAAGCAATGAGCCGTTGCAATATCTAATTCACATAATATTGAGAGTAGCTGCCTAGGAAGAGTGAACATGAGTTGATGGTAAGTTATATGAGCTCATCCTTGTCAAGGCACCCATTAAAGGGCTAAACCTGGGATGCAATTGGATTAGTGCGATCTTTTGTATAACATCAGAGCTAATAAAATAATGACACAAATGCACTGCATAATCAAAAGTAAATTGAATTCTGTCAATTTTCTGCTCACTCTCTATTTCCTCCTTATGTACTTTCTTCTAGTAATAGTAGAGATCATATTTTTTTCTAAGTATCCTTGAGACAGGAATTTACAAAGCAATTTTAATGTAGCTGGGATTTAGGTCTTAAAGCTTTAAACAAGGGTGCCCTTAATAAAGATAGGGTCATAAAATGTTTAATTAACTACAATTAATTGCAGGTTTAAAGGAAACCCATCTGTGAAACGGTCATATTTAAAAAACTGAATAAAGTGAATTTGCATTATTTTATAAGGACATATTCCACAATGGTAGATATAAAAAGCAGTGCTCAATAAGACTTACTATGTCATTAAATCAAGCCTTCTCCCAGTAAAATATTCTTCCCAGTAATAGAATTTCTAGAGTGAAATCCTGGCCCTTTGAAGTCAATGGGAGATTTTCATTGATTTAAGGGAATGGGTGGTGAGGATTTCATCTCTACTGCTTCATCCTATCTAGTTTAAAAGTCCAGAATTATGGGGCTTGCACTGCTTCCATTCATAGGCAGTTCACATAAATTTCACAGTGGAGTTGTTTATCCACATGTTGGATCTAATTCACCAGTACATTATTTGGTTCTTACACTGGTACAACTTCACTGATTTCTAGCACTCTTCTCCTGGCTCTGTGTTTTTTTTTAGTTAATGTGGCACTCACAAGACTCTTGACATATGTCCCTTGGGGGTAACTAGGGACATTTGTTCTCAGATTAGTTTTCCATAGGGAATTGAGCCTTGTGAGTCCAGTCCAGATGGAATACAAAAGGTTGAGTCATGTCTAGTGTAAATCAACAGAGCTCCACTGAAATCAGTGGAGTGTGCAAGTCAATAGAGCTATATCAGTTGAGGATCTGGCCCAGAGTCTTTAACCCTCAGGGCAGTATGATCCTAGGCAGAGGCCTAGAGTACAGGTTCTGACAGTGCATGTCTGATCTTGAAATCAAGGGACCCTCCCAGAACCCCAAAACTGCCTTTCAAAAACCTGCTGGGGACCAGCAACCAGCACTTCCCCAATGAACTGAGAACTCATACACATTCTATTGGACAGGATGTTTCCCTTCTGTGCATGGATGTTAAGGATCCTTTTCCTTCTCTTGCTGGGCCTTTGTGCTTGTTCTCTATCACAAGAATCTCTCAATTCACAGAATTACAGGTAGGCATAATGTTTGTTATCTTGTCTTCTATGGGTGCATCTATACTGGCAAGTTAGGTCAACTTAAGAAGGCTTAAGTTGACCTAAACAAAACCACATCCACACTGGGCTTTTATTAAGTCAACTTATGCACTTCCTAAGTTGACTTAAGGAAAGCTTAAGTTGTCTTAATAACACATAGTTTTAGCTCAACTTAAGCCTTAAGTCGACTCCTTAAGTAGACTTAAAGCCAGTGTGGATGGGGATTAGTGCCTAAGTCGACTTAAAGTGTTAAGTCGACTTAATAAGGTTGACTTGGGCTATGTCTACACTAAAAAAAGTTAAGTCGACTTTAAGTTGACTTAATAAGGTGAAGAGATGACAGACACAGAATGCCATGTCATGGAGGAGCAAAAGCTGCCTCTTAGAGCTTGCCACCTCCTATTTATTAAGCAGCACAAACAGCTTACATAGAATCATAATAAGCATTCATGTACAAAAACATAGCATAACAGAATAGAAGAACATAATAAGTTCTTTCAAGGCCTTTCACGCAGGGATAAGAAAATAAGCTCTGTTGATTACATTTCTAGCTGAAGCCTTGAGAAAGAAAGCTGGGACATGGGAAAGAATAAATCTTTCACTATCTCTCAATATACTCAGTGTCTTTTCATCACACTCTCTCTTTCCACCTGCCCAGCATGTTTACAGGTGGGTAGCCTGTGATCATGCATCGAGGTCATCCAGGTGTGCCTGGATGTGCTGTCTCTGCATGAGCCCCAGGCCAAGAATCCCTACAATAAGGTCAACTTTAAGTCAACTTAACAAAGTTGACAACTTTTCTAGTGTCGACATAGCCTATGGGACTATATTATGCATAGCAGGGTTTGTAAGACTGAGTTTTTAGAGTTAGCGAAGCATGGGGAAGGCAGCTGCCATGCTTCAGGTGACACTGTCCAGCTGAACCTTGGGGATCCCCTGTCAGCGGAGCGCTGGCAGCTCCTTACTTGCTTGGACCCCGCGGGTCCGGGGAGAAGAAAGTGGGGTCCTTTCTGGCCAGGACCGCTTCAGTCCCAGCCTACGGCTCCCCTCTGGCCAGGACCGGGTCCCAGGGAGAGGTCAGCTGTGGCTGCCTTCTTACTGGGTCCCCTGTGGGTCCCAAGAAGAAGGGAGCCATGGCTCCCCTATCTCCAGCCCTAGGTCAGCTTAGAGAACTAAGTCGACCTAGGGTGTCCACACTGGGTTTAGGTCGATTTAACAAATTGACTTAGCTGTTAAATCAACCTAAACAGTGGTATTTATTAAGTCAACTTAAGGAAGCCCCTTAAGTCGACCTAAACAATAGTATTTATATTAAGTAGACTTAAGGAAGCCCCTTAAGTCGACTTAATGAAAGCCTACTGTGGACATGGACTAAGTTAGGTTGACTTAAGCCTCCTTAAGTCCACCTAACTTTCAAGTGTAGACATAGCCCTAGTGACTGAATAGATTTGTATCAGGACATGGATGGGATCAAAGCACAGCCTCACTCCAGAGACTGAAGAACTACCTGAATCTTTATCTAGGTACTTATCAGACTGTCAGTGTCCCCAGCTCAAACCTCAATCTTCACAGGACTCAGGACTGCTGGAGGATGTCATCAGAGGTTTGTTGGTTAAGGCTTCCTCCTTTGGAAACAACAGTCTCTGACAAATCTTCCTATTCCTCCTGTTCCGTGCTTCTATCTTCGATTGCACAAGCCTGACATTTATGTGGTGAGCTTCCCATGTAAATGACCTGAAATAAAATCATAACAAAAGCAACACATTATTACTAAAATAATTGTTCTGATTTAACATTCAGTATTTGAATAGAATTAAATATAAAGTTATACTGTACACAAATAATGTATACAATAGAAAATGGTGCCTACCACAGGGACAGGAGTTTTAAAAATACATGAGAGATAAATTTCCACATGCTCTGAAAATATTATACTTACTATGGAACTTTTATTAGCTTCAGAATGAGATGCCCATCTAGACGTATATAAGTTAAGTTGATCTTAGGTTATCTTTTTTCCGAGTAAAGAATGTATTTGATGTAGTTTCTCTTTTTCATATTATGTCTTTAATCTTTTGAATTGAAAAGTTTATAAAGTCACTTCAAAAGAATTTTACTGGAAATCTTGGCAACAACAAGCATCAGACTATTGCTTTAACAACACATCAGGGATGAGAAATTGCCTGTTTTGGGAAGTAACATGATGACCTGATCATTGCAGTACTGAAAGCTTCAGCATAACATCTTCTAAACATACATAGGCTAGTTTTATATAACTTGTTTTTTGATACAGCCTGCCATCCCACATATCATTAATGTGATTGCTTCTTTGTTCTCTTTCAAGGTAAGAGATTTAATTTTTATAGTTCTTTCCTGGGACTTTCAGAATATGAATGTTCATCTGGTTGAAAAGGTACTCTCATTATTGAGTAAATCAGAATTTGAGGTTACTTGTTTCTTCTTCTTCTTCTTTTGATGTACAGATTCTACTTTTCATTTCCACTGAGTTGTTTTATCAACTGACAGGTGGTCCTGATGTGGTTCACTTCAGCAACCTCGTTCAGGTTACTAGCTGCCTCTCCAGATGTTTAATTTAATCATTTTGATATGCTTCAGTGACTTTCTAGGCTAGTTCTTCCTAGCATTGCTACAGATCTCTGCCTCTACAATCTCTCCTCCTTCCTGCCTTTAGAAAAAGTTTTGTTATCTCTCATCTATGGATTAATTGGCTACCATTAGTTTTAGGACTAGGGGGGTCCTTCACAAGTTTAGCCTGGTAAAGGTTTCCAATTATTGTGACACATGATGTCATGACATACTATTTCTTGCAATGTTACATCAAAATACAATCCTTCTTTGTGATTCCAAAAGTATTTATGCATTCACAGGCACTTCAGAATATGAGAGATACTTATTAAAATGGGAATTGGCTTGTAAATTTTGGGATGGGACCTATATTGCAATTAGCAGCTCTATGTATTTTAAGACTGTCCTTTCATCTGAGTCATCCTTTCATCTGAGTCTACTGCAGCCTAAAGGACAATAAGTTCTAATCCATCTTTTTATCAGCTGTTCATTGTGAAAACTCTTGGGGAAAAGCATCACAATGGCTCTGCAAAACCTTAATTGTAAGTAGCCTATAAACTGGCTTCTGGTGCCAGCTTTCCTTTATTGCATTTCTCTGTTTCTCACATTATATATCCGTGAATTCACAACAAATTGTAAGCTGATGCTAACTTCTATTAGTATATATGTACATTTGGCAATTTGGACTAAGCTGATTCACTTCATCTCTGTACGATGTTGTCTACTATATAGTTAGCCACAACTCTCTGATCAACTAATAAACAGAGTTGAGAATTTGGATGAGGTAGTCTGCTGTATTTATCAGTTACAATGGATCTTTTTTCTTGGAAGTGTCATCAAAATAATAATAGCAATAATAATAAAAGGAGATAGGATATAGCCTGTAGGGACCATCATAATGTAGATGCTGCTATGAAAATGTTGCTGGTTGAAAAGCTATATATGTGGGCAACATCTTTCTTTTCCAGCTCCACCCATATATTGAACTGGGCCAACAGCATGATGGGGAAGGCAGGGCAACCCATGGCCATAAAAATTACTAAAAATCATGGTACTAATCTCTTTGGTGGGAGGGAAGGGATAGGTAGAAGAATGGAAAGGGAGACTTTATGGCTGGTCCCAGGCTTTGCAGTAGGAGGAGAAGGATGGGAGTGATATCCTGGTCAGTCCTGGTCTCTCTGGTGGGAGGGAAAGGTGGAGAGTTCTAGAATAGTCCCAATCTGTCTGGCAATGGGCCTTCCTGGAGCTCTGATCCCGATGGGACCTCTTGTAGGTGAAGTACTCAACAGCTTTTTGCTAGCAATCAAGCAGAGAGTGTAAGAAAGTGGTAAAGAGACACAACACATGGCATGATTTGGGGACCTTTAATATTTGAAAAAGTAACCTTTAGCACACAGACAAATGACCTTTGGGTTTTGTGGGGGTTTGTTTTGTTTGTTTGTTTTTGTTATTGTTCTTTTTTTAAAAATATACTAAAATTATCCACGAGGTACTTAAAATGTTCTAGACACTTGAATAATAATTTAACCACCAAAAAAGTAAATAAGATACGCACCATGATAACAGGTTGCAGGTGGTTTCTCAGAACAACAAAGATAACAGATGCACAGGATGTCGTCAGGGTGTGCTGTTTTTCCAACACCTGTAGAAGGAAAATTTGCAGCTATTGCTATTGCCAAAGATATTATATAAATACAAACCAGTCTAATTGTGGAAGCAAGAGTCTCCTGAAGTCCAAAGAACAACCTCATCCTGTACTGAAGGAAGGTGCAGAGGAGAAGGCCCCTTCAGAGCAGAATCTTGACTAGCTACCAAGATTCACCTGTAGATTGTAACACCAGGTGGTGAGCTATAGCTTTACTGCTGTATTCATTTATCATTTATCAAATTAATGCTTAGAAATCGTACAACAATGGGTCAATAAACTATAATCGCTAAATTGGATAGACGGGCCATGCTGTCTTTCTTGAAATTCATTAACATCTTTTTGAACCATGTAAACCTAAGTCATTGAGCTCTCGGGAGAGAGGAACTGACAGTTGTCCTCAGGGTGCCCTCCTGATTGGGACACTGAGGAAGATTTTCCCTCAGGGATAGGGAAACTGGGGAAATACACCTGATCTTTCTTCAGTGAGGCCTCATGGCAGGGAATCGGATGGGTTGATTCATTGAGCTCCCAAGAAGGGGGAATTCAAATTGCAGGCAGTGAGCTCTTAGGGAAATCTAGTCTGCTGACACAAAGGCTCAGGGTAACACCCTTGACCTAGCTCCCCACTTCACAGAACCCTATCCCAAGATCATCTCAATCTGATTCCTTCACCTCTTCCACTTCTGGGACTGTTCCAGAAGAGGAGAGGACTTACACGTACAGCATGGTAATGTAAAGGCAGGAGGGACTCCCATCCACACATGTGCCCTAATTGGTCCTCTCCTTAGGAACATTCTAGTAATGTCCAAAATATATGAACTGAGTCATCAACATTTTGAGACTTTCCCATTCACTGCCTATGCCTCACCTAAAACACTGAGGCTGAGACGGAAAGAAAATTGAAAACAAGTGCTAGAGACTAAAAGTCTATTTTAAAAACACCCCCACCTTTGTGGTTAGAAGAAAGGTTCTATCCTGCTGAGATAATGTCAGTTATTGAGTAAAATCATTAATAGAACTGAGGAGACAAAGATAAATTGAAAACCACATGCTTCCTGGGATGTGTCAGACTTACAGAGAGGATGTTGTTTGTCATCTAGCAGCTCAGAATAATCTGAGCCTAGATCAGAGCTTTCTATGGCATGAAACACTCTGGAATCATGGCCATGCAAGTTTCCCTTATGCTGACTTGCAGAAGTTTGGAAAATGTTGAGTGATTGAAAATGGATCAGTTAGCTAGCCCTCCATTGATTAGTCCAAAATTACAAGCTGCTCACTATTGAGGGAGCAAGGGGTTTTTCATACTTTGTTAAATACTATATTAACCTCAATATTATACATGCAGCTAGAGATGAGTCAACAAAATGGGAATGTGCCAAAACATTGCTGGAATGTGTGACTGACCCTCACAGTGGAACCTGTATAGGTGAGGATGGGTGATGGGAAAATAATGCCCCTTTCCTGTGTTTAAGTTTAATAAAAGTTTTGACCACCAATGTAAAATCCATGCACGTGTCTGTCTTCTTTCTGGCACTCTGTCCAGATCAACCATACTTGGTGATTCAAGACCCAGTGGGGGTGGGCAAAGGAGCCTAACTGTCATCTTTAGACTCCTCTAATCTTACAGTAGCACAAGACTGTTATTTTAATATTATTGTTTGCCAAGTTTGGAACATACATAGGACTGTTCTTAATTGTGTATTGCTGCAAGAATCTCAAATGAGAAATTGCTGAAGTGCCACATGCTCCAGACACACCCCCTTTTGAATCATAGCTGTGATTCAATAGCATAGCATGTGATGGGGCTCTGAAAGGAGAATAGCTCCATGCCATTTAGGGGTTCCTCTAGCCAAGAGTGCTGTTCTCTAGTTCATCCAGTTTTCAGCATTGTCAACTGGGAATTCTATTCTAACTAATGCAAGAAGTTTAGAATTGATCAGAGGAACACATCAGGCACCACACTCCACACATTATTCGTAGATCCCTGTGCTTTCACACAGAGTGGAGCCTCAATCTCACAAGCTCTAAAGAAGGCGAGCTATATGATTTCTGCTGTGATGGCTCCCCTAAAACTGAAGAAGGAATTTAGTTGTTATCCAGATTAGCAGAGTTAAGGTTCAATCCTGTACAGGATAGATATTATTCTTTTTCTGGTTAGTTTTTCATGCTTCCCAGCTATTATGCTTTATATATAGAAAAGGCACTCACATGCCATTTCATGAATGCCATTTTTTATATTTACAGGAAACAAAACAGAAGGGAAAAAAAGAAGAAAAATAAAGTCTCTCTGAGAGTGCCCATATTATACCATTTCTGCCTCACAAAATAACAGTTGCTTTTTATATTCAGCAGACCTCAGGAAAACTGTAAAAGTGCAGGACAGAGAAAACAAAACTATAATACTGTTACATCAAATAGATACACTATGGCTAAAAATTAAAAGAAAATGAAAAACAGCCTTCATATATGTCCAGGGACACCAAGAGGTAAAACCAACAACGTTCTAGACAGAAACGAACTATCAAAATAAATGCAGTCCAAAATTCTCCAAACTCAGCAAACTTCTGCAAGAGTGATGAGACAATAACTAACCACTGTAGCTCTGTTTCTTGCTGAGTCAGGGCCACATGACCCTGTGAGCTAAAACTGAGAGAGAAACTGAAAAAGAGGTAGGTGAAGCTGTAGCACATTAAAGGACACTTGAAAGGTTGCAATGAAACACGTTCAGTAGAATCATAGAAGATTAGGGATGGAAGGAAACTCAGGAGATCAAAGCAGGACCAAATCCAAATAATCCCAGACAGTTTTTCATAATATCCAACCTAGACTTAGAATCATAGAATCATAGAATAATAGGGTTGGAAGGGACCTCACGAGGTCATCTAGTCCAACCCCCTGCTAAAAAGCAGGACCACTCCCACTAAATTACCCAGCCAGGGTTTTGTCTAACCGAGCCTTAAAAATCTCCAAAGATGAAGATTCTACCACCTCCCTAGATAACCCATTACAATGCTTCACCACCCTCCGAGTGAGAAAGTCTTTCCTAATATCCAACCTTGACCTCCCCAGCTGTAATCTGAAACCATTGCTCCTTGTTCTGTCCTCTGTTACCCTCGAGAACAGCCTAGCTCCCTCCTCTTTGGAGCAACCCTTCAAGTAGTTGAAGGTTGCTATCAAATCTCCCCTCAGTCTTCTCTTCTGTAGACTAAATAAGCCTAGTTCCTTCAGTCTCTCCTCATAAGTCATGTGCCCCAGCCCCCTAATCATTTTTGTTGCCCTCCGCTGGACTCTTTCTAATTTGTCCACATCCTTTCTGTAGTGGGGAGCCCAAAACTGGACACAGTACTCCAGATGCGGCCTGACCAGTGTCGAATAGAGGGGAATTATCACATCCCTCGATCTGCTGGCAATACTCCTACTGATGCAGCCTAATATGCCATTGGCCTTTTTGGCAACAAGGGCACACTGCTGGCTCATATTCATTTTCCCATCCACCATAACTCCCAGGTCCTTTTCTACAGCGCTGCTACTTAGCCGATCGGTCCCCAGCCTGTAGCAGTGCATGGGATTTTTCCATCCTAAGTGCAGGACTTTGCACTTGTCTTTGTTGAACCTCATGAGGTTTCTTTCAGCCCAGTGTTCCAATTTGTCCAAGTCTTTCTGTATCCTGTCCCTGCCCTCCAGAGTATCTACCATTCCCCCCAACTTGGTGTCATCCGCAAACTTACTAAGCACGCAGTCTATTCCATCATCAAGATCATTAATGAAGATGTTGAATAGAACCGGCCCCAGGACCGACCCCTGGGGCACTCCACTCGTCACCGGTTGCCAACCAGACATCGAGCCATTGATTCTTCTACTTCTTCTATTGCAACTTAAGACCATTGTTCATAGCTCTGTCATCAGCTGCCATTGAGAACAGCCTAGCTCTATTCTCCCTGGGATGCTCCTCAAAAAGTTAAAGGCTGCTATTAAATCCCCTTTCATTCTTCTCTTCTGAAGACTAAACAAGCCTAGTTCCTGCAGTCTCTCCTCATAAGTCATGTGCACCAGGCTCCTAATAATTTTGTTGCCCTCTGTTGGACTCGCTTCAATTTGTCTACATCCTTTCTCCAGTGGGAGACCCAAAAGTGGACATAATATTGTAAATGTGGTCTCTCCAATGCCAAATAGATGGGAATGATCACTTTTCTTCATCTGCTGGCAATGCTCCTACTAATGCAGCCCAATATGCCGTTAGCCTTCTTGGTAATAAGTGCCAACTCTTGAGTCATATCCAGCTTCTTGTTCACTGTAACGCCCCAGGTCTTTTCCTACTGAACTGCAACTGCTAGTCAGTCTTCGGACTGTAGCAGTGCACGGGACTCTTTTATCCTAGGTGTAGGACTCTGAACTTTTCCTTGTAGAATCTCATCAGATTTTTTTTGCCCAATCCTCCAATTTGTCCAGGTCACTCTATATCCTATCCCAACCCTCCAGCATATATGCCACTTCCCCCAGCTTTGTGCCATCTGCTAACTTGTTGGGGTGCAATTCATCCCATCCTCCAGATCATTAATGAAGATGCTGAACAAAAACAACCCCAGTACCAACTCCTATGACATTCCGCTTGTTATTGGCTGCCAACAAGACACAGAGCTGTTCATCATTACCTTTTAAGCCCAATGATCTACCCAGCTTTCTACCCATCTTATAGTCCATTTATCCAACCCATGCTTCTTTAACTTGTTGATAAGAATATTGTGGGAGACCATATCAAAAGCTTTGGTAAAGACAAGGTATAGCACATCCACCACTTTCCCTACATCCACAAAGCCAATCATGTTATTATAGAAGGCAATCAGGTTGGTCAGGCATGATTTGTCCTTGGTGAATCAATGTTGACTGTTGCTAATCATTTTCCTCTCTTCTAATTGCCTTAAAATTGATTCCTGGAAGACCTGCTGTATGATTTTGCTGGGAAATGAGGTGAGACTGACAAGTTGGTCCTTCTTCCTTTTTTTGAAGTTGGGCACTACTTTTACCTTTTTTTCCAATCATCTGGGATCTCCCCCAGTCGCCATGAGTTTTCATAGATGACAGCCAATGACTCTGTAATCACACCTATCAACTCCCTCAGCATCTTCAGATGCATTGCATCCAGTTCCATGGACTTGTGTATCCCCAGCTTTTCTTAATAGTCCTGAACTGGTTTTTCAGCACTGAGGGCGGCTCACCTCCTCCCCAGTCCTTTTTACTCAGTTCAGTAGTCTGGGAACTGACTTTGTCTGTGAAGATAAAGGCCAAAAAAAGCATTGAGTACTTCTACTTTTTCTACATCATCTGTCACTTGGTTGCCTCTCCCATTCTGTAAGGGACCCAAATTTTCCCTGACCTTGTTGCTAAAATACCTATAGAAACCCTTCTTGTTATCCTTTACATCCCTTGAAAACTGCAACTCCAGTTGTGCTTTGGCCTTCCTGATTTCTCTCCTGCATGCTCAAGCAATATTTTTATACTCCTCCCTAATCATCTATCCAAGTTTCCACTTGTAAGCTTCCTTTTTGTGTTTAAGCTCACCAAAGACTTCTTTGTTAAGTCAAACTGGTCGCCTGCCATATTTGCTATTCTTTCTGCACATGGGGATGGTTTGTTTGCATCTTCCACAAGTTTTCTTTAAAATACAGACAGCTTTCTTGCCCATCTTTCACCTCATCTTAACCTCCCAGGGGATCCTGCCCATCAACTTCCTGAGGGAGTCAAAGGGTCAGTATCCTGCTCTTTTCCTTTCTTTCTTTTGTCAGTATCCTCTACTACCTCTTGCTGCCCAGGTTACCACTCATTTCTATTTCTACTCTATCCACTTCTACTAAGTTAAGTAGAGTAGGTTACCACACACCCACTTCTACCACCCATTTCTACTCAGGTTATAGTTGATGAAGAAAACTGTCACTGGAATTGAAAATATAACTTTTTATGGGTTTTGCCCACTTTTGTTACTGATTTCTAATCCACAAGGGAAAAGTTCATGGAATACATTTGGACTCCAATTCACTAGTCCTCTAAACCCAGATTATTTCTTGTTCTAGTACTTGGCATCACTCAGGTAGTGTAAATGCTGCATCTGGCTTTAACTAGCCAAGTGAGAATTCCTCTGTCATAGGTTAGATGGCCTAAAGTAGGCTCCTATACAACTGTCCTTCCAAACCATGGTATGGGCAAAGGCTTCCCTGATTTTCATGGTATTAACTTGCCCCCCAGTAACCCACAAATCTCTCCCAAACTAAATGCATCTCAGTGCAGGTCAGTGTCTAGACATTAGATTGATAATATGATATACTTACATGGTTCCATCTCATTGTGCTTTCATTGTATCTTGACTATCATGAAATTTCCCAAATGCTTGTATCTGAGAATGATATCCGTAATCGATGTGCATAAACTAAATTATCATTAGTTGTAACATACAAGCCATTTTTACTGGTGACTCTAGACTGGCTGATAGCTCTTTGATTGTTCTCAAAGACAGAAACACTTACAATGCAATTAAGAAACAATGGATTGATCCTAGGTACATCCAAATCAATTGAAGTTGATGGGACCTAAAATCTCTGAAGTACTTAGCTGCTTCAAAAATAAGACCTGAAGTGAAAATAATGGAAAGATTTTTCCAAAAGATCTAGCTTGGAGTTGATTCTACCTTTTATATTAAAATCATTAAATCACTTACAGTGGCATCTTTTTATAATATAGTCCAATATAATGCAGATATTTAAAAAAGCTACTGACATATTTTTGTCAATATTGTGGATATCTGTTGATGCTTCAAAGCTGAAAGGTTACTGTATTATGTGAAATGGAGAAAAACTAACACTTCATTTCAATGTGACAGATGTGCATGACTTGAGCACTAACAAGGCATAGCTAATTACTGATACAGTTGCAGAAAAGGAGCTCTGACAGTCATGATATATGAACAAATTTGTCTTGAAGTGACAAGTCAAACAGAGGTTACTGAGGCTTCTTGGGCACTGCCAGCACTGTGGGTGGGTAACAGAAAATTTCTGCATGGTCTCTCTCTCTCTCTCGCTCTCTCTCTCTCTCTTTTTAATTTTTGCTGCTGCAAGGGAAATATTCCACCTTCACCTCAGAAGGCTGACATTTCTCTTTATGCTCTTACTGTTTCCATTAAAGGCATCAATACTTCTTTTTTTAATGTATATTGCCAAAATGATTTTAAATACAACAGTTCTCAGAACTCTTAGTTTTCCTAAATTCTTCCAAGCTTTTGCATGATCTATCACACAATTTGTAGTTTATCTAGATCAAATTGCACTTACTTCATGCTGAAGCATTAAAATCTCACACATCAGTAAGTATGTGATAGACAAATCATTAAATATAATGGTATTTGTGAAGCATTATAAATCTTATTGTTTCATCATTTCAAGCACCTTCCTTTTTTTTAATTATTGTAACATGGTTCTGAGAATGTGAATACAAGTGCAAATAAATGCATGTACACAGATGGATATATGGCCAAATCTAATTTATAACAAAATGAAATGCAGTAAAAATCCTCCACTCTTTTGCCAACAGTTTTGTTTCCATCCAGACTCCTCTTTTTAATAGTGTTTTACCCTTGAGATAAAGACACTCAGACCTCCCTACTCCATGCCAAATGAGTTCAGATAAGGCTCAGAAATAGTTATAGTTATTTCTTTTTATGATGAATGGGCACAACTAAACAGAATGCTGAATCAGTACTTCCAGTACTATATGAAAGACATGACATGAGGACTGACATATGTATGATATATTAAAATGCAGATTTTTTTTTAATCAGCATTTATTCACTTGCAGTAAATACATTACAATCAGTTGTTCTGGAAATAACAGAAAGTTACTGAAAAAGTCATCAAAATGCTTCCAAATACAGTAAGATAAAATCATTTTATTCTTATATAGGAGATATATTATTTATTTTAAAAGGGATTTATTTTAAATAGTAGCTTCACTCATTCATTTTCATATCAGATGCTTTCCAATTTTGTTTAAATATTTCTAAAATTTAATCAATTTGCAGCAACATTTTCATGAACTGATTTGTCTTAAGTTATTAAATATTTTTTTCTTTTACACACATGCACACACTCAGAGATAACAGTCTCTGCCATCATTACAACGTCAGAAACATTTAGGACTAGATTGTACCCATTAGACAAAGCAGGGGCTGTAGGAAGCTGTGCTACCCCAATGCAATTAGAGGAGAGATTGTGTATCTTATCCTCAGCTTCCCATTGCAGAGGAGATGTGCACAGACTACCCCATACAGCCTGCTCCCTGGTGCCACGCTTTCCATGAAGGCATGTGCAAGAGGGAGAGTGCCAGAGCCCACTACCTCTCTATCCCGGTAGTGCGAGATGGACTGCGTTTATTTCTGCCCTTTATGTCAAGTGTGTGCTGAGAGAAGGCCCCTTGTCAGTTGCAAAAAGAGACAGACTCATAAGACAAGCACCACAAACAACAATCAAACTGTCACTGTTTTGTCTTCTTGCCTTCATCCTGCATATCTACACCAGAGCACAGGACAATCTGGCTCCTAGCAGCTGGTCATTGCATGCACTACCTGACCTGTTGCATCATTCTGTCAATCCAAAACATGAACTAATTTAGGATTAAGTTTGTATGTTTGGTTATTTCTTCCAGCAAAAACACCAAAGAACACAAGGTCACAACCTTTACTCCAGTTACCATGCCTTCCCTCCCCTCCCCATCCCCACCCTCAACATCCACAAAGCATCACTCACTGCCAGTAATCAAGGTCCTGTTATCAGTCATGATTTTAACATTATTTCAGACTGGGGAAGCCTTGGAACAGATTGCTGCTCTGGAAAACTAACAGCGGGGAGGAAGGACCCAATTTTCCAGGTTCCAGGTAGAATTTCATCTAGCTTCAGGAACAACATTTATACAATGTCCATGCTTCTAAATCACAAAATGTCAGACTGACATACTAAAATGCATAAAGAAAAGACAGAATCTCTTGCTTGAGCTCCACTGGGAGTAAATTCATTGCATAATGCTGTAATTTATAGTATAATTTTATTCTAGGAATCAAGGGGGAAATGAACTCTCAGAAGTCCTTTAAGATCTGGAGAGAATATCCTGGATCATTGAGTCCAATCTCCTTCTAGAGCAGGCAACCTTGTCCTATAATCCCATTCATAAATGCAGCAGCTGGAGCGCGAGGCCCGGGGACAAGGGAGCCCCACGCTCCCGTCCGGGAGGGAGCGCAGGAGACCGCGCTCCCTCCTGGCTGTGACCACTTGGTCCAGCCAGGAGGAAGCCTGGGGCTCCCTTCGCCAGCGCCGCGCTCCAGCTGTCTCTCTAGACAGCTGGAGCCGGCGGGGGCCGCGCCGCGCTCCAGCTGTCCCTTTAAACAGCTGGAGTGCGACGTGCTTCTGCGCTCCCTCCTAGTCGGTAACGTGGGGCTCCCTTGTCCCCGAGACCCGCACTCCAGCTGCCACAGCTGGAGCGCAAGTCCCGGGGATAAGGGACCGTGGCGCTTCCTTCTCGCCAGGACCTGAGTGTTCCTGGTGAGAAGGGAGCCCTGAGGTCCCTTCTTGCTGGGATCCCCGCTCTAGCTGCTCTCTGCTGAGCAGCTGGAGCACGAGTATCCAGCTCTCCTTCTTCGTCGGGACCACATGGTCCCGGCTAGGAGGGAGTGTGGGGAGTGTGGGGCTTTCTTCTCCTCAGGGTCCCCGCTCCAGCTGCTGATCAGCTGGAGCACGGGTCCTGGGAAGAAGGAAGCAAGCCCCACGGGTCTTTCTTGCCAGGACTTGAGTGGTCCCGGCAAGAAGGGACCCATGCCCTAAGTCGACATGTCCTAAGTGGGCTACCCCATGTCTACACTGGCTTAAGTCGACTCTAGGGAGTCAACTTAAGCCTTAGATTGATTAGGAAGGTGGTGTTAGAAAGTCGACTTAATTTTAATTAAGTCGACTTTGGTTTCCTTGAGTCGACTTAAGCAAGCTGCTTACGTCGACTTAAAGAAAATGCAGTGTAGACGCAGGGTAAATTAAGTCGACTTAAGCGGGCTTAAGTCGACTTAATTAACCAGTGTAGGTGCAGCCAGTATGTCTTCCTGCAGTGTTGTTGAGAGAAAACATGCAAATCAGTGGAACATGCTGTGTTGTCTAGGTTATGTGATCTAATGCCAACAAACACAGCTCACCAAATTATGGCTGGCCCCTGAATGAAAGCATTATGGAAGAAAGACTCCCCTCACTCAACACATTAGCATAGCACTGTGACATGCTGCTCCCCATATGCACACTTGTGGTGTGGCCTGTGTATCAATCACCTTCACTCTCAGAGTGTAACTCTCTGTTGCCTGATGCAAAGAATGCTCATGACATACTGAACATTACTGTTATGGTAGCATATTTCCTGCAACATCATACCTACGTACAGATATGAAACTCTGCCATGTCATGTCCCCAAATGTGTCTACCGTGGCTTGAATCGATACTAAATCGAGACTAACACAAAGCAGCCTTTCCACAACCAGTGGAGGTGCATACAGGAACAATAGGCTGACCGAAGCACCTGTGAGCCCTTTGACTCAAGTGGAAGAAATCATGCCTATTGCTGGACTAGGATGATCACCTGATCCCAGGGGATGTCGAGGAAACTTGTTTAAAAGAAAGTGGCACCCTTGTCTAAGGGCTCTCCTCTGGAATCAATCTTCTGTGTAACACCAAGGACTATGAACCTACCCACAGGAAGGTGGGGCAGGCTGCAAAACACAGTGCAGTCAATCTGTGTGGTAAACTAAAAATAGACTGAGAGTGACCTTAGCTTAGAATATGAGTTTTCTTTTCTTTTATTGTGATTAATTTCTTGACTTAATAACCATTTGATTTACATTACTCTGACTTGGAATCACATAAAATCTTACTGTTGTCAATAAACTTATTTGTTTGTTTGTTTTATCTAAAACAGTGCATGTGGAATGAGAGTGTGTGCAAAGACCTTACGTAGAATGACAGAGCTGGTACATATCAATTTCTTTGATAAATTGACAGATAAGAGTAAATCAGCATGCAGGGTGCATGGATCAGCATTGAACCCTGCAAGATGGTAGTTCCCAGGGTTGCATCTGGGACTGGGGGTGTTTGGTGGGGGTCTATCCCAATGAGTGGAAAACCAGAGGACTCTTCCACCAGATGAGGGACCAATTACACCAGGAGGTTGAGTGTGAGTTGACCCAGGAATGAGGGTTCAATCAGCAAAGTCAGATAAATCAGTGCCCAAGAGTAGAGAATTGGGATGGCACAGCGGCACAGCAGTCAGATTGCAGGAGGGGAACATCACAAGAGCCAGGTATGATTTGTCCTTAGCAGTTTTACCATCAAGAGCTATGTCTACACTGGCAAGTTAGTTTGAATTAAGGACGCTTAATTCAAATTAACTTAAGCCATGGCTACACTAGGCTTTCATTAGTTCGAATTAAGGGCTTCCTTCATTCGAACGAATAAATTCAAATATGCTATTCGCACTAAGGGTTAATTTGAACTAGTTAGTTCGAATTAACCAGTGTGGCCATGTTAGTTCGAACTAATTCCTTAGTTCGAACTAACCGGCCCATTGAACTCAAGGTAATTCACTAATTCGTACTAAGCAAGTGCCATGAATGGCACTTGCTTAGTTCTAACTAAATTTTGGTAGTTCAAATTAAGTTAATTCGAACTAACTAAAATTAGTTCAAATTAGTTAGTTTGAATTAACTAATTCGAACTAACTTTAGTAAGTGTAGACATAGCCTATGACCCTTAGCTCTTATCTAGATTTTCTTCTGAGTACTAGACTTTGTTACATATGGGAAAATGGAGTAGAAGGACCATTATATGGCAATTATATTTAATTATAATATATATAGTATAGCAATTAATATATTTATATACAAAAAAAATATATACTTAATACTAAGCCACATTTGATACAGGGGGACAATTCTACTGATTCATTTATTATGAGATAAAAATGCTCAGGCAAAATTCTAAAGCTTTGTAATTTTGCATATTACAATTTCAAATTACCATGTTACGTCTTGAAGAGTGCATCTACACTGGCAAATTAGGTCAACTTAAGGACGCTTAAGTTGGCCTAAACAAAGCCGCGTCCCCACTGGGCTTTTCTTAAGTCAATTTAATAACACCTCCTTTTAGAATCATAGAATAATAGGGATGGAAAGGACCTCACAAGGTCACCTAGTCCAACCCCCTGCTAAAAAGCAGGACCACTCCCACTAAATCACCCCAGCCAGGGTTTTGTCTAACCGGACCTTAAAAATCTCCAAAGATGGAGATTCTATCACCTCCCTAGGTAACCCATTCCAATGCTTCACCACCCTCCGAGTGAGAAAGTTTTTCCTAATAACCAACCTTGACCTCCCCAGTTGTAATTTGAAACCATTGCTCCATGTTCTGTCCTCTGTTACCATCGAGAACAGCCTAACTCCCTCCTTTTTGGAGCACCCCTTCAAGTAGTTAAAGGTTGCTATAAAGTCTCCCCTCAGTCTTCTCTTCTGTAGACTAAATAAGCCTAGTTCCTTCAGTCTTTCCTCATAAGTCATGTGCCCCAGCCCCCTAATCATTTTTGTTGCCCTCCACTGGACTCTTTCTAATTTGTCCACATCCTTCCTGTAGTGGGGAGCCCAAAACTGAACACAGTATTCCAGATGCAGCCTCACCAGTATCGAATAGAGGGGAATTATCACATCCCTCGATCTGCTGGCAATACTCCTACTGATGCAGCCTAATATGCCATTGGCTTTTTTTGTAACGAGAGCACACTGTTGACTCACATTCATCTTCCCGTCCACCATAACCCCCAGGTCCTTTTCTACAGCGCTGCTACTTAGCCGATCTGTCCCCAGCCTGTAGCAGTGCATGGGATTTTTCCGTCCTGAGTGCAGGACTTTACACTTGTCTTTGTTGAACCTCATGAGGTTTCTTTGGCCCAGTGTTCCAATTTGTCCAAGTCTCCCTGGATTCTGTCCCTGCCCTCCAGAGTATCTACCATTCCCCCCCACCTTAGTGTCATCCGCGAACTTACTAAGCACGCCATCTAGTCCATCATGAAGATCATTAATGAAGATGTTGAATAGAACTGGCCCCACGACCGAGCCCTGGGTACTCCACTCATTACTGGTTGCCAACTAGACATCGAGCCATTGATTCCTATCCACTGAGCCCGTTGATCTAGCCAGTTTTCTATCCACCTTACGGTCCACTCATCCAACCCATACTTCCTTAACTTGCCGACCAGAATGCTGTGGGAAACCATATCAAAAGCCTTGATAAAGTCAAGGTATACTATGTCAACGGCTCTTCATGCATCCACAAATCCAGTCATCTCATCATAGAAGGAAATCAGGTTGGTCAGGCACGATTTGCCCTTGGTGAATCCATGTTGACTGTTCCTGATCACTCTATTTTCCTCCAAGTATTTCAGGATGGATTCTTTGAGGACCTGCTCCATAATTTTCCCAGGGATTGAGGTGAGGCTGACCAGTCTGTAGCTCCCCGGATCCTCCTTTTTCCCTTTCTTGAAGATAGGTACTATATTTGCCTTTTTCCAATCCTCCGGGACCTCCCCCATTCACCACGAGTTCTCAAAGATAATGGCTAGTGGCTCTGCAATCGCTTCAGCCAACTCCCTCAGCACCCTTGGATGCAGTTCATCTGGCCCCATGGACTTGTGCATATCCAACTTCTTTAAGTAGTCCCTAACCTGACTTTCCATCACCGAGGGCCGCTCTTCTATCCATTCCACATTACCCCGTGTAGTAGCCTGGGAGCTGGCCCTCCCTGTGAAGACTGAAGTAAAAAAAGCATTGAGTACTTCAGCCTTTTCTGCACCATCCATCACGAGAATGCCTGCCCTACACCACTCCTGATCCAGAGATAGCCATTATATTGGCTTTAAATCGACTTAATAAAGTCAATTTAGCTTTAATCCCTGTCTACACTGACCTTAAATCGATTTAAGGCTTAAGTCGACCTAAGTATGTCAGCAACAAGAAAAGGATCAGGAGTGGTGTAGGTCCCTTACAGCTGTTAAGTCAACTTAACAAAGTCGACTTAAAGTGTAGCCAATTTGTTAAGTCGACTTAACAAGTTCGACTTAACTTTTCAAGTATAGATATAGAGTTACATAAAGGACTAGCTTCAGTATTGTCATCATCACAGCATCTGCACACGTGATTTGTTTAGTCATGATAATGATGCTTAATCTCAGTATATCAGAGCAGATTTAGAAAGTAGCACACAGTGCGCCTTTTGAGTATTCCCAGTGAACTATGCATGAACAATCTGCATGGCAAGATTGTATTAGCCAAAGCAATTTATGAATAATTCTGGGTAATGAATAAATCTGAGAATTTTGCCATGTTTGTGGACAACTGGTGAACAAAAAAATTGTTGGCAAAATTCACCCATTACATTATTAATTACAAATTATGTGCCTGGCTCTGCTTTCAAAACTGAAGAGTTAACTGGCTTCAAGCTTCTTTTTACATGTTTCACTGCCATCCAGTTATTTCATTCATTCTGTGCTCCCACATCACCTCCGGTTACCATCAAAGGCATCACACCTAGCCAGGAGAGGAAGAAAGCAGTCCCTTCTGAATAAAATACTAACTCAGGTTACATCTTATGTATGTTCCCCTTTCAAAGGCTGAGGCCATCACCTCAGACTGAATGGGCAAGAGATTGAGATAGATCACAAGAATAAGATAATGCAGTAGGTTGACTTGTACCTTCCTTTGCCTCCTGCCCCCTGCTTTATAATCAGTCATTGTTGAGACATGGAAGAAAAATAATTAAAGCTAAAAAGTCAGTTGTAGTGAAAGTCAACATCATTTCTCTCACGCGCTCTCTCTCAGATCAAAAGTTCCTCCTCCTTCTCCTCCTCCTCCTCATCCCAGAATAACTAACCTCATTTATGAAACTAATTTCTAAACTTAGGCTTATTATTTAAAGAGACAATCTGGAATCTTGTCTAATGCCTGCAAGAGTGAAAGTAAAAGCAAAAGAAAAAAGGAAGATAGAAATAAAGCTTCAATCTAGTGTTACCTAAACAGAGTACTTTGTAAATGTTTTTGACTCCACTTGTGCAGAAAGTTTTAGTCGCATCCTTCCTGGAAAGGTTTACTTTAATGATCTATATTTCTTAGAAGAAAGTAGCTAGCTCACACAAAAACAGATCAGAAAGAAAGCACAAAAAAGATTGCTCCTTATACGCACCAGCCAGCCATACAATATACTGTGTGATGCAGTGAATTATCCTGGAAGATAAAGCCTTAATTTCTGTTTAAAGTGCCAGCACTGCAAAAGTAAAATGCAGTGATTCATTATCTTGTGTGTTTCAGAAACATAACTAAAATGAACTATCACACTTGAAGCGTTTATTGAAGTACTGACCACATTGAGGCTCATTCCTACAACACTTTATCTGAATAGGACTACTCAGCTGCAGGGCTGAGGGCTGCAGGATCAGTCTTTGTGTGGATGCCAGACCCTGATTTAAACTTCTTTTATATTGTGTTGGCCTGCGGAAATTGAACCAGGAAAAATACAGGATGAAACACAGATTACTGCTTATCACTGATCCATTTTTGCTCAATTTACTAGTACAGAAAAAAAAAAAAAAAAACACCTGGTGCACTTAAAGCTGAGTTGTCAAGATTGTGCATTGTGAGAAGCTAAGCAGTTCTTAGAGGAATCAGTTAAGGGGCTTATTTGCAACAAAAAATGGTTTCTATTTAACTTCTTCCATTACATGATTCAGCTGCAGTTAGGTTTTTAATATACAAGTACAGGAACTATACTGATATATCTTTCATTTATACCTTGACCAACTTCACTTTGTTTTGGTGAATACAGAGAGCCAGATCCTTAGCTGATGTAAAGCAGATGAAGATCTGGCTCCAACTTTTGATAATAACAGTAGTCAAGTGATGCTTAACAACATCATTACAGCCACTGTAGAGGAGCTTTTAAACTAAGAGCTGGGGGAAAGCCAACAGGTGCGAGTGAGCACATGTTTTGGATGGAAACATACCAAAGGGAAGGATCTATTAACTGAGATTCTCCTTATCCTAGTAAAGAGGAAATGATAGAAATTAATAATGTACAGGTAGGAATTGAAAAGAAACAATCAAAATGAAAAAAAGAGCCTGATCACAAGACGGCAGACAACTAAAAAGCGACAACTGTTATAACAGCTTGAATAAATGCTAGAAGTCTAGATACTCCGATTTGTGAACTTAAGTGCCTTGCATTAGACGAGGATATTGTTATAATAGGTGTCACAGAAACTTGGTGGAAGGATGACAATAAATGGAAGACTGTAATACCAGTGTATAAAATATATAGAAATGACAGATTATGTTGTGCTTGTGAGGGAATGTCACTATATGTGAAAGAAAACACATAGCCAACTATGATAAAAATCTTATATGAACAAAACTCTACTGATAGACTCTCTACTGATAGAAATTCCATTCTAGAATAATATGAATATAGAAAAGGGGTGTCAAACATGCAGCCCACAAATCTCTTCCCTCTGGCCCATGACTGGACTCCACAGGACCACACTCTCCCTTGAGAGAGAGAGCAAGAGAGAGGTCTCTCCTTGTAAAGTTAATCTCCTGAAAGCTTTATAAAGAAGAATATATCCTCTGCTTCTTTCAGGAGATTTCTTTCTGGATTTAACTTTACAGGGAGCGTTGTTCACTCTAAATTTAGTAAAACAAGATCAAACCTTAAATGCATGTATGATGTAAATACGGGGACTCAGAGAGAAATTACATTGCAAAGTCAAAGTAATGGCACCTTGAATGTAAACTTTAAGATTACATAATGCATTTTTCTTACAAGTAATGATGAAGACAACACATATGACATAATAACAATAACCTAATATTTAACTGTTATCATTATCTATAGTATTTCTCCTTGTATTCAAAAGGACACTTGAAGGGATATTATAAAATATGCACTTAAAAAATAGGCAGTTGTATATATATTTTCCCAATTGCTATACAGATGAGAATATTTTATACAATTACTTGATCTGCTTTTATATATATATATATATATATTTAAAGTTGCCAATATGGCAGAATGAAGATTGATTTTTTTATTTAAGTAAAAGAAAAATAGGTTCTAAAGTTAATCTCCTGAAAACTTGATAAAGCAGAATATAACCTCTCCTTTCTGGATTTAGTTCCTGATCCAATATCCACTGACCAATAAGGATTGGATCAGGGCTCAAGTCTTGAACCTGTCCTAAGATCGAACCTATTTATAAGCCTTATCTTCTAAGTGTAATATGAAGCCTGTTCTTTTGACTTTTAAAATTTAACACTTTTTTGGTCTTCTTTTTCACTCAAACCTAACCCTACATGGTCTCATATTTGAAAATTATCCAGACCAAAATGCTTACTCTTTCTGATCCAGTTGATAATGACTTGAGAATGACTTGTCCGTACAGTGTGCGGAGGCGGTCAAAAAAGCAAACAGGATGTTAGGGATCATTAAAAAGGGGATAGAAAATAAGACTGCAAATGTATTATTGCCCTTATATAAATCCATGGTACGCCCACATCTCGAATACTGTGTACAGATGTGGTCTCCTCATCTCAAAAAAGATATTCTAGCACTAGAAAAGGTTCAGAAAAGGGCAACTAAAATGATTAGGGGTTTGGAGAGTGCCTCGTATGAGGAACGATTGAAAAGGCTGGGCCTCTTCAGCTTGGAAAAGAGGAGACTGAGGGGGGACATGATAGAAGTATATAAAATTATGACGGATGTGGAAAAAGTGGACAAGGAAAAGTTGTTTAAATACTCCCATAATACAAGAACCAGGGGTCACCAAATGAAACTGATAGGTAGCAGGTTCAAAACAAATAAAAGGAAGTTCTTCTTCACACAACGCACAGTCAACTTGTGGAACTCCTTACCTGAGGAGGTTGTGAAGGCTGGGACTATAACAATATTTAAAAGGGAACTGGATAGGTTCATGGGGGCTAAGTCCATAAATGGCTATTAGCCAGAAAGGGGTTAAGAATAGTGTCCCTAGCCTCTGTTTATCAGAGGATGGAGACGGATGGCAGGAGAGTGATCACTTGATCATTGCCTGTTGGGTTCACTCCCTCGGGCACCTGGTACTGGCCACTGTCGGTAGACAGATACTGGGCTAGATGGACCTCTGGTCTGACCCAGTACGGCCTTTCTTATGTTCTTATGTTCTTATGAGAATTGTACTTGGGAGTTGTTAGATCAGCTCTGGTGTCTAAAAGCATAAAGATGTTGAGGGGGATTTGAATATTTATTTCTTTTTCAGAACACACAGAATATAGTTGTTATTATTAGTTTTGAAGTCTGGGAAAATATGTCCAGTAGTCAGAACAAGTTCTGTCTCTTTTCTGTTTCCCTCTCTCTCTTTGAAGTGATCAATCCCACATGTAATGGAAATAAATTTTAACTCTGATCAGCAGTAATGGAGGTTGGACTTTGGCAGGTATATAAATCCAGTGAGGTTAATGAACCATAAAAAAATAAGTGACAAAGTGTTTGTTTCTCTGTGGGTTATCCCACTAGGTGATTTGCTTTTCCTGTTTTACCCATTTTATTTCAAGTTTCTTCAGACAAGTCAAATGTTAAGTGACTCTGGAGAAGAATCAGTTGCAGCCTTTATACAAAATATATCTGAGCATAAAATTATAAGCCAAATTCAATTATAACATGTTTCTACAATGGAAAAATCAAAAATAAACTGATTGGCATACTACTAAATTTAGCAACAGAATATAAAAATGACGACTAAGACTTATACATTTTCCTAGAATTATATTTTTTATTGCAAGTACAAAGACTTATCAAAACTGTGTTTTGGAAAATTAATCTTAAAATAGGTAACTGGAGTGAACTAGTTCATCAAAGGTAAATTCATCCCAGAATTCTCCATTTTAAGTTTTAAAATTGATTCTTAATTATTCCAGCTCTTTAAATACTTTAAAATATCTATTTTTAGTGTATCCTCATTTCCCAATTTTAAAGTTATCAGCCACAGAAACTGCTCTTTACAATGAATCATGCTGGGAAGTTTTCTCTGTGATGTATTTCTACTTAAAACAATAACCTGTATTTATCCAATCTGAGGCCTACATTTGTGTCATCATATCCTATCTATAGAGGGTGGGGTATTTAAATTCCAATCCTTGCCTTACTTTGCATGGGAATCTTTCCATTTTCCTGAATACACAAAACTTTCAACTATTAACAAGTCATCAAGGGAGTGAGCAGGGAGATTGAAGTGTTCCCCTGGAACACTCCACACAAGAGATCCACTTTCTGGACACTACAGTGCAAATTAGCGATGGGCACATAAAGACCTCCCTATACCGCAAACCTACTGATCGGTATAGTTACCTACATCCCTCAAGCTTTCATCCTCGACACACCACACGATCCATTGTGTACAGTCAAGCCCTAAGATATAACCGCATTTGCTCTGACCCTTTAGACAGAGACAGACACCTTCAGGATCTCTACCAGGCATTCTTAAAACTACAGTACCCACCTGCAGAAGTGAAGAAACAAATTGACAGAGCCAGACGGGTACCCAGAAGTCAACTACTGCAGGAGAAGCCCATGAAAAACAACAACAGAACGCCACTGGTCACCACCTACAACCCCCAAGCCAGAGCTCTTCAACACATCATCAAAGATCTACAGCCTATTTTACAGAATGACCCCTCACTCTCTCAAGCCTTAGGAGACAGACCTCTCCTTGCTTTCAGACAGCCCCCTAACCTTAAAAGGATGCTTACCAGCAACTACAGATCACAGAACAGAAACACTAAAGCAGGAACACAGCCCTGCAGCAGACCACGCTGCCAACTTTGCCCTCATATCTACACTGATGACACCATCACAGGGCCTAATCAAGCCGCCTACTCCATCAAGGGTTCGTTCACCTGCTCATCCACCAATGTGATTTATGCCATCATGTGCCGGAAATGCCCCTCTGCCTTATATATTGGACAGACAGTCTCTGCACCAAAGAATCAATGGACACAAATCTGACATCAGAAATTGCAACACTGCAAAACCTGTAGGGGAACACTTCAATCTCCCTGCTCACTCCCTTGACGACTTGTTAATAGCTGTGTTGAAACAGATGAATAACAAATCACAGCTTCAAAGAGAGACTGCAGAACTCGAACTTATATGCAAATTTGACTCAGTTGGCTTGGGGTTAAACAGGGACTATGGATTTTTCTCGCATTACAACTAGTGATTTGACCTCCCCCTCCTCTATGTGCTGTTCCCCAGTGTTTTGAATCCTAACATCTATTTTGATTTGCTGTTACAGCCTGACCTGATGCTATGTCATACACTCCCCTGCATTTAATTTCCTCCCACTCTGTAACTTTCCTATCTTCAAAGCGTCTGACGAAGTGAGATCTTCTCCCACGAAAGCTCATGCGATAAATAAATCTGTTAGTCTTTAAAAGTGCCACAGGACTCTGTTACCTTTGTAGTATGTTTGCAAGAAAAAATAAGGAATACACTAAATGTTTAAATTAAATTCATTTTACCTCCTTTCTAAACAAAAACAAAAAAATCCAGTATCAAACATATGTTTTATAGGGGAACAGCTGGGAAAGAAATGATGAGGAACCTGTTCCTGCATAGCATTTAAGTATGTTCTTAACTTTAAGTACCTGAGTAGACTTTTTGAAGTCAGTGAGATTATTCACATGCTTAATATTAAGACCATGTTTAAGAGCTTGCTGGATCAAATCTCTTAACTTCAGTTGCTATAAATTGGCATATTTTTGCTGAAATCAATGCACCAACAGAGGATCTGCCCCCAGTAATTTGATCTTTTGAATGCTGTCCTACATGTTTCTAATAACAGCTCTCTATGTTATAAAGAACTTGAATTATCTGACCCTATGTAATCAGGCTTTGGGAGTTGATTGATGATATACTAAATATATTAATATATTTACTTAATATATGCTCTATGTGGTTCTGAATTTCACCTACAAGGCAGAAGCTTTAGATTGTATTCCCACTTCGGACATTGAGGCTATGTCTACACTTAAAAAGTTAAATCAACTCTGTTAAGTCGACTTAAGAAAGTCGACCTCGGTCTCCCCTGTCAGCTGGAGTGTGGGGGAAGGCAACTGCCATGGCTCCCATGTCCCCAGCCCTAGGTCGACGTAGAGAACTAAGCTGACCGAGGGTGTCCACACTCCGTTTAGGTTGACTTAACAAATCAATTTAGCTGTTAAGTCGACCTAAACAGTGGTATTTATTAAGTCGGCTTAAGGAAGCCCCTTAAGTTGACTTAATGAAAGCCTACTGTGGACACGGACTAGTTAGGTCGACTTAAGCCTCCTTAAGTCGACCTAACTTTCAAGTGTAGACATAGCCAATTTAACTTTGGACAAGTCACTTGACCTTTCTGTGCTTCTCTCTCCCTTTTATCTGTTTTGTCTGTTCAGATGGTAGGTTTTTCCAGGACACAGATGGTGACCTCTTACTGTGTATGTGAACAGTGGCTACCACAATACAATGCTCATCTTTCTGGTAGCCTCCAAATGCAATCAGAATACAAATAGTAAATAAGAACATTATTCTCATTCTGGACTGTAGTCAGTCTTTGTAGATAGTTGCATCTCTATTCAAGCTTTACTGGTCTAAGGGTAAGATTTTGTTTATGGAGACCATGGATTCCATGACTTTCAGAGACTTTTGTGACATTTTCCACTTCAGCGTCAGGCAGTAGGGTTGATGTTGTCAGTCAGTGGTGGCAGGGGTGCAGGGGCTGTCAGCTGCCATGGATGGTGGGGGACCCATAGCTCAGAGCCACTGGCCCTGGAGATCATTTCCCCCCAGCTGTCAGCTCACCACATATTATTTTTAATAAAAGTCCCAGACAGATCAAGGGCTTCCATAATTTTTTTTTATTTTCTTTTTATTGTCCATGACCCATCCATGAGTTTTATTAAAAATAACCATGACAAAATCTTAAACGTATAGGATATCTCTGTGTAAAACCAAAAGAATCACCTGGGAAGGCATGGAATTCTTCCTTCATTTCACAGAGGGATACTAGGAACATCAGTGCCCCCAAAATTAAACAAAAATCCAAAGTTTTATATATAAAACATGAGGGATTCTCTAACGAAAGTCACTGTGATAATCACTGTTCAACTGAAACTATTACTCTGCAGAAAATGCATTGATTTATAAGCAGCACTCCCCACTGACATCAGTGGGAACTGCTGCTTAAAACTTGATGGTGCCCTTATTATCAAGAGATTATATTTTTTCACCCTGCTGTGTTTTCAGTTGACAGTCTTTCGGACTGTCTGTTGGACTCCTTGAACTGCTGCTCAAACTTGATCTTTTGTTGAATAATATTTTTCAAGTCTGGGGTAAGCACGGTACTGCTCAAAGTAAGGGCAGCAGAATGTGACCTGCCCTCGTGACTCCCAAATTTATTTTCCTATTACTAGGTGCCTCATTTTGTATTTGTATAACAGGAATTACTTACCCCATATGTCTAAATCTTCTGTAGCACTAGAAATGCTTAAGGGTGGCAACATTTTTCACACCAGGCTTGTTTATGATCATTTATTCACCTGGGTAGGCTATCCAGGGCATACCTGTACTGTGAGTCCAGGCACTGAGAGGTGGATCATCAGGGATTGCACAAGTAAAATTCTCACATATGTGCACATAAGCGAGGAACTGGAATGTGAGAGTGTAATTGGTGGAGCCATGGCTTCACTTGCCTCCACCCAGACCTCCAACAAACATTACGGTGGACAGCTGAGTGAAACTATGCTCAGGGTATGGTAGTAGACAAAAGGAAACAAAATATTATGTTACATAAGGAATGAGCCAGATAATAATAATAAAAATATTCTATATGGGCATGGTCTCACCCGGAATATTGGATTCAGTTCTGGTCATCTTGTCTGATAACGGTTACAGCAGAAATAAAGAGTACTCAGACATAAATGTTGCAGATTATTAGAGACAAGGAAAAACTACAATGATGAGAGTTTACAAAGCTTATGGCTCTTTAACATAGAGAGACAACAAATAAGAAAGGACATAATAAAAGTATATCAAGTAAAAAATGGCATAGAGAAGGTAGATCTATTAACCCCACTTACAATATGAGAACAAGGGGATATTTAAACAAATTGAAAGGTGCAAATTCAAAATTAATAAACGGATACACATTTTCCACATAGTTATCAATTTTTGAAGCAGTTGATATAGGCCACTTCTGGATACCTGGTGCTGTACTGCATAGACTGTTGGCTGACCCATTACAGACATTTCAGCATTTCTATATTCCTAAAAGGACTGGAATGGAGAGTGTTACTGTATCTAGTAATGGGGTTTGGGGTGGGACAACATACCGCTCTCCTATCTCTTCCCTGCTTAGGAGAAGATTACTAGAGGAAAGGTGACCAGAAGGATGTAGGTGAATCATCATTCCTTTCTGGAGGTCTTTGTGGGGTCATGCACAGTGGTTAAAGTATAATTTAACGCGCTTCGGAACCCTCCTAATCTCTGGGCCCCCTTCATGCATGTGTGGGCCCCAGACCAGGTAGGCATTTGCAACCACTTCTCAGTACTACATGCATCGGTTATTCCTCCATAAAAATATTTATAGTTTTATATGGTGTTTGTCTATAGCAATTATTGTCACAAACTAGCAAACACTGCATAACACAATAAGTATTGTGATTAACAATGGTGAGGAATAGGGCCTGCCAGCAGTTCCGCTGGATTTTTCTATTTTTAGGGGCCCTGCAACTCTGGCCCCTCAAATTTGGGGGCCTTGGGACTGCATTCCAGTGTGTCCCCCCTTACTTTAACCCCTGGTCATGCACAATTTAAACAGGGTTGAAAGTGAACTTTCATCTTAGTTCTTAGCTTGGATGGGAAGAAGTATGACAAAAAAGAAAACCTGTTCAGAAGGCTCTTAAAAAAAGAAAGGGCAGAATATCAAGTACATTCACAGCAGCCCTTAAGCTACTCATAAATGTGGTAAGGAAAAACATGCTCTAAGTTTTGTTGAATTCCAGCAGGCATCAAAAGGGATTCAGTGCAAATGTTTACACTGCAACTCATTTTCATTCAAATATACTGGTGAAACCGGGTCTACAAGCATTTTGAAGAAGGGATTTCCTTTATTTCTCTAGTGATTCCAAATATCTCCTGGACTGATTCTTAGGAGGTTTAGGTTGTATTAATGTATTAATTTATTAATTAGGTTGTATTAATGTATTAATGTATTAATTAATAAATACAAAGGCATTTTTTTAAAGAAATAAAATAAGATAGCAAGTTCATTTTTCTACCCTCTCTAAGAACCTTTTGTCCTACTTGACAACTTCCTGTAACAATCTCACTCCCACAAAAAAAAACCTCTAATGCTGTGCTAAGTCTGATTTGTAAAAGGTGGGGTGAAGAGTTCAGATAGGCATCTAAACACACCCCAAACAAAATAGCTCTGATTCCCATACAATACATGAACAAATGCATCCCCTCGGACTCTTGACAGAACTGTCATTGTTTACCATTAGCTCTGTCATATTCATATGTTTTGTCATTCTATACAGCAGCTGGTACACTGCCAAATTGCTGATTTGCAGAAGAACTGTCTTGTGTCTTTGACTCTCCGTGGATATTACAAGCAGTATAATTCTTGATGAAAGTGTGCTCCCTAGTGTTTCAGTGCTACAAAAGCCAGTGAGCTTCAGTTAGAAAACTATAAAGCAAAAGAAATCCGGGAGCATTATTTCAGCAGATCCCACTGCTCAGTTTGTACAAGGGCAAACCTGGCAGGATGTCTCAGCTTGTACTTTGAACTACTATATGTATTTTATTAAAAAAGAAAGATTAAAACTATTTCCATATTTTTCCACAGAAAGGTGAAAAAGGTACCTTGTTGTCTGATGATTTATGACCAGTATTTCAGATTGGCCGAAGCAAATAATATCATATGGACATCTGAGCACATTAGTGGTCTTAATACCAGTGAGTTCTGAGAATCAGCAGTTCCCACTCATTTCAGCTGGAATTATGAATGATCAGCACTTTGGAAAATAAAGCCCAATGTATTTACATGGTGACATTAATTGGGCCTGCAATTTTTTGCACCTGTTCTGATCTTTGGGGTTCAAAAATGGTGCACTTAAAAAAAAATCTCATCCTTAAACACTCCCTGGCACTTTAGAGAGAATTCTGAAAGTGTGCCATTCTCCACTGCCTTGTCCCTTACAAAGTCATTGAATAGCACAGAACTTGTGCACTGAGGCTGCCAGGTATATGTTTTGATAAAATCAGAATAATTTCTCCAGCAACTTACCACTAATAAAATAAAATAAAATTCAAGGAGGAAATTTTCAGCAGAAAAACTCTTAAAAGCAAAGATATTTTTCTTTGTAGTTCTTTAGTAATTTAACAGTAGAAACAGAAAACATTTAGAGTTAAATCCTGGATTCCTTCAACTGATGTCAGCAGGGCCAGCTGATGCATGTTCTCCCTGCCCCGGGGGTGGGGCCAGCTGGCACATGACGTGGCCTCTGGCACAGCCTTCCAGGGTCTGTGGTCCTGGAGGGCTGCACTAGAGGTCACATTGTGTGCCAGCCGGCCTTACCCCAGGGGGCAGACCAGCCTGACCTGGGTTGGTGGAGAGTGGCCTCTGGGAGGGGGTTGGGGCCCCAGATTGGGGGAGGAGGCACAGTGGTGGGTAGCCTGGGGCTCCTTACTCCAGCCCTGGATGTTAGTAAGAGTTTGAAATGAACAAGAGATGTGAGATCTGGTGCAATATATATGGACAAATAGATGCTAACTCAAGCTCAGTGGGAAGTTTTTTACCCATCATAGGGGGAAAAAAATGTGATTTTGTAAATTTTTCTGACATTTTTGTGAAATGTAAATCTGAAAAAAAATTATGTCAGGTCAATCAAAACATTTAATTATGATGATTTTAAAATGTTTTGCTTTGACTTTTTAAAATACTATACAGTAATAAAGTTTGAAATGAAATTTGGAATTTTTTGTTCAGAAAATGCCAAAAATGGTGTATTTTTGCCAATTTTGAAACTATATATATATATAAAATGGGATCCTTTCCCATCAAAACCGACCCTTTCCCATCAAAACTTTCAGGTTTCATGAATTGCCATTTTTTGACAGAAAAATGTTTCATTTAAAAAAAATCTGAATGGCTCTAGTGCTTATTATTTCAGATTCAATTAATATCCGATGCACATTGAAGAGTCTGTCTTGCAAGCACATTCAGTTACCTAGTAATTCAAGTGAAAGGCAAAAACAGAGTCTTGGGTGAGGCAGAGAGAAAAATTTCACCCTAAATTTTCAATATGCAATGTACAGTAGAACTTCAAAGATATGAACACCTCAGGAATGGAGGCTTTTTGTTATTCAGAGCAACAATTACGGTAAAATATCCTGTAGGCAGTGTCTTCCAGCTGAGGCTGGGTGAGATCTCTACAAAGGTGGCACCTGGCAGCACTGCTTGGTTTGCAAGCAGCTCCCTGCCCTATTCCTGTTTCTTGCCTTTTGTCTGAATTGGGGGGGGTCTGTCCCCCACCCTCGGCACTCCAAGCTCCAGCCCTTAGCCAACTCCCCCCAGAGCTCACGCTGCTCAGTACTCTGCTTGCCACACTCCAGAGGCATCATGTAGCAGGGGGTTGGTGCCAGCTGACTGTCAGTGCTCCTCCCTCCCCTGTGCCTTGCACTCCTAGAGAAGTTGGCAAGATCCAGGAGTGCAGCCATGGGCAAAGCTTGGGCCACATCGGTGCATAGACTGTGACCTTTTAAAACTCCTCCAACTCCAGAGCGCAGCTGACTCCCACTCCAGCTCCAGGCCAGGCTTTCGCTGCAACCTTCAGTTCCCTGAAGCATCAGCTTTTTTGGCTGCAACAGCTTTTTCCCCAGGCAGGCTCAGAGGCAGGGGTGAAAACAGCTTCCCACTTCAAGTGGGATGTAGTGGGAGTGGATGAAACAGCACCTTTGGTTTACAGGAACAGCACAGACCCTGAGTTGTTTCTGCTCTGCACAGTATTCACTTTACTTTTTCTCTTCTTCACTGTTGCTGATTGCTTACAATACTTCCTGTTTCACAGAGTGTTTGATTGACTAATCAGTTCATAATTCAGGTATTTTTATCTTTGATGTTCTACTGTATTCAGCCAAATTTTGATATCCCTGCTCTGTTGAGTTGTATCTTACTCTTCATATAGCCATACTGGATATAATGGGGCTTCTCACAGTGTAGGTCAGGGGTGGGCAAAGTTTGGGCCGCAGGCCGCATCTGGCCCGCCAGAGATCACCGTCTGGCCTGCTGCCCCTGGCCCGCTCCCCAGCCCCACTCGGCTGGCGCTGTGCTGCTTTGCTCTGCTCCAGGGCTGTGCTGCCCTTCTCCACCCCCCTCCCCCGGCCTGAACTTCACCACCCCCTTCTACCTCCCCCCATCAGTGCTGTGCCACGCCGCTCCAGGGTTGAGGCTGCGCCATCCCTCTGTGCCCCTCCCACTCACCCCTAAGCCACTACTGGGCTCGGGTCGGGGTTGCGCCGCTCCCTTCTGCTCCCAATCAGTGCTTCAGGCCTGGGCCTGGGCCTGGGGCTGCGCCATCCCTTCCATGCCCTTCCCTCCCCCAACCCACTGACACTGTGCCACTCTGGGCCGTGGCTGCACTGCCTCCTTCTGCCCCCCCACCAGCTCTATTTACCCTCCACCAAATATTCATGCCCCCCTCTCCATCTTCCTGGTCCCCCACCAGCTCTCCAACCTGGCCCTGGCCCCGGCCTGGCTCTCTGGCCCACCTGCAAATGTTATTGCCCACCCCTGGTGTAGGTACTAATTAAGGTAAGATTTACCACAGTCTGGCCCAAATATATGAATGGGCACAGGATTGGGTTCTATAGTTTTACTACTACTCTTTACAAAAATTACATTACTAAGGACATTTGGTCAATAATTTCTTTAAGAGTTCTTCTGCTGATTATTTCCTTCTAAAAATTAACGTGTGTGTGTGTGTGTGTGTGTGTGTGTGTGTGTGTGTGTGTGTGTGTGACATCACAGTCAGTTGCTGGAGAGATGATTGCAATGTCACAAGCAAAGGATTATATTATTTCTTGTGGGAAATATGCAATAGAACCAGCTGAAAATTAAAATACTCGCTTGCATCTTTATACAAAAATGTGAGAGGGGAAAAACCCTCTGAAAATATATTATAAATTATTGACAGACTGCTTTCTATATTTTTAAAAGTTTTCTTTTAACTATTCATTTATAATAAATGAGTTGTGGGAACTTAGAATATACAGCCTTTTTACTTCATTCTTGCCTAACAAGGGAAAAGCTAAAATACAGGTATATTAAAGATCTGAGTGGACTTCAACTATTCCATAGTAGACATGAAGGGGGGGGGTCAGAAAGATTTACTCTTAGATAAATAAAAACTAATATATTTATCTTAACTTTCCCTCTCTTCTTTCAGAAAATACCCTTTTTTAGATTGAAAGCTCCTTAGGGTAAGAATGATTTTCATTTTGTGCCTGTCACAGCACTGACAATATTTTTGTCATTTCACCACTAAGAAACAACAATATTCTCTTAGGAAAAACTGCTTTTCAGGACCCAGATCCTGCAATGTGATCCACACACATGACTTTTATGTCTGTCTGTCACCCTATTGAAGTAAGAGGACTCTGCACAGCACGTTGGCTTTTAGAGACTGATAAGATAGCCCAGATCCATAGCAATTTCCTTTTGTTATATTTGGAGGAGCCATTCCTTAATGTAGTGGTGCTCAACCTTTTATGGGTCACGACACTTGGTGGCATATGGCAGCCCTACAGGACACACCAGCCCACCCCTCCCAGGCCAAATCCAGCCATCTCCCTGGCTCTCCACGACACACTTACCACTGTGGTTGAGAACCTCTGCCTTAAAGAATGCCAAGTTCTCCCAAGGAAGCTCATGTGATAAATAAATTTGTTAGTCTTTAAGGCCATGTCTAACTACAAAAAGTTAGGTTGACTTAATAAGGGTTGACTTTAAGTCGACTTAAAGTCGACATTAAGTTGACTTAACAAAGTGGTGTCCATGGACGTGGACTTAGTCCACTTTGTTAAGTCGACCTAACTGCCCTTAGGACGACTTAACAATCCACACTGTGCTTAGGTCAACCTAAAGAAAAGTTTGGTCAACCTAAGCTGAGTTAGGTCAACCTACCCGGCAGGTCTTATTAAGTCACCTTAAGGAATTTCTTAAGTTGACTTAATGAAAGCCTGGTGTGGATAGGGACTAAGTTAGGTTGACTTAAGCCTCCTTAAATCAACTTAATTTGCCAGTGTAGACATAGCCTAAAAGTGCCACAGGACTCCTTGTTTGTTTTGAGTTCCAAAGGGGTAATTGTGTTAGTCTAGTTCAGCAAAACAAACAAGGAGTCTAGTGACACTTTTAAAGACTAAATACATTTGTTAGTCTTTAAAAGTGCCATTAGACTCCTTCTTTGTTTTCCTTAAAGAATGTGGCATACTTCTTAAACCAGGAAAAAATACTGGTCCTGAAACCTGCTCCCACTGGTGTCAATGAGAGTTTTGTCCTTTACTTCAGTGGGAAAACAAATGGAAATGAGATTCAGATTGTGTAGTGGCACCACCCAAAGCAAGTATGCCTTTTCGTCTGTGAGTGCGCTTGTCTGGCGGTTAGAGTCTGAGGCGGCAGCCCCTGTATCATAGTCGAAGTCTGTGGTAGTGGATATGACTAGAGATGAAAGTCTGAGGCCACAGTCCTCCCTACCTAATTGTTAAGATGGTAGGAGAACCTGGGCCCTCCCATGCCACCAGATTTCAACCAAGGGTACTTCTTAAATTCTGTAAGAAAGATGTCCACTATCTGCATTCTAGCTAACAACTTCCCTTGGGTTTCTTCCTATCAATCTTCACCTCCTCACAGTGTATCCTGGCTTGTGGTTGCTTCTTGAAATCTGGCCCACATGCTTCAGTAGGCTGTGATCTCAGGTCTCATGCAGCAGTCCTCCTCTTCTGGCTGAACCCCTCTTTAGCAGTAAGTTCATGTCCACCTCTCACGTTCCACCCACCATATCATTATACTGAAGAGACTCCTTTTTAAACTCCTCCTCCAACTAAATTATGACAAGCAGGCCTCCCAGAGTGGGGCTCCTGCAGCTATTTTTCTCCACTGGTGGTTTACCCACCGCACCACACTTTCACTAATAAGAAAACCTGGAAAGTTGGAAATGGTCTACATGCATGTCAATAATTTTCTGTCCTAAATACTAGTCAACAAATATTCTTAATCTCCTAGTACAAATAATCATTGAGGTATGACATTTCAAACATTATTGTGTTACTCGGTTCATCAAAAAGCAACAGCATATTCTTCATTTCTCTTACTATCTGACTGGAGAAAATTGCCTGCATTGACATGGAACAATATAAATCCAATATAGTTTGACTTCCTTTTGTATAGTAATTATACATTTTAAATTAAACAAATGTTTACCTTTTAATTTGTGATTTATAAAAATCAAAACATGACAGGATAGTATAGCACTAATTTTACATTATTCTAAGAGATAATTTCAGCTATTGGGGGAGGGGTCTGAGAAAAAGAAAATAAAATCAGCCAGTGATGTAAATATATACAGCAACCAAATTTCTTGAAAACTAAGTATTCTAGATGTACTTTTTGGTTTGTTTAGTGACTGTTTGATACACATTCTACATATTCTTCAAAACAAGAGTTATGCTTTGGTTAGCACTTATAACTTACGACTTTATTTTGCTCTTGCTAAATGACTTGTACATATCTTAGCATTTTGTTCATTCTCCATCTGTGAAGTTCACCGAAGTGCAGTCTTTGCCCAAAATGTTGCAATGTTTGGTTTTAAAATGTGCAAGCATAGATCAGCTGATAGAGAATTTTTTGTAATCCTCAAATTCTAAAAATACTGTAATTCCATCCTGTTATTAAAATAATGCAAAGACTTTTTCATGGCTTCATGATACAACTCTGAAAGCCTAAATTATTTTACCCACATACAAAGTCTGAATAAAGTTCTGAATTCTGCAATGAACTGTAGATATACATGGAGTTCAGCCTTAGTAGAGTGCAGTCGAAGAACAGGTCTCAGACTCAATCTCTTTCTGTAATTCTGTTGACAATATGGCATAGTATAGCAGAGCCACTGCAACTCCTTATATATTATTTTTTTAAAAAAGAAAGATTTTTAAAAAGTTGAGCACAGCACATGTAAATTAATTTGACATATATGATGCATATTTTGTTAAATTATATAATATATATAAAAATATATATAATATATATAAATTACTTTTACTCATTGTCTTCAGTGGGAAACTGAAATATAATGTATACACTATATTACTTGAAGAGAAGTCAGCTGACAGTCATTGTGAATAGACTGTTGTAATTGAAGGTATAGATGGTTTTCATGATAAGTGGTATGATGATTATATTATATATAATTATAGTAATTTTGAAACAGTTTATATGTGCTTTAAATTTATCATATTGGTGTCTTGGAGCATGCTTTAGATGTAATTTCTATGATTTTCAAAGAATTTATGATCTGCATTAGGTAATGAGACATAACATTCTCATTATTTTAAAAAAAAGGTTTACATAATTTTATGTCATCTTCTATTTTCCACCAATTACACCCCTTTCTCTACTCCAACCATTAAATAGCAAGCTCACAATAACTTTTAGGCCAAGCAACAACATTTCAGACCAGAGAAATGCCCGAGTGAGAAAGCCACCTCATAGGTCATAAACATGGCAAGTATGTAGGGCACTTGTTGGTAGACAAGAGGGAGCTTTGAGGTAAAGGGAAGAACTTTTTTGAAGTAATCTGAGCAAGAGGATGTGGAGCTAAACCCAAAACCAATATTCTGCTCTTGGATTAAATGAATTGGCTCTGCATCAAGGATGGCCTGCAGTAATGCAGTGTACAGAAGCAAGAGGAATAATAACTTTATAGCTCTTCAGTGCTCACTTCTGCTTTGTGCAAGTGAGTGTCAGCACCTGATCACATTCCAAGTGCCCTATACTTCTATAAGGTCATTTCTTAATATGTTCTATAAACATCCTAGATTTGGTTTCTATAGTATATCTTTCTTTGCCCATTCCTGCTCTGCGCCACTCCTCCAGCCTCATTGCTGGACTTGTTTCTGGATAACTTGCATCTCAGCCATGTAAAGAATAATGACTGGTGGATATACCTCCTATCCACCCATCCGTACTGTACAATGATGCATGTGGAACACCTATGAAGGCAGGTGTGAGATGTACAGCCTTTTTTCAGGGTTTCGAAATTCTAATCCATCCTCGTTGTAGAGGGTCATTGGTCTTGGAATTGGTAGGATTTGCTCCTAAGAGATGTGTCAACTTCTTTTGTTCATCTCAGGAGGTGCTAATACCAACACTTCTCTTTGTAATAACCTTACTACTTGGAAGTGCAAAATGGATAAAATTACCAGGTAACAACAATTGTCCCCCTGCAGCCCATTCCAAACAATCTATCTGCTCATCTGAAGTACTGACAGCAAGTAGGTTCTAGAGTAGATCATTCTCTTTTCATCATAGGAGTGACATGCAAACCTTATTGGACTTCTTGAGATAAAAATTATATGAGTAGCTGTTGTGCTTCTTCATTTGTTGGGTTGATGGCTCCAGCACTTAAAGAATTTCAATGCATAAACATAATTTTATCTCACGAGAGACTTTAGAAATTGTTCATCAGTACAAGGATCTTATGACAAGAAAAATTGCCTCTTAATTTTAAATCGACAATGCTTACCTTGAAGATTTATTAATCATGGAAGCATATTATAAACAGGAATAATACTATAACTATAAAAAGGTGATCACAGATCCAAAAATGGAGATTCTAGTCTGAACTAGAGATAGAGGCAGCCTAATCTCTGAATCAAAATAGACTCATTGGCTATGTCTACACTAGAAAAAGTTATGTCTACTTTGTTAAGTCGACTTAATAAGATCGACTTTAAGTCAACTTAAAGCCAACCTTATTAAGTCAACTTAACAAAGTGGACTAAGTCAACTTAACTGTAAGTCAACTTAGTCCACTTTGTTAAGTCGACCTAACCACCCTTAAGTCGACTTAATAAAGCGACTTAAGGGTTACTCCATGTCCACACCATCCTTAAGTCGACTTAAGGAGTCGACTTAAGGCTTAAGTCAACCTAATGGGTGGTTCTTATTAAGTCGACTTAAGCTTTCATTAAGTCGACTTAAGGAATTTCTTAAGTTGACTTAATGAAAGTCTGGTGTAGACAGGGAGTAATTTAGGTCAACTTAAGGGTCCTTAAGTCGACCAAAATTGCTAGTGTAGACATATATGCCCATAGACTCTAAGGTCAGAAGAGACCTATATGATCATCTAGTCTGATCTCCTGCAGAATGCAGACCACTGAACCTCACCCACCCACTCCTGTGATAAACCTCTAACCTGTGTCTGAGTTATTAAAGTCCTCACATCATGGTTTAAAGACTTTAAGGTACAGAGAATCCATCTGCAAATGAGCCATGCACCATGCTACAGAGGTAGGCGAAAACCCCCCAGAGACTTTGCCAATCTGCCCTGGGAGAAAATTCCTTACCAACCCCAATTATGGTGATGAGTTAAACCCTGAGCATGTGGGCAAGACTCATTAATTAGACACATAAGAAAGAATTCCCTGTAATAACTCAGAATCCACCCCATCTAATATCCCATCTTAGGCCATTGGCATACCCACCACCAGTAGTCAAAGATCAATCAAATGCCAAAGTAGACTGTCCCATCATACTAACCTGCCATGAATTTATCAAGCTCAGTTTTGAAACCAGCTAGTGTTTTTGCCCCCACAGCTCCCCTTGGAAGGCTACTCCAGAACTTTACTCTTCTGATGGTTAGAAACCCAAGTCTAATTTCAAAGGTAAACTTCCTAATGGCCAGTTTATATCCATTAGTTCTTCTGTCCACATTGGTGCTGAACTTAAATAATTCCTCTCCTTCCCTGGTATTTACCCGTCTTTGATGTACTTATAGAGAGCAATCATTTTCCCCTCAGCCTCCTTTTGGTTAGTCTAAACAAGCTAAGCTCTACGTATGCATCTACACTGGCAACTTAGGTCGACTTAAGGACGCTTAAGTCAACCTACACAAAGCTGCATCCACACTGGGCTTCTATTAAGTCGACTTAAGTGCTTCCTTAAGTCGACTTAATAACACCATCTCTGAAGGTCGACTTAAACCTTAAGTCGACCTCTTAAGTTGACTTAAAGCCAGTGTGGACAGCTATGTCTACTGTTAAGTCAACTTAAAAAGGTTGACTTAAGTCAACTTAAAGTGTAGCCACTCTGTTAAGTCGACTTAAGAAGGTTGACTTTAAGTCAACTTAAAGTCGACCTTGTTAAGTCAACTTAACAGAGTCAACTTAACTTTACAAATGTAGACATAGTTTATGAGTCTCCTCTCATGAGGCAGCTTTTCCATTCTGTGGATTATCCTTGTAGCCCTTCTCTGCATCTGTTTCAGTTTGAATTAACCTTTCTTAAACATGGGGGACCAGAACTGCACACAATATTCCCGATGAGGTCTTGTATAATGCCTTGTATAATGGTACTAACATCTCCCTATATCTCCTGGAAATACCTTGTCTGATGCATCCTAGGATCGCATTTGATTTTTTTTTAACGGACATATCACATTGGTGGCTCACAGTCATCCTGTGATCAACCAGTAGGCCCAGATCCTTCTCTGTCTAAGTCACTACCAACTGATGCGTCCCCAGTTTATAGCAAAAATTCTTCTTATTAGTTCCTAAAAGCATGACTTTGCACTTTCCACTATTAAATTTCATCCTATTCCTATTACTCCAGTTTACAAAGAGATCCAGATTTTCCTGTGTGATATCCCAATTTTTCTCTGTATTGGCAACACCTCGCAATGTTGTGTCATCCACAGACTCTAGTAGCACATTCCCACTATTTGTGCTAAGGTCAATAATAAAAAGATTAAATGAGAATGGGCCCAAGAGCGATTCCTAAGGAATTCCAGGAGTAACCTCCCTCCAGCTTGACAGTTCACCTTTCAGTATGACCCACTGTAGTCTCCCCTTTAACCACTTCCTTATCCACCTTTCTAGTTTCATTTTAATCTGCATCTTTTCCAATTTAACTATTAATTCACCATGTGGAACTGTATCAAATGCCTTAGTTGAAATCTATGTAAGAACATAAGAACATAAGAAAGGCCATACTGGGTCAGACCAGAGGTCCATCCAGCCCAGTATCTGTCTACCGACAGTGGCCAGTGCCCAGGTGCCCCAGAGGGAGTGAACCCAACAGGCAATGATCAAGTGATCACTCTCCTGCCATCCGTCTCCATCCTCTGATAAACAGAGGCTAGGGACACCATTCTTAACCCCTTTCTGGCTAATAGCCATTTATGGACTTAGTCACCATGAACTTATCCAGTTCCCTTTTAAATATTGTTATAGTCCCAGCCTTCACAACCTCCTCAGGTAAGGAGTTCCACAAGTTGACTGTGCGTTGTGTGAAGAAGAACTTCCTTTTATTTGTTTTGAACCTGCTACCTATCAGTTTCATTTGGAGACCCCTGGTTCTTGTATTATGGGAGTAAGTAAAAACTTTTCCTTGTCCACTTTTTCCACATCCGTCATAATTTTATATACTTCTATCATGTCCCCCCTCAGTCTCCTCTTTTCCAAGCTGAAGAGGCCTAGCCTTTTTAATCGTTTCTCATACGAGACACTCTCCAAACCCCTAATCATTTTAGTTGCCCTTTTCTGAACCTTTTCTAGTGCTAGAATATCTTTTTTGAGATGAGGAGACCACATCTGTACACAGTATTCGAGATGTGGGCGTACCATGGATTTATATAAGGGCCAGTGGCTGAGCGACCAGGGGGAGCTTGCGAACAGGGACTGCAAACAGGGGAGTTTGCGAGGGAGTCTGGAGGAAGTTTGTGTAGCTACTATGGTGAAGAGGACCCGCACCGCTTGTGCCAGCACTGCTACTGTCTCCTCCATCTGCGCCTGTATCCAGACAGACATACTGTCCATGGATATCTCTACCCAGATCCTGGCGTGGACTTGCAAGGACTGTGGACTGCATTTCCCACTCTCAGACGGTCAGGCTGGGGAGATCATTCAATGTGACAGGTGTCTCCTGGTGGAATCTCTCAGGAAGCAGGTGGGGGAGTTACAGGAGGAGGTGGCCAGGCTCAGGAGTATCCATGCCCTGGAGAAGTTCCTGGATAGCATCCATGAGGAAACATGCAAGGATGAAGAAACTATCCAGAGGCAAAGGACTGCTGCCACACCCTCGGAGAAGGATGAGATAGCTCAAGCAGAGGGTGGACACTGGCAGCTGGTTACTTCTGGCAGCAGACAGTGCTCCACCCCTGCTCCCATCCCACCCTCCGTTGTGGTAAAGAACCGCTATGCAACACTACAGACGGGAGATGAGATGGAAGAGGAGAAGCCATGCACCCCCGAGGTTGGGAGGATCACAACCATCACACCCAGGAGAAAACGTCGGGTTGTGGTGGTTGGTGACTCTCTTCTGAGGGGGACGGAGGCACCCATCTGTCACCCAGATAAGGCCTCTCGGGAGGTATGCTGCCTGCCAGGCGCCCGTATCCAAGACGTTACGGAGAGATTGTCGAGAATCATCCGTCCCTCTGACTACTACCCCATGCTACTCATCCATGTGGGAACCAATGATACTGCGAGAGGTGACCCTCTGCAGATCAAAGGTGACTACAGGGCTCTGGGAGCACGGGTGAAGGAGTTCGGTGCACAGGTGGTGTTCTCCTCGATCCTTCCGGTCAAGGGTAGGGGCCCGAGCAGAGACAGATGCATCCTGGAGGTGAATGCCTGGCTGCGGAGATGGTGTTACCAGGAGGGCTTTGGCTTCCTCGACCATGGGGTGCTGTTTCAGGAAGAAGGACTGCTAGGCAGAGATGGACTCCACCTATCCAGGAAGGGAAAGAGCATATTTGGAAGCAGACTGGCTAACCTGGTAAGGAGGGCTTTAAACTAGGTTCGAAGGGGGAAGGTGACCAAGGCCCACAGGTAAGTGAAACTGAGGGAAACCTGGGGGAAGGGGTGGAACTTGGGGGATGCTGGGGCTGTAATAGCAGGAATAAAAGAGAGGGTAGTTGGAACTGGGGGGTGGGATCAAATAATTGTTTTTTTATTTCCTGATGACGTCATAATACCTCAGGCGAGTGGGGAAGGAGGACACCGGGAGAAATTGCAAGGAGGAAGATGCGACAGGAAGGAGACTCGACAGGGCAAAGTAGAGCAATGGGCCCGGTATCTTAGATGCCTGTACACAAATGCGAGGAGCCTGGGAAACAAGCAGGAAGAATTGGTAGTACTGGCACAGACAAGGAACTATGATATAATTGGAATAACAGAAACGTGGTGGGATAACTTGCATGACTGGAGCACTGCCATGGATGGATATAAATTGTTCAGGAAGGACAGGCAGGGAAAAAGGGGGGAAGGAGTAGCGTTATATGTAAAAGAGCTGTATGACTGCTCGGAGCTCCACTATGAAAGGGGAAACAAATGGTTGAAAGTTTGTGGGTTAAGTTTAGCGGAGAATGCAACAAGGGGGAGGTTATGGTGGGTGTCTGCTACAGACTGCCAGACCAGAAAGAGGAGGTGGATGAGGCATTCTATGGACAACTAACAGAAGTTTCCAGATCGTCGCAGGCCCTGGTTCTTATGGGGGACTTCAATTATCCTGATGTCTGCTGGGAAGATAATACAGCAGTGCACAGGCAATCCAGGAAGTTTTTGGAGAATATTGAGGACAACTTACTAGTACAAATGCTGGAGGAACCAACTAGGGGCCTTTCACCTCTAGACCTATTGCTCACAAACAGAGAAGAATTGATCGGGGAAGTAGAAGTAAATGGCAACCTGGGCAGCAGCGACCATGAGATGGTAGAGTTCAGGATCCTGATCAATGGAAGGAAGGAAAGAAGCAGAACACACACCCTGGACTTCAGAAAAGCAGATTTTGGCTCCCTTAGGGAGCTGATGGGCAGGGTCCCATGGGAGGCTGATCTGAAGGGGAAAGGTGTCCAAGACAGCTGGCTGTATTTTAAAGAAACCCTGTTAAAGGCACAGGAAGATAACATTCCGATGTGCAGAAAGAACAGCAAATGTGGACGGCGACCAGCGTGGCTTAGCAGAGAACTCTGCGGGGAGCTGAAACATAAAAGGGAAGCTTACAAGAAGTGGAAGCTTGGACAGATGACAAGGGAGGCGTATAAAGATATTGCTCGGGACTGCAGGGATCAAATCAAAAAGGCCAAAGGACAATTGGAGTTGCAGCTAGCAAGAGATGTGAAGGATAACAAAAAGCGGTTCTATAAGTATATAAGCAACAAGAAAAGGATCAGAGGTGGTGTAGGTCCCTTACTGAATGGGGCAGGCATCCTCATGGAGGATTATGCGGAAAAGGCTGAAGTACTCAATGCTTTTTTTACTTCAGTCTTCACAGGGAGGGCCAGCTCCCAGGCTACTACACGGGGTAACGCGGACTGGAGAGAAGAGTGGCCCTCGGTGATGGAAAGTCAGGTTAGGGAACACTTAATGAAATTGGATGTGCACAAGTCCATGGTGCCAGATGAACTGCATCCGAGGGTGCTGAGTGAGTTGGGGGAAGTGATTGCAGAGCCGCTGGCCATTATCTTTGAGAACTCGTGGCGAACGGGGGTGGTCCCGGAGGATTGGAAAAAGGCAAATATAGTACCTATCTTTAAGAAAGGGAAAAAGGAGGATCCGGGGAACTACAGACCGGTCAGCCTCACCTCAATCCCTGGGAAAATCATGGAGCAGGTCCTCAAGAAATCCATCCTGAAACAATTGGAGGAAAATAGAGTGATCAGGAACAGTCAACATGGATTCACCAAGGGCAAATCGTGCCTGACCCACCTGATTTCCTTCTATGATGAGATGACTGGATTTGTGGATGCGGGAAGAGCCGTTGACGTGATATACCTTGACTTTAGCAAGGCTTTTGATACGGTTTCCCACAGCATTCTTGTTGGCAAGTTAAGGAAGTATGGTTTGGACAAGTGGACCGTAAGGTGGATCGAAAACTGCTTAGATCAACGGGCTCAGCGGGTAGGAATCAATGGCTCGATGTCTGGTTGGCAACCGGTAACGAGTGGAGTACCCCAGGGGTCGGTCCTGGGGCCGGTTCTATTCAACATCTTCATTAATGATCTTGATGATGGAATAGATTGCGTGCTTAGTAAGTTTGCGGATGACACCAAGTTGGGGGGAATGGTAGATACTCTGGAGGGCAGGGACAGGATCCAGAGAGACTTGGACAAATTGGAACACTGGGCTGAAAGAAACCTCATGAGGTTCAACAAAGACAAGTGCAAAGTCCTGCACTTAGGATGGAAAAATCCCATGCACTGCTACAGGCTGGGGACCGATCGGCTAAGTAGCAGCGCTGTAGAAAAGGACCTGGGGGTTATGGTGGACGGGAAGATGAATATGAGCCAACAGTGTGCCCTTGTTGCCAAAAAGGCCAATGGCATATTAGGCTGCATCAGTAGGAGTATTGCCAGCAGATCGAGGGATGTGATAATTCCCCTCTATTCGACACTGGTCAGGCCACATCTGGAGTACTGTGTCCAGTTTTGGGCTCCCCACTACAGAAAGGATGTGGACAAATTAGAAAGAGTCCAGCGGAGGGCAACAAAAATGATTAGGGGGCTGGGGCACATGACTTATGAGGAGAGACTGAAGGAACTAGGCTTATTTAGTCTACAGAAGAGAAGACTGAGGGGAGATTTGATAGCAACCTTCAGCTACTTGAAGGGTTGCTCCAAAGAGGAGGGAGCTAGGCTGTTCTCGAGGGTAACAGAGGACAGAACAAGAAGCAATGGTTTCAAATTACAGCTGGGGAGGTCAAGGTTGGATATTAGGAAAAACTTTCTCACTAGGAGGGTGGTGAAGCATTGGGATGGGCTATCTAGCGAGGTGGTAGAATCTTCATCTTTGGAGATTTTTAAGGCTCGGTTAGACAAAACCCTGGCTGGGATAATTTAGGGGGAGTGGTCCTGCTTTTTAGCAGGGGGTTGGACTAGATGACCTCGTGAGGTCCCTTCCAACCCTATTATTCTATGATTCTATGATTCTAATAATACATTTGCAGTCTTATTTCCTATCCCCTTTTTAATGATTCCTAACATCATGTAAATTAGATCCACTGTATTCCTTTGTCCAAAAAATCTATCTTCTCCAAAAAAGGAGATCAGGTTGGTCTGGCATGATCTATCTTTTGTAAAGTCATGTTGTATTTTATCCCAATTACCATTAACCTCAATATCCTTTACTTTCTTTTTCATTTTTTTCCCCCAAAGCTTTGCATACTACTAAGTCAAACTCCCAGGCTTTTAGTTACCCAGATCATTTTTTTTCTTTATTTTCTTGAAAATAAGAACTATGTTAGCAATTCTCCATTATACGGTACAACCGCTGAGTTTACAGATTCATTAAAACTCCTTGCTAATGGGCTTGCAATTTATGTGCTAGTTCCTTTAATAATCTTTGATGGAGATTATCTGGAGCCCCCCGAGTTAGTCTCAAAAGCAGTTTTAGTTTGGCTTCTACCTGAGATGTGGTAATTTCTTCCTCCATATCCTCATTCCCATTAGTCACCTGATCAATATCCCCAAGTTCATCAATCACTTCATTAAAACCAGAGGCAAAGTATTTTTTTAGCTATTCAGTGATGCCTAGATTATTCTTAACCTCCACCACATCCTCAGTGTTTAGTGGTCCCATTTTTTCTTTTTCTTCCTATTTATATGCCTATAGAATCTTTTACTGTTTGTTTTAATTCCTTTTGCAAGGTCCAACTCTACTTGGCTTTTGATGTTTTTCATTTTGTCTCTACATGTACTGACCTCCAAGAGGTAATGTTCCTTGCTGATCCCTTCCATCTTCCACTTCCTGTAGGCTTTCTGCCTTCTTTTAATCACCTGTCTGAGATGCTTACTCATCTAGCTTGATTAACAACTCTTGCCTATGAAGTTTTTCCTCTTTCTTGGGATGCAGGCTTTAGATCATTCCTGCGACTTTGACTTGAAGTGATTCTAAGCCTCCTACCCTGCCTCCAAAAGACCGTAAAGTTTGGGGAAGTTTGTATCTGGATCCCAACTTTATAATTTGTAACCATGTTTAGACTGAACACTATCAGATGAAGTAAAATGAAAACCAAAGAGAAGTCTATAGTCATAACCTGTTGTAAAATGTCAACTTTATAGCTTTGAACGTAACTAAAATTATACTGTGCATCTCTATATGCTAGATTTCATGGTTGCAAAATGCATTAGATCTCATAGCTACAAAAGTGAAAAAGTTGCAACTGTGAGAAGTTCAGTATTTTTGACAGGATTGATGTGAACATTTTCTTTAGGTATGAGGTTTCATCCTCTGAATTTGGTTTTGGGGGTCAAATAAACAGAGCGAAGGATTGTCTCTTACTATATGTTTCTGCAGTAAAATAGTGCTTTGGGAATTATATTAAACTAAGTGTTACATTAATACTAATAATAATTAATAATGAGGAATCTCAGCAGAAACTGGCACACAGAAAGAGGCATTGAAACAACTGCAGAAGAACCCACTCCAGGGTCCCGGTCTGCATGCTCCTTTTCCCATTTGGCAATGGCAGGATTCACAGTGTTAAAGTGTGACTAACATTACGGGACAAGGATGCAACCTGTTCCCCTGACATTAGTTTGTTGTGACTGCTACACTTCCTCAGTCTCTAATATGTTTACCAGCTTAAATGTCATCTAATTCATTAAATGAAACAGAATGGATACCAGAATCAGCATCGGCAGTTCTGTCAAACCTCTGCTTTACTAAGGGCTTGCTGCCTCCTAGGAATTTTAAGATCAAATAAAATTGTAATGTGTCTGACGTTTGGTATCGGACCTGTTTGGACAATGATGAGAAAACTATGCTTATCTAATGGATAGTTTTCCAAAGGCAACTTCCCTTTTCCTCCAATTCATAACCATCTAAAAAAACAACAACCCCTGCCTACATCCAAGGCCATCTTGTTTAGCCCTAGAGGTAGCCTATAGAGCTACCTGCTTGCTTGTGTAGCAGAAAGTAAAAGGTTAAAATAGACAAGTAAAAGCACCTAGGTGCTGGCCCAGGGCCTAACAAAGTAATCCAAAGAAATGTACTGTTTTGTACCTTCCAGAGAATGTACTGCAGACCTGAACTGAAGGTACTGACAAAATACAGGTTGTGAAAGTCTGACTTCATTAAAATTGGCAAGAAACAAGGTAAATTTGCAATAATAAGTATAAGAATCAACTGTACCTTGAGGAAGGTGGCGTTGGGTTGGTCTAACACCAAAAAGATACGAAGAGATGTTTTGTATGGTTTGGCCTGTGCAAAGGTAAGGTTTGGCCAGACCATGACACCTTGGTGGATGGAGATGCCCAGTAATGAGTGGACCAATCAATGTGTGAATCAGTTAGAATATGGACCACCCAATGTAAGGTCAGATGAGGGCATAAAAGTAGGAGCCCTGGAGCTCAGACCCCATGCAGCCTAAAGGGGTGATGGGGAGTCCTACCATCAATTGAGCTGTTCCATTGCATTGAGCGTACATATGCTGCCAGCCGATCTGTTGATATAGATCACTTGCCATTGTGCTACATTGCAATAAAGCCTAGCCTGGCACCTTCATTTCTACAAAGATCCGTGGTTGGTTGGTTTCTTCGATCATGAGTGCTGACTCAGTTTACCTCTTGCATACAAGGTACGCCTGGGCTCCAAGTCACCGAGCTAACTGAGTTCTCACTAAAGATTTGAGCCAAAGGTAAGCCAGAGTGTTTTTGGCACCGGACACAGAACAACACTGATAAAGACTGATAAGAATGTGCCGTCTGACGGGCCGGAACCACACATTCCATAACGCGCCGTTACCACAGCTTGCACATATGTACCTTCCTCATAGATTTAAGTGTTTGTTTTATGATAATAAAATCATAGATTCATATATAACAGAGGAGCTGCAACACAAGAACCTGCAGGGCACAACTTAAATGAAAGCTAAGCATATGTATATTCAGGACCTTTTACCCAGATACATATGTGATTATGACTTTATCTCCCTAGACAAGTTTGGAGGCATCAAAGGAGCAGGGGTTGCCTGGTTTATGCCCAAATAAATTCACAAGTACACCTCAAGACCCACTGAAAGGGCCAGAAATAACAAAGGTGAGATGAGCAAACTTCCTGGAACCATCTAGAAAAAAAGTGCATATGTCATTAATATGCATGAATTTACCGGCCTATACAATAAGTGTACCCCAATCATTGTCGGTGAAAATGATAAATTTGGACTTAAAAGGAGAACCCAGATTGTGTAGTGTATAAAAAGAGCAAATCATGTTATGAGTGGCAATTGTCAGCTAATTCTTCATTAGGTTCTTTTAGTTAGTGTTTGCTAGAATCTTTGTCCTCAGTGTACACTAAAGTATTAGCTCTTAGCTCTAACACAGCCAAACCCTCCAGCCAGGAAACGAGGAACTAGACATCTCTCTCAAGCAGGTCATCAAGGAAGGGTGTGAATATATTAATCCAAAATATATATATATATATATATATATATATATATATATATAATGTTCATAATCCAACTGATTTCCTTTCAATTATTAATTTATCTATTAGTTTATTATCTTAATAAAAACTTTCAAAATTACACAAATTCAGTTATCTGAGCATCCCTGACATGTACCATGGGGGTCCTCATAAAAACTTTTTGAAGCCTGATTCTGGGACAAGAACCTCACTATCTTCTGACCAGATCCATTGATGAGACTGTAACTCTGTTTAAATTACTGAAACACCCAGAAATCAGGCAAGAGACAAAAGAGGGGTTCTGTTAATTAAGATTTTTTGTAAGTGACAAGGAAGAGAGAGGATTAGGGAAAGGAATTTAGGCTAGAATAAGAAGTGACAGAACCAACAAACAAATGGAAAAAATAGGATTAATATCAGGAAAATCAGCCTGACTATGAACTCAGCAAGGCTGTGAAAGTCACCTAGCATAAGTGCTGGGAACCTTCCTATTTAAGACATTTAAAACTAGACTGGACAACGTACTAATATGCGTAATGTAGAAAACTGTTCTGCTCTGACAATGAGATGAGCAAATAGTTCTTTTTCATCTCCCGCTTCTTCAATTCTTTTGTAAACCACAATTACATAGTTTAGTTAAACACAACTTTTCTTTATAAATACTGGTTGGCCAGCCTTCCTGATCACAGGGGTAAGGTTTCGATGATCAGGAACCCACAAGATCTATCTTGTGAATTAGAAAGGACTTTTCACAACAAATTAGAAACATATCATCCTTTAGGATTTATGTCTATCCACAAAGGACATGATTTTCAGGGGTGCTGAACACCTGCAGCTAATACTGGTTAAGATGGAGATTTGAGTATACAGCAGTTCTATAAATCAGATCCATAGAAGCAAATTCCTGCTCCCCCTTCCACTGCCCGCCCACTTGATGTAGTTTTAGTGTAAGAGAAAAAAGAGGAGACAACCTGTAAAAGAATTTGAGGGAATTCGAACCCCTGAAGAGAAAGGTTCAGTGAGGGCTCCCTGGGTACATCTACACTGGAGGCTCTGTTAAGTCAACTTAACGAGGTCGACTTTACATCGACTTAAAGTTGACCTTGTTATGTTGACTTAGAGAGTCCACACTGAAAACTCCAGTCGACTGCCAGCATCCACACTGGCAGGTGCTAGGTCGATGGAGGAGTAGCACATTGTGGGTAGCTGTCCCACTTTGCACCAGGGCCTGGAGGCCAATTAGGTCGACTTAAGGGCACTCCCCGTCTACACTGGCTTAATAAGGTTGACTTAAGCGTTAAGTCGACCGTAAGAGGTGGTGTTATTAAGTCGACCTCAGGAAGCACTTAAGTTGACTTAATAAGTGCCCAATGTGGACACAGTGGTGTGTAGGTCAACTTAACCGTCCTTACGTCAACCTAAGGCTCCAGTGTGTACGTATCCCCTGTGTCTTGGCCAAGAAGATGGGGTCTGGGAATCTAAATTCACAAGCCATCATTTCCCCATCCACCTTATAGACACAACCTCTGCAGGCTACCATGAAGGCAGAGATGATCTCATCTGTCATCCCATTGGAGCATCTGCATGCATAGTCCATGTACGTGGGTAGTGCACAGGGTCCCAAAATTTTGCAGAAAGGAATGAACTGTTCAAGTGAAACCCATATACTTTGATTTTTCTGTGGGGATTTTTTTCTGAAGTTTGCATAATTTGGGGAGTTGTAGAAGCAGTTCCTTTAGCTCTTGTCCCACCTTAGCTTCCATTGTACTCTCCTGTTTTCATAGGCAATTTTTTTTATAAGAAGTTGTCTTCTTGGTCTCTACTCAATTATGAACAATTTTGGAAAGTTTGAGCAAAGAGGAATAAAATTAACCCTTTTGAGGTTACACAGACACAAACTTTTCCTTACCAAATGTCTTATTTTTAATGATTAAACTTTATAATTCCAAAATCACCACAGGTATAGTCCTCAGTGAGTAATAGCTGCTTACTCAATAAATATATATTTAAAGTAGTGCTTTGTTTCTTAAAAAAAAAAAAAGTAGGAGGAGTGCTGGGGGTGGATGTCAACACCCTCCGTCACCACTGCCCCTCCTCTAGGGCCTCTCCAAACCCCCCTACCCCCTCTGGCTCCCTGGCCTCCCCTCTCCTCTCAGCCCCTTCAGCCCTTCTCCCGATCCTCTCTCCCCTGCCCCTTCCCCACTTCTCTCGCCCCCTCCCAGCTGTTTCCCTGCTCCTCTCAGCCCCCCCACCCCTTCCCCACACCTCTCAGCCCCCCCCAGGGGCCCCGGGCCCCTTCCCACTCCTCTCAAACCCCCCCACCCTCATCCCTGCTCCTCTCACCGCCCTGGCCCCTTCCCCGCTCCTCTCCCCCCCATCCTCTTCCCCGCTCCTCTCGGACCCCCAGTCCCTTCCCCGCTCCTCTTGCCCCCCCCACCCTCCTCCCTGCTCCTTTCATGCCCCCCAGCCCATTCCCCACTCCTCTCACCCCCCACCCTTTCCCCACTCCTCTCAGCTCCCCCCCTGCATCCGGTTCCCTGACCCCTCCCCCCCACTGCTCCTCAACACTCCCAGCCCCTTCCCTCTTACCTGTCCGGAGCTGTAGGGGCAGCCAGAGTCACTCCTTGGTCAGGCTGCTCCTGCCCTGAGCCACACATCTGAGCCTGCTCAGGGCAGGAGATTTGAAAAAGCTGGCACCTGACCGTAACTCCCAGGGTTCGAGGGGCTGTATTCCAGCCCCTGATGGGCCAGATTGTGGCCCACGACCACCACTCCCGGGCCCCTGCCAGCCCTGCTGCCCAGCTGGGGGCCAGGGTCAGCAGGGGAAAGGAGACCTGCTCCTTTCCTTTCCCTTTTGACTCCAGCCTCCAGCTGAGAAGTGGAGCCAGTCAGGGAAAAATAGGTGCCAGTAAGCCGTACCAGTGCGCACTCGGCTCAAAAAAAGCCCTGATTTAAAGTATTTATACATTTGATTTTGCACATGCAGTAATACCTGAATGTGCTGCAGAAAATCTGACTCATGCCAACAACCTGCTGAAATTCTCAAAGACAACGTAATAGAGAAATTCCCCTCAGCAATTTCCACGCATTGTTATGGGGCCAAGTCTTGCCACCCTTTAGAGCAAGCCATAGTTTAGCTTCAAGTGCCCTAGGATCCCAAGGAGACAAGAGCCTTTGGCTGGATGCCCTGTGGGCTGCCTCTGGGTCAACAGGGAGGGATCCCACAGAAAAAGTGAGGCGGCCTTTGGTAAATGACATAGTAAGCTGCTTCTGTTACTGTCCTATCTCCTACGCAGGTATGAGCCATGATCTCACAAAGAGCTCCATGCAAAGAAAGAAAGGAATAATTCCATAGGGGAGGCAGAGACCGCTCCTCTATCCCCACTTCTCAGTGTAAATAACAACATAATGTGCAAATCAGGAAAGCATCAGACGCCACAGGTGTTTGCTACAAAAACTTAATTTTTTTCTAGTTTTCAGTTTCTCACCTTGAAATATAGGTGAATGTGACATTAAAAATTCAGTCTCGGTTGGGTTTGGCTTGAAGAAACCTGACACTGATAAAGGTCAGGTCTATACTGATGGTGAAATTCAGTGGCCGTTGACGGGAGTTACACAAGCCATGGGAGGTCCATATTGCAGGCCCTGAAAGGCAGTGCCTTCCCTGAGAGCCTACCACCACCAGGAAAAACAGGGTGGTATCTTTCTCTGCCTTCCCCATCTCCCCCCACAGCTGGGCTGGGACCATGGTGGCCTTGCCATTCCCTGCTCTCCTCATGTCCTCTCTGAGAAAGGCACGCTGCCAGAAAGCATGGGTCCATAGCCCCGCCTTTCCCTGCTTTCCCTACTTCCCCCCTGTACTGGGTTGGCCCCACCTTTTCCTGTCCTCCCCATCTCCCCCTCCCTGCTGGGAAAGGCCTGAAGGGAAGACCCTGCAGTGGCTGTGGTAGGGGTGGGGCTATAAGCTGAATGTGGGCAGGGCCTCGGTGAGAAGTGGGGCAGGGCATGGGGTGGGGCAAGGGCAGGGACAGAGCATGGGCAGGGGAGGGGCAAGGCCTCAGGCAACTCCACCAACCACCCATAACACAAGCTGTATGTAATTCCCATCAACACATAGCTTTGTGTCATTCCCATCGACTTTTTAATTTCACTTTTATGCACCATCTTCACTGTGCTGTGCCAATGGGAAATACATTCCCATCAACACAGTGCTATGCTACTTGAGGGGGTGGTTATATTAGATTAACTTCTGGATCTGTTGAATGTATCTTTACTGACTGCTCTGTCGATCTGGAAAAATCTATCTGATGACAGCAAATATGCCACCATCAGTGTAGGCATACCCACAGCTTTTTTTACTTTCTCATTAATGTAATTTTCCTCTCATAGCCATGTATGATATTGAATAACTATGTACAGTCAGACCCATTACTGTATTTGCTTTTATCTCTTGATGGGATATTTACCAGGAGTGCAAGAAAGTACTTTTGAATGTTACTTATTCATCAGTGTTCTTAAAATACTAGTTTCCAACCATTTTAATTTATATAGAACATGGTTCAGTCAGATCTGAAATCCATTTTCTCTGTTATGAACAATAATGGTCCTAAGAACTAAGGCAAAGATGTGCAACATGTCAGTAGGCCCACTGCCTGTTAATCAAAGCACAGTTCTAGTGTGAATTATAGAGTCTTGTCTGTTTACTGACCTGAGCAAAAAATGAACCACAAGACAGGACGAATAAGATTTAAAGTGGGTGGTTTATAGAAATCTTTAAGGGAAACAGTGTGTGTGTGTGTCAGAGAAGAGGAAGAGAAGAGAAACACCATCCATTTGGAAAGCATTGCTGAAAAATTGGGCTGAACATATTGTCTGTGTCATAGGCACAACGGTGTGTACACTTTCCACAATTTCTCCCTATGAATGAGCTTTGCCGATTTATGTATATTGTCCCTTCAAAGCTGCACACAATACATCAAACTGAACATACACTGCATGAAAGAGAGCCTATAGTAGATGCTTGTTAGAAGGGGAGACTGTAGGAAAGTAGACAAAATTGCTTTGGAAGAAACAAACATTTCTCCAGAGGGTCAATGGGGAGTTTCAGAATCATCCTTGTGGTTATTAAAATAATTCCAACCAGCCATGCAGGATGTCTCCATTTGCAACTGTCTGTTATTGATCTAAGCTGCTGAATTTATTTTTAATCTTCTCCCTTTGCAGTTTAGAGGGCAGGAAATAAACTGTCATATGATTTCAGAGCACAATGGCTGAGAACTTAAAAAAATATATATCCCTAAAATACAATGGGAGGGTAATTACAAAGCCTAATAGGGAGATAAAAATTGTCTTTTTAAAGTAGCATATATTGTAAAATCAAAACCAGAAAGAAATATGATGTGGAAGAGCCATTAAGGAGCTAATTCTTAATTGCTTCATGGGATTAGTTTGTTACATTTTTTACTTCCAGGAATGTTCTAAATAGCACAAAGGGTCAATTTGAAGAGTGCGACATTTAGCAGCCTATTGTTCTGCGCAGGTAACTTCAATCGTTTTGCTTAGCAGTTATCAATATCAGTGTTTTTATGTGCCTCTAACAAGAATAGTGGCAAGAGTCTGCTATTCACTTAATAGTCCTGTTAAGTAAATCAAGCCCTTGCTGCTCTTAGGAGAGAAAACATGAGCCGTTGTGAATGTGAAGGGCATCAAAGAATCTTTTCCTATCATGTCTCTTTTCTCTTCATGCCTGATGATAAGGGATGAGAACTACTCATGTATTTCTCAAATAACAATAACAAAATTCTGAGAGAGGTAGGAGGCTGGAACCAATCCAGTGAAGATAGCAGCACAAAGGGGAAAAAAAATCCCTCTGAGCACAGAGACTTGTGGGCGATTCCAATACTTCGTTATTTTTATTTATTTATTTTAGAGGGTATCAGTGCAAATTCTCTTCTGGTGTAACTATTGGTTTCAGCAGAGTTATGGCAGTGGAGACTCTGGCCTTTTGCTAAGCTTTCATTTTGCTAATGACCTCCCACATGATAGACTCTTCTGTACAGAACAGAAGTTGTGTTGCTCTAAATTATCCCATAATTTTACATCAAGTTTACTATTGAAGACTATGTAGTTACTGAAGAATATTGAAGAAATCAGTCTTTTTTCTATAAAGTCTCCAGTTAGTAACAGTGAAATCATCCATGAAGAATAAGTGTCTAGACAAATGTTTAGATACATTGCTTAATTTTCCTGTTTGTAGTCCTGGAGGGCCCTTCACTTTCAGCTTCCCTTAGGCAAAAATAATCACTTTGTGCAAGTGGAGAAGATAACGTCTGTTAGACAACTGAGACAAACACAACTGAGAGCACCAGTCATATTTGTTTGGGGTTGGGTTTTTTGTTTTGTTTTGTTTTAGTTTGATAACATTTTCAACTAGAGTGCTAGACAATTTAAAAAAATGAGAATCCATTGTCTTGGGGTAAATGTCATGTGTTGTCTTAAGTCTTCAATGAGCCTCTAAGTTTTGAAAGAATTTACTCTTGCTCTTTAACTCCTTTCTTAAATTTGCTGAAGGGAATTTTGTTCTTCCTCTTTCACATCTGGTATAAGAATTTCCAATACAATTTTCTCTCAGCTTAGTGCTGGAAATGATTTTCATTTGCTGATTGCTTGGACAAAATTGAAGACAGACTTTTTAACAGTGCATCCTCCACACTGTCCCTGAGTAGCAATTAAAAATGAATAATTTCAGTTTGCAAGTCAGACTGTCTTCCCATCAAATCAGGCTGTGTCTTGTGGTGCTGCATGTCTTTTATCAGATTGAAATCCAAACCAAAAATTTATACACTGCCAGCTTGACTGGTTGGACACAGTTGGCAATAACCTTGTAAGTAAAAGATGATGATAATGAAGACAAATAAAATGGTAAATTTGAATGTAAATTTCAGTTGTCAGGATCAGTATTCAAAAGGGGCATAATGACCACACTTACATGCATACACCCTGGGAAACCAACAACTATAAACTAAGGCTATGCACACACGACAAACTTGTACCGCAATAAGTTGTTGCGGGACAAGGAAAGTTCTATAAATATAGAGCTTTAGTGTGTACGTACATACTCCTTATAGCGCAAAGGAGCATTTATACGCTCCTTTGAAGTATCGCTACAAGGAGCTGCTCCGGTGTCCCAGATTGGCCTCAATTGGCACTCTGGGACGTTTCTGGAAGATGTCAAAAGCGGGAAAAGTGTACACATGAGCTCTACCATGGAACAGCTGTTCTGCGGTAAGCCTAACCACTCTCAATTTGGGTGGTTTAACTGTTGCGGGGCAAGAGGCTGTTGCCACGCAACAGGGAAAATGCTCGTGTGTATGCTGGAAGCTTTATCACGTGGTAAGGAGCCCTATCGTGCGATAAAGCAATCGTGTGTACATGGCCTAAAATAGGGAATGTGTGTTGTCTGGTGATTAGAGTGATGAGTCAGCTGGCACTGAGATACAATTCCCATTGCTACCAGTGACCTCTTGTGTGACCTTGGGGTGTCATCTAACTGCTGTCTCAGTTTCCACAGCTATAAAATGGAGATAAATTTATTTATCTTCCTCACCAGGGTTTTTTGGTAAGGGTTAAATATGATTTTAGTGCACTCTGTAGATGCTCAGAATTAATATTACATGCTCTTGAGCCAATTTCTGGTTTCAGTTTTCACCTATGTAAATATGGAATACATCCAGGAACAACCAGGGGAGCTAGTTCAGATTCATATAGGCTATAACTCAGATCCAGATTTAGCCTTTAGTGGTGAACTTTACTCCATGTTTATAAAAAAATATACATAACTAACATCACATTTGTCATAACTTTAAATGTGGGATTCTGTTGAAGACCTACCATCTCATGCAGAATAAGCCTACAGGGCATTAATTTATTATTTGCTAAGTTTATTGTTTTGTTCATATCGAGGGGGGGTGTTTGATTTGTTTTCATTCAAGGCAAATCTGTAGGAGAAGTCATGACTTAGGCAAGTCCACTAAAAGTAATTCTCAGATCTTTTTATTTCTTCAGACCAAAACTTCCAAGTAACTATTATGAATGAACTCAGTATTATAGTATTTGCAAGAGACCTGTCATGTAAGACCTGTCATAAATTTGCTTGTTGTGAATGTGGATTTTTATGAATTAAAAAATCAAGGGCTCGCAAGAAAATACTTGCATAAATGGATAATTGTAACATAAGGTGGGAATCAGAAAACCTGCCACTGAACTAGCTGCTTAAAGTTAAGAATAAACATCTGGTAAGTATGTACAAAACATTAAACAGGCTGTGGACTTTTAAGGGAAAGCTACTGTGCTCTCATAGCCTTTTTGTGGTAAAAGCATATGGGTATAAGCAGGGAGCCTCAGGTGGGGACAGGGAAAACTGAAAATAAATTAAAAACAGAACTTGAATGGACTTCTGATGAATCAAAAACTGCCATCAATGTCTGATGTTTAAAGCTGATAACGGATTTGTATTTCCTTTATTCTTCTAGATTCTTTATTACTGCATTTCCCTGTAAAATATCCATTTGGCATAGTGGAACTTCTGTATCACAGATCCTCACAAATTATAGTTATTCTTTTTAAGAATTTAATAGCCTATCTGACTTGGAAAATATCCTATCCCTACAGGTGCCCAGAACCTGCCACCACACATTTTATTCATAATATCCTACTAGAGAGAGATTTTGCTTTACTTCCTAATATAATCCACTATTTGATTTGAGAATTGTGGTTCATCCAAAGACACAAAAAAGTGATCACACCTAACAACCAAATCAAGTTGCTTTAAGTTTAACATCAACTTGTGTGCTTGACAGAAGCCTTCAACATTAAAATAAAAAAAATGTCTTTTATTTATTTATTTTTCCTAGTATTCTAATGTAGAATTATTGTAAATGAAATAAAATAGAAAAAAAAATCTGTCTCTGCTTCTGCTTAGTTGACTTTCTCTATTGATAGTACTTTGGATTACAGTCAGTTTTCCAGTTTGCCCTGAATGATCTGTTTCTCCTGTTGTTTGTGTTTGCAAACTGGCAGTACCTGGCCCAGGAAAAGCATTTTTTAAAACTGGAACATGGAACTGTAAAAACAGAGCAATTGCAAAGAGAACAAAGAGTAGGTGCACTACTTGAAAATGTTTTATTTATTTATTATTTGACTACATGTCATATAGACAGCATAGTGGTGCAGTTGCCTGGGAGCAGCAGCCAACAGGGTGGTTGGGCTGCAGAGCCAATCGGGATGAGCTGCCTTATATATAAAGGGCACTGCAGGGACAGGTAGTTAGTTTGGCCTGAACAGTCCAGAGAGAAGGTTCTCCTGCTGGCTGGCTGGCTGAGGGAGCCACCACCCTGAAGAGTTCATAGTGTGGCCACTATGAGCTAACCAGCACCGGGGAACCTGAAGGCAGCCAGTAGGGTCAGCAGTCCAGAGCAGTGGTCCTAAGGCAAGAGGCCTGGAGAGGACAGTGGATGAGACTCCAGGATGGCAGGCCAGAGCGGACTGCAGGAGAGGCTGGAGCAGCAGTCTAGAGGTGAGGAGCCAGGAATGGATTGTGGCTAGACTCTGGAGCAGCGGTGAGTCACTGTGTGCAACACTCTAGGCTGTGGGGAAAGTGACCCAGGGAATTATCTGCTGTGTGGAGAAGAGACTGGAGGGAGGCAGAAGACCTCAGAGTTGCTTACGGTCCCTAGGCCACTGGGACTAGACCGTGTATCCCCAGCCTTTGACTCAGTAGTGGCCAGGAAGAGGGAGAAGGACTGTACTCCAAAAGGGCTTGGCCGGAAGGCTAAGACCCAAAAGAGGACTCAGGGCAGGAGTCTGGTGTGGCAAGAGGGTGGAGTTCTGATCCTTTGGAGGGGACCACTTGAGCAAATTCCCCAGTGTTACCACCAGGAGGTGCCCTCTAGGTGGGTCAAGTGCTGCAAACACCTTAAATGGGGTGGAGAATCCAGGCATCAGTCACCCCTAATACTAGGGGACTGTGGACAGACTTGCCCAGTTCATCCAGTGGGGATGGAGGTGGTCGTAGTGACCATGGAGACACCAGTGATAGAAACTGTTCATGGGGAGCAATGAAGTTCTCCTGGGTTGGGCCAGCAAGAAACTGGCACTGGTCCAAGTCAAGGACCAACAGCTAGGGAATTTTGGAGCCCAGCTGGCACAGGTCCTTTTGGGCCTGTGGTTGCTGAGAAAGGCAGTGCCTGGAGGACTAGATACTCCTGTTGGTGGAGCAGCAGCAATGCTACTGCCAGAGCTGGAGCAGGCAAGGGGTCACAAGGTGACAGACGCCACATGACCAGTGTTTCTGTTGTGGCTGGGTGAGCCACTGGTGCTGGAGCTTCCTTGAGCTGGGGGGATGGATGTACCTGTGGGGGAGAACTCCAGAGCAGCCAGGTACTACCCCCACACAAATGGAATAGGGGGAGGGACTTGTTGGACATGTGGGACCAAGGGGCATGTTAAGAGAGACTGCCCAGCCAAGGAAGACAGGACTAGCCCAAAAGTTGGGACTGAGCCAGAAAGGCCAGAGGAACTTAAGGGACTTAGGAGGTGTTTCCAGTGTCATGAGGAGGGCCATTTAAAGAGACATTGCCCTCTGAGAAGGAGGGTGAGAATCAAAATGCCTAGAAAGAAATCAGCCAGGGCAGGGACTGATCAGCAGGATGAGGCAGTCCAGACAGAAGTCTGGAAGGACCCCTCTGAACAGAAGAGGGAAACCTCACAGGTGGGGACTGGGTTGGAGAGGACCAGTCGGATCAGGGTACACTAATAAAGGATGAGCAGGCCAATAGCAAGACCCAGGATGCCATATAGAGGACAAACAAGGAAAATCAGCTGGGATGGAGGCCAAGACTGAGTTGTGGTATACAGACTCTTGAGGAGGGTAGGCCAGAGGATTCCCGAGAAGAGGTAGAGAAGCTCCAGGTGAGGCTGAGGGAAGCTGAGCCGGTGTGGAAAGATGCCAAGAAGGAGCTGGACTACTAGGGGGAATGAATCCAGGGGGCAGGATGATAAAATTGAATTTTTAGAGGACCAGCTGTAGGTGGTGCAGGCCCAGGGAAAGGGCAAATCCCCGCAAGAGAAAAGGCTTTAAGTGGTGAGGGAGGGGAGTGTAGCCACGCAGTTGCCCTGCTATGGCACCCAGTGGGTTAACTGAGCCTTGGAGCAGCATCCAATAGGTGGTGGGCTGTAAAGCCAATCAGGGGTGAATTGCTCAATATATAAAGGGAATTGCAGGAATGGCTGGTCAGTTTGGCCTGAGGAAGAAGGGTCTCCTGCTGGCTGGCTAGCTGAGGGAGCCAGCACCCTGGAGAGCTCACAATGTGGTCACTGTGAGCTACCCAGCACTGGGGAACCTGAAGGCAGCCAGATAGGTCAGCAGTCTGGAACAGCGGTCCTAAGGCAAGATGTCTGAAGAGGACAGCAGATGAGACTCTGGGATGGCAGGCCAGTGTAGGCTGCAGGGAAGGCCAAAGCAGCAGAGGTGAGGGGCAGGAATGGATGGTGGCTGGACTCCGGAGCAGCAGTGAGCGATTGCATGCAACTTTGGGCTGTGGGGAAAATGGCCCAGGGAGTTGACTGTTGTGCAGAGAAGAGACAGGAGGGAGGTAGAAGGCTTCATTAGAGGCACTTAGAGTCCCTAGGCCATGACTCAGAGAAGAAGGCAGGCCTGGGCCCCACCCAACTCCCACAGAGTGCTGGGTCTAGTGGCGGGCTTCCCGGCCATTGACTCAGCAGTGGCCTAGAAGAGGGAGAAGGACTGTAACCTGGAAGGGGTGGCCTTAGGGCTTGGCTGGAGGGCTAAGAGCTGAAAAAGGACTCAGGACAGTAGTCTGGCGTGGCACAAGGGTAGAGAGCTGATCCTCTGGAGGGGACCACTTGAGTGAATTCCCCAGTGTTGCCATCAGGAGGTGCCCTCCAGGTGGGTCAAGTTCTGTGGCCACCCTACAGACAGTATACTGCATTTTTAAAGAAGGATTATTTTAAATTATTATTAATCTTTGGCTTTCAGGAAACCAATAAGAACATTACTAGTTCCATCTTTTTGTTTCTATAGTCCTTGTCACTGTACTCTCTGAAGACCACCCAACATCCCTGTGAGGTGGGGAAATATTTCCATTTTACAAATGAAAAATTGAGAGATTAAAGTCTGGTTCAAAACCTATTGAAGGCAATTTGAATTTTTCCATTGTCTTTAATTGGTTTTGCATAAGGTTCATATCTAATGGGACTTGATGCTTAAATACCTTTAACAATCTGGGCCCAACTGATTTGACCCAAGTTCATACAATACATTTGAGTTCCAGTCAAATATCTTGGATATTAGACCATCCCTCCACTGATCCTCCCATCCCTCAATTAATTCTATAGCTCCCACTGACACTGATGTTGTGTTGAGTTAATTCCGGTACAGTAAGAGGATTTTGACAGGCAAAGGGTTAATGTGAGTTTGTCACCATATAGCTAAACTGTACACTATACACTCTACAGTTAAACATTGTTTGGGGTTTCAAATACAGTGACCTCAGGCCACTTAATTCCACAGAAAATATACTAGAAAACGTACACCAAACCTGGAGAATGTATTGATTAAAATTAATAAGAGAAAAATAACCACAAATAAAACAAAGCATTTCCAAATTAAAAGTGAGTGGTTATGAATCAACAACAATAAAAACACAACTAATCAAAGCTAATTAAAGGCCCTTCGTATATCAGTGAGAGTCTCTTATTTTGTTGTCTAGTCCTTCCTAAATGGGAAACCAAGGCCTAGTTCTTCTAGTGAAGTTTGAATTCACGACTATAAAAAGTAGTTTCTTTTCCTTTGACAAAACAGACACAAAAGGGAAGAGATAGGAAAACAAAGGTGATAAAATATGGCTTTCTGTTGACATTCTTCAGAAACAAGATAGTCTGTAAGGGTAAGTTAGCTACAACTGTTTTTGCTGTGGACCCTGATTCACTTCCCCCATCTGGAACACCATCTGACTGGTCTGGTCAGGTTCCTCGCCTTTACTCGTCTTTCCAAGGCTGAGCAGAGCAAGATGAGCCATCTCATCCTGTCAAGCTGCTGCTGTGCAGTGTGGTTGATCTCAGGATTCAGTGAAAAGCCAGCAGAGAAAAGAGGCATGACTGGGGTAGTTGAGAGGAGCAGTAAGGAACGCATCAAGGAAGGGAAGACAGAGCATAATCTCATGTATATTAATCTGAGGTCCTCACTGATCAGGTGTGCTATTATAGAAGACCCAATTATCAAGGCTTACCAATGAAGGACAGACTCTGAAGTAAGGCAAAGCAAAGATTTGTCATCTTTTGCTTGAGGAAATTGCCTTGGTAGCCATTTTAATCCTGAAAACCTTTTTTACTAAAATGACCCCAAAGTGGAGGTAATGGTTGGTCAATGCCTTTTCCCTTCATTGTTTTGTTCCTCTTCATAGGCATAATTTCTGATATACCCATTTTAGTCCACAAATTTACAATTTCATATTTTTTTTCTGTTTACAAGTCATGTTCTTAAAACTCTCTTTAGGTTGTAGGAGTAGCCTTTTTTGTTTGGACTAATCCAGTTTGTTTCATTCCTTTTCTATCAACATTCATTGTCAAAGGTTACTGTAATATTTTATAAACTTTTACCCACTTCCAACAGTTGACCTCACAACTGGAGTAGACCAGCTAGTCCTTTGTTATTATACCAATGATATGTGGCTCAGTTTGATATCAAGATCAGTGTTTCATTCTTAAGTACAGACAAAAAGATAAAACCTATAGTAATTTTACATTTACACTAGTTTAAGTAACAGCAGAATTGGGCCCAATATGTGCAGCTGCTGGATGGGAAGTGAGGAGAGGTGAGGCCCTGCATCATACCACTTTGGTGAACATGGGACCAGTATTGGTGTGTTCCAAGAAACTATTGTTGGCTGCGTGCAGAACAATGGGTATACCAAACAAAAGCCAAATATAGAAGTAGCTCTACTCTTTTCTGGGGGGTGGAGTTACAGCATCAAATGGAAAGCACTCTTGGGATTGATTGAGTGGATCTCCACTGACTGCTTAATTGATCCCTAAGTCTCTAAATCCATCCCTCTGCCATTGTTTCACACACAAACAAATGTCTCCCTGCCTGAAATTGTTGCCAAATATTCAGCTGACACTTTCCCTTTTCTTAGTTTTGTTTAATTAATGTTTGTGCTGCTCTTCCCTGAACTCCCTTCACTCTGTTATACTTTTCTGGTGACATAGGGTGAAATTGTGTTCCTTCTGCCACCGAAGTTGGAAGGGAATGAAAACTCTATTGATCTATGAGTCTATCAGACAAGGGAAGGAAAAGGGCATCTGGTACAATATCATTTTCCTCTTCTCCAAAACGCCGCACAAACATTTCCACCATGATGAGAAACTACACATGGAAAGGTCACACAGATGAAGAAATGTGAGTTGTTCTCACAATAACCCTATGAGGATCCTACATAAAAGTTAATACTGACCAAGTCAGTCTCCATGTTTATGGATGTGTCCCTAGCAATGAGGGCCTTTTACTCTTAGGGTAAATCTGAGGGGAAAGACTGTCTGGAAAGCCTCTGACAGCACAATTCCAACACAGCTGCATAGCCATGGACCAAGAAATGGAAACCTCCAAAGCATGGCCAATATAGTGGTCTCCCAGACAACTTCAGGGAATTTGTAAGTTTTGGAGTGGAACTGTTGCTTATGCTACATAGGCTACCATCAACATGGAGGAATTTCCCTCTTTTGCTATAGTGGATGCCCTGAGCCAGGGTGCCCGGAACTGAATGTAGTATTCCAGGTATGGTTACAGACAATTGCCTCTCTGCTTCATGATCTGATGTTTGTATATACACCCCCAAATTGTCAGCCTTGTATGCTGTCACGTCTCACTGCAAACTTTAATGGTTCAAGATGCCTTCCAATTTAATATCTGATGTTAATCAGTCTGCCCTCTGTCATCCCTTCCTGCGGCTTGATCCTCTTGTCTTTGAAGTCAATGGCAGTTTTGTTATTTTCCTTAATAGGAGCAGAATTGGGGCTCCTAGTATCTTAAATTGTATTCCCCCTGATCAAAAAGATACTTAAAACAGCAATACTGGAGTTAAATCCACATTTCTTTCTCTTTTCACCCAACAAGATACAAACACAATATTTAGAATGAGCCCAAAAACAGTGATCAACAGCTGAAGCTGCCTTTTTGTTCACTAGATCTTTTGGCTCTTGGGCTTCAGGCAGTTTTAAAATTTCTCAGTAGGTCGGCATCGGACAAATGTCAGTAAAATTGTGAGCTATGTAGAGCACACTAGTAGCAGTTCAGGTCTCTAGCAGTTATCTCACTGAACTCTTCTGCAATCATGCCCTCCTGGAGGCTATTTTTTTTAAATAATGCAAATAGGCTCATAGGGACAAAACAGCATCAGAATTAGATTCAATTTTCTATGTTTTTTTCCCTGCATAGCTCAATGAATCTGAAGAAGCAGTAGAAAGAGAACTGAAATGGCATGTCTAAGGATACCCTGCAGCTGTTTCCTTGTTTCACCCCCAGCAAGAATTAATTCAGAGCCTGGTAAATTCCATTTTTGGTAATAGAATCTTCAGATGGACAAATTCTGTTCAACTAAGTGATTCACTGCAGCCTATTTGGCTTGATTAAGAGGGTTTGGAAGAGGAAAAAATGACAGAAATAGAAGAATGAAAATGCATTTAAAATATTTAGGGACATCAAATACAAGTTTATAAAATGCAGTAAGCACCTCTGTAAATTGAATACATTATTTGAATTTAGTTTTAAACTTTAGAAAAATAACCAGTTTGACATTTTACAGGGGGCGGGAGGTGGGAATGGTGTAGGAAAAAAAACCAAACAAATAGCCAGCTACTACTAACAGTAAATACTATATGCATTCATGCACGTGCGTGCGCACACACTCTCTCTCTCCCAGAAGCAGCAAGGTACTTGAGCATTTGCCTAACTTTAAGTAGGTCAAGAACCCCTTCTCAAGTCAGATCTTTAATCTGAGAATTATGTGCACTTTGAAGTGATATTCTGAAAGTCACGTGCCAAGTCACTGAGTGACATGAAGCTTGCAACTCCACTCATTCTTTGATTTTATGCAAGACAGCCAGAGTTATAGAGGTTCACATAACATCAGATGATTTTATATGAACTGTTTACATACATTGAGGGGAGAATTTGTTTCATATCTTTTTCTCCACATCTGCCTGAGTTGAAACCAGGAGATACTCCTGGGTTTTTTTGGCAATATTTCACTGGTGGAGGCTAGGAATAACTTATCAGTAGGTTATTATGTAGCTGACTATTTCAGGGCTTTTTCCATCTTCTCTGAACCAAGTGGCAATAGCCAGGATTAGATTCTGGATTAAAACAACAACTGGTTTGTTTTTGTTTAGCAATTCCTGCATTTTTATGATGTTCTACATAAACTGTTGTCCCAGAGAAGCAGTAAGCGGCAGAGATGTTCTCTGTGTTGAGGATTGTGATTGCATCAAAGCAGTGAACAATATGACTGTGTAGGCTTATTTTGTTATGTGACAATGTCCAAAGTGAGCTATGTCTCAGAAATACACATAGGATGTCACAGCAACTCTCTGAAGAATTTACAATCCAATTAGAAATGAGACCTAACAAATGCTAAGAAACCCTCCCTGTGGATTAGAAGGAAGCTGGAGAATAATGCTTATGAAAGCGTGAGAGGCAATTTGAGTTTCTGACATCCAGGTTTGTATGTCAATACCAATTTTAAAAGGTTAGCCAAAAGTAGGCTAATAATAATAAAAAAATATTTTATTAGTATTATTATTATAAGCCAAATTAATACTTACAGTTTAGTTCATAAGAAAAGGGAATAATCCAAATAGGCAACTTCTGTCTTCATCCACCAAGCAATGTCATCATTTTAAAATAATGAAGGATACTTAATCACTATTCATTTAGTCTTCAAGAAGAGCTATATCATGGTTGGTACTACAGACAAGAGCTTGTAGGAAAATGAAAGTTCTGCCCACGAATTTTTTTTCAGGAAATGTTCCTTTTCTGAAATTTTTCTGTTGAAGAACTTAAGCTTTCCATGAGACACTCCAAAATGAATCTACACTAAAATGCTTCTTTTCATTAAAAAAAAAAATTGTAAAAAATAGATAGTGTTCATTTGAAACATTGAAATAAAAAATTCCATTTTATATTCACTTAAAATATAATTTTGTAGGCTCTTACATTCTTCATTATCAAAGGAAGCCCCATAAAAAGACCCCCCCCCCCAAAAAAAACCCCCAAATGTGGGTAACCGTTTTCTTTTCTGCTCAAAAATGATTTTCTACAGGTTTTGGAAAGTAAAATTAAACAATCTTTAGTTTCATTTCAAAATGGCACTCTGAAATTTTTTTTTTTAATTTTAAGTTTCCTGTTGGAAATTGTGCTCTTGCTTTTGCCAAGTAAATATATTGCCATGCAATGCCACGGCCTAGTTTTCACTGGCCCTGGGATGCTAGAGGAGAGCCGTCTTTCTGGTGAGATATAAAACACAGATCATTGAGGTCATTGAAACAGAGGCGGCTTTTGGGATAGGCGAAGCAGGCACACGCCTAGGACCCCAAGCAATAAGGGGACCTCTTGCCTGCTTCACCTGGTACAAAAGCTGCATTTGCCTCCATCAGCAGAGGAGGAGGAGCTGGCCCCTGGAGTTGGGGCTGGTGGCAGGGCCAACAGTGGGGAGCTGGGGCTGGCGGAGGGGGGCAAGGGTCAATGAGGAGGCTGGCAGCAGGGAACCAGGGCCACAGAGGGGGTACTGCAAGGGCTTATAGGGGGCCCCTCTATGGGTCTTTGCCTGGGACCCTCAATAGCCAAAGGCCGCCTCTGCATTTAAGATCTAGCTGCACTTTTACTAAAATGAGATGTATTACTGTTCAAGCCTTAGCCAAATTCCAATTTGAATAATCAATTATCTTTCTCTAACTAACTAAACGACCAGAACCTTTTTTTCAAATACATAAGTGGCAGTTCTAGTGCTTGGACTGAAACTAGAAGTATATCATTAGAATATATTTGTTCCACAAAAGCTAATATACTGTATAAATGAGGGATTTCTTAATGCCATCATATAATATTTTTGGCTGAGAGGAGGAGACAGTCAAAAGAAAAACAAACAAAAATACATTTATAGAAACCTGTTCACCAACAAGGATACTTCATTTTAATTGGTTCAGAATTAGCACCTCCATTAATGCTTTGATGTCAGACATTGTTCTGTCTGCCCATCAATAGCCCAGAAATCTGGGTCTACAACTGAAACTAATATATAGGTAAGGCCTCTGACCTTGCAAAATACTGACATTGCTGTCTACCATTTGTCATCTGATCTGAGGTTATTAGCAAACAGATGTCTCCTTTAGCCTCAGGCATACTCTTCGTTACTAGGGCAGCTGTTGCTATGATATTTGATAAAGGTATGGAAAGTGATGATAATGTGTTTTGTAGGCCTATCTGCGTTAAGTGTATAAGACTGAGATGTGACTGATGCATTCCCTGCTAATTTGTTAATGCCTTTTTAAAAAAAAAAGAATACAATGCTTTTAGTTCAATGTAATTTCCTGTGCCAAATACAATTTTTTCTTTAAAGTGCTTTCTAAGATAAATTACAAAGGGATAATCTTTGCCTAGTAAATTTTCCTTTCTTACATCTGAACTCCAAATGTTATCTCACATGAGATTGTAATATACCTTTCTCAAATCCTAGTCTTTTAAAAGGAAATATATCCTAATTAGCAGTGCTGGAACATGTGGCAGCCTTAAGACAGTCTCATCTTTCATGCATCTGAGAAGAGGTGTAGTTAGGCTGCTAATGCAAGCACTGTGTTCTCAATTTGTTGAAGTGCAGTTAATGTATCTAATAGCAAATTATAGGATAATGTATAAAGCCCAAGATGCACAGGCTGGTACTTATTATACACAAAGACAAAATCCTCTAATGAGAAACCAAGGTGCTTTATACATAAGGTATACAACAGTAATACATTCACCGTGTTCAAACATAGTAGTTAGAAAGAAGTATATGTAAACTAAAGGAAGAGGTCCACAGCACATTTTAGAGAGTGAACAGCCTGGGGAATTTACAATGATGGAGAAATATTGTAGTTTTAAAAAATGCCAGGTTCTAAGGTGAGGTTTTCTAATTGGTAATATTTTATATTTCTGCAAGTTTGAGACAACTCTTGGGTATGTAACTTTAAAAGAAGATGTGGGTATTGGCATGTATAAAAGAGTGTAGTAAAAAACCTTCAGATAGCCTGACTCTGCCAGCATTCAGGTAAACGTGAGATTTGCAATGGAATTTACTTGGAGAAAGAACAGGCTCCGAATAAAGTAATTTTTCCCCTCTTACAGAACAGCTAGACTATAAGTTCACTAAAACTAGAGTTACAGTTTGCACATTGCAATGTGCTGAAGCAATCCAAGGCTTCTTTTACCTGCATTACAAATGGAGTTCCATAATATTAGTCCAGTTCCAAAGGGGTAGCCTTGTTAGTCTAGTTCAATAAAACAAGCAAGGAGTCCTCTGGCACTTTTAAAGACTAACACATTTATTTTTGGCATGAGCTTTCGTGCATGAACTCCCACTTTGTCAGATGCTAGAAAATGGAAAAAAACTTGTATTATGGGAAGGAAGATAAATTCTGTGATTACATTTCGCTGCATCAGGTCAGATTACTTCAGCAAATCAAATAAGTTGTCCAGATGCAAACAGGTGGAGCAACATATCAGAAAGTGGTGAGGTTGAGAGAGCTGAGAATCACTGTCTGTAATGAAAAACAAAGGTGGAGTCCTCTGGCACTTTTAAAACTTAATATTTATAAGAGAGCCAATTCTTGTCCCTATTCAAACCCAAATTGATGGTATCAAATTTACATATTAATTCTAACTCTGTGGTTTCTCTTTAAAGCTTTGATTTAGAATTAGTCTGTTTTAATAACAGTAACAATCATATCTTTCACAGAGTGACCAGGCAGACTGACGTGATCCCATATTAGTTTCTGAATGTTACCCATTCTGATGTCAGATTTGTGTCCATTTATTCTTTTGTGCAGAGACAGTCCAGTTTGTCCAATATAGAAGACCAAGGGGCATGGATGGTATATATATCATATTGGTTGATGAGCCGGTGGTTCCACTCTGGGGCAAGATGGGGGAAGGAGAGTTATAACCTGGCTGGTTTGTGTTTAGTTTCCAGAGGATTTGTGGTAGCCCTCTCCCAAGGAGCAGTGGAGAGTAATATATAAACTTTTAATTTAAAACAATGGACTCCCAAAATACCACATGGGATTACAATACCATCACACTCCCTCCTTAGAGAAGCTACATACAGTCCCAGCCCATAGTAATACACAACCGAATGCAATTAGGTCGTTCAAGCATATTGTAGGAAATTCCTATATCTGCCATACTGCCCTCAAACCCCAAGATCCCAGGAAATTAGTAGTATGCCAAAGCCAGTAAACTATGTTTCCAGAGTAGCTCTGCTCCTCGCGGTCCTTCTCCTTGGGCCTTCATCATGCAGCACTGCTGTAGTCACAGTACAAGGGACTCCCCAGTCCATCCTGCCTTACGAACTCTCCAAGGATGTGTCTACACTTATAAATTAAGTCGACTTAAGCAAGCTGCTTAAGTTGATTTAAGGAATATGAAGTCGACTTTATTAAACCTCCTTTTAATTTGACTTTAGGCTTAAATCGACTTTCTAAAGTCGACTTAAGCCAGTGTAGATCTGGAGTAGCCCTAAGATGACTTAAAGTCGACTTAGGGCTCTCCAGGACACCCACCCTGCTAGGGGGGTGGCACAGGGAGAGCCTGGCATGCCCCCCCAAAGGGCAGGGCAGAGCCCTGCCCAACCTGCCCCTATGCCCTGCCAGGGTCCCTGTACCCCTTTGCCCCATTGTACCCAGATAAAATGGGGCAAAGGCTGAGCTCCCTGGCACTAGGCAAGGGGTGCCCCCCTGCCACTGTGGACCTGCCCAAGGTCCCCCAGACCCTAGAAGTCGACCTAGGCATCCAGTGTGGACACTCTAGGTTGACTTTGTAAGGTCCCCCTACGTCGACTTAAAATTTAGGTGTAGACATGCTAAGTCGACTTAGTTAAGTTGACCTAAATTTACAAGTGTAGACATAGCCTAAAAGAGGAACCCCTCACAAAAAAATGGGACTGTAGTAAAGATAATACAGGCCTAAGCTGAATTATCATTTCGTCGGCAGCTCGGAGGAGCCATCGGAAGATTGATCTCTCTCCTCAGTCCTGCCTCAAACTAGCTCCATGCTCAGTTCTGCCTTTAGTACATATTCCCATACTGATGGAGAGGCCTTAGTAGGGTGCAGGGGAAAGGAGATCATGACATGCAAATATAATTGAATCTCTTCTGTGTAGAAGGAGGGGAAATGCATATTTTGATCATCCCCTCCATACATTTTTAACTCACTTTCAGGCTTTTTTAAAAATCATATTCTGCAACACATTCTGAAGTGCATGTGGACTAAGTTGATAATCCAAAATAATTGCAGATTAAAGCAAAGCAAGAAAACAATCTGTGACTTTTAAAAATACATTATATACACTTGACGAGATAGAGCTTTGATGACAACATTTTCTAAAGTGAAACATCTCTCTTTCACAGCCGCTGGCTGTTTTATAGCTATCGTATATACCATGCATACTCAAGGATTTAGGAAGGAACACTGCTGGCTCTATGAGACAGCCTAGAAGATTTCTAAACAAGACATGGATGGAAGTACTTCCGCATTCTGGCAGAAAGGGCAGGTTCAGATTGTCAGACTTATGGATGATGGAGTGGACATGCAAATGCATAATTATACCCGCTGTTTCTCTTGAATATCCTGCCAATCCCATTAAGAGTGTAATCTCATTAGATTCAAATTGACTACATATTCTATTACCAATATTTGTAAGACTCTATTGCCTGGTGATTAAGGGAATGGAGAAATAGAGTTAATAGAGATTATATTCATCTGAAAGAAGAGAAGATCATATTTTCATCTGAAAAGAAGTATCTGAGAGCTTTTAAAAGCCTGTCCCATAAGGAAATGTGGCACTCAATGTTTCACATTGATTTCATGTCTGTTACAATTGTACACAACTGATTCCAAAACACATTAATCCTGTTTAGTGAAATAAATACTACATGACCCTTTATGTAACAACCATAGAGAAAATGATGATAAACACAAAAGAAAGGGCTTAATGGGATAACATCAAGAAAATACAGATTAAATGAAATGAAAGGAAATGCTTTCTATCATTTCTTGTTATTGGGAAGTAATGATGGAGCTACAAAAAAATCCTTAGCAGATGGCAAGTCATCTTAATCAAGCAAATTAACGGATCATACATTAAAAAAATAAAGTAGTGGGTTATTTGACACGCACTGTAATTACATTGGACATATTGCTTTCAATAAATGTTAAAGGACAAATTAACATTACAGTCGTGCCAACTATGTTTCTAAATCTGCTTTTCACGCTTATAATTAAAATCCTAAATTATTACTGCAGCAAATTAAGAGTTTTAATGTGATTCAAACATTGTGATCATTAGCATTTAGTCTTTCTTTCTTTCTTTCTTTCTTTCTTTCTTTCTTTTGAAAATGCAAATCTAAACAATATTCACCTCCATAGCAGCTAAAGAGTAGGTAGGGTAAAATTATATAGTACAAATACATGTATTCCCAGCCTGTCCCCTGTGAAAACTATTACAACACTGAGGTTAAACTGTGTATTTTAAAGTAAAATACCATCCAAAACTGTTCAGCTTTAGTAGATTTCAAAAGAGGATGAAAAACATATTAACTACCATGAGTCACTGTAAAAGGCATCTTATCTTCAGTAAACTGTATGTGTCTTATGCTATCAGGGTGTGACCAAAAGTCTCCTAAAATCAGAGAGAGTTTTTCCATTGACTTTGAGGAGCATTGGATCAGGTCCTTATTCCTTATTATTTCCTTTACACCAGGCTCTCTCTCTGCTTTACCTGCTTTTCACCCTTCCCCATGACTGCTTGTCTCCTCTCATCACCTGCACTTTCCTGATCCTTTCTCTCCTTTACTACCTCTCTGTTTTCTATTTTTCTCCTTTCAGAGCAAATTATGAGCCACACAGAGGTTAAATGTAATTGCAGATGCAATTAAAATGTTTAGTTAAAACAAAATAAAAGCAAACATTTTCCAAAGAGCAAATTTTCTCAGGGCTCTTTTCCCAGCTGCTTTTTTCATCCAGCTCAACAGCACTTCTAGTTGTTTAAGACAACACTTATCTGTGTAATAAATACTCAAGACAAGAATCAAACATTTAAACATAAAATAATACTTCCATAATGAATTTTCTTTTCCAGTAAGTGTCCTGCTATTATCCCATCTACCCTACAGCTACTTAGTCTTTTGAACATATTTTCATGTTTTGTATGTAAATTTCATTGGCTATAAAGTAGTACCATAGCAAAAATATCTGGTTGCTCTGTTATCTGGCACTTTCATTTACAGTAACCTCTGTAGAGCAATATTAGAGATAGTGGTCTATGTTCAAAGACAATTGTATTTATTTATTTATTGAAGAGTGACTTAATTCTGTGCCCAAGTTAAATGTGAGAAAAAAAATTGTATCAGTTATAGCAATATGCTGGCTAGCTAGTGCACAAGGAAATGGTGGAAGAAACCATAATAGGGGCAGTCATGATCTCTCTGACTATGTCTACACTTACAACTAACTAATTCAAACTAACTTTAGTTAGTTTGAATTAACTTAATTCGAACTAGCATGACCACACTGGAATTTTAATTTGAACTAGCATGTCCATGCAGGGCATTTGCTAGTTTGAATTAGGAGTGCCCCATGGGAAATGTGCCAACATGGCACCTGATAGGGCCCATTTTCCCAGCCAATCCCAGATCAGCAGCCCCCATTGTGCCTAGCAGCATGCAGCACAACAAGATCATGGACCACACTCTGTTCATGCAGCTCGTCAGGATGGTGCTGGACACTTGCTACACAGTGCCCAGCACTCTCTTTGCTTGGATTGCTGTGTTCCTAGACCCTGACAGCGCGGAAGCAGACACCAGCACCACCACCATGCTGGCCCTGTGAGCTGCCATGCTGATGGAGCCCCCCATACTCCATCGCCGCTGGGCACAGAAAATCAGCAGTGACTGGTGGGACCGCGTCATCCTCACCACCTGGGACGATGACCAGTGGCTGCGCAATTTCCGCATGAGCAAGTGGACCTTCCTCAAGGTGGTCCGTGAGCTCACCAGGGTCCTGCAGCGCACAGACACCCGCCTCCAATCCACCCTGCCTGTCGCCAAGCGAGTAGCCGGCACACTCTAGAAAATGATAACCCCAGACTCCTTCCACTCCATGGGCCACCAGTTTGGGATTGGCAAGGCCATCATGGGGATCACCCTCCTGCAGGTCAGCAGGGCCATCATCTGGGGCCTTCTAGCCCGCCTCGTCACCCCAGGCAACCTGCAGCACTCGACTTCCCCAACTGTGGGGGCATTGTGGATGGCACCCATATCCCCGTCCAAGCCCCAGAACACCAGGCAAGAGACTTCCAGAACTGTAAGGGTTACAGCTCTGTGGTCTTGCAGGTGCCAGTAGACCACTAAGGCATCTTCACCAACATTTATGTCAGCTGGCCGGGGAAGGCGCACAATGCCTGTGTCCTCCAGAACTCTGGACTGTTCCGGTGTATGCAGGAGGGCACCTTCTTCTGCCCCCCCGCGCCCGCCCCCCCCCCCACCATCACCCTCAGGGATGTGCAGGTTCCCATCATTATTGTCAGGGATGCCGCCTACCCCTTGCTCCCCTGACTCATGAAGCCATACATAGCCAACCTGGACACCAGCAGAGAGCTCTTCAACCGATGGCTCAACAAGTGCCACCTCAGCATCGAGTGAGCTTTCGGATGGCTCAAAGCACTCTGGAGGGCCCTCCTGATGCACTTACACCTGGCCAAGCATACCATCCTGGAGGTCATGAGCACCTGCTGCATGCTCCACAATCTGTGTGAACGGGAGGAGGAAGGATCTCTCACTTCTGGGAGGCCGAAGCCCAATCCTCACCAGCTGCCTCGAGCTGCCCGATGACATGCCCCAGATGCAGCGAGCCCAGCGGCGAGCGATCCTCATCTGGAAGGCGATCAAGGACTGCTTCACCCCGGAGGAGCCTTGAGGGGTGGCTGTGAAACCAGGCACCCTCACCTCCCCCACCCGCCCATGTCCAACCCCCACCCATACTCCCTCCACACCCACCCACCTCTCCGTTCCCAAACCAATAAAAAGTACAAAACCCAAATAAACGGTTTAATGTGTTTTATTTACAGGGGCTTGGGGCATTTTTGGGGAAGTGAGGGGGTTGGGGTTTGGAGCAGCGGAGCTTGGGGGCTTCAGGGGGAGTGAGGAGTTTGAGGGGGTTGCAGGTGGGAGCAGTGGGGCTTGGGACTTGGGGGGGATGGAGGAGAGTTCGGGGAGCAGGGGGATCAAGGTGGGGGGACAAGACTACTGCCCTGGGGGAGGCAGGTACCAGGCCTGCACACCCGCCACCGCCGCCGCCACCCCCCTGCCCCCTGGTCCTGGGGCACTGGCGAGGAGGGACACTGGGGTCCGGGGCTGCAGCACCCTTGGCAGGCCGAGGGTACCAGCGTGCCTCGAGACATGCGAGGGCCTCTGCCTGGTGCTCTGCGGCGAGGCTCTGCTGCTCCAGCACTACGGTCTGGCACTCAACGAGCTCCACAAAGCACTGGAGCATCCCTCGCTGGCACCGAAGTAGACAGAGACCTCCTGCTGCCAGGCTGCCTGGCGCACCTCCAACTCCCTGGCAAGGCAGACAAGGTCCCCTAGGTGGTATTCACAGGAGCACCATGTCCTCCTCCTCCTCTGCCCAGTGGCAGCTGGTGAGGTTCCAGGGTGGCCGTGGTAAGGGTGCCAGAGCTGCTGGAGAAAAGCAGAGAAGAGAGTTCCTCCCATTAGCTAGCTCGCAAGCGTGGTGTGCAGCCTGACAGCAGCTGCTGTGCCCTGACAGTCCCCCCTGCTTCTCAATCCCTGTCTTTTGGGATGGGGCCACCTGGGGAGAGGCTGCCATGCCCTGCTGTCTGGATCAGGTACCCTGCCCATGGTGGTGAGTTGCAGGCAGCCCTGCCTGGGGGCTTGTCTCCTGAGGCCACATGCCAGCAGTGCTGGGTACATGCTGTCTGGCCTTGACACTCCTGACTATGGTCACCCTCCTCCATCTCCTGACATGCCCCTGCCCTGCCTGGGTCTGGCTCCCCCCTGCCACATACCCCCTGACCCCTCTGTCTCATGGGAGGCCCTCCATGCCCTAGCCCATCCCCGGGACCCTGCCTGTCCCTGGGCCATGTCCCCCCACGGTGCCTGTCCTACAGGCATGCCCAGCCCTGCCTGAAGAGAGGGAGCATTCACCAGCTATCCCCTCACCCAGGTCGTCTTCTTCCTCCTCCTCCTGGTCCGGGGCTGGGATCATCTCTGTGCTTGCTCCAGGGTCCAGGGCTGGTGGGGTGGTTGGTTTCACCTGGCTCCAGCACAATGTCCTCCTCCACCGAGCCCTCCTCCTAGTCATCACCCAGGGATGGGGCCTCAATGGAATTCAGGTTGCGGGGCTGGCAGGCCGGTGCCCTCCCCCCCAGGAACTCTTGGCACTCCCGGTAATAGGGGCAGCTGGTGGTGGGAGCTGCCTCCGGGCACAGCCTCTCCTCCCGGGCCTTGGTGTACCTCTGGCAGAGGTCATTGATTTTCACTCAGACCTGTTCCGTGTCCTGGGTGTGCCCCCTCTCCACCAGGGCCAGGGAGATTTCAACGTACACCACACAATTCTGGTGGGTGCCCCGGAAGCGGGCCAGCATTGCCTCATGCCCCCAGATTTTGAGGAGGGTGAGGACCTCCTCGTGGCTCCAGGAGGGTGCCCTGCAGTGGAGCTGGCTGCTAGTACTGCTCCCCTCTGCCACCGCTGCAGCAAGTTGGCTGCTCTGGCCAGCTCAGGGAAGCAGTGGGGGCAGGGCTTGGACCTTCTTGTGGTAGCCCAGGGCAAGCTCTTCCTGGAGCCAGGAACCCTGGGAGGAAGGTCATTCTGCCAATTAGTTTGATCTAAGCAGTTAGTTCGAATTAATATGGCCACATTTGACTAGTTCAAACCAAGTAGTTTGAATTTAGTGTTAATTCGAACTAAGTAATCGAATTAACTAGTTCAAATTAAGGAAGCCCTTAATTTGAACTAATGAAAGCCTAGTGTGGACCAGGCTTAAGTTAGTTCGAATTAGGCTTCCTTAATTCAAACAAACTTGCAAGTGTAGACATAGCCTCTGTATGGAGGTATACCCCTCAAAGTGTCCTCAAGAATATTCTTCACTACCAAAGTGAGAAAGGACGTGGTTCCATCATAATGCCTCCCTCCACACTGGCCCATGGAGGCAGCATGGCACATCAAGAGGTTAACCAGCTCTCTTCCTTAGGCTTGGTACATGAGAGAGTGTCAAGGGTCACCTTCACTGACCTACACTCATGCAATGCAGTCTGACACAATCTTCCCTGTTCAGGACTGTCCATTAAAGAACAGTATATAGCCATAAGTAGTTAAAAAACTCTTTTTGCACTCACAAGTAAGGGTAGCTAGATCTCTAAGTGATAACACTCATCTCCTCAATTAGTTGTAGTTTTAAAGGTGCAAGTATTGGTGGGGACGGTTTTAATTTTCGAAACCAGGCACAAAGGGCAGATTTTGTAAAATGATTAGGTGCCTTGACACACAAATAGATCAAAATCAATGAGAGTTAAATGCTTAAGTATTTTTGAAAATCCCACTAGACACCTATCTGCATCTTTAGGTGCTTAAATGTCTTTAAAAATCCACCCCAAGGGTATAGTATAGTTAAAGACATATAGCAGAATGTCAGACTAGATGTTCATGTTGGTCCCTTTTGAATTTAGAGTCTATGGCTATGTCTACACTGGCAAGTTAGTTTGAATTAAGGAGGCTTAATTCGAACTAACTAAAGCCATGGCTACACTAGGCTTTAGTTAGTTCAAATTAACGGCTTCCTTAATTCGAATTAATAAGTTCGAATAGGGTATTCGAACTAAGGGGTTAATTTGAACTAACTAGTTTGAATGAACCAATGTGACCATGTTAATTCAAACTAATTTCTTAGTTCGAATTAACCAGCCATTGAAATGAATGGGGATCGCTAATTTGAACTAAGCAAGTGCTTGCTTAGTTCGAACTAACATTCCAGTGTGGCCATGCAAGCTCGAATTAAACTAATTCGAACTAACTAAAATTAGTTCGAATTAGTTAGTTCAAACTAACTAATTTGAACTAATTTTAGTAAGTGTAGACATAGCCTATGAGTACTGACACACACAAGAAGTTTCATTAATGTCAGTAGGAGTATTTACAGGCATAAAATCATGTATGTACTTAAGTCTTTTGCAGAATCAGGACATTAATTTGTTCTTTATCTAATACTAAATAATGGATCACTTATGAATACAATACAAAATGTGCCATTATACTGTATAATCAAGCATGCAAAGTATAATTCTTCATGAGGATAAATTTCTCATTTAAAATTAGTTTTCAGTAGAGCTGGATGAATTTTTTCAGGATTATAGTTTATTCAACAAAGAAAAGTGTAATTTCAGATAGACAAACTATTCACAAATTTGACATGCAGTTGCCAGGTAATTTGGGCCAAAAAAACCTTATTTTGAGACAAATTCATTAGGGAATTTAGTTGCTATTGACAGAGAAGATGGTGGACATAACATCTGCCTTTTACAATCTAGCCCAGGAGTGTCAAACTTATTTGGTGTAAAGGGTTGCATTGATGTGGGCCAATTGGCCCATGGAGGCTCCTGCCTAGGGTGGACTAGCCCACAGGCTGGGGTCTGTGCTCCAGCCCCTTGCCTCTTCCCCCACCCACATGCCCTGCTCTGCCCATTGCCCCGTGCAGCCCCTCCCATGCAGACTATTGGCGGGGTGGGACAACCGTGGTCCCCCAAAAATCCGGTCCTGCCAGCTAAGTAGCAGACTTTTGCTGCGGACATTCAGCAGCCTGCCTGCCCAGCCCCTGAACAGCCTGGGGGTGGGGCAGGAGTGCCACAGACTGCAGCCTCTGTCCCACCCACTTATTCCCCAGCATCACTGGTCTGCGCCCTCCCCCTCCCCCCTAGCATCGCCACCCTGGGGGTGGGGCGGGCCATCCCAGAGGCCAAGCTCTGCACTCCCACCTTGCCCCTTGCCTTAGACTGGCTGATGAAGGCAGCAGGGCAATGCGGGGCATAGGGTGGTCACCCTGTTTGTCCCCTTCCTCTCCCCAGGATGGAGGTCGGAATGGACATGACCATGAGCCGGATCCACCACATGGGCCATAATTTTGACACCCCTGATCTAGTCCCATGGTTAAAGCACTCCCTGGTGAGATTCAGTTTCAGCTTCCCCCTCTACCAGATTCAGAGCAGGGTCCTGAACCCATTCTATTACCCAACCTATTCTGAGATACTTCTGTCTCAAGCTTGGCAGTTGGAAATGTTCTGCTTTGTAGAACTAATGCATGCAAAACAAAAATTGTTTTGGGTCAGTCCAAACAGAAAATTATTTTTGATTGTTTGGTTTGGCCAAAGAACCAAAAAAGCCAATTACTTGTACAACTCTAGCTTTAAGACATTTTTAAAGTCTTTCAGACTTTGGGAGAAGGATTTTACTGTCATAGTATCATACAAATAATTTGTTCTGTCTGCAGTCCTAATATAAAAGACTCCTCCAGTTTCATAGTTCAAAATGTTGCATCATCATATTCCAACAATTACACTCCTACTATAGTTAAATAATCATTTTCTCCCATCAGAATAATTATATACCTTCTAAAACAGATACTGTATAGTTTTTACTGTGCACAACCCATATTGTTTCAGCATACTATTATAGGGATTTTTATGACAGTCTTAATGATATAGTGTAACTGATTATCATAGTTAATTCACAATAATAGTTTATTTCATGAATATTAATGTGACCCCTTTTAATTCTCAGCAGTAGACCTTTGATTTTAATATATTCATTCAACAATTTTAGTCACTGGTACTATGACACTGTTATTTCAATTTCAATTTCTAATTATCTAAAGCTTGAAATATTCAACAATGAGTTATACAGTTATACCGAGCCAATGATGGATGCTTAATCCTCTCTGAAAGTGTCTCATAGCAACCAATTATTTGGGATAAATTGCATAAACCTTCTATAATTAAGTCAAGAATTACAGGGACACCTGGGGTGAAATCCTTGCCCCATTAAAGTCAATGGAAGTTTTGCCATTGACTTGAAGTTTGAAAAGGATTTCACTTCTAAAATGAAAATTAGCTGTATAAGGATGCCTCTATAGTTCCTTTTTTTCTATTTTATTGTCATTAAAATATGTAATAATTATTTGTTTTATTGTAGCACCCGATGTGTGTTTGATGCTACTCAAACATATTTTGGGTGCTTCCACAATATTAATACTTTCCTTATTTACTTTACATAGAAGGAACTTTAGGAACTAATGTCACTTTACTCTTTTGCCCATTTTCCATTTCTTTATATTTTTTCTAAGTGCCAATTTAAGATCAGGAGGAACCAGGTCCCTAATTTACCTGTGACTGTTTCAAATCCTTACCATTGAAATTGTCTATAATATATTGTCATAAACCTTAGATTTCAATATCATCAAAACTAAGTTCCAAAAGAGTAACCATGTTAGTCTAGTTCAACAAAACAAACAGGGAGCCCTGTGGCACTTTTAAAGACTAAGAAATGTATTTATCTCATGAGCTTTCGTAGGAGAAATCCCACTTCATCAGGCGCTTGAAAATGGGGGGTGGGGAAGTTTTTCCATCTTCAAGCATCTGACAAAGTGGGATTTCTCCCACAAAACCTCTTGCGATACATAAATTTGTTAGTCTTTAAAAGTGCCACAGGGCTCCTTGTTTATTCTGTTGAACTAAACTAGACTAACTAAAGTTATCTCCAAGGAAATGAAATGAAATATATACATTGTTTAACCAGACCATCTTCCATCCTGAAAACACAGGTATGCTATCTGGAGTATCTCATGGCCATGAGTGCCTACCTCAGAACCAACTGCAAAAATAGGGCAGACACTCCAAACTGGTGATACATCCTATAAATAGAGTTCATCAATCCAGTAATAAATGTGAACTCCTGGATCACAGTCTATCAGTAGAGTCCCACTTAGGTTCTCCACTCTATCTTGCTACACAGGCAAGCTGGACCCTAGTGATAAATGGTCAACTAAACCAAAAATCACAAAATATTCAGAGACAAAGACATGTCTGGACACTTACCCCAGATTATTTGAATCTTAGATTTTGCACCAAAGAGAAGACCTTTAGTCAGTGCTGTAATAAACTAGGTAAGGATTTATTAACTAAGACAAACAAACAAAAGTGTTATTTGTAGGTTAGAGCAAACAAGTATTTAGACCCAAATAAAACGAGGTCTACACTACTGTTGATGCCCCTGGCTGTGTCTGGGGTCGCGCACTGAGTAACTTGGGGGGGTGGAAGGCCACAGTGTCGATGAATCCCTTTCGCTCCAGACTTGGACACAGCTGGGACATAACTGGCGCCCAACAATCCCAACAACAGCCCCATATAAGGATGTTCCCCGGTTGCAGGAACTGATAACCTGTTCCTCATAACGAAATAACACTACCAGTCTCAGCCGGTCTCTGCTTGAAATTATAACACAGCCTTGAAAGCTTACTTCTCACCCAAAGAGGAGGGGGGTGGGATCTTTTCACACACACAGCAAAAGAAGACTATATAAGAGTTACTGTAACTGAGTGGGGAGCACATGATTTGAGACGTACCTGTCTCCGTGTGCCTGCTTGAGATCTCAAATAAATCTTAGTGTGCTTCTTTGCCCTGGTGTGGTTATTGGTGCTGTGCACTCTGGGAAACGAACCTAAACAAACTGTTGCTAGCCCCCAGCCCGTCCTCGGATGTCCCACCTGCAATACTACAACTTACAACACCCCTGAGGTACATAGTTATACAGACTTCCCCTCCCCCCCAGTGTAGACATCTCTATGCTGTAAGGAGAGCTTCTCCCACTGACATAGATATCAACTCTCACAGAAGTGGATTGACTATGACGATGGGAGAACTGTCCCATCAGCAAAGCCACGTTTTTACTAAAGTGTTACAGTGCAGCTTTCTAAGTGTTGACCTGTTCTGAGTTATTCTCCATGGTTTCTAAAAATGACAGAGATGAAGTAACCTGTTAATTCAAATGTCTTTCAGGGTAAACTTCTGGGTAGCTCCTGGAGATTAGTTTCTCTAGCTCTGTCAGAGTTCAATCATCAAAAAGATGTAAAATGTCCTTGTGACCCTGATTTATCTTTTACATTTAGCCTTCCAGTATAATGAGACAATCTCCCTTGCACATAGTACTTCCTAGGTATGATAAGGCCACTCACCAATCTTTGTATCATGATATTCCTTAATGGCTAAGTTAATCTCGATAGGCCTCCTGAATGGGCACAGGTGAGATGATTTCCATGCCTGAGTTCAAAGTTATACAAGAAAACTTAGATATCCCTTATACGAAATATCAACATCACAACTGAGATTAATGCATGCAGCAATTTCCAAGCAATTTCCAAGCATTTCAGAAACTAAACTCTAACCACTATATGACTAGCATCTATTTTGAAAAAAACTAATATACAGCTGAGCTAGTGTCTACAGCCTTGGCTAGCTAATGTCACAAGCATTAACCGGCTTTGATCTTCAAGAGATAAGGTAAAATTTTGTCCCTAAGGCTATGTTTACACTTAAAAAATTAAGTCAACCCTGTTAAGTCGACTTAAAGTTGACTTAACTTTTCAAGTGTAGACGTGGCAGAAGTGGCTCCCTGCTGAGAAGGGACCTGTGGGTCCCTTCCCCAGGAAGCCACAGTCACTTCAAGAAGGGAGCAGAGGCTTCCTTCTTGCCAGGACACCCGCAGGTCCTAGCGAGAAGGGAGCAGAGGCTTTTTCTCCATCCCGGCAAAAAGGGAGCCGTGACTCCTTTCTTGCTGGGACTCGCATCTTCCCGGCAGAAGGGAGCCACAGGTAGGAACCAGGGCTCCCTTCTTGCTGGGACCCCCATGTGGGTTCCGGGGAGAAGGGAGCACTGGCTCCCTTCTTGCCAGGAACCCCGCTTTCTTCTCCCCGGACCCGTGAGGGTCCAGGGAAGAGGGAAGCCAATGGAGCTCCAGACAACAGGGGATCCCCAATGGTCCCCTGTCAGCTGGATCGCTGGGGCCGGCAATTGCTGGTGTTCTAGCTAACCGGCGATTCAGCTGACAGGGGACCCTCCGGGGATCCCCTTTCCAGGGAGCGCCGTTCCCTTTTTGCCCGGACCCCCGCAGGTCCCCAGGAGAAGGGAGCGTGGGGCTCCCTTCTCGCAGGGACCCGCAGGGTTCCAGGGTGCCCTAGGTTGACTTATAGAATAAGTTGACCCAGGGCAGCCACACCGTCTTTAGGTTGACTTAACAAATCAACTTAATTGTTAAGTCGATCTAAAGACCGGTCGTTATTAAGTTGACTTAAGGAGCTGCTAAAGTCGACTTAATGAAAGCAAGGTGTGGACGTGGCTTTCTTTAAGTCAATTTAAGCCTCCTTAAATCAACTTAATTTGCAAGTGTAGACATAGCCTGTCTCTTTTGAAAATGTGACTTAGGACCATAAGTCTCTGAAGTCTTTTGAACACATCAGTGATCACATGCTCGTTCAAGAGACTAGTTTCAACACCACTGATGCAGTAAAAGTCTTCTAAAGACTGAATAGACCATCTGTTTTATAAAGCTTGTCAAAGGATTCTGCCAGAGTCATGATGTGTTGCCTATCAAGATCTTGAGATAAACTTGTGATAATGGAAGAACATAGATTAAGAATAGTTTTGAAATATATACACAACTCCCAAGAAAATGTATCTATTTTCCCTAATTCTCTGCATGATGAAATATAGAACACTACGGTGTCTAAAGCAGTGGTTCCCAAACTGGGGCCCAAAAGTGATCCTTGGGGGTTTTCAAAGTGGTCCGCAGTTCCCCTCCTGCTCGCTGCAGAATAAAGCCACTGCCTAAGGACTCAGGTGGAGCACATTTCTGCGGGTCTAAAAGACCAGTGCTGGCTCATTGTTGCAGGTAAAGAAATAGAAGATCAGGGCTTCCCTCCCTCAGCTGTTGTAGGGAGCATGGAAAAGCACAGTGCATAGGTCCATAGGTATTGGGGTCCTTGCTGGAGTCAGAGGGAGGGGAGCATTGATCTTCTATCCCCCTGGCTGCAGAAGGGAGCCACCACCTTAAGACCCAGGTGGACACACAGGACTACAGGATGTGTGCGGTCATATGCTGTTGTTTTATAGAGAAATCGGTTCAAGTCCACTTTACTCAAGTGTCCCCTCCAACTTCAACAAAATTAAACCAATTTCATCTGAAGTCTTATATGTCACATTTTAACTCAGGGTAAGGGTTTATTTTCCCTAAAGAATTTTTATCAGTATGATTCCTTGAATAAGCTGGTATAAAAAATCAATATTTCAAACAATTAAGACTTTCAGTTTTTAAATGTTCATTATTTTATAGTTCCTATTATCTCCAAAATACCCTAAACTACAAAGTAGAGGAGTGGTACTTGGGAATGAGACTGAAGGAAGCATTGTTCTAAGTCAGCCATAAAAATGTTGGCATATTATGGGGCCATGCGGGTACCCATATGAGTTCTTTTGCCATTACAACAGGTAATTTTGTTTTCCTTGTTCCCCCCACCTTCCCTGCTAATTGCTGTACTCCACTGCTTGAATTGCTTTGATTCTCTGTCACAGTCTGCTTTGATCTGCTGTTACACTCTGACCCGATCCTATAATTTACACTGCCCTGCATTTATTTTGCTCCCATTCTCTAAGTTCGCCACCTTCAAGCATCTGACCAAGTGGGATTTATCCCCACAAAAGCTCATGTGATAAAGAAATTTGTTAATCTTTAAAAGTGCCACCAGATTTCTTGTTTGTTTTGCTTAACTAAACTAACACTACTACCCCTTTGGGAACCTACAGTTTCACTCAGGCATGCTACCTTGATATCAATTGCTAGCTCCACTGCAGCTCTTACCTAGCTTCGAATGCTCATCGGTCAGTGTTTGCTTGTTGACCCACTTGATGTATGTGGTATTGTGTATAGTCTCATCTGCAAAATGAGATAAGGCAATCAAGTAAACTTCGATCATTTGTTTAACTCCAGTAAGAATACAGCACAGAGAATTAGAAGTGTGAGCCATTATCTTAATTGGATTTGCTAAAACATGTCAAAGTTCTAGAAAATAAACACCATTAAATATTCTTCTACATTAGTTTGCATTAGTTAGAAAACTATTAGCTGCAGCTGCTCAACTATAAAACAGTCTTCTACAGCAATAGTTACCAATTTATAAATGCCTAATCAGCACACAAATTTCATTCATCAATACTCAGATTGCTAAAATGGATTCACAAAACCTGAGAAATTGTCTAAATTTAGGCCACTAGTGCAGAGCAGAAATCATGCAGTGACTGCCAAAAGTAGGCTCTTGATATTATCAAACCCCTTTAAATAAGATCCAGCCAATGTTAAAGAAGAAGAAATGATACCAGAACTTAAGAATGTACAGGCTGCTTTCTTTATTTCATCTTTTCAGTAGCTTATGATTATGATTAATAATAAACAATGTTGGCCTCTTTTGGCTTTTAATTTTTTATTTTTTAAAACTGAGATTTTGAAAACATGTATGTGGAATTGGAATTGGAATATGGAGTGTATCTTTCATTTGTGAAAGACCAATCCTATTGCCCTCCCATTCAAATCGGAGATATGTGGGAATTATTTTAAACAGAAATTGAAGTGCAACATGTTAACAGAGAACAGAGCATCAAAGCACTTTATTTTGTTTACTTATGGTCTCCATTTTGCTTTTCACACAGCCAACACAAATGCAGATATCTGAGCACTGTACAAATCCATCTGTTTAGAATTCACTCTGTATAAACATTCCAGCAGTTAAATACAGTTATGCAACACCTGATGTTAGGGCAAGCAAAACTGTCATTGACTTTTAAAGGAATAAAGAGTTAGTCCCTACTCCATTTTCCTTGTTGTCAAAATACACCAGGATAGTCAGAATAAACAGACCATCAATAACATCTATTAAAAGAATTAAAACCACAGGATAGTGCATAGGTAAGCGTTTGGATGTCTTACTGTCTATTTTCTATAAATCCCATTTGTTTTCTCTGGGACTGAAAGTGGATCAAAATAAGATTAAGAATGGGAAAAATTCAAAAGATTTGGGATATCTGAGTCAGATAAGCACTCATTCAAATAATCTCCAAACATCTTCAGTCTGCAACATTGCTGCTGAAAGAGAACAAATCTTTTAACAAAATTAAAGCATTTTTGTTACATCCAAAGAACAGTTTTTCTTGTGTATTCTAGCAGCTGCACCTCTGTTCCTACCCAGAATAAAAAAAAAGTGCCAATAATCAATTTACTCCATCATGTTCACTCACCCACAATTAGAATATCCCAAATTCTGATCTCCTTTCCCAGTTTTTAGAGGTTTGGCCTTCAATTGGTTGTGGGATATAAAATCAACTAATACCTTGTTACTTCCTTAGGAATCTCAGTCTTTCTCCTACAATGTTGTTGACCTGAAATGTAACATCCAAAAGAGACAATGCAGGGAGATTGCGTTAATTGGTAGCAAAATTTGAGTAGGTTCACAAGCATAAATTTGAATGACTTCAAACATGAAAAGAATAACCTTGCCAAAATACAATATAACAATTATATGAAACCTCTATGCTGCTGAGGTAAGAAACCTAAACTTGAAACAATGTGTTCAATAATTTTCTACATAACAAAATTAGTAGTGGGCCAAAGGCATTCTGTGGTGACCAGCTTTGACACCAAATGTAAAATAGGAAAGTCATTTCAGAGTGCAGCTCACCAAGACACTCTTTGGATCAATTTTATTGACCAGGTTTTATATCAACTTACTATGACTTCATTTACTGTATGTATCAGCAAATTGGCAAAAATAGATAGGTGGCAGGGCTAGAATAATTTTTTTCTAGAAAAGGCTTGTAGGTAAGATATAAGTAATGATTCTCTTACCTTAATTTTCCTTTCTAATTGTTCTGGTTCTAATGCTTTACCACCTCACTAGGATGTTCCATCAGGCTTTATTAATTAAGAGAATATAAAAGTAAAAAATGTTATGGACAAAGCATTATAAACAAATAATTTTATATGGTGCAGTTTTCTTCATTCATATTCAAATGTGTTTTAGATAGTGAAAAGAAAATAACACAGACATAACAAAAAACAGTATGAGTGCAATCCTAGATCCATTTCAACCACTGGCAAAACACTTATTGACTTCAATAGGAAAAAAATATTTTCTCCTAAAAGTTTAAAATACCAGCTCTACTTGTTCTATTGCTCTGCATTCTAGATTTAGGCAGTTTTTTTCTTTATATTTATAATCTTTCGAATATAAAATTAAATAAATTATTGCCTCTTTCAAGCCTCTAGCTCTTTTGCTTCATTGTATATTTTAAAATATATTTGACCTTTTGTATCACATCAAAGAAGCTGTTTCTACCAAATGAGAGAGTTAGAAAAGTTTTGAAGTGTGGGCCTCAAATTAATAATCCTTGAGCTGTTCATTTTCTATTGCCTACAAAAAAATGTAATAAGTGAAGAGAAAGTTCAGGTCTTTGTCTACAATGTGTTACTGATGCCTTATAGAAATTGGGAATTGTGAGGTTATTCAGAGGTCACAGCAGGGTCAGTCTTCTGTCAAATTTCAAATAGGCAGAAAATAAGAAAAAAATATTTTCTTTTTTCTTCTTTTTAAAGAATTCTGTAGATGTGACCCAGAGGTCAAATATATTATCTGCATGAGACTTCTTTGAAAGATCGAAGATAACATTTTAGATAATATGAAGTATATAGTAAATTTAGGTGGAATTGTTTCAAATACAATTGTGTCAATTATACTTTGCAAAATCCCATGCATTTCTGCATGCTTGGATGCTTTATTGTTTATAAAATGCCACCCTTACCTCTTTGTCTCTATTAAGCAGATGAAAATGTCTCTTGTGAGTAACATGAAATATAATGCAAGTCTAGGCACGGATGTTACTATAAACTACAACCCTACAAACATAAATTAAATTAAGTCAGGCTTATGAATAAGTAATATATTTTGATTTTGCATTAAATCTCATATTCTTTTTAAAACAAACTATTTCCTACTATTAAAAGAGCACAAATGAGAGCCATTTGAAGAAGTGATTTGGAATACATGAAGAGAAACTTATTTAGGGCTTGATCCTACATAGAAGCCTGCCTACAATCTCAATAGGAGCCAGGGGTGTTTAAGGAATGCAGGAGCAAGCTCTTAACTACTAATTTATGCCCTGTTCTGTGTGACTTGGCTTCCACTCAATTGACTTCCATGCAACTGACTTCCATACTGACTTCCATGCGATTCTGTTCCCATACTATGGTCAACCCACATACAGCAACTAGGACCACTGGGTCTTAGTGAAATGTATCCTGCCGCCTCAGTTGTGACTACTTATAAGTGAAAAGCAACAGTTGTTAAGCATTGAATGTGTTCGTTCCAGTATTTTTACAGAGACAGACCTTTTATGATATTCTTCGTTACCTTGTTGTACCTTCCTTTGTGATTAAAAAAATGTGATCTGTATCTCTTCCATAATAAGTAGCAGAAATGCCTCCTTTGGCAGTAAAAAATTACATTGTTATTTTCTCCCAATAATTGCCCCATTTTAATACGCTGACATAACATGTAAAATTACATGACTGGAGCTCAATTGCTTTCATTTTTTTCTTTTCTTCACTATTTCTTCCTGTTTTCCCCATTCCCCAATAGGCAGGTACACATGGAGTTTCAGATTTTCAAGTCTCAGGGAACTTGGTTGAGATAAAAAAACAAAGGACCTGGTCCATAGAAAAATTCCCATTGTCACTTTGCACCTTCTGAAATCAAAGCCCTGTCTTATGCTTCCCTCGATAGAGTACATGGTTATCTTCCAAAGTGCTAAAGGAACAACCCTCAGAACACTCTTAATGCTTTTCTTGATCATCAGCAGCAGGCATTGTTAAGTGGTAAGAGGCTCTGACTGTCCAGTAGAGCTATCAGCATCATTCCCACCTGCAAGCAACATGAAGAAAGGGAAACATGCAAGTCCTAATTCAATGTTTATGGGAAGTCCCTATAGAATTTAGTAGAAAATAACCTTTTAATCCACCTTATGGAATTTAATAGAAAATTATATCCTGTTACAAATTGTACTGAATGGGACAAGGGATCTACAGAAATGATATTGTTTTGGTATTCAGCAGGATGCAAGCAAAATTTTCCTGGTTACCAGGCCATGTTACCAGCCAAGTAGCGAAGGGCACAGTTTGAGAGGTACACAGGTGTATGGGTTCCCCTTTGTTGCATGGCTGAGTAGCACATACATGTCCTTGCTGAGCTACATAGATGTGTCCCTGAGCAGGCCCAAAGGTGGAAGAGTTGGAGGAGGCAGTATGGGGAATTAACAGCCTGGCATTTAGGGGGATGTCTCTGGTGGGAGAGGAGGGGAAGGTCCCAGTTTCTCTCATCCAGGGCTAGTCCTTGGAAATAGGGAAGAAGCTGTGATTGATACCAGGTAGCAACTCCTCTTGGGGCTCTGGCCTCGTGGACTCATCTGCTCTCTTCAGGCTGCCATCTCCTCATGCTACATCTTCCACATTTTCGATTTCCAGGCCCTCTCTGAAAATAGAGTTGGCAGCTCAGAAGGACATTCATATAAAGTTACTATTCAGAACAATTTCTATAAAGCTTTCTTGGTTTAGACTGTGTTAATTTTATAACTCTTCCACCAGGGTATGCTGCAAAATGCAAAAGGTAATAAAAGCTGTGCAAAATAATTTGACAGGAAAAGCAGCTATGACAGGTGTTTTCATATGCTCCATTTTTATAGTTGCCTTCTTCTACCCTCGGAAAAAATCTGCATGGCTCATCAGGTAGTCAGATAATGATAAGATAACCAAAGAAGGTGAATGAGGCTGGGAAATGAATGTTTGCTTGCATAGGCTGGTGACCACTGAAAATGAGTACATGCAATTTAATGTGGAAAGAAAGTACTCTCACAGGTAATTTACAGAAGGTTGCATGGTCAAAGTCAGATGAAGTTAGGCACAGTCTCGTACCCACCCTGAAAAGCTTTGATGTATGCCTGCATGTTGTCCACTCAATCACAGGTTAAAATTCAAAACATGAATAAATGAAAGCTAAATTAACTATTGAGTGAATAAGTTAATGCATTTCATATTGGAAGTCCCACTGAAGTAGACACAGTACAGCTTACTGCCCAAGGGCTATATATTTTAACATTTCATGCCACCAACCACCACCATAATATCTGAATATTGACTATTTGTACTGCCTTTGCCAAGGAGAAGTAGGATGAGCAGATGTCCATATTCCCGATTTTATAAGGATAGTCCTGATATTTGGTTCCCTTTCTTATATAGGAGCCTATTACCTCTACCCCTTTTTTCCCCACTTGCTATCTGGTCACTCTAATTAGAATGGCCAAAAGTGTGTGTGAGAGAGACAAAAGTTCTATGCTGTATGGTCAGAGAACAGCAAAAAATACACAAACTCTTCTTCTTTTCATGATCCTGCCCTGCAGCTCTTCACTTCCTCAACAGTCCCACAGAGTTCTAGTGCTCAACAGCAGCATTTCAAAACTTATGTGACTTTGGGGCCATCGTTTTTAATAACTTAAATTTAAAAAAAACCAAACAAACAAAAAACCCCACAAGTGTTCTTTAAATATGTTCCCAATAAACTGAGCATATACCTGAACAGCAACGATCAAGTATGAAGTTCAACTGTTATGAATCTAGATTTTGAAATGATAATGGTTGGTTAAGATATGGCTAGAAAGACACTAGAAAAAAAAAACATATCAAAGCCAATAGGGAGATTGCTGAGTTGATAGAATTGTTTTAGAGGTCATGTTGTATACTTTGGCATTTTAGTAACAAGAAATAGATGCTCTCATCTCCAGTTCATTGGTTTGAGACCAACATGGTTCTAAGCAATAAATTCAAATCATTGTGTCAGATACAGTTATAAAGCAGAAGTCTTCATTAAAATCAATGGAAGTAATCCTGACTGTATTGAAATCAATTGGAGTTTTGCCATTGATTTCAAAGGTGGTAGGATTTCACCCAGGGAGTTTTGACTAAAACTCAGTGACAAAATATAGCTCCATTATCATTATTTAGAGCTCTCTTTCACATTAGTTATTCAGGAAAATCTTCTACGATTGGAATAAGTAAAGAATTCTTAAATAGGGTTCTAACATCTGAAAAATAGCAAGATGGGTTATTTTGTTAAAAAAAATCTTTCATAGCATTTATCTAATGGCAATACAAGGTTCTCAGAAGGAGCTATGTATTAGACCTGGGGAAAGAACAAAGCACTCTTTCTTTCACGTCTTCCTCTCTTCTCCTCCAGAGATCACAGAGTAAAACCACTCAGCTTAAAAATCCATATAAAACATATCTCTGGAAAGTTACCTGCTAAAATATTGGATGAAAGTAAAATGTTTTTCCACTAAAACTCCTATCCTCAACCTTGATGTAAACTTACATATGCTTGCTCCTAATATTCTGAAACTCACAGCACAAACACTGGAGACTATAGTGATACGGGAGTGAGATCCTCACCTCTGGGCACCTTGACCTGCTGAACTAAAGCTGACAGCTAATCAATTATGAACACTCGACTGTGCTCCAGCCTAAAATACAGAAGCATGAGCATTAACTCTAGTGACGGGCTGCTCTAACTTGGCTATCATCTGGCACATAACTACTACAGACTATCAACATAATTCACCCTAAAGAGCTTTAAGGGAGTGCTTAATGTGTTTCTTTTTTCCCTTTCATGTACAGTAGAGAATTTAGGACAGATTATTTTAATTTGATGATCTGAACAGTGATCTAATAGGGGAGAGCTGTGACATCTAAGTCTCACATCTATTTCTTGTGAATTAGAATGAATCCCAAACATACTCCCTTCATTCTGCACTTGACCTGTTCCTAGACTGTAAACAATGTTACATGGGGAAAATAAAAGATGAACTGATGGCAAGGACCAATAAATTGAATCTAAATACTATGAATACAAAGAAAATTCAACATTAGTTAGGGAAAGGATTAAAGATAATGAACCTTTGTAACATGAAGCCAAATGCTATTAAAGCATTATTTGATAATATAAGGTACCCAGAAGGACACAACAGAAATATGAGATGTCAGAGTTAAGCCATGTGTTACAATTACCATTAGACTCACTTCAAATACATCAACCTTCAAAAAAACAAATCCCTCTGGTGTTTTATAAACAATCTCTAAACCTTCCAAGATGTAAAGTGTCTTCAAATTCTGTATAATCAAAAAGTTAGATTTTCAGCTCTGTGTAAGAAGGAAAATGGGGGATTATCCACCAAATGCATTAGCCAGTGTTAACCCTGCATGCCCCAGGCTGCAGTTCAATGTGTATATAAGCACAGAGAATCCTGTACCATGTCAGCATTTGCCCATCATTACCACATAGTGGTATCTGAGACCACAATTATTTCCTGTTTCTCAGAATACAGGGCATCTGTTGTAACTGTATGGGAACAGTTGGGAAAGTCTGCCTTTTTAATATTCTACCATAACATCAAGCAGTGTTTTGTTTGCAGAGGTGTATTGTTATTATCAAGTGGCAAACTTAAAAGGTTTCTATGGCTATGTCTACACTAGAAAAAATTAGGTCGACTTTGTTAAGTCAAATTAATAAAGTTGACTTTAACTCAACTTAAAGTCAACCTTATTAAGTTCACTTAACAAAGTGGTTTCCATGGACATGGACTTAGTCTACTTTGTTAAGTCGACCTAACTGCCCTTAGGTCAACTTAACAGAGTGGACTTAAGCATCCACACTGTGCTTAGATCGACCTAAAGAAGGGTTAGGTCGACCTAAGGAGGAATAGGTCGACCTACCCAGCAGGTCTTATTAAGTCGACTTAAGCTTTCATTAAGTCGACTTAAGGAATTTCTTAGGAATTTTCTTGGGGCACCTAGGAATTTCTTAAGTCGATTTAATGAAAGCCTGGTGTGGATGGGGACTAAGTTAGGTTGACTTAAGCCTCCTTAAGTTGACCTAACTTGCCAATGTAGACATAGCCTATGTGTATTACTTATATCTGTAGTGCTGTACTGTCAAAGTATTGTCTTAACTCTATCCACTACATTTTGGACAGTAGCTTATACATGCAGTCAGTTCCAGAGTACTTCTGATTCAAGCAGGACTTGGAGTATGCAATATTCAACAGCAGTAATTGACATCACAATGCTGATTCCATATATGTGCTTGTAAATAGATCATTTGAAAGAAAATAAACAAAACAAGGGGCTTGTCAGGTGCTGAAAGGATGGGTTGGAGCATGAAAGTTAAAAAAGTGGGACCCCAGTTTTGCCTTACAATAGATTATATGAGAATAATATAGGGATATCAGTTTGAGAACAAGTTGACCAATATGGTGCATGTGTGTTCCATTTTAAACTGCTCTAACCTTTTTATTCTTTTGTATTCCTGGGGTTTAGTTCTTCTGGACAGAAACCATTGGGTAAACTCAGCAGGACCTCAAGCCAGAATCCTCTCAGCCAATGTATCTGTCCTGATATTTTAACAATCCTCAAATGTTTGCTAAAGGGTGGCTTGAGACATTCTTTCAAGTCCTGCTTGTTTTTCCTCAGAGTAAACAGCCCAGTACCCAGGTCACCATACCGTATTCATAATTTATGGCAGAATAACCATCACCCCAGATTAACCAGCAACCAGAAGGACACAACTGTTGGAAAAGAAAGCTCTCTTTGGTTATGTCTACACTTGTTAAGTTGTCAACTCTGTTAAGTTGACTTAACAAGGTTGACTTTAAGTCCACTTAAAGTTGACCTTGTTAAGTCGACTTAATGGAATGTCTACACTTAAAGTCAATTTAAGTCAACCTTGTTAAGTTGACTTAACAGAGCATGTAGTGTAGACATACCCATCTACACTGGCTTTAAGTCAACTTAAGTCGATTTAATAAGGTCGACTTAAGTCGACCTTCAGAGGTGGTATTATTAAGTCGACTTAAGGAAGCTCTTAAATCAACTTAACAAGTGCCCAGTGTGGATGCAGAGTTCTGTAAGTTGACTTAGGCATCCTTAGGTCGACCTAAGGCGCCAGTGTAGACACACCCTTTGCTTTTTTTACTATAGTAGATGTAGCTAATATTAGAGAGACAAGGTGGATGAAAGAATATATTTTATTGGACCAACTTCTGTATGTAAGACAAAAGCTTTTGGGCAGGCTAAAAGGCCTGGGTTTCCAACTCTCTGTCACCATCTCTCCCCCCACCTCCAGGGCTGGAGAAGCTGAAAACCCGGGTGCTCAGTCTGTCTGGCCCAAGAATTAGGTAGATGCAGGAAGGCTGAGTGACTGGGCTTTCTGCTTCTTCAACAGTTGGGTTGAAAGGCTTTTATTTATTTCTGTAGAAAGTGAAAATGACAAAAGTTTTCTATGAGAGGTAGCCAGGCTGAATGCCCCAGTCTCTCCATCCTCAGCTAAAGAGGATGCTGAACACCCAGGCTCTTTCTCTGTCTCGAAATTGGAAGACTCTGAGAAACAGGTGCCAATCATTTTCACCTGTATATTTCCTTAGAATAGTCTTAATTTAATTACTCTGAAACTTGTCTCCTGCCTTCCCATTCTACATTTATCACAGATATTATTTTAAAATTATTCTCTGTAATTTTTAAAAATACATGCAAAAACACCTGAGCATGAACTTTCTCCCAGGTGTCCTCAAACCTCTTCTTTGTGTATACTAATTAAGAGAGACCTTTCCTCAAACCATCACTTCTTCCATGTCCCTACTGCTGATTCTGAAGATATTTTAATATGGAGATGACTAGGAAGGATGCCAAGGACCCTAGTTTTAGAACCAGCAGGAGAAATGAATAAGATTCAAATCCCAAAAGAAATATATGTGAGTTCTCTCCAAATGTTCACAGCTGTGGGAAGTCTGCCATGGAACTAAAATAAAAGTAAGAGCAGGAATAGAATTCACTATCCCTGAAATCTGTTCCTGTTTTTATTTATTTTGTTCTTTTTCCATCTTTATCCATTTCTTTCCTATTTTAATACTTCCATCTGCTCTGCTTCCTCTCATTTACATTTTCCATCATGCCCCTATCCCTCTACCTTTCATTTTATTCTCTCCTATTCCTTCTCTCTTTTTTTGATCAGAGAATCCTGATCTTTTTCCTTCCCCATTGCCCTCCTCTCACTTTTCCTTCTTATGCCTGCCTATCCAAAAGGCAAATAACCCTGGTGTACCAAAATCAGACCCTTGTTTTAATAATGAGAGTTGTGTTTTGTGATATGGATGTAAGACCACACATTCTGGATAGGCACACGATTTATTGGGTGAAGGAAAGAAATTGATGGAGTGAGTGACCTTATCCACGTCAAAAGGATAAATCAGGTAATGGATTGTACTCAGGAGAATGTGTATGGAAATTAGTAGGGAGATATTTCTTCATTTGATAGAATTATAGCAGGTCTAACTAACTATTATTAGTAAAATATTAATACTAATTAGTAAAATTAGTAAAATGAGTCCAAACATTTGTAAGACCTCCTGGCTCCCATCCATGTGCTTACTCCAAAACCATCTGACCTTTCGGAAAATATCACTACCCACCACAAATCCACATGTGAATTTGTAGCTGAGAGTTCCTTTTCATTCTTCATAGTCATCCTCACACAAAAATGTGTGCATTGAATTTTGTTTCATGATTCCAAACCATCACAAAAAGGCTCCAAACCCAAATGAACATTTCTCAAGTAGGCAATTTTCTGTGAAAATAAATGTTATGAAAGTGTCACAAGTGCTGGAGAGCATGGGAATAGAAGGTAAAGAAAGGTGAGCTGGAAGTAGCATGATCAGATAGCAAGTGTGAAAAATTAGCATAGGGTGTAGGAGGGTATCAGGCACCAACATAAGACAAAATCCTGAATATTAGGCTTGTCCTTATAAAATTGAGACATCTGATCACCCTAGCTAAGAGAATGATCAACTTAGGAAAAAAACAACCAACCAAACTGATCTGTTCATTCAAAAAGGATTGAGGCTTGATTTTGGTCTCACACCTGTGTTACAACTATTTATTTCCATCAGTCTTGTTCTACAATGGAGTATGTGGAATTAGAATAAGGCCTGAGTTTGATTTGACTTTTGGCTGTAGTTACGTACATTTTTATTCTACTGATTTGTCCTTCCCCATTTCTGGAGAGCAGAATTTCTGTACAGCTTACGCTATACATTCCAGGCATAAGCTATACCACGATTTATATCACTTGTAAGAATGATCAGAAGTGTAGCTTACATTAGTGATAACATTAAAAGCTGTTTCCAGTCATACTTTAAATTCAGTCCAAAATGTTTCATCTTGTAACCCCTCATTCAACACAAGAAAAGGAATTGGTGCAGGTGCATACAATTACACTGCTTGTTCTTCTGCCAGACCACCACCTAAACTATGTTCTGAACATTACTTCCACCACTACAAAAATTTTGCTCTTTATTTTATTATTTTTAACTAATATTCTCTTTGCAATGTGAATTCTTCACCTACCACAAAGCTCTTTTTTAAAGTGAGTGGGGGGGAGCAACCTCCCCACAATTTGATTGATTTATTGGAAATGAATCATGGTTTCCCATAAAGAATGTCTCTGCCTAGTACGATGGTGCTGAAGGAAATCTTTTGGCAGGGATTGGTTCAGAGCACAGTGTTAATATTTCTCTTTCATCAGATCCTTCAAGTCCGTAAAACAGAGTGTCACTGTAGACAGTCCAGTTAATACACTATTTGGACTGCTTGGGAGAATAGGGAGCCATTTCCTTCTCAAGCATGTTTTGTTGTTGTAAAACTGTGGCAACATTAGAGTGAGACTTTCATGGTAAACCTGAACTGGAGCTAGAGGATGGACTAATTTTTTTGCTTTCCAAGTTAGTGCATCAGTTTGCTTTTATACACGCTCTGCTTTCTAAGTCACCAGGTTCCCAGATATAAATCACACAGTATGCAAAATCCTCAATGGTCTGATGGGTATTTAATTAGCCTGCAAGCTCTTGGCACAGGATCCATCTCTTCTTACATACCTGTAAAGTGCTAGGCACATCAATGGCCCTATATAAATAATATTTTTAAATAGTGATTTTATTCAGTAATCTAGTTTAGTATAGGAACCAATGTTGCACTTCCTGAGTCAGGAAGAGAAAGCATATCTACATAGCTACATAGTCCAGGCTCAGGCCTAATCCCCATTTACTCTACACAGCAATTGTGATAATCCAGGGCTCAGACCTAGGGTCCCAGGACCCTGAAGGGCTGGAGAATCCAAGCTCGAGTTAAATCAAAACCCAGGTTCTGAACTCTATTGCTTTGTAGTGGAGAAGCAGCGCCTCTTGACTCAGATCATGAGAGTCAGCCAGAAGTGCCCCACAATTCCATGATTCCACAATTCAACAATTCTTAGTCCCCTGTCTCTCAACAATCTGTAATCCAGTCTATGAAAAACAAGCCACCCCACTCTTTGCGAATGACCACAGCTTAGGTCAGCTTTAAAGCGTTCTCTTCTGTCCACCAATCTGCAAACTCACTATCAGAGAGCATCCCGGGTTTGCAAAGGAGAATTCACCAACCAAGTCTTTTGCAAAATGAGCTGTTTCAAACTTCCTGTAAGATGAAGAACAAGCAGTAAACTTTTCCTACGTGCCTCATGGTTTTATGGCCACATTTTGGGAGCAGGGACACTAGAGACTCTGGGCTATGGTTACTTTGACTTGAGTCTGCATACTGCAATGTGGACACCAGAGCCCTAGGCTTAAGCATGGGTTAGAAAAGCTAAAATACAACGTAGATACTCAAGCCAAAGGTGCCCTAAAACAGGTCAGCCAACTCAATCTTGAGGTTACATTGTAATGTAGACATTCCCTCAGTGGGAACAGGGTTGGGGCCCGTTCTCCGCAAGATCATGCATTATGCAATAGCAATCCCTTTTCAAAAAAAAACCAAAACACACATAATAAGTTTATCAGTTTCTCTGTAGCATCACACTCACTTTATCTTCACTTAAAGACACTTTTTAACAGTTCAACATCATTTGAAGTAAAGCGCTCCTCCCTACCCATACGCCCTCTCCTGGGGCATAGTGTGGAACTCAACTCCACTTCTGGGAGCACCTGCGAAGGAGTGGTGAATATTACTAAGGGTACGTCCAAACTACAATTAAAAGCCCATGGCTGGCCTGTGCCAACTGACTTGGACATGAGTGGCTTGGGCTAAGAAGCTGGTTAATTGGGAAGTAGATGTTCAGATTCAGGCTATAGCCTGAATTCTGAGACCTTCCCACCTCACAGGGTCCTAAAGCCTAGGTTCCAGAGCAAGCTCAAATGTCTGCATCACAATTAAACTGCCCCTCAGCCTGAGTGTCAGCATCCATCAGTGTCTAATTGTAGTGTGGACATACCCTTATAGATGAGGAACTGTCATCCTTATCCCTCTCGTCTTCTCTGCCTCCCACATTCTGTAAATGTCTTGCTTTTCGTGCAGCTATGGCATATAACACCAAATATAAAAGTCATATTGGATCTGTTACAAATCACAAATACATGCTTTGTAATGGAACCTTTGGGACTCATGTAATTCAAACTTGCAGTTCTGCTGCACATAAACTGTTCCTAATGTACTTTGGCTGTTTATGATGTCAGCAGAACACCTAGACCAAATTACAGTATTTTGCTGAAGTGTTGACTCCATTTTATTACAGGTCTGGGCTCCCACATTACACTTCTGAGCTTCTCTGGAAGAAAAAAAAAAAACAGGTACTAAATAAAAGTAGCCAAGTGGGCTGATCTCAATAACTATGGAAGAATTTTGGGGCATGATTTGTGAGTGCTATTAGAGAGGCACTTTATGTACTGTAAGCTGCAGGTTATATGTAAAGTAAAACTGTGTGGAATTAACATTTGCTCATTTTTTCTTAGTTCCACTGGCACAAATCAACTTCCTGAATTAGGCAAACATTCTGTAACAGAGTTTAGAATTGATCCTGCCTTCTATTCCTCTATATTTATTTTCCTCCTGTTCCTTCAACCCAGGGACAGCACAACCTGACGATTGTCAAGTGACACACATAGAAACGAGTTTGACATGAATCCTTGGGCTCTATTTCTCAAAAAGTTTATATGCCTTTTACATTAAAATGTTATGCATTTTAGTTGGGAAAAGTTCAGAATGTGCTTTTCTGAGTGAAGTACAGTAGATTTCTTTGCCAGATATCGATTTTATTGCCTTCCACAGAAATGATGACCAACTAAATGATGACTGCTATTTGACTGAGGTTCAGTAGCCTGCAATTAGACTTCAAGAGCACCAGGTCCTTAATTCAGTGGTGAGCTTCCAAAGATTAAAATGTGGTAGAGCAGGTTAAAAACAAACAAAAACCCCCTCTCAATTTAAAATAAAGTTTTAATGCTTTTACCAGTCCCAAAAAAGTACAGAGTACTACTATCTGACAGTGGCCACCTTTAAAAAAACATCAGCTCAAATAAATAGTTACTATACCACAGCACCACAGAAACTGCAGCCATTTCCTGTGTACCAAAGAGAAAGAAACCATGGTATGGTAATGGCTGATAAATGTTGAGCTTTAAATGGTGATCACTCTAATTCTGTTGACATATTGTACACTAAGGACTCATCATGGGATATGTTTTGGAACCAAATCTCCACAGTCATGTAAGAGTTGGCTGAATAAAGAAAGTCATTTTGGGACTAAAGCAGTAGAAGAGTTCCACCTCATTCCTTGATGGGAGCTTCAGATTTTTAAATCCCCTCTAATAATACATGTTCTCTCTAATAATACATGCATACAAGGTACTTGTGTTAGTGCCTGTTAAGGAAAGCATGACCTCCCTTTAAGGCCCATATCATATCATTAGTATTTAACTTGAGACACATTACCCTTCTCTCTAATTCTCTCTAATAATACATGCATTTGACAGCAGAACCCAAATGTGTGATACGATCATCCAAAAAAAAAAAAAAAAAAAGGATGAGACATACCATTTTCAACTGTACAGATTACATGTCTTTACACATAAAGAACATAAGTAATACACATAAATATTTGGGATATTTACAAATAAAGAAAATAAAGAATACATTCATAGAAATCAAGATTGGTTAAGAATTATTCATTAACCAAAAAAAGAGTTAAATTTGTCAAATATTATTCTTCATTAATGGTTTGGCCAGCTCTAGTGAAGACACATGCTGTTCACACATGGTATATATTATATATGTGCATCTATGCACCTATTATAAGTGTGTGTGTGTATATATATATAGATATCTATATCTATATCTCTCTCTCTCTCTATATATATATATATATATATACACATACATATCCATATGGTGTAGATAGATATATCATAAACATTCATTTGACTGACTAACTGGAAAATGCCAGTATTTAAAAGTTAAAGCTTCAAGTAAATCACTTTATATCTAGATACTAAAAATCACATTGTTTTCCGCTACTTTTAATTTTAGTTACAAATTTAATTTTAAAAAGCAAAGAATCTGATAGGTGAGCTAAGGGAAAAGGAGTTGAGACATCTAAAAACGATAGACTATTATTCTGTAAGTCACAGTGCCACCTTTTCCTTCTGGCTATGGAATCACCTACAGAAAAGCTCCAGTTACTGTAACTGAAGTGTGCGCTTGGTGGAAATGTTATATGTAAACTCTTGCTGAACAAGCAAGAACGTGTGTTCTTGGCTAGGTTTGTTAATAGCTAAAATACAAATACCTTGTCTAACCCCACCCACATACTAATCATACATAAAAGTACTGAAACTTCATCTCTTTTCTTTTTGAACAAGGTCCTACTACCTAAACTCAGCAACTAATAAGAATTATTGCAGAATCCTGAACCTACACAGGGAAATTAATAATAATTTAAAAAGTAATAAGGCCACCTCATTTTTTCTATGTTTTTATAACCCTAACTGCCATAAATTGTTGTGCTTTCCCCTCCTCCTCCCCCACATCCCCAGGTATTAGTTTCCCTACTATTTATTTTCCTGAACTAATCAATTTGCTATTTTAAACCAACATTATTCTTACTATATTTGATGTAATAATAATTCAAAACTTACCTATTCTCTCCATTTCCAGAAATAAGTCTTTTTAAAAAAAATATTTTAAGGTAACTAATGATAGAGTTTGGTGGCTGCTATATATTTTGTGGCCTACATTTCCAAAAGTAGCTAGTGATTAAGCTGAAGGGCCACCTTAAAACATACATGATATTCAAAGAGTTATGCACAGTCACTCTGTTAAGATCAGGCCTCTTTAATGTGTCTCAAGTTAAATACTAATGATATGATATGGGCCTTAAAGGGATGTCATGCTTTCCTTAACAGGCACTAACACAAGTACCTTGTATAAGCTTCTGTGCCTATATGGCCATTAAGGGAGAAATGGGACTGTCAGAATGGAATATTAGAGAGAGAAAGTGGGTGAAATAATATCTTTTATTGGACCACCTTCTGTTGGTGTAAGAGCCAAGCTTCCTAGCTACACAGAGCTCTTCTTCAGGAAACCTAAAGTTAGTCCAATAAAATATAATACAAGTAGCCGTGTTAGCTTGTATACAGCAAAAAATGAGAGTCCTGTGGCACCTTAAAGACTAACACATTTCTTTGGGCATAAGCTTTCGTGGGCTCCAACCCACTTCATCAGATGCATGAAATGGAAACAAGAGTTGAGAGGTATATATATACATGCCAGGAGGAGTAGCATAATAATGGCAAGTGCTGACAAAGTCAATTCAATGGGGCTCATTCACACCAGTTGAATAGAAGGTGAGAATGTGTGAAGACCGACAGTTACTTTTTGTAGTGTGATAACCATTCCAAGTCCCTGTTGAGACCCAGTCTGATTGTGTCAAGTTTGCAAATGAGCTCCAGCTCTGCAGTTTCACACTCGAGTCTGCTTTTGAAGATTTTTTTGCAGGAGTATGGCAACTTTCAAGTCTGCTACTGAGTGCCCAGGGAGATTGAAATGTTCTCCTACCGGTTTTTGAATGTTACCATTTTTATGTCCAATTTGTGTCCATTTATTCTCTTGCATAAGGAGCGTCCGGTTTGGCCAATGTACATGGTAGAGGGGCATCAATGGCACATAAAGGCATATATAACATTGGTAGATGTGCAGGTGATTGAGTTCCTGATTGTGTAGCTGATGTATTTGGGTCCTGTGATGGTGTCACTAGAGTCAATGTGTGGGCAGAGTTGGCAACAGGGTTTGTTGCAGGGATAGGTATCTGGGTCAGTATTCTTGTAATATGGTGCTACTAAGTATTTGGTTGCTGCTAAGTATTTGCTTCAGGTTGGAGGGCTGTCTGTAAGCAAGAAGAGGCCTGCCTCCCAAGGCTTGGGAGAGTGTGGGATCATCTTCCAGAATAGGTTGTTTCTTGTGTGGACTGGTCCACGCTGAGGTTGATGGTGGGGTGGAAGTTGTTGAAGTCCCGGTGGAATTCTTCAAGGGAATCTTTCCCGTGGGTCACATTCTAGCCACTATGGATGTAGATGCTCTCTACACCAACATTCTGATGATGACACAGCACACCTGGTAGCTGAAGTCTGTATGCCACAGTAAAGTAGAGGTGAAAGCATGAAAAATCCAAAGAAAACAAAGTGAACATTACCTGGATTTGGGTTTCATTAGAGATTTGAAAATTAATACAGACTAATTCAAATGGTCATTGATTTCTGGTGACAGTTCCAGAGTGGTAGCCATCTTAGTCTGTATACAGCAAAAATAACGAGAGTCCTGTGGCACCTTAAAGTCTAACGAAGTGGGTTGGAGTACACAAAAGTTTATGCCCAAAGAAATGTTTTAGTCTTTAAGGTGCCACAGGACTCTCACTGTTTTTATTGATTTCTGGAAAACTCTTGAGTTATCTTGGCACAGTTTGAGAGATCCTGGAACACTTTAATGTCTCACAAAGCTAGCAGATGTAGTTTCAGTTGGTTCTGATGAAAAACTAAGTGAAAGTCATCAGCTGAGCTTTTGGATATGAAATTCAAAATAAAAGACATCTCATGCAGGTCAATACAGGGGGAAAATGTTTGCTTAAATCACCGCACAGCAAGAGCTGAATTACAAACAACTCTAGAATGGATTCTTTACTATTTATCGGTCTATGCATCTTTAATATGCTCTTCACTGTAGTATGTAAGCACCTCCATGACACCAACCTACCAGAAATATACTACATTTATTGCCACTTATTTTTTAAAACTAAACATTAATCATCTGTCTCCAAATGCATGCTCTCTATCTCATGTTGTCAGTACTTAAATACTTACGAGGATAGCAAAAAATTGTGGGGAACAGTTGAATGTCTCTGTCCTAATCACTTTGCTCTTTCACAAGACATTTGGGTAAAAGCATTGAGAAAATTATTACTTTTTTTCTGACCTTTATTCAAGGGACCTTGATATTAAAGCAGCCCAAAGTCAAAATCATAGTGGTTTTCACTTTACTGTCAGAAATAAAACAATATCCAAGGGAACAAGTACAGAATAATCATCATGTGTTCACATCACTAATTCTGTATTTGATAACGCCCAAATAGTACACAGTTTTCCCCCTTCTCTGTCAATCAGCCTTTGCCTGAGGTAAGTGGAAGGTAATTACATCACAATTATTATTCTGCCCCAAATGTGATGAGTCCTTGGAACGCCTGGTTATTACAAGTCTTTTCAGAGAATGCAAAGCTACATTAATAAAGGTAATTAATTGTATAAGAGCTAAATTCTGGTTTTAAAAATATACCCAAATGGTCTTATCTTAGATCAAAGCAAAATGTCTGAAGAAAAAAGAATAATCCAAAGACCGATCCTAATGAATGCCAAAGACCTGTTGTCTTTCCATTTCTTATATCTGACTCTAATATGGCTATGTAATTAATTCTGTAAATCAAACAAAAGAATTGAGCTTCACAAAGCTTTTTAAATTATACAAAAATATGTTAATAAAAACAATTGGTTGATCTTGTTCACTACTACTCAGCCTACACCAAAGTGCTTAATGATTAATAAAACAGCTTCAGTAGATTTGCCATTTGCCATTGAATGTTGAAAACTTCCTACTGGATAGGCTCACACTGCACATGCAATATATATCCATCTGTTCTTTGTACACAAATCTAAAACTCACTTTGAGTCTAAGGATCTCAGAATTACCTGACAGAAATATTTCCTCAATAATCTAACAACAAGATGAAGTGGATAAATCTCCAAAAATCAACTTTAGCAATGATCCCCTTGAGAACAACTATGTAAAGTCATAAAGCCCAAACCAATCACTTGCTACACCGTGTAAAACCATTTCTGGCGCGCACACACACATAAAATCAGCCCACACAGAGAGCTGCAGGGATATTTTCCATATGTGACCCTGCCAACACTAGTACTTTTGCACTATTATGAACCCCATATGCTGCCATTTTATATTGTAAAAGGGACGGAGTCTCCTCTGAGAGGGTGCAGAGCCTGAAATCATAGGAATGAATGTAGATCTTAGCATTTTAGAAGTCTGTATTTATTGTACTATAGAAATTGGAAATCTTTTGAGATTCTTGAGTTAACAGACTGTTCTTAGTAGAAGTGGAAAGGCTTGGTGGCAGGTGAGATGTCCTTGCCTTTGGAATATGCCTTTGGTCCTCTTATAGCCCACATACAGTGACCTGTAGGATGTTCCACAACAGCACCCTGTTTGCCCAACCTTTTCCAAGTAGAAAGGGGAATGACTGATTGGGGAGGTTACCTATGATATTGATCCCAAGCAACTTTAAAGTCTTTGTGTGGAGTCCTGGTCCCTCTGAAGCTAATGACACGATTCCCAATGAGTTCAATATGGTCAAGATTTTTTTCCTATATTTAAGATCCTTGGACACAGTGGCTGCATCTACACTTGTAAATTAAGTTGACTTAATTTACCCTGAGTCTACACTAGTTTCCTTAAGTCGACTTAAGCAACTTGCTTAAGTCGACTTAAGGAAAATAAAGTCGACTTAATGAAAATTAAGTCGACTTTATAAAACCTCATTTTAATTCGACCTAAGGCTTAAGTCAACTTTTTCAAGTTGACTTAAGCCAGTGTAGACCTGAAGTAGCCCTAAGTCGACTTAGGGCTACTCCAGGACTCCACCACTACCCTCCCTGCAGGGGGGGGGGGCACAGGGGGAGCCTGACATGTCCCCCCACTGGGCAAGGGATGCCCCCCCCTGCCCCTGTGGACCTGCTGTAGGTCCCCCTAACCCCTAGAATTCGACCTAGGCATCCAGTGTGGACGCTCTAGGTCGACTTTGTAAGTTCCCCCCAAAGTTGACTTTAAATTTAGGTGTAGTGTCAGCCTTGATCCTAAGGCTGTGAGGCCTAATGACTAGGGTCAAATGGGTCACTCTTGGCTTCAGGGCTACTAGGCCCAAGTGTTAGACAGGGGACAGTGGCAGGGGAGATCTGGGCTGCTACCTGCGATGGGTGGTGGCTGTGGTAGATGGATCCAGACCTTTCCTGCTCCACTTGGTCCTAGTCCAGGTCCCTGTGATGGGTCCAGTGATGGATTCTTCTGTCTCTGGGTCAGTGGGGATTCAGCTGTAACAAGCTGAAGCCATCAGGCTCTGCAGCTACCACTCCTGGGCTGCTTCCTACCCTGTATCCTTAATGGCTACCTATGCATTCTCAAGGTCTCTGGTTTCCTCAGTTAAGGTGGCTTCCGATAGCTCCAGCCAGTGTAGTGCATTCTTCCAGCTTTGATGTCCACCAAGATCTTGAGGCTTTCAGTTTCTGTTGCCGGAGCCAGAAGTCTGCAGTCGTACTCTTCAGCAATCAACTCCAGCTGAACTGAAGTACTTCCTTTATACCTGGTTTCCAACCAGAGCATGCCCAGCAGGGCCCAGGGAGCATGGCCTTCTTGGCCCACAGGGTAGAGTTAACTCTTGGTAAACCAGTGCAGGGAAAGTACACCCCATCACAGAGTCTTTTTGTGTTTTCTCCAAATCGGCTAATTTCCATCTTCTTTAACTGGTCCCACACTTAAATAAAACCCCTCCTCTGCAAAAATTGTTCCCTCTTTTTCTCTCTACAACCCATGTGTCTGCGTGTCCTTCTGAGTTCCTTCTTAACCTCTCAGACTCTGTGGCATTTAACACCCATTGCTGACATCTGAATTCTCTACTGTCCAAGCCCCAGGCCTGCAGAAAATCTTGGTCAAACTAATTTCCCACCCCAGGCAACCCTCATTATATGGTCAGAGCACAGTTATTAAGGTTAATAACACTCCATTGTCCTGGTCTGGGAAATATGTGACACTGCCCTGATAGTGTGGCCACTGAACCAAATCATGGTACAGTAATTTTATATCAGAAGTCATAAGAGGTACATAAACAGATTCCCCAAGTAATCATATCTCCAAATGACACGTGACACGTCATGTGAACTCTAGCCCTTAATTGTTATGGTCGTTCTTTTTACATAGATGCTGTAGGTTCTGATTATGCATTGGGTCTGAGATCAACAGGAACAAAATCCAGCCTTGAATGGAGAGGAAAAGGAAATACAATTTTAGTATCCTAAACAGGATACATTATGTATAATACATACTGTACATAGCAAAACATATGTTACTTGTTGTATGCATTTATTGGATTTTTCTTAACCATGGAAAACAATTATAAATGATGCTGTTTTCACAACGTTAAAGAAGGTTTGATATCTTTTGCTTTACAGGAGCAGACTTCTTTTGTTTCTCTGTCTCATAAATCTTGCCAAGGAAGATGTAGTTACTTCAATAGATTGTTGATTTTTATACTGTCTTTTGGGTTCAAGATAATGAGTTACAAAAATGATATTGATCTCATGCTAGCTAGCTAAATCTTCCATGACCTTGTCTTCTCTCTGTGCAATTATTTTTCTTTTGTGTGCTTTATTAGTTTTTCTAATATGTCCTAGACTAATTCACTTTTTGTATACAAAATGATTCAACCAGGGGGAAAAAAGTGTACTCATGTTATATTTCCCAGTAAAAACACTCCAAGTTCAAGTAGCCTTGATTATTCATCTGTGCAATTATCCTCCTCCCCTTGATATTGACATTCTGTCACCCCATCCCTTCTTTCCTTCTTGAATGGGTTTTAGGAGATAGTTGAAAAACAACAAGAAGGGGCATACTGATGCTATCTTGCATAATAATCATACTTTACATTTCCGTAGTGACTGTTAAAAAGTGAACTCATCTCTGTGAGAGAGAGCAGGATTATTATTCCTGTGAGGATATTTGGGACTCCACACTGACACAAGGAGCCAACCAGACAGATTCAGCTGCAGGATGTGGCGTTTGAGCCTGTGACTGAATCAGGAATACAACAAAGACTTCCTATTCTACCACTAAGTTGAGAATGTTCTCCATAGTCCCACATGTCAGGTAACTTCCCTTTCCACCAAACCTTTCCCCAAATCTACCACTTTCCACATTCTTCAAATAATACTTCTCCAATTCCCTTTCAACACTGAAAAATAATGCAATTCTTAAATACACACCTAGCCACTTGGATGATGTGCTGAGTACTGCACTTCTCAAGCTACCCCATTCCTATTCAGCATAAGCCTCCCTTCACCCTCCAACGGTCTTGTCTGCAGCTGATCTCACTGAGATGTTAAAGGACAACATGATGTTGACCCTAGCATTATTCTGTGCAGAAATCCACTCTGTGATGTGGAGCTCTCCAATGGGATATGTGATGGTGTGTCATGGGTGAGCCGGGAGCAGACATATGTTTGAATGAGCTATGCTGTCACGAAGAACAGAGGCCAATGACCCTTTCCATTTCCTTCATTCCCTAAACCTCAACAGGGTTTTATTTTGTTTTGGCCTACCTCTGTGATGTACCTGAGAGATTCCCATGCTTCTACTGCCTCTACAGTGCCTTTTTAGACTACATAACTTGCTTTCTTAATAGGGTAATAATGAGCTCTGCCTTTCTCCAGTGGGATGATGAGCAAGAATCCACACATTTAATTTGAGAGAGTTTTCTGATACTATCATAGGCTTTTCTCATAAAGGGTATGGGTCCAACCCTCTCACACTATACATGACCATAGACACAGCTGTTGAAAAGAGCTGTGTAATACTCAAAGCAAATAGAGTATGTTCTCATTTTCATTTATCTTTCTAAACATACTAAAGTGGAGAGCTTGATCAAGACCAAGTCAAGTTCTTCTTTCAATACCATGTGCAAATTAACAACTACAAATAAGATACAGATAGGTGTCAAATAATTGTGTGCTTTCCTTTTATTACATTTTTGTTTCTTCCCTCTTTATATGTCCCTTTTTTCCCCCCTTCTAGACAGGGATGGAAAATAATGGAACGCTCACTTGAATTTCCTATTTTCTTTTCTTAATCTAGCCCTGGGCAATGACATGAGAGTAAAGGATTCTTCTAATGCACACATAACAAACTCATCCAGAGTAAACAATACCTTAAGGAGATCATCATTTGCAGAAACAAAATGATTAACATTTTTAAGCAGTTTTATTGGAACCATTTTATGTTTTTTTAATATAACAACCATTAAAAATAATCAGTATTAATGCTATGAAAAGGAAACTCCAGCTTCACAAGTGACAAAACTTATTTGTTAACATAGCTGGTTTTGTTGAGAAAAGTATGAAAGATCCAAAGTGTTTTGCAGTTAATGAATGCTAGTAGGGACACTTTCAAACCCTTGCCACCATGAATCAAGAAAATGTGAAATGTTGAGGCAATTTACAAAATAAGGAAAGACATGATCCATGACAGATTCCCCAGTGTAACAACGAGGAAACTGCATTACTTGAAAATACCCAATCAGATCCTTCTGTCTGGGGGCCACATTGTACCTTCAGATAGATGTTCATGCTAGTCTGATTGACTGTTTCGCAGGAAAGAATTAATGCAAGTAAAACCTGCTATGATGTTAATGATAATAGTCTTCATTACACAATTTAGTAAGTTTGTCAGTTAACCAGTATGTTTATTTTTTAGCAGAAAAAAATTACTTTTTCATCAGAAAATTAATTCATATGTTTTTCTAGCTCTGCAGTTGAGGTCTAGCTCTGCAATCAGATACATGCAGAGTTCCATTGATTTCAGTGGGGCCCACATAGGTGCTGGGGTCCACCTGGCCAGATCTAACTGTATGATCAGTTGTGAAGTCAGGTAGATATGAAGGGGCTCTATGGCTCATAGCAATCACTGAGATTTTGAATTTGGGGCGGTGTAGCAGTCCAACTGCATGTTATAAATTGCACTTCTGATTATTTTGTTTACTTTGGTGTAAAAAAATACAAATATGTCTTTAAAAGGTATGATAATTACTAGCCTTTGAGTAAAGCTGAGCTGAAACTATAAATTCTATCAAACTCTAGACAGTACTTCTTCTACAATATAAAATGAACTACATTTTTCCTGTCCATGCTTTTAAAAAAGATTGTCTTTCTCATGGGTAAAGCATTCTGGTTACTATATAAAACTACACAGTAGTTATTTTATGAACTCCATGGTAAATCACAATCCGTTAAAGTAGTTAAATCTTGAGAAAAGCTGTAGCTATCTTCTAGAGTTCCTCTAATATATAAATTTGGAATTTCCCCTTGATGGTTTTTAATTTACCACCACCTTCTTTGTTTCCATTTAAACTTTTAAACTGTTTGCTATTATCATTTTGCATGCAAATTAGTCATGATACAGAGTCTTGCATCAAACGTAGACCATGATTATAGCTTGCAAACATGAAGATAAATAAAAGATATCACAATTTTAAGGTAGACAGGATGCATTTCTCAATTAAATCCCATAAGTTAATGTTTAGGTTACAAACTTCCCTAATTTTCATACTGTTACTAGGACAATCAAGATTTGCTACTCCTGCTGTGGAGAATTATGTTAGGGAGTTGAGTTGCACATGAGGCTGTAGCAAAAACAGCAAGCATGCTACCGCACTACAATACTAATATTCCTTAACAAGAGATCAAACATTAGTAGAAATGCTTATATATATATATATATATATATATATATATATGTATATTTAATTATCCCTTTTATGGCTTTACTACAATGCTGGGCCACATCCTGAGGTCCTTACTCAAGATCTATTTCTATATGCATTGTATTTATTTACATGAGTAGTGATGTTGAAGCCAACAGATACAGATAGGTGCTGCAGAAACAACCATCAGATTTTAACAAGAATTCTCCCTGAATAACCACTCAGTAAAAATGGAGTAAGCATTTCAGGAACTGGCACTATAATTTTAAGGTAACAGATTGATTGCATTTTGTTTCAGACATCTGAGTGATCAGGAACAGTCAACATGGATTCACCAAGGGCAAATCGTGCCTGACCAACTTGATTTCCTTCTATGATGAGATGACTGGATTTGTGGATGCGGGAAGAGCCGTTGACGTGGTATACCTTGACTTTAGCAAGGCTTTTGATATGGCTTCCCACAGCATTCTCGTCGGCAAGTTAAGGAAGTATGGGTTGGACGAGTGGACCATAAGGTGGATCGAAAACTGACTAGATCAACGGGCTCAGTGGGTAGGAATCAATGGCTCGATGTCTGGTTGGCAACCAGAAACGAGTGGAGTGCCCCAGGGGTCGGTCCTGGGGCCGGTTCTATTCAACATCTTCATTAATGATCTTGATGATGGAATAGACTGTGTGCTTAGTAAGTTCACGGATGACACCAAGTTGGGGGGGAATTGTAAATACTCTAGAGGGCAGGGACAGGATCCAGGGAGACTTGGACAAATTGAAACACTGGGCCGAAAGAAACCTCATGAGGTTCAACAAGACAAGTGCAAAGTCCTGCACTTAGGATGGAAAAAGCTCATGCACTGCTACAGGCTGGGCACCGATCGGCTAAGTAGCAGCGCTCTAGAAAAGGACCTGGGGGTTATGGTGGACGGGAAGATGAATATGAGCCAACAGTGTGCCCTTGTTGCCAAAAAAGCCAATGGCATGTTAGGCTGCATCAGTAGGAGTATTGCCAGCAGATCGAGGGATGTGATAATTCCCCTCTATTCGACACTGGTCAGGCCGCATCTGGAATACTGTGTCCAGTTTTGGGCTCCCCACTACAGAAAGGATGTGGACAAATTAGAAAGAGTCCAGTGGAGGGCAACAAAAATGATTAGGGGGTGGGGCACATGACTTATGAGGAGAGACTGAAGGAACTAGGCTTATTTAGTCTACAGAAGAGAAGACTGGGGGGAGATTTGATAGCAACCTTCAACTACTCCAAAGAGGAGGGAGGTAGGCTGTTCTCAATGGTAACAGAGGACAGAACAAGGAGCAATGGTTTCAAATTACAGCTGGGGAGGTCAAGGTTGGATATTAGTAAAAACTTTCTCACTAGGAGGGTGGTGAAGCATTGGAATGGGTTACCTAGGGAGGTGGTAGAATCTCCATCTTTGGAGATTTTTAAGGCCCGGTTAGACAAAATCCTGGCTGGGGTGATTTAGTGGGAGTGGTCCTGCTTTTTAGCAGGGGGTTGGACTAGATGACTTCATGAGGTCCCTTCCATCCCTATTATTCTATAATTCTATCTGATCATTAAACCCCAGTTTGCTGAATAAAACTAAATAGCCTAGCATTGAATGTATGTAGCATTTCTTTTTATTAGGAAAAGAAGCAGCAGTTTCTCCTAAAGCAAACAGTAAAAGGCATTTAACTAGCATGAATAAATGTAAGTGTTTTTGCCAGCTCTAGAGAGATTAAGTCTCAGCTGTACTACAGCAACATGCTCTGAGCTCAGGAAAAAAAATTCTCCTTTAACACTTATGGTTATTATGCAAGCATTCTATGCAAATAAATAAATAAACTTAATCTTACAAAGTGGAAATCTTAAGCACTTGAACAGGAAAAGATGAACATGAACTCTGTTAACCTGTTCTTAATTTTTTAGATTATAATTGTATTAATATATTACATAATATAAACTAGACTTTTTTTAGAAAAGGACCGACTAGATTTTTTAAGTCTCTGTGAATTCTACAGAAGATGTAGATTAAGATGTTCTTAATGTTTAGGAATTTTCCAGCTACAATGGGCCCAGGGAGTAAACTGATGATCCATTAAGGACACAATGGGCCCATATCACCTGGCACATTCCTTAACATTAAGGAGTCAATGGTTTGACGCACCCGCCTCTCTCATACATTTCCATAAAATCACACAAGTTAAAGTATAGATAGAACACCAAATTCCTATGTAAACTAACTTCTAATCCAAATGGAATTCCTAGAGATAAATTATATAATCATTCCCAGCAAATTACTACCTTTCTATTGATACCAAACATGACATAGCTCCTATGGATTATAGAGCATTTAGGATATATGAATAGAAAATAATATCATAATTGCTTCCCTAAATCCAGACAGCATCACACTGGCTCTGCCCTGCCCTTTGGGGGGCACGCCAGGCTCCCCCATGTGCCCCCCCAGCAGGGAGGGCATTGGTGTAGTCCTGGGGTAGCCCTAAATCGACTTAGGGCTACCCCACGTCTTCACTGGCTTAATTTGACTTTAAAAAGTTGAATTAAGCCTTAGGTCGAGTAAAAAGCAGGTTTAATAAAGTCGACTTAATTTTCATTAAGTCGACTTCATTTTCCATAAGTCGACTTAAGGAAGCTGCTTAAGTCGACTTAAGCAAAGTGTAGTGTAGGCGCAGGGTAAATTAAGTCGATTTAAGCAAGCTTAAGTTGACTTAATCTACCAGTGTAGACGCAGCCAAGGAGCTGTCATATATTCTAATGCACCCTGGGACTAAATTAGCCTTGAAGTCTTTAATTATTATTTATTTATTTATGTAATATTATCTCTGCTGTGGAAATCCAGTAATGTTGTTTCAGAACTCAGTTGCAACAGGGATTTAGTTTAGGTCAGATCAGGAGGTGTACCTTGCATGGAGTTATAGTTAATTAAACAAAAGAGTGCCTTGAGTGAAATGGTTATATCCTTTAAATGCTCATTTCCAGTCTTTCACACTTTAAGGGTTTGGAGCTGTTTCTGCAGTGAAAGATTTAACATTTGGAAGTTATAAAGCATTTCAGGCTCAGGTAGTTTCCACTTCTATATTCTCTCAACCTTAATTCTTTTTCAATCTATTAGTTTATTAATTTAAGCTGATATTGATTTATAGCTTTCAGCTGTAAAAATAAAGAATCAGAATAGGTTATATTTAAAGTTAAAGGCTTATTTTAGTAAAGATATAAGCTTGTAAGTAAATTAATTCACATGATTAGTACCACTGATTACTCAGGTGTGTTGTTAATATATTTGTAGGATCGAGGCAGGAAGAGCTAAGGCAGTTGAATGGGTGGCAGTGGTGGAACAAAGGTGTATTGGAATAATAACGAAGGGTGCGTCTACACTTGTAAATTAAGGCCATGTACACACTACAGGAATAATCGCGCAACAAGTCCGTTGCGCTTTAAAAGTCACGTGGTTTTTGTAGCGCAGGATCATGTACACACTCTGCCGCTTGTGACGGAACAGAGCCCCCCCCCCCCTGCAATTCGCGATTTCACAAGAAACCCAATTGAATTGTGGGAACCTATCCCACAGTTCCATCCATCCTGATTTGGTGCTAAGAATCCTGGGTAGAAGGAGAGTAGCGCTGAGCACCATGGGTAAAGTCTTGGTTTTCCATGGTGCATTCTGTTCCCCTTGCGTCACGAGAGTTGCTACTAGCAACTCGCGCCCATTTTCAACAGTAGCGTATTGCTTCCCAGAAGTCCTTTGGCAGCAACACGGATCCAGGTCTGATCTTGACTGTCGCCTTCAGCATAATGAATACATCTCGGCTGGTGGCACAGTATGCGTTCAGCTCTGAATCAGACCAGGATTCAGATGACCCTGGGCTGGTGACTGCCATGCAGAACAACAGCACCGCATTGCTGAGCTCCTTCACAGAGCATCTGCACATGGTGCACCGCCGGTTCTGGTCACGAGAGACAAGCACCGAGTGGTGGGACCGCATCGTTTTGCAGGTGTGGGATGATGGCCAGTGGCTACAGAACTTTCGAATGCGGAAAGCCACATTCATGGAACTGTGTGAGGAGCTAGCCCCTGCCCTGCGACACAAGGACACCAAAATGAGAGCCGCCCTCACTGTGGAGAAGCGTGTCGCAATCGCGCTGTGGAAAATGGTGACTCCAGACTGCTACCGCTCGGTCGCGAATCAGTTTGGAGTTGGCAGGTCGACCGTCGGCTTAGCACTTTCGAGTATATTAATAGGAAGGGCTACTTCTCCATGGTCCTTCAGGCACTTGTGGATCACAGGGGGCGTTTCACGGACATAAATACGGGGTGGTCGGGTAAGGTGCATGATGCTCGCATTTTCCGGAACACGGGCCTGTACCGGAAGTTGCAGGCAGGGACCTTCTTCCCCGATGATAAAATTACTGTTGGGGACGTGGAGATGCCCATAGTCATCATAGGAGACCCAGCCTACCCACTGATGCCTTGACTCATGAAGCCCTATACTAGAAATTTGGATCCCAGCAAGGAGCGCTTCAATTACCGGTTAAGCCGGTGCTGAATAACCATTGAGTGCGCCTTTGAGCACTTAAAAGGCCACTGGCGCTGTTTGTACGGGAGGCTAGACTTAAATGAGGACAACATTCCAGCCGTCATTGCGGCGTGCTGTGTCCTGCATAACCTCTGTGAAAATAGGGGAGAGAAATTTCCCCCTTCATGGGACGTGGAGGCTGAGTGGCTAGAGGTTGCCTTCCAACAGCCAGCCACTAGGAATATCAGGGGGGCACAGCTGAGAGCTGTCCGCATAAGGGAGGCACTTAGGGTGCATTTTAGTGATGGGGACTCATAGGACGCATTGCATCACTGTGCAGTAGTGTTCCCAAGCACTATTGGGTGCTGATTGGGGGTGGAGGGATGGTGCCGGTGGGCGTATACTGTACTATGCTTGAATGAGTGAATACTAAACATGCAACAACTAATCTTATTGTGTATCAATAAAGACACTGTGCAAAGTTCAAGTGATTCAATTTTATTATTATAAAACATTAAATATTTACAGTAAGCAGTGCCTGCAAAAGAGGCTATAGATGCGTGTAGGTGTGTGTCTCAATGCCATAGCTTGGTGCAGGAGTGGATGTAACATTGTACCAGGAGGGTCCCTGGGCTTCAAAGAACTGCTTTGAGGGAGAATGGGGCATGGGGGACAGAAAGTGTTGCTGTGGCTGCAGGGGGGGGGCGAGCCTGGAGCAGCTGGGTCTGCAGACCAACCATGGTCTTCAGCAGTTGGGTCTGCTCCTGTAGGATGCTTATGAGGGCATCCTTCTGCTTCTGACTCTTCACATTGTTTTCTTTGCGCTCCTGCCGGCACTCCTGCCTCCATTGTCTAGTCTCCCTTGCTGATGCCTCATTGGACTGCATCAGCTCCTGGAAGATATCCTCCTTGCTCCTGCAAGGCCTCCTCCTTATCTGTCTCAGCCGGTCAGCTGGCGCAGACCACCAACCGGCGAAGGTCATTTCTAAGGAAAAAATGAAACATCATAAGTAGTGCTATTGTTCTCACTTTGGTTAAGGAGCCGGTTATATGCTCTCCCGCCACATTCCGCTGTGCCCACAGGACAGGGCATTGCCGGGGACTGAAAGGACTTTTGCAAAAGGAGGTTCGGGCTGCCGAGACAAGACACACAGCTCCGTGAACTATTTGCAGTGCTTTGGGCAATTAGTTCACATACGGCACTGCCATGGAAGCCGATATCTCGCTGCTGAGAGTGCCTCTGCAAGCCAGAATGCATATCCTGCATGTCACTGGTTTTCAGCCAGGACCGTACACAGCAGGCTTGTGCGCAGCCATGGTTCCCACTGCTGTGCTTTGCAACTGGCGAGGGAGAGTATCCCTCTATGGGGGAGGGGAAACAGTTGCTCTCCCATCGAATTTAACTTGGAGGCTGTGGAAGTACATCGAGGACACCTTCAGTGATCTCAATGGAGAGGATTCCTTGGCAATTACAGCATGCATTGATGCACTGCTCATGTAATGCGGGGTAGACCCCCCCATCCAAAAAAGAAAAGAAAGGATGAAACTCAAAATGCCTATTTCCTGCCCGCTCTTCATTTGCCCGCAAAGCTTATCCAGCTAGCATAGAAACCACTTCTAATGAAACTTACCAGAGCTCCCCTCTACTGCCTCCGAAGACAGTATGGAGAAGGAATCTGGGCAGCACGGGTCAGGTGGCATGGAGAACAGCTCCTGGCTCCCTAGGTCGGCTGCACCGCTTTCACCCTCCAGGTCATCTTCCACCTCCACGTCCTCGTCGACGAATTGCTTGTCACCATCTGCTCCGGTATTGTTTTCATGGCAGGGTGCTGACGTGTCCACAGGAACTTTTGGGGTGGTTGTGGGATCCCCGCTCAGGATTGCTTCCAGCTCCTTGTAAAATCGGCATGTAGCCGGTGCTGAGCCGGAGTGCCGGTTTGCCTCTCTGGCTCTGTGGTACGTAATCCGCAACTCCTTCACCTTCGACCTGCACTGAAGAGTGTCTCTCTCGTACCCCTTCTTTGCCATGGCCCGAGAAATCTGGCCAAAAATATCAAAATTTCACCTGCTGCTATGTAACTGTGCCTGCACAGCAGACTCTCCCCAGATTCCTATGAGATCAAGCACCTCGGCTGTGGTCCAGACTGGAGCACGTTTGCTGCGCTGAGCCGCCATTGCTCTTGGAGTAAACAGCTGCAGTTGCACTCCACACAAAGCAAACAGGAAGAGTGAAGAATTCAAAAATTCCCGGGAATGATGGGAGGGCGGGTACAGTCACGTCACAGCCACAGAGTACAGAAGGAAGTGCAGAAGGGATGGAATTGGAATTCTTGGGACATTCCTGGAGGTTTCATATTGCGCGGCAACCATACACACATGAACTATCGCGGAACAGCTGTTCCGCGGTAGCCGCTACCACCCTCGTTTTGGTGGTTTACATGTTGCGCGGTAAGACGGCTGTTACCGCGCAACAACATGGATTTGTGTGTGGACGCTGTGCCTGTTATTGCGCGATAAAGAGCGTTATCACGCAATAACTTTGCAGTGTGTACAAGGCCTAAGTCTACTTAAGCTTGCTTAAATCGACTTAATTTACCCTGCATCTACACTACAGTTTCCTTAAGTCGACTTAAGCAACTTGCTTAAGTGAACTTAAGGAAAATAAAGTCAACGTAATGATAATTAAGTCGACTTTATTAAACCTTGTTTTAATTTGACTTAAGGCTTAAGTCAACTCCCTAGAGTCGACTTAAGACAGTGTAGACATGGGGTAGTCCTAAGTCGACATAGGGCTACCCCAGGACTGCACCAATGCCCTCCCTGCCAGGGGCGGGGTGCACAGAGGGAGCCTGCCGTGCCCCCCCACAGGGCAGGGCAGAGCCCTGCCCACCATGCCCCTATGCCCTGCCAGCGTCCCTGTCCACCTCAGCAAAGGCTGAGCCCCCTGACACTGGGCAAGGGGTGACCCCCCTTCCTCCGTGGACCTGCCCTAGGTCCCCCTAACCCCTAGACGTCGACCTAGGCATCCAGTGTGGACGCTCTAGGTCGATTTTGTAAGTTTCCCCTAAAGTCGACTTAAAATTTAATGTAGACTCACAAAGTCAACTTAACTAAGTCGAATTAAACTCGATTTAGTTAAATCAACTTACATAAAGTCGACCTAAATTTCCAAGTGTAGACATAGCCATAGATTGCTAAAGAAGGGAAACAAGGCCATATTGCACTGCTCTAGCATAGGAAACAGCATGAGAAATAGCCAAATCGCCACTCTCTCCCCTCTAGAGGACATTTAGAATGTTAATCTCATTGGATATTGTAAGGCTTAATTAATATTTGTAAAAGTGCTTTTATGTAGGACACTATGGCTATGTCTACACTTGCACTTTTAAGTCGACTTTAACTAAGTCGACTTAGTGTGTCTACACTTAAAATTAAAGTCAACTTAAAGGGGAACTTACGAAGTCGACCTAGAGCGTCCACACTGGATGCTCTAGGTCAACTTTGTGTGGCTAGGGGGACTTTGGGCAGGTCCACGGTGGCGGGGGGGGGCACCCCCTGTGTACAATGGGGCAAACGGGGACAGGGACTCTGGCAGGGCAGAGCCCTGTGTGTGATGCTGTCTGGATTTAGGGAAGCATTTATGAGATTATTTTCAATGGATATCTCATAAATGCTAAAATCCATAGGAACTATGTCATGTTTGGTATCAATAGAAAGGTAGTAATTTGCTGGGAATGATTATATAGTTTATGTCTAGGAATTCTATTTCAATTAGAAGTTAAGAATTTGATGTTATATCCATACTTTAACTTGTGTCATTCTGGACAAATGTCTTAGATGGGAGGGTGTGAACAACCATTGTCTCCTTAATGTTAAGGAATCTGCCAGGTGATGTGGTCCCAGGGAGTATCCTGATGAGCCATTGAGGACATAAAGAATACAACCATTGTATCCTTAATGGTTCATCAGTTTACTCCCTGGGACCACATCACCTGGCAGATTCCTTAACATTAAGGAGACAATGGTTGTTCACACCCTCTCGTCTAAGACCACGAAGTAGTATTTTCTCCCACAAAAGCTCATGTGATAAATTAATCTGTTAGTCTTTAAAAGTGCCACGGAACTCTGTTGTTTTTCTGCAACAGACTAACATGGCTACCCTTTTGGAATAGGAACAGAGTGCAGGTTTTTGAGTTGGAGCAACAGCCCTGCCTGTTGCCTGTTTGGTGGCAGCAGAGCTCCTGGAAGTTGTAGGAGGAGGCGCCTGGGGAGAATCCAAAGATATCCCTGCTTAAGAAAGGTCCAGATCGGTAACTGACCATGCATGAGTAGAACAAGGAATGTTTAGCTAGACACATTCAGGTTATTTCTTTGTTTTCGCTCTTTTTTGGATTCCTCTGTGCTGAGCACCTGTGCCCACTGCCCCCACACCATCCTGTAATTACCCAAGTTAAACCCCAGAGAAGCACCTCTCTGTGTGTTTCTTAGCTGTCCTTTTAATTAAAGAACATTTGTCCTTTTAACATAAGCTTTCTGTCTGTGTCCTAATAGGCAAGAGGTTTTGTGTGCACGTGCCTGAGACTGCACAGCCAGCTCCTAAAGGGGATTCAGTCCCATTTTCAGCTTGTACTGCAGCTAGGGTTCAGTCACTCTCCTCAGGGCGGAATAAGGGCGACTGAGGGTACCTCGCAGGAAGGAATTCCCAAGTGCACCTTCTTGAGTTTCAAGAGGGTTTTGCATTTGGGTGGTGGCAGCAATACCACTCCAAGGCCAGGAAATTGGTAGCTTTGGAGAATTTAGGCCCAGTGGGTTTAAGGCCTTTTGCAGGCCCCCACCTTCTGCACTCGAAGTGCCAGAGTGGGGAAACAGCCTTGACAAAACTAAGCAGAGAGTTAGATATAATGAGGGTGACGTTCCTTTTACACCTTGAATTTCTGAAGAGAAAAACTCATCTCATACAGCTCATAATAATAATTCTTGTGACTTCCACTTATTAAAACTTTGTAAGCCCATTCTCCAAGAGTCAAAACAAAACAAGTGTTTTCCGGGTCTAATTCAGTGAAAACAGCATCTTAGTTTATCAAAGATTAAAACCTATTATAAAGAATAAAACTGCTATTTATATTAGTTGAGACTGGGCTATCAGAGAAAAAACAGTACTTTCTGTTCTGCAGGAGATGAGCTCAATTAGACAAGCAGTTTCCTTGCTTTTTGTTTTGTTTTGGGTTTGATTTTTGAAGGGGAAGAATTGTTTTGATCTGTTTTAAAAGGAAAATAAGACACTAACAAATACTTTGTTTTTTACTTATTCTTTGTAAAATTGTCTTAAAGAAGATGGCATGCTGCAGTCAGTTGGATACAATAATTGACCAAATAATAGATTTAATGAATAATTCATGAAGTCGAAACAGTGTCCTGTGCCTAAGACAGCTGACTGGACTCATGAGATCTGGGTTCCTGAGTCTGTCACAATCTTGCTGTGTGACTTTATGCCAATCATTTAGGCACAGATTTTAAACATACACAGGAGTAGCATAAGAATAATTGTTTTTACTATTTTTAAGGCACTTATATACTACATTAATTGTAACTAAGTACTCAAGGAGGGAGACTATGCAACTTATACTACAGAATTCCATTTCACAACCCAAATTTTTTTAAAAATGTATTGAACAGGTCTGATTCCAAAATTTAATATGCTTCCCCAATTTCTTTTTTCATTACACATGCTTGTAGTTGGATAGCTAGCCAAAGACGTTAAAAACTCAATATGGTTTGAAACAGTGATCAAGCTGTCGGGGAGCAGCACAAGTTTTAAACAGCGTATTTGGCTCACTATTTTTATTTTCAGTTCACTTTTATTAAGATTTATAGAGATTTCAAAGATGATGTTACAATATCTATTCAGCCCTTTGCATAAGAGCTGGACAATGGCCTAAGTCATATTTCTCTAAGATGAAATAGTTAAATGTAATATGCTGTAAACATACTTGGAACTGGAAAGCACCATTAATCCAAGGATTTTAAAGCCAAAGCTATTGATTGAAGCTCTTGTGATATAGCAGCCCTGTGCTGATTATTGTGGAAGCTACAGGGTATTCTCCCTCTTTTTCAGCCAAACAGGTTTTCACTCCAACAGATGAATGTATCTCAGAGAAAGATTGCTCTGAAGATCTTAAACATCTTTCATCCTGATGGTGACAAAATGTTTCAGGGATACAGTTTCCTCTCTAGAAAACTGAAGCAGGAACCTGCCACTACCAGACCAGAAGAGAGAGTGATGATGAGCATTCTTCCCCGACAGGTATCAGAAAAAAGATTGTGAAATAACAAATCAGACGAACAGGTGAGACTGAAAAAAGAAATAAGGGGACTACAAAAGGAGACACATCTTCAGGAGACAGGTAACAAGTGGATAAATATAGTCTCAGAAAAGATGCCAACCTTTGAAAAGTCTAACAAAGGAACACAATATAACACTTATGAAAAAATTACATAGATGAAATCCAGAGAACAAAAGCAGTGGGGCAAATTCTGCCCTCAGTTACATCTAGGCAACTGCTGATCAGTAAAGTGGGAATCACACAGTTGTAACTGAAGGCAGAATTTGGCTTGATGCTTTCCAACACAGATGATGAACATTGGCCTTATCAGTGTATTACTGCAGGAATGCTCCACAGTTGTTCTCTATGCTTCTGCCGCTCTCTGTTCATTCTGTCTCTGGCAGTCTCTCCACATTAATTTTCATCCCCCCCAATTCAATTTTGTAATTACTTCATAAGCACTATATTGTGTCTTCCTTTATTGCACTTTTCAGTGCTTGGCAGATTTTCTGAGAGTGTATTTGTCCACCTGTTGTCTGTTTCCCTGCTGACATGTCTTGGCTATGTATTTCTCTTGATCTGTACAGTGTCAGCTGTTGATTTAGATTTGTTATTTCATAGCAATTTATTTGATTTCTTGTCTGCTACAATTTGTTTGGTTCTAGTGGGGCTGCATTGGTGTAAGTGAATTTGTGATTTCCTGCAAGATAAATTGTTCTTTATCACTGAGATTACACTTTAGAAATTCAAAATAGAAGGCAAATTCTGTAAACAGTCCCACAGTCTGCAAAGCACAGAAGCTAGGTTCTCAGAGGCAGGGTACTAAAGAAAAGAAAAGAAAAGAAAAGAAAAGAAAAGAAAAGAAAAGAAAAGAAAAGGTTTCAGGGTAATATAATATAAGCCAGCAACCCCATAGCCAATTTCAGATCTGAGTTTCTATTACAAAAGCTAAAAAGACAAGCTATTTAACATTTCCAAAAACCAAATGAAAATTCAAAGTGACCATATGAACATAGACTACAGGTGAAGAGACACACGTATTCATGAGGAAGAGAAGGAAGAAAGTGATCAAATAATACAGACCCCCAACAATACAGAGCTATTAATTAACTATTAATTATATTATATTACATAAATAGTAATTTGGGGGGAGTTTTTATTCATGTAAAAAGATAATAAAACTTTAACATACTACATTACTTATTGTTTATTCAGTATCAGGTTAATATTCAAAGAACCTGGCTAAAGACTCTGACCTCCTGATTGGGAATCCCTCCTCCTCTAAATATGCTAGAAAGATTGACCAAATTTTTAAACACCTCCCCTCTTTTTGAAGATTTTCTTGTGTACATACGTGGTGTAAAAGCTTTTTTCCATTACAGGGACAGCCCATAGTTTCTATATCACAGTTCCATAGGAGGAATCACATTTTTCCAATAATGTGCAATGCAAAGTCCAGCTGCCAACAGTAAAAAATAAATTAAAAAAATAATAATTTTTAGTTCTATCTCAAGTGTAGCTCCTTTAATATGTCATTAAGCAATCAGGAAGCCAGCATTTTATCATGAGAGAGTTTCTTTAATAATTTTCTCCTAAAGCAATATAATTCCTGGACACAACCACCATACATGCAAGTATCATCCCTTTGCCCACAATCCCTTCAAGAGAGCACCTCCCAAGTAGCAAAAATATGATGAATCTTAACTTGACACAAATGCCATCTACAGTAATTTATTTTAAAATAATTATTTTTGAGCTACACAAATTGAAAATATATTTCCCCTTTCCCATGTTGAAATTCATCTGGATGCATGCATCTCTTTTCCCCATCATATCATCTGGGTTATTTTCTTAACATCTTTTTCAATCAGAATCACAGAAATTAAAACTTTTGTTCCAGCTTGCTCCTGGATCAAGAGCTCAAAATGGTTAAAGATCACAATAGAGCTGTCTTGTGTTCAGATTTCACAATAAATGTTTGACCTATAAATATCAAAAATATAGGATTACTTGCAACTCAGTATGATTTCAAATCAGGATGCATGGATAGCTGTCTGAACTGAATAATCTCAATGCTTACCCACAAGGAATAGTGACTTAAATTAAAATAGCTAAGGGAGAGGGACATTGGTAAGAAGAATTTTTTTTTAAATTGTCCAAAGATGCTAAAGCAATCTGGATGAATGATTTATTTCAGATGGCTCATTTCCTTTTAACTATGTTACTATGAATACCTATATTTGGAGTCATGTCTTATTCGAGTTTTACACTGTTTGTTGGTTTATAGTTCACTTCTTTCAATTGCGATAAAAGATAAAATAAACCAAATTAGGGAAGCTAATTCACATCACTTTATAAACTTTTACAGAACTTTAGAACTCATTCTTTGTCTTTTAAGTTCCCATATGAATTTTAATAGTGTATCGTGCTTAGTTTTGGGGGTGCCAACAAGGATTCACTGAAAACAAAAGAGGACTTCCATCTTTACCAAGGCTATCCTACCTAGCCAAGAAATTTCATATTTGTCTTATTCCTCAGTGTCTTATATTATTTTATTCTACATTGGAGAGTAATCTGCCTTACAAAGATTTGTATGTTTCTCCACAATAATTATTCCTACATACTTTAAAGATTCCTTTACCTGTTTACATTTATATAGATGACAACAGTTTATTTTGACTCTTTGGGGAATATTAATTCCTAAAATTTCAAATTTATTATAGGGTTTTTTGAAGCCTGATAGCCAAAATTCCCAAATCAGTTGTTCTATAAATTTTAAATAAAGCTTTTGGATCCTGTAAATACAAGACTTTCTGAACATACAAAGCTATTTTTTATTCCAATCCAGAAGGCGTTTTGATGCCCTTCACCAAGCAGCTGTGTTCAAGTTCATTGCAAATAACTCCACTGCTGAAGCAAACATAGGGAATAATGGACAACACTGTCACCCGTAGACAAATTAAAAGTAATGGATTGATGACCATTAAAGCAGACGCTTGAAGGCTATGTTTACACTTGTTAATTTAAGTCGACTTAGCTAAGTTGACTTAACAAAGTTGACTTTATGTCGACTTTGTTAAGCCTATTTAGCATGTCCCTACTCAAAAATTAAGTCGACTTAAAGGGGACCCTGCCAAATCAACTTAGAGCATCCACACTGGATGCTTAGGTCGACTTGTAGGAGCTAGGTGGACCTGGGACAGGTCCATGGTGGCGGGGGGGGCACCCCTTGCCAAGTGCCAGGGGGCTCAGCATTTGTCCCATTGTACCTGGGTACAATGGGAGCAGAGCCTGACAAGGACACTGGCCGGGCATAGGAGTGGGGTGGGCAGGGCTCTGTCCTGCCCTGTGGGGGGGAGGGCACGCCAGGCTCTGCCTGTGTCAGCCACCCGGGCAGGGAGGGTAGTGGGGGAGCCCTGAAGCCCTTTAAGTTGACTTAAAGTCAATTTAGGGCTAATCTGTGTCTACACTGGCTTAAGTCGACTTAATAAAGTCGATTTAGCCAGCAAAGTTGACTTAAAACTAGGTTTTATAAAGTCGACTTTATTTTTCCTTAAGTCAGCATAAGCTGCTGCTTAAGTCGACTTAAGGAAAATGTAGTGTGGATGCAGACTAAATTAAGTCGACTTAAGCAAGCTTAAATTGACTCAATTTGTAAGTGTAGACGCACTTGAAGATAGTAATGGAGGAACAATATACTGCTATAAAATGGATTTAAAAAGCCAAACCTTACCAAAATCTGTCTGAGGCATTCCCACTCCAGTCAGTCAGAGACTTTCTTAGGCTATGTCTACACTTGAAAAGTTAAGTCGATTTTATAAAGTCAACTTAATAAGGTCCATTTTGAGTTGACTAGTTCGAATTAAAATGAGGTGTTCTTACTTCAAACTAACTTTTCCTTAATTCGACTTAAGGAGCAGCTTAAGTCAAATTAAGAAAAGCCCAGTGTAGACGTGGAGTAAATTAAGTCGACTTATATAAGTGTAGATGCACCCTTAGTGTCCAAAGAAAGTAGTGTTCAGGATGAATTGCTATAATTAACCTTATATATCAAATTTTTGAGTAGTTCTCATATTATCAGAAAGATGCCTACCAGCAATTAACTCAGATTGATCAGGTAAACATATTTGGAGAAGATGACATTCAGTCTGTTTGCTAGCATATTGGCATAAATTTTAGCGTCCACGTTAAGGAAATAGATCTGTATTGCAAACAAGGAGTCTTGTGGCACTTTTAAAGAGTAGAAAATTTATTTATCACATGAACTTTCTCCAATGAAATAGCAGTATTATATTTTAATAGTAGAATACATTGAAGCATGAATTGCTTAGTCATTTTTTGCACAAATCAGATGGCCTTTGGACGCCTGTGTCAAAACCTAGGTAAGCTGTGTACAAATGACTCAGTAACACTGATTCTCTTGCACATATTGGCTACCAACTTAAATTAATATCCCATAACTTGACTAAGTCATCTTCCTACTGAAGTATGTTGTTGACCACATTTGGCAAAAAAAAAAAAAAAATCCTTTGCCCATGCTATTTTGAAAAAGAATGGTTTTAAAGAAAGCAATGACTGCTCAGTTAGGAAGAGGACTATGAAAGGAACAGATTTTATATTAAAATATTTGACTGAACTAGTAGCTTTGAAAAAAGGAAGTTCTCTATTATGTTTTCAAATGGTAACAATTGAGTGGGCTTGGAGGAACACTTAACCTTTAAAAAAGGAAATTGAAATTCTTTACCACATGCTGCTGAATGCTAGTGGTGAAATTTCCTGTGCTAATTCACTTAATAATAATGTTATGGAGTATATTTGTCATAATCTCCAGAGCTAGTTTGCTACAAAACAGACTTAAATTGTGTGTATCCAGCTTATATATGAAAAAGAAAAATATTCTAGCACAAAATATTAGGGAAGGATGAACTGATTCTATTTCAAACACCATCTGCAATACAAAAAGAGAAATGTGTGGTGAAATTGTGGTTAATTTGTTGTCTTTGTTTCATCAGGAATACATGTGGGTAGATTGTTTAATTAGCCACATTTGTTTTAATTAGATAATGTTTGTACTGCACTTTGAAAATGGAAAGTATTGTGTAAGTGCTCATTATTATTGGGCCAAACCCTGAAGTCATTGCTTAGTTCTGAACAGACAAAACTCTCAACAGACTCCATTATTTGCTTCTTGAGTTAGTTTTCCTTCTTATATAAGAGAGAAGGACTTCAAAATTATATGGCATTACTGTGACCCTGGCCCAGCAAGGCTTAACCTTGGTGGTTACAGTCTACACTTCATTTTAAAAAGAAAAGGAAAGTGAAAGAACTGAATGGGTCTAAAGGAGTTTAGTATTGTGATTAAGGGCCTTCTTTAGCTTGGGCCTAAGTGCAAATTCAGTTCAGGTCACCAGTTACTGATTGTCATTACCATCTGAAAATTCAACCCTCCCTCGACCTATAATGAAGTTAATTTCTTTGAAATTGGGAGCTCAGGCCATTTTTAGCTTGTACCCCATGAAGTATATTAGAAGGCAAAGAGCGAATAGACAATAAAGAGTGAATTACTAATAGCTGTTGGAAAGGAAATTATGAGTATTAGAACTTAGTTTCAAAATTAACACAACTGGCTTCAAATTGCCAATTTAACTGGACACAACGGTATTGATATCATCTGAATTACATCCACTTACAATCATGAAGAATTTGCCATTGTATACTGCAATCAGGAAAAGAGGGAAATGTGAAAGAAAATTGTTCCTGATGGAAAGACTGAAATAGCAGATTAGACCATTATGATGGGGGCATTCAACACAACAGTGTTCCATTTTCTTACATTTTCGCATTGTCCAGGAAAAAGAACAGGAAACACTGGGTATGGTTTAATTAGGCCACAACTTTATTATTGGTTGTTTGGGGGTATCCAAGAGGAAAAAAATGTACAACACAGGTAATTCCTTGATTGTTTCAATGTCAAGCCAGTAGGCTTTTGTCAGCACTCCCTTTTCCATACTGGTCCCCAGTCAATCTGCTGCTGGGTCCTTACCATCCCCTCCTCTTCAAAGAGGATCAAGATAGGATGATGCTCTCCCTGCCATGCCAGTCAAAGGAGCCCTGAACCCACCCTGTTTCTGCTCCTTTAACAAATATTTCCTTTAAATCCTTCACAAAGCCATTTATCTGATTACTGTATCAATTCTATATGGAGGAGCTGCACTGGACATCTGCCACGGAGAGGTGTCAATATTTAGTTTGGCTGCATCCCCCAATATCTAGCTGGATTCCCAGAATCTCTGAATGTCCCTTTTAATATCAGCCAGAAAACGTGTCAGCCCCTAAGTCTGACAGGTGAGCTCTTTCTTCCCTGAATAACTCTGATGCCCCATATGCTAAACTGGGATGTAAAATTACCAACCCCCTATAACCCTCATGAATTTGGCCATCTCCCTATTCATCCACCCCTTAGCATGGGCAACAAGAGGAGCTTCACAGCTCCCAACCACAGCCTGCATTGCAGTCTGTCCAGTAATACAGTTTTTACTCATGGGAAGAGTCCCAAGATCCACATCAAGTCCCTCTTTGCTCTAAGCATTAAAGTTACCCCTTTACACATTACCAGAGGCAGCCTTAGGCTATCTGGGGCCCTAGGCAAAGGCCCATTGTGGGGCCCCGTAGAGGGACTAAACCCTGAACCGGCCCCCCAGCCCCGAGTCGGGCCGCTAAGGTCTCCGAGCAGCCTCCGAGCCCCTGAGCACTGAGCTGGCCCCTGGGTCACCACCTGGCCCCTGCACCAGCCCTGGGGCCCCCAGCCGGCCCCCAAGCCAGGCTGCACCTGCCCCCAGGGCCCCCCGGCCCCTTGGGCCAGGCCATGCTGGCCCCCCATGCCCTGAGCAGGGCCCCGGGCTCCAGGCCAGCCCCTGCACCCCGAGCAGGGCTCCAGGCCCCAAGCTGGCCTCCGAGCTGCCCCCAGGCCCCAGCTGGCCCCCACACTGTCCCCCGCATGTGCCAGGGGTTGCTGACCCCTGTTAGGAGAAGCAGGTGACCACCCCTGATGGGGCCCCTTACTGCTAGGGGCCCAAGGCGGCCGCCTGCCTCACCTACCCCAAAAGCCGCCTCTGCACATTACCAAATCATTTTCCCCAACCTGCACCACAATTACAGCCGGACCCCGCTCACAGGCCCCCATAGGGAACATAAGAGATGCCGTTGGTCTGATAACATGCCTCTTTCCATGCTAACTCAGGACTCCTTCATCACTGAGCCCCAGCTGTGACCTCTCAGACAACCCAGATGCCCACCTATGCACCCAGCAAACAATCCTGTGCCTATAGATCAATACCGCAATTTTCTCAAGTCCAGAACAAAAACACAAGAAAAAATTAACACTGACTCCCCACTTGGTGTCTCACATGCATTCTGTTTGCTTCCAAGTGCCAATACCGAAATGACTGACTTGCTCTAGCCTCCATACCCAGTTGCGCCACTGCTGTTACCATCCCAATCCTGAATGATTGGGAACCAACTTCCTGGGCTGGGAGTCCCAATTTCATCAATTCCTGTAAAACGCCATAACAAATTGATATGTTGTGAGGGGACTCCATTCACTGGGCTTACAGGGGCCCACTCCACCCTGCTGTTGTTGCCACATATGCCCTTCAAGTACCCACTGGGCAGACCTGGGGCTCACCACCCTCCTATAGGACAATGGATTCACCCCAACCTCCTTGTTTATCTTTGACTTCCACAAGTTTATTATAACTGTGTGCCCATACCAGTGTTATCCCACAGGTTCAAATTCCTTCCAGAAGAACCCATACGGAACCGAGGTACTAGCTTGCTGATCCTAAAAGCTCCAAAAACTACCACCCTGAACAGGGCCACCTCCTGTCCACCCTTCTCATCCAGGCACGGGGAGGATGAGTCAGTGCCACCATGCTGACCCATTCTGCATCTGCAGCAATGTCTGGGCCATTCCTCACCCCCCCCACCCCTGCTTAAAGCATTTTATCTCTTACCCCAGCAAGCCAGACAGTGCTCCATGCTTAAGGTGCAGTGCTATCATTGTATATCTTCTTCCTTGCATTAATCCCATTAACTGGAGTCCACCCTATAAGTTCTTGTCCTACAAAGTGCTTTTTTCCATGCCATATCTCTTAACACACCACATGCTTACATCTTCTTTTAGACATCTCACGGCGACTTCTTGTATTAGCCTCTGTCTTTTTCCTTCAATCTTGATCTGTTGAACTCTCTTCTCCACATAGTTGTCAGGGCTGTTTTTTACATGGGCAAGCCCTTTGGGACTGCACCCCCTTCTTTCTGTTTTGTTCTCCATCCTCCCCACCACTTTCATGAGCATGTTTCTAACGTAGACTATGGAGAGCATGTTTCCTGCTTACATCACTGATCCACTTCAACATTCACATTTGTGTGGAACAGATCATCTGCTCATATTCCTCCCTCGTCCCCACCTCTGTCCCCCCAACTCAGCACTGTACATTAAAACAGGACAGATCACTTTTTTTTAATCAATTTTCCCTCTTAATCTGACTGGTATCACATACTATACCACTCATGTCTCTCCATAGGCATTTATTGTAGCTCTACTTTTGTCCTTAATTTCCAAAATTCTGGAATATTTGAAACTTTGTGTTGACGGTATTGTCTGCCCATGTAGTTTCAAGGATAATTCTTCAGCATTTCAGATTATTGAAATAATACACATTACTTCTTTTTCCTCTGCTTATTTTTGAGCCCATGTCTCTTCATCATCTCTCCATTTATCAAGATCCTCTTCCAAATTATATACATCTTCATAGCATAAAATATCATCTCTGAACACTACCATCAAGGTGCTTCCTTTTGAATTTTCCTTGTAAGGGTATCCAGGATGAACATAGACAGAAAAGGGGGGTCAATGTTCATCCCTGATACACTCCCATCTTTATACTTGTGTGTTTCACCACTAGAAGTTCTGAGTATTTACATTGCACTAGACTCATGGCTTGAACAAGCTATTCATAAAGTTTTCACATTACACATACTCTATAAAAATGAGTTGTCCAATGACCTGAATGTAGAGATCCTTCCTTCCATGGTGATAAGCTCAGGGAACTTGTTTCTGAAACACAACCTTTAAGGTTATTTGGCATCTAACATAGTCCAATTAAATCAATTCCTAAAGGACTATTTTGGTGTAACAGTCACTACAAAGAGGCAAGGGAAGAAAAGACAGTTGGAAGCTATCCAATGTAAAACTCTTTCTCACACTACTATTTGGACTTTTTTGGAGAAGCTGCAAAACTGCATTACTGTGATTAAGAATCCTCATTAACTTGAGATGCATAATAGGAAAAGAGGAGAATAAGAAAATGAGTAAGGAATTGATGGCCTTGGTATGAGGTGGGAGCTCAAAACAGCATAAAACTAAAGAGAAGAGTGGGGGGGGGGGGAAGAAAAAGATCCTGGTTTAGCCTAGATACATGTTTAAAGGGGGAAAGGTTGTATTTGCTCAGCTTACCAGAAATATAGCTCTTCTTGATTAAAATGTATGTTAAGCCTCTGCAGCTTTACTTCAAAATACATTTTCATTCAAGTCTTGGGACTGGGCTGATGAAAGATAAACTTTAAATGTTTGATAATTTGTTACCATGTACCAAAGCATAAAGTACAAATAAAGTGTAGTTAGAATGAATATATGATGCTGATCAAGGGTTTAGCTCAGCAATGCCATGCTGTGCAACAGCTCGCTATCTCCACAATACATGTTACCAGCTACCATTTTACTTTTCCAGGGATTTTCTTTTTCTCTTCAGCACATTAACAGACATCATGGGGGTGGAGGGAATCATTTTTTTAAAAAAAGTATATAAACTGCTCTCACTTCAATGTCAAGCAGGGTGATGATCTATCACTCTTCTCATCACTTCTACAACTCATATCAATCTAATCTTGCTTTTCTCCGTCTATCTTTCTTCAGCTATCTGCCAAGAGGCCAATCTTCAAATTTCACTTGGAGGCTGTGCTTCAGTGGTTTTAAAAACCGTTACTTTCATTTGTTGCTATCTCACATGGTCAGTCCTCAAATGTGAGATTATTTTATCCCCCATTACCTTCAAACTGAACTTTGACTAAAGCACTGCTATTATGAAATCTTACTCAAAGCCACAAATTTTCCTATCTTTTTAAAGTACTGAACACTTTTTTTCTCTCCACTTTCCCTCTTCTGGCCCTCCTCATTTATATGACCTGTAGACTCTCACAATTCATAATAACATTGCAGTTAAAATGAAAAGGCATTTTTAAAAAGATTGGATTCAATTGAACTACTTTGGAGAGGGATAATGGTCTGACCTAACAATTTCAACTGAATTTTAGAGTTATTTTATAAAGTAGGTTTTATCTGATTAAAATTGCGTAAAGCCACCAGAATATGAGCTGATAGCCTAACAATTTAACAAATCAAAAGATGCTCTGTATTCTTCAGTGACATGCTGCAGAATGATGCCATCTTTTTCTAAACCATGCTCGCTTATCTGTGAGCTATGAAAAGCATGCAAGGTGCAAGAAAACACTGATTTTTAGAAGGTTTACCTACCAAGAAGCTTAACATCAGTCACCTCCTGCTTATATTGAGAAAACTGAAGGATCCTAATGTCTATAGCTTCTGGCAGTGTTAATACATGAACAAGGGCAGAATATAAGGCTATGTCTACACTTACTAAAATTAGTTCAAATTAGTTAATTCAAACTAATTCAAACTAATTTTAGTTAGTTTGAATTAACTTAATTCGAACTAGAAAAATTTAGAAAAACAACAGAATCCTGTGGCACTTTTAAAGACTAACAGATTTATTTATCGCATGAGTTTTCTTGGGAGAAAATCCCACTTTGTCAGACTCTTTGAAGCATCTGATGAAGTGGGATTTTCTCCCACGAAAGCTCATGCAATAAATAAATCTGTTAATCTTTAAAAGTGCCACAGGACTCTGTTGTTTTTCTACAATAGACTAACACGGCTACCCCTCTGGAATTGGAAAAATTTAGTTCGAACTAAGCAAGTGCCATTCATGGCACTTGCTTAGTTCAAATTAGCAATTTGCATTGAATTCAATGGGCTGGTTAGTTCGAACTAAGCAATTAGTTCGAACTAACATGGCCACATTGGTTAATTCGAATAGCCTATTCAAATTTATTAGTTCAAATTAAGGAAGCTTCCTTAATTCGAACTAACTTGCCAGTGTAGACATAGCCTAAGATATTTAATCTTCTTCCTCTCTGATAGGAAGTATATTTAACAAGGACAAAAGGAGCTAGAGAGAGACTTACTTTTCCTCTTTAATTAAGATAGGATCTCTCCTTCTGTATTGCTAAATGGGAAGGAAGTCCCAGCAAGAGTTCATCTAGAAGGGAAGGATGTCCTGAGGGGATCCCAGTAGTGAAAAGGAGGATGATACCAAAGTGTAGGAAAGCTTGAGAATTACTGCCATGTAGCATGCCTATTTTCACCCAGGAAGTTCTTAATATTTTTCACTGAAGATGGGATCAGCTCACTGAATATCCACAAATAATGACATTTATTAGCTCCCTCCCCTTTTTTCCCCTGTTAGAAATGGGTGAAATGTATTGGGAAAATGGTTCATTTGTTGGAAAATGTAGTTTCTGTCCACACAAAACTCACACATTTGACAGAAATTGTTCTGGGCATTCACAGAATGGCCAGAGGCAGAGAAGATGGTGGTGGAACTGCCCTGAACTGAACGAAAAACCAAAGAAAAACCGTTATTTGCTCAGCTCTAGTCCCTACATGCCATTGAAATCTTCTCTGCAACTAACCTTTTCATTATACCCACCATCCTCCAGAACCCAGTACTTTGCTTGTATGCCACCCCATCACAACTCCTCACCCAAGTCCTCTAGGAAAGCTGCAGCCAGTGAAGGCATGCTACCTGATCAAGCTTTTCCACAGGGTCCCTCTACCTTCCCAGTTCCCCTTATTATTGATGTTTCCTCTGGTTGGTTGCTCCTCCATACAGCTCCCCACACACTGATGTGGCCTGGGTCTAAGCCTTGTGTGTCTATCGATTTGTGTTACTTTTCTTTGGATAACAGAGACCAGGCCTAAAAATGTAGATATTGACACACATATGTGTGACACTCAACCATAAACCCTTGCCATGCATTCTTTTCCTGTCCTAGATGACTGATGGACATTATAGCCCATTAATGACCTCATTCCATCATGTAGCAAAACACAGCGAACAGAAACGAATGTAGAAATCAACATATAGATCTGTATTCAGTGCAGATTTTTTCTTAAATGAAAGCTAGATTCAAATTAACAGGAGAGCTATGTTTCTTGTTCATTAATCCTGATCATACTTTCTCTGTGCATCATGTTCATGTAGTTCATTTTGCTATTTCCAAGTAGATCAATTTGTCAGGCTTCCTTCGTGCAATCATTGGCTATGTCTACACTCAGAAAGTTAAGTTGAACTTAAGTCGATTTTATTAAGTCCACTTTAAGTCAACCTTATTAAGTTGACGTAGATAGTCTATTGTAGGGAAGTGGCAGTCTATTGTAGGGAAGAGCCACGGCTCCCTATCAGAAAGGAGAGGTGGCTTCCCCCAGGGAGAGCCAGCCGCATTCAGCTGGCTTTCCCCGAGACCAGGAAGCTGCTTGCGGCTTCCTGGGAAGAAGGGAGCTGCCAGGGCTCCCTAGCCAGGGCTCCAGCGGGGAGAGAATGCCTTGCTGGGGCTGCAGTGGCAAGGAATTCCCCCGCTGCCTGGCTGGGGCTCCAGTGGCGATGGAATCCCCGCTGCCCTAGCAGGGCTGTCCCGTGTGGGGAGCGAGGCCCAGGGCCAACCGGCTGAAGTGGGACCCTGCCCCCCAGGGAGCTGGCCCTAGGCCGGGAGGCAGAGGCCCCGGCGTCTGCCTGTTGCGGGGAGGGGGGTGCTGGCTCCAGCCCCAGAGGCCAAGGCTGCCTGCAGGGGCGAGCCGGCTATGTGGGGCAGGCTGGCCCAGAGGCTGGGCCCCACGTGCTTTGCCCCTGGGCCTGCCTGCTCCGCCCTGGGGGCAGGGAGGGCCGGCCCAGGGGCCGGGCAAAGCCCTCCCAGCCCACCCTGCTGCCTTCGGCTCACTGCCAAAGGCAGTGGGGTGGCTGTGGGAGGAGGGGCTGTGGCGCGCGTGGACCACGCACTGCCCTGCCGGGAGCGGGACAGTGCAGGGACCACGTAACTGCGGGGCCCGGGGCGATAGCCCCATTTGCCCCCCCCCAGAGATTGCCCTGCACCCTAGATGGGGGTCCAGCGAGGATTCCCTCGCCTCTGGAGTCCTGGCTGGGGTGGCGGGGATTCTCTCACCCCCCAGCCAGGGCAGATGGAATACCTCACTGCCGAAGCGGCATATTCCCTCTAGCGGGAGACCTGGCTGGGGAGCCCTTCTCCCTGGACTGCAGTTTCCCAGCAAAAAAGGAGCCATGGCTCCTCTTGCCAGGAAGCTGTGGGTCCTGGGCAGAAGGGAGCCATGAGGGGCTCCCTTGTCCCCTCGCCCTAGGTCAACTGATGGAATAAGTCAATTTAGGGAGTACACACTGGCTTAAGTTGACTTAAGCCTTAAATTGACCTAAAACTAGGTGTTATTAAATTGACTTAAAATTTCCTTAAGTCAACTTAAGGAACAGCTTAAGTCAACATAATAAAAGCCCAGTGTGGACAGGGAGTAAGTTAGGTCGACTTAAGCCTCCTTAAGTTGACCTAACTTGTAAGTGTAGATGCACCCATTGATGGAAGCATCCAATTCAGATCCAAAAGATTCTTTCATTTCAGACTAAACTATGTAAAGCAAAATTATTTATAGGAAGGCGATTACTCCTTTTAATGGGGTAAAGTGACTGAAAACAATACATTAATTTCAATTTAATATCACTTTTTACTAACAAAAAATTCTAATATACTTTAGGGTACGAGGGATAACAAGTTGAGAGAATTAAAACAAAGAGGTTAATATAGTTAATGGGGTTGTTCCTGAAAACATGGGTGTAATAAACTTTATCAAAGAGGAAGATTACGTTTCTTTTTGTTTCAGTGTTATTTCACACAAAATTTGTTTTGCAATTGTTTATATTAAAGCTTTCAAATTTCAAGACAAACAAGTACAGTGTAATTTATTACCAACATTCTGGTTAAAAATCATGTGATGTATACAGGAACTAGGTTACATCTCAAATTGACAGCTGTCATTTCTTTCCCTTTTCAGTGAACACCAGCAGTGCCATTTATAGTTTTCTCTAACTTAATTTCTCTAGTGGGCATGCATGGGCCACACACGGCTAGAACATAGCCTGTGAGAACTGTTTTTACCATATAAAACTCTTAGAAAGTGTTCAGAAATGTATCCAGGCAGAAATCAAGTTTTCTTGGAGGTGTCTGGAAAAGAAGCAAACACTTTCCAGTACAGTGATGTAATGTAATTCAGTACTGCTAACTATGTTTGTTAGCTAGAGATTTCACAGCACAGCTCAACCATGTTACTAGCTGAAACCAGTGCTTTTTTTTTTTTTTTTTTTTTTTTTTTTAAAGAAAAAAAAAGGTGCTGGTACATTGGCAGAAGCGGTGCGGTGGGGGGTTTGTCAGGACCCTCCACCACCGTCGCTCACTGGGGCCTCTCCAACCCCCCACTCCACCACAGCTGGCTCCCAGTGGCCTTCCCAGGCCCTGTCTTCCCCACCCATCAACTCCCTGACCCTCCCGGCCCCTTCCCCACTTCTCTCGGCCCCAGGCCTCTGCATTCCCATGCTTCTTTCTTTTTCTAACTTATCCCTCCCACAGTACTTACATTGCCACCTAGATCACTCATGTTCTGTTCCTCACTCTCCCACATCAAAAATTATTCCTCTGCTGGCAGTGGTCTTCTCCCTATCAGCACTGTTGGGTACCCCAGCCCCACTGTCTCTACTTTCCATGTGTGACCCATTTTGCTGCTGCCAATAACCTATCCAACCCAGGTGGGCTCATTCAAGAACCAAGGTTGTCTAGCTCCAGGTGAGTCACCCTGTTACAAGACCACTGTTGCTGACCTCAATGAATACTTCAAGTCTTCTGGGAAAAAAAAAAGAATAGAATTCTTTTCTTTTTGTTAGTTGATGTACCCTTCACGTTGAAGAGTGATGGACTCCAGGGAAAGTGCAAATTTTGATACTTTGCATGAACCTACTAGCACAGCACTAGTTTTATAATCTTCTGCTTTCACATCTTATTTGCTAAGATATTATTTGATACGATCCAGTCAGCACTGCTTGTCAGTAGCACCGCTCCCCTCGTTTTTTTATATATAAATCTATCACAGTGCCTGGATTCAGCTGTTTCTCTACCTAATAGAGGAAAGCTGCATTACGTCTTTTGTATTCCTCTAACAATGTGCCTCAGCTCAAACATTTTGTGATTTCTTTAACAGAGAAATACTACATCAGGAGTGAGTGATTACCAAGATACCGCCATGACTTGAATCTAACCAAGCGCCAACAACCACCCAAAAAGTATTGTCCAAATGTGACAACACCCTAAAGTGATTTATTACAGTCCTCTGCAAGTTATTACTATGAGTTATTTCTTCTGGAACTTAATACTATTTAGGTAAGACTATATATTGTGTAAAAAAAGTGCATGGCGGGAACAAGATGGAATTTGAAGTGAAGTCATTGGGTCATATTCTACCTACACTCTCTATCAACTGGGACTGGAAAAGATGTTGAACATACTGTGACATTCTGTATCTCCAGTCAGCACCCAGGAACCCTATATTCATCACTGTTATATAATTATGATTCATTTTGTACAAAGTATATTTTGTAAGGTATCATTTTAAAAGTCTTAATCTACTGAACATCTATATCCTGTTGGATTGTATGTGCGATCTTTGTATGTGGAGTTATGAAGTATTGGTATATCTGTTACAGAAATACACTGTGACACACAAATCCAGTCTGTCAGTGGTTATAAAGGACAGGTCAGACATGTTGATCGCCTATTAAAGGGGCCTCAGAGGTTTCTTATAGAGACAGTGTAGACAGTGTAGGCTGCCTGACCCCCTGTCATAACAAAAATCTTTCTGTCAAGTTGCAAAAAGGGAGAAAAAGAGACAGGCTTGGCCATCCCTCCCCTACCCTCCACCCCCACATCTGAAAGAAAGTATGGAAGTAAAGATTTTGAGCTAAAGAAGTTTGGTTCCTGTCTGGAAAAAAAAGGTCCAATCTGTGTATTGAGGACTTAAAACCTGCTTATATCATCTTCAGGGTGAGGCATATTTGATTCAGCTCTCGCTTAGATTCAAGTTTAAGATTTAGAATGCATGTTTACTTTCATTTGCTTATGGTACCCATATCTGACCTTTATGTTTGCCACTTATAGTATCTTAAAAATCTACCTTTCTATAGTTAATAAACCTGTTCTATGCTTGCTTACGTTTTGGTTGAAGTGCTTGAGAAACCTCAGCTTAGGTTAACAAGGATAGCTGCATATCCACTACCCTTTTGTCAGAGTGGAGAATTAGGCAGTGAGTTTATATTGGCCAGGCTTCTGACGTATGGAAGACAGGACAATTTAACAAATCAAAAGATGTAAGGTGTCAGACTATGGAGCTGTGTGGAATTGGCTGGAGCCTCTGTGTTGATGGTTCATGATTGAGATATCATTCATATAACTCATTTGGGTGTGGCCCTCCCTGTGGATGTCTGTGGTAGTGCAGTGCCTATCAGAGGCTTGCAGCTTAACATTAGCATCACAGTGCCAGAGGCAGTCCATGTTGGTGCATTTGGAGTGCTCAGGCTGCCATCCCACAACCAAGGTTGCAACCCTAAGGACCCAGTCACATATACTCATGAAAATATGCAAAGGCTGGAACTCAGTGTATTCCTCTAGCATCCCTGGACAGAAATAAGAAGACATTTGCAAAGTCTTCCATGCCACAGCAATGGGAATGCAACATAAGAAATAAGAGTATGTCAACACTGGAGGCTCTGTTAAGTCATCTTAACAAGGTCGACTGTAAGTCGACTTAAAGCCAACCTTGTTAAGTCAACTTAGAGAGTCTCTATTGAACACTCCGGTTGACTGCCTGCATCCACACTGGCAGGTGATAGGTCGACTGAGGAGTGGTGCATTGTGGATAGCCCTGGGATGGGTCCTGGAGGCCAATTAGACATACCCTAAGGGACAATTACCCAGGGTTGCAGAGCCTGGGATAGCTGGTATTCCTACAGTGCCATGCAGAGGCCCACCCAGGAGCACTATGGAGAATATATTTCAGAAGGCAGCCACCAAGAGATCCACAGTGACCATATTCTGCAACCTTCTAATGGAGCAAGCGCCCTATTTAATCACAGGGATTGCCCAAGCAACCAAACTTGCTGCAACACCTGACTTTTCTTGATCTCCCTTCTTTGACTCCAGCCTGACTCTCAGTTCAGTCTGGTAGTGCCTCTGAGTTGTAGTCTCCGCCTACTGCCTGACCCTGACTCTGTCGCTTGCCTCCGGATTCCAGCCTGGTACTACCTCTGATCTCCAATCTCCGATCCCAGCCTGACTCTGACTCTGAATCTTACTTACAGAACTTAGCTATCATGATTCTTCCAACCCTGCCAAATGACTACTGCCTCTGCTGATCAGAGCTCAGCCCAACTGCGACAGCTCAGCCAGACTTTCCCTTTGATTTCTCCCATTCATGGAGACTTTAAAAGAGCTATAAAGGGCAGGGCCGCCTTGCAAGTGAAGGGGCCTGTGCTAGATCCAACCAGTATAGATAACTTGGTTACAGTCAGGTTCTCAGCAACATTTGGGGGGGGGGGGGGAATCCCAGAGGAGTCTCTTAGAAAGGGATTGCTTTTTAATAGGTATTTGTGCAATGCCCATCAGAAACCTTGATGGGTCCCTCTGACATTGCCATTCTAATTATAATTAATCATAAATCTTAGGGTTGGAAGGGACTTCATGAGGTCATCTAGTCCAAGCCCCAGCTAAAAGCAAGACCACTCCCACAAAATCATCCCAGCCAGGGTTTTGTCTAACCGGGCCTTAAATGTTTCCAAATATGGAGATTCTACCACCTCCCTAGGTAACCACATTCCAATGCTTCACCACCCTCCTAGTGAGAAAGTTTTTCCTAATATCCAACCTCTACCTCCCCAGCTGCAACTTGAAACCATTGCTCCTTGTTCTGTCCTCTGTTACTACTGAGAACAGCCTATCCCCTCCTCTTTGGAGCACCCCTTCAAGTAGTTGAAGGTTGCTATCAAATCCCCCTTCAGTCTTCTCTTCTGCAGACTTAATAAGTCTGGTTCCTTCAGTCTCTCCTCGTAAGTCATGTGCTCCAGCCCCCTGGCCATTTTTGTTGCCCTCCATTGGACAGTTTCTAATTTGTCAACATCCTTTCTGTAGTGGGGAGCCCAAAACTGGAAACAGTATTCCAGATCTGGCCTCACAAGCACTGAATAGAGGGGAATAATCACATCTCTCTAATCTGCTGGCAACACTTCTACTGATGCAGCCCGATATGCCATTGGTCTCTTTGTCAACAAGAGCACACTGTTGACTCATATCCAGCTTCCCGTCCACCATAACCCCCAGGCCCTTTTCTACAGTGCTGCTACTTAGCCAATCAGCCAGCCTGTACTTAGCCAGCCTGTAGCAGTACATGGGATTTTTCTGTCCTAAGGGCAGGACTTTGCACTTGTCCTTGTTGAATCTTATGAGATTTCTTTTGGCCCAATGCTCCAATTTGTCTAGGTCTCCTTGAACTCTATTCCTGCCCTCCAGAGTGTCTAACATTTCCCCCAGGCTGGTGCCATCCGTGAATTTACTGAGCATGCAGTCTATCCCATCATCTAGATCATTAATGAAGATGTTGAACAGAACTTTGTTGTATATATGTTTGCACAACTAATGTATGTTAAAGAAAGATTAGAGCTGTTTAATTATTTATTAAGCTTTTATATTTACCTTCAAATACCTTAAAAACAAATGTATTGGTGTTTTACCTGCCCTAACAGTTATAACACAAGCAGAATGAAAGAAGAAAACACAAACATCATCCACTAATGAGCCCTCAGAAAATCATCCCTAGCACACGAAATAAAGTTCCTTCCTGTTGTCAAATACATATAAATCAGCAATAGCCATTTACTTTGCTCCTAATGTCCTCTTCAAATATCTTAGATTTAACATTGTTCCTTTCAACTCATATAAAAATAATACAGTGAAAGTCACTTCATGAGATGGCTCCTTATCACACACAACTCTACACAAGTAACAGCTAACAGATAAGAAACTCCCCACTTCAGAAATTCAGTTGTTACAAGTACTACATCAGTTCTGTATTTTTACTGTATTTATTCAGTAGGCCTGTTTTTCAGCATGACTGGATAATTTGAGAGATTAGTAGGTCATTTGTAACCATGGAAATGATGTTGCCTGCATATGAAGTAGGCTAATTTACACTTGAAACAAGGCAGCTGTTTTTTGTTTGTTTACATCTTTTTTAAATGTTATATTCAACTGTCTTGGTTTTCTCAAGTGAATTGAAACTCAGGTCTTGACTACACTAGAAAATTTTGTCGACGCAAGTTACAGCGATGATCGAAAAGTTCTATAATTACACTTGTGCCTGTCCACACAACACTCAGATCACCGAAGCATGTCCACAGCAGTGCACTGTGAGCAGCTATCACACGTGCAACTCGCCATCGTATGCCACAAGGAGTTTTTGGAAGGCAGTGAGGATCGCAGTTCATTGTGGGTGCAGGCTCAGTGTCCCATGATGTAGTGATTTCCATCCCATCATTCCATGGGTTTCCAATTGTGTTTTGCAACATTTTTCAACAGCCCCACTTTCCTGAGTGCTCAACACTTCTCTCTGAAAGGATGGATCCTGCCCTACTTTTCACTGTTGTCAATGTCCTAAACACATCATAGCTGGTCACACTGTATATTTTGAACTCCCAGTCAGAACTGTAATCCAAGGCACTTGACCTGCTGTGTGCCATGCAAACAAACGATGGATTATTGTATGCATTTACAGAGTATCTGCACACAATGCATCCCCACTTTTATGTGTGTGAAACAAGCACTGAATGGTGGGATCTCATTGTTATGTAGGGCTGGGTGGGAAGATGACAAGTAACTGCAGAATTTTCAAATCTACAAAGACACCTTCATGGAACTCTGAGCGGACCTGACCCCTGTCCTGCAGCAAGGATACCAGAAGGAGAACAGCCCTCTCCGTGGAGAAATCTGTGGCAATCATCATGTGGAATCTAGCAACTCCAGACTGCTCCCAGTCAGTCACTAATCAGTTTGGAGTTGAGTAGTCCACCACTGGAGTTGTGTTATCACAAGTGTGCAGGGCCATTAATCTCATTCTACTATGAAGAACTGTGAATCTAACTGCAACAGGAAGATAGATGGTATACATAACCCAATTTTTGCCCTAGATCATCTTGCGATGGAGTACATCAATAGAAAGGAGTATTCTCTATGGTACTACATGTGCTTGTGGATCATCATGGGATTTTCACTGACATCATCAAGGGTTGTTCAGGGAAGGTGCATCTTCAGGAACACTGGCCTATAGTCTTTCCAGACAAAAGATTCCAATAGGAGATGATGAAATGCCCATAGAGATCCAGGAAGACCAAGCCTATCCCTTATTGCCATGGCTCATGAAGCCTTACACAGGCAACTTGGATAGCAGCAATGAGCTCTTCTATAACAGGTTAAGCAGGTTCTGAATGATCATTGCATTTGGCAGATTAAAAACTTGCTGGTGATGTCTTTATGCCACGTTAAACCTAAACAAGGAAAATATTCCCACAGTTATAGCAACCTGCATGTGCACAATAATATTTGTGGAGCTAAGAGTGAAAAAGTTTCCCCCTGGGTAAAGTGCAGAGGTGAATAGCCTTGCAGTTGACTATGAACAACCAGATGTCAGATTTATTAGAGTGATACTACTGGGGGGCCATTCGAATCAGGGAGGCCATGAGGAATTATTTTGACAATGAGCACCAATAAGATGTCTTTGTATACAGCACTGTGCCATGTTATGACTTCTATGCAGCTTGCACTGTGTATCAATTTGAAGTGCAACCACCATGTGCAATAGACACATAAAGATTGCTTGTCCTTCCCAGAACATGTCTTTTTTAAATAACAGTTATTCACAATACACACAAAAAGCTGGGCTGGAGGGGTAGATCTACCCTGGAGCCTTAAGTCGACTTAAGGAAAGTTAAGTCGACCTACAGACCCCTGTGTCCACATTGGGCTTTTATTAAGTTGACTTACATGCTTCCTTAAGTCGACTTAATAACACCACCTCTTACGGTCAACTTAAGTCAACCTTATTAAGTCGACTTAAGACAGTGTAGAGGGGGAAAGCCCTTAAATTGACCTAATTAGCCTCCAGGCCCCCTCCCAGGGCTGTCCACAATGCACCACTCCTCCATCGACCTAGCACCTGCAAGTGTAGATGAAGGCAGTTGACAGGACTGTTCAGTGTGAATTCTCTAAGTCGACTTAAAGTCAACTTTAAGTCAACTTAACAGAGCCTCCAGTGTAATGACAGCACTCATACCGTACTGTCAAATATACCTCTTTCTTACTGTTCCCTTGCGAGTGTACAGCTCAACAATCAACCAGGGGATGGTAAGTTGTGCCTGGGGGAAAGGAGCACTCAAGCTGGGGAAAGGTTCTTGGTGGTTGTTTGGGGTATTGATGAAGGTAAACAGGGACATAATTTCAAATTTTGCCACCATTTTCCACAGGTGGGGGCCATGGAAACTGATATCTCACTCTTCAGAGTAAGCATGGATGCTAGGGTGCATCTCTTCCATGCGAACAACTTTGAACCAGGAACCTATGTTCCTCGCCTGTGTAATGCTTTGGTCCCTTCACAAGCTATTGCTGATTGGCACAGGAAAGTTTCTTACAACAGCTGAAGAAGCAAAGCAACTCTACTCTATCTTAGGTGCCTGTACACAAATGTGAGGAGCCTGGGAAACAAGCAGGAAGAATTGGTAGCACTGGCACAGACAAGGAACTATGATATAATTGGAATAGCAGTGTTAGTGCCCGATGGGACAATGGGTGGCCGCTTGCTCGGGCAG